>JAZKJV010001709.1:0-1200000 GCA_037367405.1 Ottelia alismoides
TAAATTTTTACACAGTGACAGGAGCCACGTTTCCAACGCAAATTTGGGTTAAATTTGCTATTTTATTTAATTAAATAGAAGGCTCATAGTTCATAGAGACCTAAATGTAAAGAAAACACGTTGCAAGGGCCAAACAGTAACACGGCAAGAAAACCCAGGGCCCAAAGTGCAAAAAGCCCACAATACACGCACGATGCACGTGCTTCAAACATTGAGGGGCATATATGCAAATTCTATTTATAAAATGTCATTCAATAACACAGAAGAAACGAAAGGTAGATAATGCAAAATGGCCAGATTCTCACGTGTCGACGCACGTGGTTACCATATACATGGACTGATATGCAAATAAAGGAAACATGAAGGTCCTCAATGCAATTTTTACAAAATAAAAACAACTAAGTAAACTATTTACAGGACTAAATAAGAAAATGCAAAAACAGAAGGGGCCTAAGAGTAAATTACCCCTCTTATTATCGGAGGGCTGAAAGGCGGCCACGTGTGAGATTGAACAGTTGTGGAACGAGGGCTCCTCTTCAGCTGATGGATGGTCCAGATAAAGCCTCAGATGATCGAACGATGGGTTGCTGCTCCTAAAATAGATGGCCTGGATAAAAACTGGAGCTCGAGGCTGAACGGACGGCGGAGGAGGGTCCTCCAAGAACTCGACGCCGGCGAACTTCGCCGACCTAATGCACGCGGTGGAGACCTCCTCCTGAGCTACTGGAATGTAGAATAGCTTTGTCTCGGCGCTCCGCAGCTACTGGGATCCTCCGATGACGCCGGGAACCACCGGAGTGGCCTGCCGACGGCGGAAGCTCGAAGCTCCTGGGCTCGAACGAGACGACCCTCAGATGGGTCGCATTGACCTGCAAAATAGCCCGAGAAGCTTCCTGGGTCGAGGGAAAACTGCCTTGACCCGGATAGAGGTGGAATGGATGGCTGGCGAGTCGAGATGGGCGACCTCCGGCGAGGCGACGGCGATGAAGGTCGAGCCTTGGTTCTGGGGCGAACCAAGGTGGATGTGTGGGTGCAGAAGGTGGAGAGGGGTCTCACAAATATGACGGTCGGGTCGGATGAGGAAATGGATGATCGGAGCGGGCAGGATCGGTCGGAGATGGCGGCGGAGCGAATTGGGCGTAACGAGAAATTAAGGAAAACTAGGAAGAATTAGGTCTACCTAGCGGATGCAATCGACTGGGGACGAGCTCGACGAGCTCTAGGGCGTAGCCTCGAAGGACGTCGATGCCTGAGGCTCGGGCGCACCTCGCGGCGGCGCACGATGGCAGAAGTCGTCGGATCGATAGCTTAAGGCGCTCTCTCCTCACTTTGATACCTGCCTCGTGCAACTGTCACTCTGGGGAGTAAGGTGGAACTCCTGGGATGAAAGGGCACAACCAAGGATGAATGAAAAGGTGCGGCAAAGGTTCAACTAAATACCACTGCAGGTCCGAGAAGAAGAGGTCGGGCATGGGTCTGTGAAGCACGGATCCCTAGGCGGATGCTCTGGCGTGGATCTCGAATCATTTGGGATCAATTAGGACCTGGGGTTTCGATAAATGGAGCTCGGATCTGGTTTAGAAAATTAGGTGAAATCAGGTTGCACGCACAGATCCGAGTTGACTGGTCCAGGGGGGGAGTTGACCGAGGTCAACAATCCCCCGTGGACCAATCACAGGCCGCCAAGCAATAAAGATTTGGAAATTCATTTTAAAATAATAAACAACTTATTTTCAAAAAACTCAAAACATGAAAAATGTTTCTTTATTTTTAAATTATTTTTAAATGATTTTTATTTATTTTTTTGAAATAAAAATAATGTATTTACAATATAGTATTATTATATATAGGTATATACATGTATTTATTTTTTTATTTTAATTTTTAATTGTTTATTTTTATACATTTATTCTAATTTTATATTTTATTTATTTATAAGATAAAATTTGGAATATAGGGGTATTTTATTTTATTTTTATTATTTATTTACATAGGTGCAATAAATAGCTATATACAAATATGTACATGCTATATATACAATATGGATTTTGATTTTTATTTATTTCTTTTTATTTTATTTTTATTTTTCTAGTTTTTATTTTATTTATTTACACCATGAAATGTGGAATTTGAAAATATTTTTATGGGATTTTAACTATTTATTTACAAGAGGAAAATAATAGATGTGTGGTTTTATACACATGGTCTATGTACAATGAAGAAGGAAATTTTATTTATTTTATTTTTCTTTTATTTTTCTCATTTTTATTTTAATTTTATATTTACAAATATATACAAATAAATAAACACCAATTTTTATGTTTATTAAGAGAAAAATAATTTTATTTATATATAGGTATATGTACACACACATGAGCTTCCCTATCTCTCTCTACTTGGATTCTTTTGCGGTCAGGCCCATGCTGAGCCCTCCCTTGGGATTAGGTCGCTCAATATTTATTCTAAATATCTCCCTCTTTTTCTTTTATTTCTTTATTCTTTTATTTATGCACAAAAATATGCTAATTATGCATATTTATACAATGCATGCAATTTGATAACTTATTCTATTTACAAGAATATACATGTGTTTTGCATAGGTTTTTTAGATAAAATAAAAGAATAAAGAGTGATGAATGGGTATTCATCAGAGCACGGTTTAGTAGTCGGTTTTCAGATTCCATTTCTTTTTCTTTTTGCTTTGTTTTTGTTCATTTTTATCCTCTATCTATTATAACTGTCTTCTGACATATTTCTTTTTCATTTACTGTGCGAGGGACTGTCCGAGGAGTTTGTGGCTTTTGGTTGGAGGACCCGCGCCCGAAGAGGAGCAGGAGGATAGGAGGAGCATAGTTATCTTAGATAGATTAGTTAGTTTTTTTCAGCATATTCCATTATTATTGTAATAATACAGGGAACTTGGACATTTTTTTGGACACTTAGCTTTTATCGGGGTCTGTTTCGCCGAGCACTGGTGTGCTCGGGGGACCTCACCGCGGTTTTCGCCGGTTTTGATTTTCTCGACTTTTCTTTTATTTTTGATTCTCGAAGAATTTGGTCCTTAGATTTAGGATTTTCCTTGATTGTGATGTAATTGATTAAGGCCCAATTCCTAACTATTTACTTGCACCTATAGTTCGTAATTGGACCTAGTTAATAAATTAATAAAAAGTTAAGTCGGTTGCTAGAGAGGTCACGTGCCATTAGAGGTCGTATACAACGCGTGCATGATCTGTTGTGGCAGACACCGATCGGCATCAGAGACTGGACTCCATCCTTTCTCTCTCTCTGACCAGTTGACTACAGTTCTTTACGATTAGAAATTGCTCATCTAAGGTCGTTTTCTTCTTGCATCATATAGGTTAGTTTTATTTCAGTCTTTTAATTTATACATAGATCACCATGTATGTAGAGTGCTGGAGTTAGGTACGCATCTCTTACTTTGCATGCGTCATTGTATTTGATCACCCATCAGCTCTTTCGACTTCTCCCCCCTATTTTTGGACTTTAAATAATCAAGAGATCGAAAAATTTGTTAGGCGTTTCTTTTCTTATTGAAAAATACTAAAAAAAGTGATAATCATAAAATTAGGACTGCTAAACAAAGTTGACCCTAAAAGACACTTAAAAATCTATTTTGGGAGAGCAATCCCCTCATTATTTGGTTTGCTTGTGCGAGAGAGTGATCCGCATACTAGGCTAGACCCATACCTGAACTCTCATCTGAATACTAGTCTTGGGGTTAGTAGTTCTCCAGTGAGGATTGCTCCGGTTTTCGGTAAAGAGGGCCGCGATATCCTTAACAGAGTGAGTTGATCCAGTAGCCAGTGAACGATCCACAACTTACATTGGATGGGAAAGATCTAGCTTTGGGATTGGGCCAGTCTCCTTAGAGCATCGGGTTCCTACCAGCTCACTTAATCGCCCTGCTAGACTGAATTTTCACCTAAATAAAAATTGACAAGATAAAAGACCGAACCTTTACGGCCATCAGCTCTCAGTGTTGAGTAGGTAAATTGGGGGTTTGTTTGCTGATCTTGTTTGTTTCCAGATCCCATCCGCCTTTTCTCTAGATCACAATGATGGACCGGAGGTCCCTTAGGCAGCCCTTGGTTGCACTGCTTTCGAGCACTCCGCCCCATTCATCTAGGTTGGTTTGTGAGAGCTTGGACCCGATCTCCGAACCCGAGTTCGATTCTGCCATGTTCCCCCTCGATCACCCTTCTTCAAGTCTCTAGGTGCCCGAGCAGAGACTAGAGCAGAGATTCATACATTTGACGGCACCTGAGTTTGGGTCTTTTGCCTTTACAGAAACCCAAGAGATGTCCAGCAGTGAGGAGCGCACAGATGGACAGCCCCAGATCACCACGTATGTTCTAGATCATGGTGCCATCAACAACACCCTATTAGCTTCCTTGGAGACGATGTAGAGACAGATCCGAGACAGTGGGGCTTTCATGGCAGACATACGCAGAGAGATAGCCCAGATGCGAGCTGACCGCAGAGAGCAGAATTGACCAGATGGTGGAGAGATACCAGAACTGGGAGGATGAGATGGAGGACAACCAGAGGAGCCACATGAGCCAGTCCGACCAGCTAGGTCGATGAGGAAGTTGCACAACCCTGGTGTGACTCTTACACACCGTTGGATTCATCTTCCGACAATTCTGGGAGATTTCAAGCTCCTTCCTCAGACGATTCAATTGTTGCCCAAGTTCCATGGGCTTACCATCGAGGAGTCGCATTTGCATTTGCAAGAATTTGAGAAGATCCGCAGCACGGTCCATGATAGATACGTAGATGAGGACACCATCAAGATGATGGCTTTTCCGTTCTCCCTGGTCGATAGAGTAGCCTACTGGCTGAAACATTTGGTGATATACGTCACTTCGTGGGAATAGCTTCAGATCGAGTACTTGAACAAGTACGATACACTCGGCCGGACGAATGCAACTCGAGCTTTGATCAGCAACTTCTCCATGCTTCCCAACAAGCAATTCCATGAGGCATGGGATCGCTTCCGTGATCTCATAGACCGGTGTCCACACCATAATATTTCCAAGCCCAATTTGGTACAGAGTTTCTTTTATAGGCTGACACTGGAGCTGTAGGGGATTATGAACGCTTCTTGTGAGGGGTCCTACTTCACTAAGGACGAAAACTAGGTCTGGGCCATATATGAAGAGATGGCCGAGAACTACACCGTTATGTCCCAAACCCGTCTTTATACTCAGGGGAAACCCTCACCCCATGTCGTGTCCTATCATAGGATAGCACGAGTTAATGTAGGTCCATCCACCTCTTCAACAGCTGCAGCACATGCAGAGTCATCGGCCGCTGATATGGGCATCATCAGTGAGAAGATGGACCACATCGAGATTATCGAGAAGAAGCAGTGCTAGGGTATGGCACAGATCAATCAGTTGGCACATACATTGAATGATCTGAAGACCCAGATCATGTGTCTCTAGGAGGCACAAACAACTTCTCAACCTCGTCCCAGGTCACGGGCTGACCCTAGTAGCAGTAGCTCGACCCAGCCCTCCGTCCATACAGACAGGTCCACCATATCCAGACAGAGCCATTCCAGCAGCTGCAGCACCAGTACCTTCATCCACCACCATCGCAGGACACTCAGATGGTGTTGTACCAGTAGGATCAACCCATGGAAGTCCTTCCTCCACCCCCTTCGAGCAGGAGCCATTGATGGAAGTTAACGGGATTTGGTACGACTGACAGCAGTCCGAGATCCGCCGAGATCATCCCGGATTCAGGTGGTCGACTGGAGGTACCTCATCCCAATAGGAGCCTCCAGCTCAGGGTGGACAGTTCGGCCAGCCTCAACAGCATCCTCAGTTCTCACACCAGGCACAATAACAGCATTACCAGTAGGGTCCTCGTCCCTACCAGCAGGGACAACCGTGAAGGCAGCACCAACAACAACCTAAGAAGTACTCTCAGTTTCCCTCCTCATCCTTCCCACCAGCAGCCTCACTTTCAAAGAGGCAACCCGTCCGGTTCTCATGGACCAACCTATCAGAACCCAGTACTCGACGATCTAGCATGCCTTCTTTCCGATCAGCAGGCCACATTCAGGCGGGAGATGGATGAGTTCCGTCAGGAGATGAGGGAGATTATCAAAGGGAAGGCCATCATACCTGATCAGATCAAGCGAACCCGAACAACCTAAAAAGAAAATCTGAGCAGGTACAGTTGACAGAGGTTACCACTCCTAGTGAGTTATTGGGTGACATTGCTTCATAAACATTTGATGCTGACTTTGTTACACTTAGGAGCGGTAGAATGCTAGCCGGCGGTGTCTCGTCTGAGCGACGACACCACGAGGATGCAAGAGCACCAGCCGAGGAGGATAGCGATGTTGATGCCGCTCAGGATGATGATGACAGTGGTGCTGACACCACCAAGGATGTTGATCCAGCCGACGGTACTGAGGTCGTTGTGTCCCCAGATGTAGAGGGTGATACTGATGCCACCAGAGATCTAGATGCTGAGCCAGAGTGAGGTGCCGGTGCCATAGTTCTTGATGCCGTGGGTGGTATTGAGGCCACCCCTTCTATTCTAGTTGTATTTCCTCCAGGTTTTGTGCCCCAGGACATTACAGAAAATACCAAAAAATTAATAAAGAAAAGGGTTCTTCATCTTCGAGTCCATATTTGATGTATGTGACATTTGTATGGATTCTATATCTTCTCACAGCAGGGACCCATTCCTAGCCCTCTATCTGATGAGGGCCCAACCATCCCCTTCCCTCAAGCACTCTGCTTGGCTAAGGGGAAGAAAACAAAAAATCCAAAAAAATCACAATAGTTAGAGTTCAGCTAGCAGATGATTGATAGATTTCGGATTCAGATAACTCTACTGAAGGTGCTTGAGCACATCCCCCTCTTTCAGAAGGACTTGAGAGAGAAGACCACTATCCGTAGGAAGAAGAGGAACCATAATGCAGAGATACATGTGCTCACTCGTGCCACCTACTTCGCCATCCAGAACCGTCTGCCAGCCAAGAGGCCAGATGCAGGAGCTCCTTATGTTAGATGCCATATTCATGAACAAAGATTTGATCAGACTCTATTAGACAGTGGCTCTTCCATCAACCTTTTTCTGAAAGCCTTGGTCGACCGATTTGAGTTTGTCCCTCTTCGACAGAGCAGGACAGTCTTTCAGTTTGCTGATAGATCTGTCAAAAGGTTGAAGGGGTTGTTGAAGGATGTGGTCATCACAATTCAGGGCCTAGAAATTGACGCAGGAGAGGAGGTTTACGTCAAGGAGAACTATTCTACTAACCTTTAGAGGATCCATAGAAATGACTACTGAGGCCTCAAAGGACCTCGAAAGGAAATCAACCAACTCCCTTATCCTTAGTCCTAGTCCTGTCGATCTTCTAATAAAGAAATATGGATTTCCCAAAAAGAATGTGACTGATACCCCCATCATTCTAGGACGTTCATTCTTGGCCACAGCCAAGGCAGTGTCCGACCATGATAGCAGGAAAGTATATTTTCGCGTTGAGGGCGAGAGTATACAAATAGAGATGATCGATGAGACCAGAGCACGAGATTCAACTTGCTCAGAGCAGTCCAGTAATGTAGAGCAGATAACAGAGGCAGATCGAGACGTTCACCAGGTTTGCGACTTTGTGATCACTGATGATGAAGCCACATGGTCTGATCCTATTTTACGAGCCCTTCTCTCACCTTCAGATACTACAGATTCATAGATCCCAGTAGAGGAGAGCTTGGAGAGCACACTCTTGGCAGAGGACACATTCGAGGATGAAGACCGTATTTAGGATAGCACGGTAGAGTACATTTCTTGTGATTTAGATTCAGATCCCTTGGATTCAAAAATAGATTGGGCCAAATTTGACGAGTTGATACCATGTCTGATTCGCACAGAGCCAACAACTAGGGTGGAGACTGAGCCGATATAGATTACAGATACACCAACAGGGCTAGCTTCACTAGAGATTCATGATCAACGAGAGTTCTCACACACAGATTTCATCGCATTCACTCAGACATTTCAGATGCCAGATTTGCTAGCTCCCACTTGTCCAGAACCAAAGCCTTTGCCGCAGTCACTGGAGTATAGATTCCTTGCGGGTGAGCATGAGATGCACCTATTATCTCAGCAGATTTGACTGGAGAGCAAGAATCTCGTTTGATGGAGATTCTAGAAAAGAACCGCAAGGAAATAGGATGGAGTGTAGCTGATCTCCAGGGTATAAGTCCGGCCCTGTGCTCACACCATATTTATCTTTAAGAGGACGCTAAGCCATCGCGTGAGTTCCAGCGATGAAAAAACCTGAATCTTCGAGAGGTTGTCATGATGGAGACAGGCAGCGTCGATTTTATCTACCCCATCTCCGACTCAAAGTGGGTTAGTCCATTACATGTGGTGCCCAAGAAGACGGGCATCACTGCAGTTGTGAGCGAGTTTGGAGAGGAGATAGCTACCTGGGTACCCACTTCTTGGAGGGTCTGCATGGACTATAGATGATTGAATCAGGCCACCAAGAAGGATCATTTCCTACTGCCTTTTATTGATCAGATTATATAGAGGTTAGCTAAGAAGAGTCACTACTTCTTCCTCGACAGGTACTCCGGCTACAATCAGGTGGCCATTGCTCCCGAAGATCAGGACAAGATGACATTCACCTGTCCGTTTGGGACTTATGCTTTCAGACGGATGACCTTTGGTCTATGTAACGCCCTGGCGACATTCCTAAGGTGCATGTTTTCCATTTTCTTGGACAGGGTGGGTGACTGATTAAAGGTCTTCATGGATGACTTTTCGATCTATGGTGATGGGTTTGATGCTTGGCTTGACTGCCTAGACCACATCCTTCAGCACTGCATCGAGGTTCATCTTGTTTCATCCTGAGAGAAGAATCACTTTATGGTGACTCAAGAGACGGTGTTTGGTCATATCATCTCCAATAAGGGCATGGAGGTTGATCCGGCCAAGGTGAATATCATTAGGAAACTCAATCCACCGTCCAACCTGCGACAGTTATGGTCTTTTCTGGGGCATGTCGGTTTCTACCGACGATTCATTCATGATTTCAGCAGGATTGCCAGACTTTTCACTGATTTGCTGACAAAAGACTCCAAGTTCATTGTAGATGATAAGTGTCTTGCATCATTCGAGAGTCTCAAGAGTTTAGTTGTTGAGGCTCTCATCCTTCAACTGCCTGATTGGTCTCTCCCATTGGAGATCATGACGGATGCCTTCGATTTTTCCGTAGGGGCCGTGCTAGGACAGAGGAAGTATGGAGTGCCTTTTACCATTCACTATGCTAGCCATACATTAGATGTCGTGCAACGGAACTACACCATCACAGAGAAAGAGATGCTAGCTGTAGTCTTTGCCTTGGACAAATTCAGATCATATATTATTGATCTAAAGTGACTATCTTTACTGATCTTACCAACGTTAGGTACCTCATGACAAAAAAGGAATCCAAAGTGAGACTGGCTAGATGGATCCTTCTACTCCATGAGTTTAACATTGAGATAAAAGATAAACCTGGAGTCAAGAATGTGGTGGCGGATCATCTCTCCCTATTAGAGAATCTTGAGGAATCTGAGCAGACTGATCCCATTTCAGAGACCTTCCTAGATGAGGCGATCCTTGCTATCGCCTCACTCTCGTGGTACACCGATATTGTGAACTATTTTCTTGCCAAGAAAGTTCCACAAGGTTGGCCCAGGCAGCGACTTGAGACCTTCCTCATGAAGGCCAAGTCTTACCATTGGGAGGATCCCATCCTTTATCATGAAGGAGGGGATAACATCTGGCATCATTGTATTCCTCAAGAGGAGCACCATAGCGTCCTCACATACGACACAAGCTTGAGACAGGAGGACATCACTCTGGGAGGAGGACAACACAGAAAGTGCTCCAATCTGGCCTATGGTGGCCTACTCTCTTCAAGGATTCTGATGAATTCGTGAAGAGGTGTACCGACTGTCAGAGGATGGGCACTTGTGGATAACATGATATAATGCCGATGCAACCCATTCACTTCTGTGAGGTTTTTGACGCATGGGGCATCGATTTCATGGGTCCATTCCCTAAGAGCCAGGGATTCGAGTACAATCTGTTGGTTGTGCATTATGTGAGTTGTTGGGTTGAGGCCATTCCTGCCCGTACCGTAGATGTTAAGACTGTTTGCAAATTTTTGAGTAAGAATATCATTTCACGGTTCGGGGTGCCTAGAGTATTGATATCTGACGGGGGTTCTCATTTTATCAACGACAAGGTAAAGGCCCTTGCTAATGAGTTCAGCATAGACCATCGAGTTGCCACTCCATATCATCCTCAGACCAATGGTCTTGCTGAAGTATCGAATAGGGAGATAAAGACGATATTGTAGAAGGTAGTCTGCCCAGATCGAAAGGATTGGTCACAACTTTTGGACTCGGTCTTGTGGGCATACCGGATTTCCTTCAAGACTTCTTTGGGTACATCTCCCTTTTGTCTCATTTATGGCAAGCCCTGCCATTTACCTGTTAAGATTAGGCATAAGTCACTTTCGGCAGTCACTGATATATTATTGGATCCAGAGAGCATCGGTGATCAAAGGAGGGAAGAATTGGTAGCCCTAGAGGAGCTTAGAGATACAACCTTTTTTAGCAGCCTACAGTACAAGGAGCGAGTGAAGATATGGCATGATTCTCATATCAGCCATAAGCAGTTTGAGCCAGATCAGAAAGTATGGTTGTTTGATGCCAGGCTTAGATTATTTATAGGGAAATTATAGAGTAAGTGGAAAGGACCATACATGGTCCAAAAGGTGCATGACAATGGTAGTATCAAAATATCTGAGATGTCATCTGAGTCCACCTTTCGTGTTAACGGTCAGTGCCTCAAACCATATCTAGATCATGAGCCACTGATTGTTGACGTCGCCCCCAATTCATTTTGCATGAGATGTGGTCTTTAACTCACATCAGTTGCATCTGGTGCCTGATTATCACTGTCTTCTGCCTTGTATAGCTTCAGATGTCCATATCATCTCAATCTTTAGTCTAACACCCTATATGCATCTTATGATTATGCTATACTTAGGGCGTACTTTACCCTAAGTATAGGGGGTGTTAGACTCTTGATTATTCTCTTGATTCTTTTTACCTCTGTTTTGTTGCCTATACTTAGGGATATTTCACCCTAAGTATAAGGGAGGTAAACCCTGTACATTCTATCACTCGATTTTCCCTTTATGTACAGTCTGCTATACTTAGGATTACTTGATCCTAAGTATAGGGGTAAACACCGAGCCCTCTTCATTCTATTTGATTTGTCGTCGTAGTATAGCATTTCTTTTCACTTCCGTATACTAAGCACGAGTTATGTCTTCCTCTTCATCGTTCTTAATTCACTCTGAGGACATCGTTCGAGCTAAGTATGGGGGGTGTTGTATATATTACATATATACTTAAGCCATAACTCGTACTTTATGTGAGTGTGTTAATAAATAAAATGGCTAAAAATCAACTATTAAAAATCGTAACCATTTTAAAATCTTCTTGTAAATAAAATACTTTCTTGCACATACATAGCTATTTATAAAAATTATTTTGTACAAATATTTGTAAAAATGGTGTGTTTGTAAAAAGTTTATAAATATTTTGGTATCAAAACTATGTATATAGTACAAAATTTTTGTAAAATGTTTGAAAATTAAAAGTTTGCAAAAACCCTTGTGTAAATGTTTGTAAATAGTTTGCAAAACTTCTGCATCCAAGCATACATTCAAACATTTTTCAAAAATTTTGCATATTTTCAAACTTTTGCATAAAAAGATTTTTGTATATACATTCTTCTGAATCATAGTTGACATTTAAACCAGCTTGTAATTAAATTGGAAAATGGAGCTTGGTGAAGACCTTAATCCACCCAATTCTAAGAGGAACCTTATAGGATTTAGGGTTGAGACTTTCCAGGTCCATTAGTGACTTAATTCTTTGAGGCTATGATTACATGACATCTTGATGAGCCTAAGTAGAACATTTGACAACGCATACATGACTCTCACAGAAAATGGCTTTACTTGCACCAGCACCTTACACATAGCTCTCTATGGATGAGATGGTGAGGAGGCAGTTTCCTTTGGCTTGGGGTAGCATACGAGAGTAGCGCTTCTAGGCGGAACCTCTCGTCTTCTTTTAGGGAAGGAAGTGCGCCTCAACTTGGTCTGATGGTGTTGAGGTCTAAAGACAAGAGTTGTGGATTGCAATAATGCTTCAAAAGAGGGATAGTCTACTGGCTCAAGAGGAAAAGTCCATATGTATATGCTGAACCATGTAGATATGTTGTACATATGCACATCAAAAAAAGTGAAAAAGAAGAAAAACTCCAAAAAAGTGGTGGGTCTGATAGAAAATGAAATACCCACCATAGTGTATATAGCCAAATAAAGCAAAGCTTATGTTACCCATTCTCATCTCATGAAGCTTGCAGCATGGAGACTTAGCTACACTGGTTGGGCTCCCAGGGATACATGGCTACACTGGTCATGGTCCATTCTCCTCTTTCCCCTCTTCTTGAGCCGGTTGAACTTGAACTTAGAAAGGAATACCTCTCTCATCGAGGAAAGAGATGCCAGACTAGGGCATTAGAGTTACCTTGTTGAGGGAGGTTGTTGCCTTGTCATTTCTAAGGCGGGAGCTACATATCACTTACACAATACAAGAAAAGATTCATGGTCAATAGAGTTTGTGTATGTAGACTTGTTCTGATATGGATTATTGAGGAGTCGTGACCATAGATTAGTGGAACATAGAGTCTGTTGAGTCTTAAACCTAGGTCCAAATAAGGTTCCGACAAACTAATAATCCAAAGGTCTGACTGAGCTCCATACTCCAATTTAATGAAGACAAGTTTAATAATCAACCTTGATTCTCCTTCTTTTTCTTTTCTTTCTCTTTTCACTTCCTTTTCAAATAAGTGTTTGCTAAGGGACTAGTAAAGGTAAAGTATAGGGGGTGATGAATCCCTAATCATCACTCTTTATTCTTTTATTTTAGCTAATTATCTTGGCAAAGCATCATGTAAGTAGATGTAAATACATTAAGTTAGCATTATGCATGCATTTGTTAATATTACATAATTAGCATGTATTTGTGCAAAAATAAAAGAATAAGGCAAAAGTAAAAGGAAGGAGGTATTTAGAATAAATGCAGAGTGACCCGAACCCAAGAGAAGGTCAAGCTTTGGCCTGATCGCCAAATAAAACAAGTAGAGAGATATAGGGCCCACTCTATATTGTACATATTATTTATATAAACAGATAATTATCTTTGACAAAATAAAAACAAAATATTCTTTTTACCTTCTTGTATATAGTCCTAACAATAAAATAAAAATCAGATAATAAAATAAAAATAAAATCCTCTTTCCTTTGTACAAAATATCTGTATATATGTCTTATTCCCTATTTATTATATACCTGTAAATAAATAATAAAAATAGAATAAAAATTATTTTATAATCCAAAATTTATGCTATAAATAAAATATAAAAATTGGGATATTTATGTAAAAATAACAAAATAAAAAAATGTACAAAATACATAGGTATATTATACCTATATATAATACACTATACTGTATAAAGATTAAGTTATTTTTCAAAAAAAAATACATAAAAATGACATAAAAATAATTTGAAAAGTAACAAATATTTTTCATTTTATACACTTTTTGATTTAAAATTATTTATTATTTTTTATTTAATTTGTAAGTATTTTGTACATTCTAATTCTTTGATTGGTCCACGTCATTTCGTTGACCTAGGTCAACACCCTCGTCCAGGGCTTGACCCGACCCGACCATCTCCGTCGGACCAATTTCTTCGAATTTTCCCAGTTGGGTCATGCATCCCCTCGCCCTGATTCTTCGCCCGTGGCCTCTCCTTGGATCCAAGACCCTCGTAGATCCCTAGGAAGGTGCGGATCTTCCGAGGGTTGCATGCCCTCGCCCGATTCCTCCAGCCTCTTAGGAACCCTTTAAAGTCTCTTCTCCGCCTCCCAGGAGCTGTAGCTCGTGCCCCGTGCCTCCCTTCATCCCTAGCCACCTCGATTGAGTGACAACTGCCTGGGGAACCCTCCGGATCAAAGCTTGGAGAGCAACCACGCTGCTCAGCCTCGAGGCCGGCGTGTGCCGTCGCGGTTAGCCTCCCGGCCTTCCACAGCTTGGTCGAGGCCATTATCTCACCGACCACCCTCGCTTGAAGCTCTAGAGCTTTCCTAGGACCTCCTGTACCTCTCATTTCCTTCACATTTCCCGCTTAGCTTCAATCTTTCCATTCACTGCTGCCGTGTGTTCCTATGCTCCGGCTAGTTGGTCGGAGCCTCATTACCCACATCCATATGCTTCGATCAAACCCCCAACACACGCTCTACCTTGCATCGCAACCTGATCCCCCTTAGGCCCGTCCCTCAGGCCGAGGTTGAGGTTCTGATCTCCTCTATCGCCTACGCCCGAGATCGACCATCGCCCCCACGTCGCTTCTTTGCCTTTTCATTCAAATAACCCTCGACTGGAGCTTCACACCGAGTCAAGCCTTCCTTTGCAGGTGTTCGTGCGTGCAGGGAACCCCAGCTCCATCCCATAGAGGGCTCGTCGGAGTAGCTCCAGGCCACCTTCGCTGTCACACACATCCGACAGTTAACCCCTCCATCAGGCCCGTTCAGTCGACGATGATGACTTCCACGATCATTCCTAAGCCTCCCGATCGATCATCAGAGCCAAGGATCACCCATAGGCTCTGGTGAATCTCTCCTCGGCTCTGTTCTTCCATACCGCTTCAGCACCATTGGATCGGCTGTCAACCTCCAGATCAGATCCGGGCCGTCGACCGCAACAACTTTCCGGGCCGTTAGATCTGACGACTAACGCATCTGTGCCCACATCCTCGACAGTTTTTGAGGCGTCAGATCTGACACCTGCCACATCTGAGTCGCACGTCCGCGCGCATTCAGCTGTACTTTTCCATGCGCCCCATGCGCTCCGTACACGCCTGCAAGGGTATATTGCATTTCCTTCCCTATACTTTTTATGCTCTATTTTCTATTTTGTTAAATAAAGTTGTAGTTTGAACTATTTGCATATTAGTCCCTAACATTTCTAGTATTTGCACTTTAGTCCTCCTAGTATGAAAATACGTGCTCGATCACGTGCCCTATGGTGTTTTTGCATATTCCATCCTGGACTTTTTGAAGGTTCTGTTTTCAATGAAATGTTTTATGTAATTGCATTTATGCCCTTGTGCGTGGTGAATTGAGCATGTGCATTATTTCGTGGGCTTTTTGCATTGATGCCCCTGGACTTTATATGTGTTATTGTTTAGTCTGAAAACTTAGAATATATACAAATAGGTCCCTATAACCTACGTGATTTGTTTTAAATTAAATAATTATCAAATTTACTCCAAAAAATTCCCCAAAAATTACTAATAGCTCCTGCTACTGTGTAATATTTTTGGCAATTTTCATCGTAATTTGATTTTATTTGATATTTTCTAAAAATAAAAAACCCTAAAAACGTGTCTGTCTATCTTATAAAATCCAAAAAAATATAAAAATACCCTTAAAAATTCTATAGAAATTCATGTGTGTTTGTTTTGGTTTGTTTTAGCTATTTTTTCCCATTATCTTTTATAAAACCCCTAAAAATCACAAAAGACCAAAAATATTATAAAAAAATCTTAAAAATTCTAGAAAATTAGAAAAAGCAATTACAGTTTCTGTAATTAGGTCTTTTTATCTACTTTTTCATAAAAATAGCCTCCAGGCATTCAGGCAATTTTAGCATTTTAATTTTGCCTTTAGGTCACGGCTGAACAATATTCCCTTGTTTTGTGTTTATTTTATATTTATAAATTATATAAAAATTTGAAAAATCTCACAAAATCACCAAAACACTTGCATACTTTGATAATATAAAAAGTATTTTTATTTATAAATTTTGAGATTTTTTAGTCTTAATAAAAATGGTTGTAGCTTGATTTCCTTTATCTTTTTATTCATTTTCTCATTAGAAAATATAAAAAATTGCAAATTAAAAATCACAAAAAGATGCCTTTTATTTCCTGATTTCTTGACTACTTTGTAGTCTTCGCTCGTGCTCCTTGTGTTCGACCCTGGTCTCTATACCAGGTTAAATAAATAGCGGAGATCGCTACATTCGATTTTGAGCTTGCTTATTTTATTTATGGTCTTACTTTTCTTATTGAGCCCGACTTGGGTGGTTGAGGTTGCAACGACCTTTGATATCACTTAGCCTCGATCGTGCCACCGCTCACCAACGACCGCACACTTGGATAGAGCGACGCCTCTTCAGACTACCAGTTCTAACAAAAATGATTAGCTATTCTCCGATGAGGATTTACGAGTAGCCGGTAAATGGTTCGTACTTTCCTACTGGAGTGGGTGGTTTAGAGGCCATTGTGTAAGGCGTTGTCCTCAAGTAATCGAGTCGACGGAAACGGTCCGTACTTACACCTATACTAGTCGGAAATAGGCGTAACTAGTCGAATCCATCCCACTCTCCAGGGAGAATCGGGCTCCCAACAGCTCGCTAACTCACTCTGTAAGATTGAATTATCACTTGATAAAAATTGATAAGATAAACAACCAAGCTTTCACAATCATCACACTGTGTTGAGTTGGTGATTCGAGGGTTTGCTTTTTTAATCCCGCTTTAGTCCAGATCTACTCTTCATAAAACCCCAAATCAAGATGATGGGTAGACGCTCCCTTAGGCTGCCTCTGGTAGCATCGCTTTCCAGCACTCCTACCCTTTCATCTAGGGCAGCTTTGGAGAGCTCAGACCCACTCTCTAAACCTGAATTCTCCTCCACACTATCCCCCTCAACCACCCTTCTTCCACTCTTATGGTACAGACAGACAGCCCAGCACAACTCTACATTCATTTGACAGCACCTGAGCTAGGATCTTTTGCCTTTGTAGAGATCGGAGAGATGGCCAGCGATGACAGAATTGATGAGCAGCCCCAGACTTCATCATTTGTATTGAACCGGACCACCATCAACAACACACTGCTAGATTCCCTGGAGACCATGCAGAGACAGATCATGAACCAAGGATTCTTTATGATAGAGGTGAGGAGAGAGCTTACTCAGATGAGAGTTGGAAGAGAAGAACCATAGACACCAGCTGATTAAGGAGACATACCAAGACATGAGGGTCAAGAAGACGACAGACACCAGGAGGATCCATGAGTTCTGTAGAGGCCAGCATACACCGTGAGGAAGTTGCACAACCCTGGTGCAACCCTCACTTACCAATGGATCCAGCTACCCGCTATCTTGGGCAACTTCGAGCTTGGCTCCCAGATGATTCAATTGTTGCCCGAATTTCATGGGCATGCCACAGAGGAGCCCGACCTCCATCTACAAGAATTTGAGATGATCTGCAGCACTGTCTACAACAGGCTGGTGGACGAGGACACCATTAAGGTGATAGCCTTCACGTTCTCCTTTGTTGATAGAGCAGCCTACTGGTTGAAACACCTGGGGAGGGTTGTCACCACTTGGGAGCAGCTTCAGACCGAGTACCTGAACAAGTATTATCCACCCAACCAGACTAATACAACCAGAGCCATGATCAGTAACTTCTTTAAAATCCCCAATGAACAGTTCCATGATGCATGGGATCGATTCCGAGAGCTCATTGACAGGTGTCCCCACCATGATATCAGCAAGCCTAATCGCGTCCATAGTTTCTTCTGTGGGCTGACACCAGAGCTGTAGGGGCTTGTGAACGCCTCTTTTGGAGGCTCATATTTCGCCAAAGATGAAGACCAAGTCTAGGCCTTCTATGAGGAGATGGTTGAAAACTACACCGTGATGTCCCAGACCATGGTTTGCACTCAGGGGAAGCCTCCCCACCAGGTGACTTCATATAAGAGGATAGCACGTTTCGAGACGGGTCATTCTTACTCTTCTATGACAACAGCACTAGCAGAGTCCTCAGCTACCGATATGGTTATCATCAGCCATAAGCTAGACTAGATGGAGAGAAGAAAATGTGCAAGGGCCTTGACTAGCTCAATAGGATTGATGAGCTTGCCCAAATAGTGAGTGACCTAAAGACTCAGATCATGTACCTCCAAGAGGCATAGATGGTTTCTCAGCCACATTCCAGGTCACAGTCTGATCCAGGGAGCAGTTCATCTCAACCCTCTGCTTCGTACCGATAGGTCCATCACATTCAGGTGGAGCCTATCCAGTTACTCCCGCAGTACAAGTTTCCACCACCACCCTCTTCAAATAGTTAGTGGTATATCATCCGGATCAACGATGAATCTATGATTCATCGCCTTTATTCTTTCATTTTAGCTAAAATCCTTGGTAAAATACATGTAAATACTCACTAATTCTCACTAATTAATATTCTAACCACATTTATTAATATTATATATTTAACACTTATTTTATCCAAAATAAAATAATAAAGAGAAAAATAAAAAATAAAAACAAAATAAGCATGTATAAAAAATATGCAAATTGATCCTATCCCCGAGACCGGATCAATATTGACTTGGTTGACAAAATAAATAAGTAAAGGAAGATAAGGATCATAATGTATTAAAATACTAGAAAATTCATATCACAAAAATAAATTTATACATTTCTCATGTTGTAAATATTTCACCTAATTTATTTATCATCAAGAAAGTCTCAAATTAAATCTTTTCTTCACAAAAGTTGTTCATAAAAAAATTATTTTATAAAATATTAGAAAATTATTCAATATAAAAATAATTAATTATGATGAGCCGCAAAAGTTGTAAAAACCGACTTCCAAGGATCATAACTATTTAAAGAGAACTCCAAATTGACCAAACTCACTTTTACAGTTCATTTAATAACTAATACTATTTATAAAAAATATCAAAAAATATTGGAATAAAACTATTGAGTTTTGGCATTTTTGCCCTGTTGTCTATATGTACAACATGTAGAAACTTCCTGATTTTCTAATTAATTACCCTTAACTCCTTATCTTAATTTCTTCTCTAGTGTGTTTATAAAAATAAATAGAAAAATATAAAAATATAACTTAAGTAAAAATGACGATCAATCCCGAAACCACGAAGCCATGACCTAAATTTCCGGACCTCATAACTCAGCCATATGGACTCCGAATTGGGCGTAGCCACTTATAAAGTTCATTTTATATAATTATCTACCAAATGACACTGATTTCGCTAAAACAGGAGTTGATATTCAAAAAGTGGATTTTAGGACTATATTGGTATGTATATTGTACAATGTACCTTAATTTATATTATTTAATATATGATTTATTACATTTATATAATTTATTAATATTCTTTTATTAAATTAAAATAAATTAAAATAAATAAATAAATAAATAAATAATTATTACTTAATTATTCATTAAGTTTTTTAATTATTTCAATAATTGTATATACATGTAATTATTTATTTACCAAATACTTATTTATTTCTTAATTAGGCATTTGATTATTTTGTAACTTAATATCATTAATAAATAATTTAATTATTTAAATTTATTCTTATTCTCTTTTCTCTCTCCTCCCCTTCTTCTTCCCCAATTTCTCTTCCTCACACCCACCTCCTTCTTCCCCTGCCTCCCCTCCTCTCCTCATCATCAACCACACCAACGATCGGCTGTTGGTCGGCTATTCTCCCAACAACCTCGATCCCCGCATTCCTAGCCAGTAACCGGATCATTTCCTTGGCCTCCACGCCACCACGTTCTATATAAACCCTAACCCCATCCTCTAGAGATTCATCTACCTTTTGTGTCCCTTTAGTCCATAAGCTCCGAGCGAGAGAGTGTGGGTGACAACCAACCTTGAGCGTCGTCAAGAGAGGAAGGAGAGGAGCGGCGTAATCCACTGTCGACGTAGTAGCTTTCGTTCCACCATGCTCGAGCTTCCGCACCCTTGCCGTCACATCGAGGCAAAGACCTGGTGCTCCTCTGAGCTTCTCCATAGGAAAGTTCCCCCGCATCTCCTTCATATTATATTTGTAACCTTAATCTCCCTTTTCTTCTTCCTCTTCTCTTTCAAGTTCTTCTCCTCCTTTATCATCTGTTCTCCTCTCAGTCCACTCCATTTCCTCTTCAATTTGAAACTTTAATCAAGTTGCAAACCTCATTGATCCATCATATTCTCCTTGAATCCATATCCATTGCTATTCTACCCTACATATTTGATCATCTCCGACCACAAACAGTGGTCGGAGCTTGAAGAAAAAATCCTTTGCATCCGAGGCCTTCTCCACTCAATGCATCTGTTTACACTTTAGGACCGAGAAGACTGTCTCCAGTCATTTTCTCGATTGCAGGTTTGCATCGAACGTTCATCACTTGGAGTTGTATATGCATGAGCTGTAGAGTTCATCATAACTACATCGAGCCATCCGAGAATCGAAACACACCAAATCAGACTAATTGAAATATCATATTTTGTAGTTGACTTGAGCATCTAAGTCCTGCTATCCGTCATTGATTCAGGGAGTAACACGACCTGCTCAAGAAACACCCTCCTACAAGAAGCCATTTCGCCGCTCGTTCTCACATCCCGTGGATGAAGAACTTCACCAGCAGAATTTGTAGCATGATGAATGTCTGTGCAAATGATGCACATTCGCTGGAGATTACAAAGTAAGGTTCGCAACATCGGATCATCATCAAGTTCTCCGTCCGAGCTTGAAAGTAGGAAAAGCATCAACACACCATTCGTTGCTGCCATCGTCTCTACAAGAATAAACATCCACCGCGATCTGCCACCTGATTAAGAAAGAGGGAAGAACGATTTCTGCCCGAGGAAGAACAACCGATAAGTCAACATCGAATCTTCCACCCGTAAGAAACGCCTGAAGCAACTAAAAAGGAACCGTCGATCGATAAGCATTGGACGCTCGCGATCGAGCCACGCGGCGATCCCACAACAAACCACTGCCCAACAGCTCAGGACATGAGCGGTGCACGTGCCTCGCACGTGCATGAGCAAGATATCTGGGCAAATTGCATTAATATACCCTCATATCTTGATTTTACAAACATGTCTTGGGCAAGCTCCCATACATGCTGATAACGTGGACTTCTGGCTTTTTACGCACATACCAACCAAGTTTTGATATTTCTAGTGCACCCTACAATTTTCTACATATTACATATATACCCCTTAACTGTACATAATACTATATAAAACAAAATACAAAACAAAAAAATAAAATAAAGATACGTATATCATATTTTACACTATATGCGGTATTAAATAATTTCTGAAAAATAAAATGCTTTCTTATATTAAATAAATCAATTAAAAACCCTTAAAAAATATAATAATCTTTAAAAAAATCATAAAAAAATAGAAAACACCTTTAAAAATCCTATAAAACTTAGCTATTGTATATTTTACTATATTTTACATAATAAACCAAAAAATATCAAAACCAATATTAAATACAAAGTACTTAAAAACTTTAAAAACACAATTAATTCAAGAAAAAACATAGAAATACGTACAATATATCGTTTTCAAGGTATTTTCATATACTTCTAATAAAAATAAAATAAAAATATTTTCTCACTATTTTCTATTTAAAAATAAAAATAATAATAATATGTTTTCAATAAAAATATCGTTTTCAACATTAAAAATCAAATAAAAATAATAAATCATTTTCAAGCATTAAATAAAAATTTAGTAAATTACCTAAAAATACATAAAAATTAGGAAACCAATAAACCATATTTTTCTGTAATTTTATCCTAGTTTCTAACAGTTTGCCTCCCTGAGTTCGATATTCCTATACTTTCACTATACATCTAGGAGTATAAATAAAACAAAAATAAAATTTTCTCTAAAAATTACCCAACCAATACACGACACTATTCTTAGTGAAGAATAGGAGGTTTGGGTAGTTTTTTAATCAGCCCTTGGAATCCCTTCCCTTGCTAGTCCGTAAGCCACAGTAGTTGTTGATGGAAGTCAACAGGATTTGGCTCCCTGTACTAGCAACATCCTGGAATCCGTCATGACCACCCAAGCTTCCAATGGTCTACTGGAGGTATTCCATACTAGAAGCAACCTTCGGTATAGGCAGGACAGGGTGCCCAACAACAACAGCCCCAATACTCCCAGCAACCACAACATGGTCCTCGACCCTTATACCAAGGTCAATAGTGGATGCAACAATAACCTCATCCACAGTACCTATAACCTCCTCCTCACTCGTACCACCAACAATAGCAATAGAGCCAGCCTCATTTCTAGGAGGCAACCCATCCGGTTCTCATACACACTTGTATGAGAGCCCAACCCTTGATGATCTCACCCACATGCTTTCCGAGCAGTAAGCTAGCTTCCTGCAAGAAATAGATGAGTTCCAGCAAGAAATGAGGAAAATAATAAAGGACAAGGCCACCATACCTGCACAAGTTGAACTTAACCCTAACAATATGTAGAGAAAATCTGAGCAGGTATAGTCTACAGAGACCACCTCTCCTAGTGATATTCTGGATGACATTCGTTATTTATTTGATGCTGATTTTGTGACTCTTAAGGGCCGTAGGAAGCCATCTGGCAATGACTCATCTATGCGATACCACAATGTAGATTCTAGGGATCCAAATGGAGCCAGGAGCGGTGCTGATACCGCTAATCATGACGATAACGGTGGCACTAAATCAACCAAGGATGATGATCCATATGACGGCGTTGATGCCATCGTATTTCCAGTTGCTGTAGATGGTGGTGTTGATGCCACCAAATTTCCAGATGCCAGGCCAGAGCACGATACTAATTCCACCAGTTCAAATATTGTCAGTGGTACTGATGCAACCAAGAGTCAATCAGTTATGTTGCCTTCCTCTTTTCCTGTATTTTAGGATGTTATCAGAAAAATACAAAAAATGAAAAAACTTCAAAAATAAAAAATGTGAATAAAGGCAAGGTTTATATATCTCGTTTGGATGCATATGTTGAAATTGATGATGTTTGTATGGATTCCAGCATTATGAATGCTCAAAAACCCGCTCATGACCCTTATTCTTCTGAAGAGGTTCCCTCTATCCCCTTCCCTCAAGCACTTCACTTAGGGAAGATCCAAAAAATAGAAAACCCCCAAACGAAACAAGAGATAGAGTTCAACGAGCAGATGATAGACTGATTTTAGATCCAGCTGACTCTTAAGGAGGCACTTGAGCATATCCCTCTTTTCCAAAAGAACCTCAGAGAAAGACAACCATCCATAGGAAGAAGAGGCGTAACCACACCATAAATTCACATGCTCACTCGTGCCACTTGTTTCGCCATCCAGAACCAATTGCCAGCCAATAGACCTTATGCAGGAGTTCCGTGTGTCAGATGCCACATCCTTGAGCAGCTTCTCAATCAGACTCTGTTTAACAGTGGATCCTAGATTAACCTCTTTCTAGCTGCCTTACTCGATTGATTCGAGTTTGCCCTCTTAGACAGAGCATGACAGTTCTTCAGTTTGTAGATAGATCTATTAAGAGGCTGAAGGGGTTATAAAAAGACGTTGTCGTCACAATTTAGAGCCTGAAATTCCCCGTGAACTTCATTGTGTTGGACATGGAGATCCCTGAATGTGTGGCTGATAGCCCCATCATTTTAGGATGACCTTTTTTGGCCATAGCCAATGCAATATCTGATCTATATAATGGGAAGGTATACTTTCACGTCGAGGGTAAGAGTATACAAATAGAGACGATAAGGAATTGAGAGCCAGGGATTCAACTTGCTCCGAGCAGACTACAGATTCAGAGCTAGACGTCCACCATGAGTGTGATTTTGTGGTTACAGATGATGAAGCTGTTTGGACAGACCCAATTTCACAAGCTCTTGTCACACCTTCAGAGTCTGCAGAGTTACATATGCCACCAGATGAGAGTTTCGAGAGTGCACTCATGACACGTGCTATCTCATAGGTTGATGATTGTGGTTTGGCTAGCGAAGCAGAGTATATTTCATACGATTCTAATTCAGATCCCTCGGGCTTAGACATCAATTTTCGATTGGTAGGACTTTGATGATTATTTACCATGTCTGATGTCCAAAGAGCCTACAACTAAAGTGGAGATTGAGCCAATACAGTTGATAGATACACCAGCAGGGCCATCTTCATCATATTCACTGGTTCAATGAGAGTTCTCTCATGCAAATTTAGTATCCTTCACTCAAACTTTTCAGAGGACAGATCTGCCAGCTACCACATGCCCTAAACTGAAGACCTTGCCGCAGAGTATGAAGTATAGATTCCTTACGGATGAACCAGAAATGTTCCTAGTCATTATCTCAGCGGATTTGACTGATGACCAAGAATCTCGTTTAATGTAGGTTCTTGAAAGAAACCGCAAGGCAGTCATATGGACTGTAGCTGATATCGAGGGGATAAGTCCAACCCTTTGCTCCCACCACATATATCTTGAGGATGACACCAAGCAATCGTGTGAGTTTCAACATAGGATGAACTCGAATCTTCGAGATGTAATCATGAAGAAATATCTAAGTGGTGGAGCATCGATTTTATCTACCTCATATCCGACTCCAAATGTCTTAGTCTGTTATATGTGGTACCCAAAAATACGGGTATCACTACAGTTGTGAATGAGTCTATAGAGGAGATAGTTACTCGAGTACCACTTTTTCGAAGGTCTGCGTGGACTATAGCCGGTTGAATCAGGCCACCAAGAAGGACTACTTTCCACTTCCATTTATTGATCAGATCATTGAGAGATTAGCTGGGATGAGTCGTTACTGCTTTCTTGATGAGTTCAGGATACAATCAGGTGTCCATAGTGCCTAAAGAGCAGGAGAAAACGATGTTCACCTGTCCATTAAGAACGTATGCTTTTAGTCAGATTCCCTTTGGATTATGTAATGCCTCAGCTACATTCCAAAGGTGCATGCTTTCCATCTTCTCGGACATGGTGGGCGACTGTTTAGAGGTCTTACTGGATGACTTTTAGGTCTACGGTGATGGGTTTGATGATTGTATTGCTTTCCTAGATCGAGTACTTCAATGATACATTGAGGTCCACCTAGTCTTATCTTGGGAGAAAAGTCATTTCATGATGACTCGAGGGACGATCCTTAGTCACATCGTCTCCAGCAGGGACATGGAGGTTGATCCAGCCAAGGTGGATATCATCAAGAAGCTCACTCCACCGTCCAATCTGAGACAGTTGCAGTCTTTTCTGGGTCATGCAATTTCTACCGATGGTTCATACAACACTTCAGTTGAATTGGCCGATTGCTAACTGATTTGATCACGAAAGACACTGAGTTCCTTGTTGATGATGTCTTTCCTCATTTGAGACTCTCAAAAATCTGGTTGTACAAGCTCTTGTCCTTCAGCCACCTGATTGGTCTCTCCCATTCGAGACCATGACAAATGCTTCCAATTTTGCCGTAGGGGCCATGCTTGGACAGATGAGGGAAAATGTGTCATTTTCGATACACTACGCTAGCCTGACTTTGGATGTTGCTCAATGGAACTGCGCTGTGACTGAGAAGGAGATGCTAGATGTAGTATTTTCTCTAGATAATTTCAATCTTTTATTCTCGGATCTAGAGTGACTATCTTTACCGATCACACTGCCATCCGATACCTAATGGCCAAGAAGGATGTGAAAGCCAGATTGACTAGATGGATCTTTCTACTCTAGGAGTTTGATATTGAGATTAAGGATAAACCTGAAGTCAAGAATGTGGTGGTGGATCACCTCTCCCAATTAGAGCATCTTTAGGACCTGATATGACCACACCTATCACTGAGACATTCCCAGACGAGAAGATTCTTACTATCACCTCAATGCCATTGTACGTTGATATTGTGAACTATCTTGTTGCCAAGAAAGTTCCTCAAGGTTGGCCCATGAAGCGACTTGAGACCTTCTTTATGGAGGCCAAGTCGTATCATTGGGAGGATCCCACCCTTTAGCATGAAGGGGAGGATAGTGTCTGGCGTCGGTGTATTCCTCAGGAGGAACACCATAGCGTCCTCACCTATTGCCACAAGCTTGAGGCAGGAGGACGTCACTCTAGGAGACAGACAACACAAAAGGTTCTCCAATCCAGCCTTTGGTGGCCTACCCTCTTCAAGGATTCGGATGAATTCGTGAAGAGATGTACTGACTATCAAAGGATGGGCACTTGTGGATAAAGAGATATGATGCTGATGCAGCCCACTCACTTCTGTGAGGTTTTTGAGGCATAAAGCATTGATCTAATGGGTCTGTTCCCTAAGACTTAGGTATTTGAGTACATTTTGTTGGCTGTGGATTATATGAGTCGTTGGGTTGAGTCCATCCCAGCCCAAGCCGTAGATGCAAAGACTGTTTGCAAATTTCTGAGAAAGAATATCATATCATGGTTCCGGGTGCCAAGAGTCTTGATTTCTAATGGGAGACTCATTTTATCAACAATAAGGTAAGGGCCCTTGCTAACGAGTTAAGCATAGATCATAGAGTTTCCATGTCATATCGTCCACATATAAATGGTCTTGATGAGGCTTCAAATAGGGAGATTATGATTATTTTGCAGAAGGTTGTCCACCCAGACCGAAAGGATCAGTCACAACTTTTGGACTCGATCTTATCGGACTATAGGACCTCCTTCGAGACACCATTGGGTACATCTCCTTTCCGACTCGTTTATGGCAAGCCATTCCACTTACCTATGGAGATCAAGCATGTCACTTTAGACTGTTACTGAAATATTATTGGATTCTGAGATTGTGGAGATCAAAGAAGAGCAGAATTGACAGCCCTAGAGGAGTTGAGAGATACAACCTTCTCAAATAGCCTACAATATAAGCACAAAGTAAAGATATGGCATGATTCTCACATCAGGCATAAGCAGTTTGAGCTCAACCATAGAGTATGGCTATTTGATGCAAGGTTAAGATTATTTCTAGGGAAATTACGAAGTAAATGGAAAGGACCATACTTGGTCAGAAAGGTGCAGGACAATGGTAGCATTGATATAACTGAGTTGTCTTTTGAGTCCACCTTTAGAGTCAACGGTCAGTGCCTGAAGCCATATCTTGATCATGATCCAGTGATCGTTGATGTCGCTCCTATTCATTTTGTATGAGATGTGTTCCTTGACTCACATCACCTACATCTCATACCTGATTTTCACTTCCAATCCGTATCTGTATAGATCATTCATTCATTTTGTTTAATACCCCAGATCCATCTTATGATTATGCTATACTTAAGATGCATTTTATCCTAAGTATGGGGGTATTAGACATGTGATTATTCATTTGTCAATTACCTCTATTTTTTATTCCTATACTTAGCAATATTTTACCCTAAGTATATGGGAGGTAATATTTGCACGTTCTATTCTTCAGTTCTCCCCTTTGTATACAGTCTTCTACACTTAGGATTACTTGATCCTTAGTATAGAAGGATCACCAACTTCTTTTGATTTGATTGTTTCATTCTTTTTAGTCATTGTGGTATAGGATTCTTTTCACTTCTCTATTTTCAGCACGAGTTATATCTTCCTTCGTTGCTCTCTAATCACTCCGAGGACATCTTTCGAGCTAAGTATAGGGGGTGTCGTATATATTGTATATATACATTAGACATAACTCGTACTTTGTGTGTTTTAATAATATGGTTGTTATTATTTATAAAGTAGGAATAAAAATGTTTTGAAAAATGGTTTCAAAATGCTTTATAAAAATGTTTGTAAAAACTTCTGAAAAATTATTTCTGTACAAATTTTATAAAAATGTTTGTAAAAATGTTTTGTTTGCAAAAGATTTATTAATTATTTTCTTTATCAAAATTAGACATACTGTAAAAATTTGAAAATTGAGTGAAAATAAAATGTTTGAAAAAACAATTTGTAAATGTTTGTAAGAATAGTTTTGAAAATCTTTTGAAAAATAGTTTTGAAAATATTTTCAATACTATTTTGTCACATGGGACATAAATTACGAGGTATAAAAACTACTTGTATATACATCATCTACCCCCAATTCTTTATACATAATTATCCTCAATAAAACCGATTTGAGATCATGTAAATAAAATCCATTTGTATATAAAAGCAGTAACACAAACCCTATTGTAAATATGTATACATATTTATGAAAACTTTTTTCCTTTTACCTTTTTCAAAAATACCTAAAAACATGAAAAATAAAAAATTCCATAAAATTGCATAGTTTGAAAGTTTCCCACCAAAAAGAGTTTTTGTAAATATTTGCATGTGCATTCTTTAGAATCATGGTTGACATTTAAACTAGTCTAGAATAAAATTGAAGAATGGAGTTTGGTTAAGACCTTAATCTAGTTAACTTCAAAGGAACCTTATAGTTTTGGGGTTAAGAGTTTCAGGTCCATAGTGACTTAATTATTTGAGTCCACTAGGATATGTTCACATGTCATCTTGATTAGTCTAAGTAGGACACTTAACAATGCACGCATGAATCTTAGAGACAATGGCTTGACTTGAACACGCCTTACACATAGAACAACACGGATGAGATGGTGAGGAGGCAGAATCCTTTGGCTTGGAGTAGCATACGAGGTTAGTACAGTTATCAAGAACCTTCCATCCTCCTCGAGGGAGAGATGTGCAGATCAACCTGGTCTAATAGCATTGATGTCTAAAGACAGGATCCTGAGGGTTGTAATAAAGCTTCAAAAGAGGGATAGCCTACTAGCTCAATAAGAAAAACTCCTTTTGTACATGTTGCACCTTATAGGTATGTTGTATATATGCCATAAAAATGTGTGCAAAAAATACAAAAAACTCCGAAAAGGGGACATGCCTGATTGAAAATAAAATGCCTGTCGGAGTGTAATGAGAAAAGCTTATGTATTCCACCATCTCATCTCATGGAAGCTTGCAACTGGAGACTTATCTACACTAGTTAAGCTCCAAGGAATACGTGGCTACACTAGCCATGGTCCATTCTATCCTTTTCCCCTCTTCTTGAGCTGGTTGTACTTGAACTTAGAAGACAATAGCCCACTCCTCGAGGAAAGAGCTGCTAGACTAGGGGATTAGAGTTACCTTTTTGAGGGAGGATGTTTCTTTTGCCATTTTTGAGGTGGAGAGCTGCATATCATTTACACAGCACAAGGAAAGATTCATAGTCATTAGACTTTGCATATGTAGACTTGTTCTGACCTGGCTGTTAACGAGACCTAACCATAGAATTGTGGAACTTTAGGGATGTTAGGTCTTAAACCCATTTCCCAATAAGGTTCTGCCAAATTAATAATTCAAAGGTCTGACCGAGCTCCATACTCCAATTTTATGAAGATACGTTTAATAATCAACTTTGATTCTTCCTTTTTCTTTTCTTTACTTTTTGTTTCATGATGAATCCACGATTCATCACCTTTATTCTTTTATTTTAGCTTCATTTCCTTAGTCAAACACTTGTAAATACCCATTAATTTCATGAAATTACCATTTTGCATGCATTTGTTAAATATGCATTTTTAACACTTTTTGTAAAGAAGAAAAGAAAAAGAAAAGAAAATAAAGGATGTATTTATGAAATAAATGCAGACTGACCCGAACCCAAGAGAAGGTCAAGACTTTACATGATCGACCAGGAATAAAGTAGGGGGAGATAGGATCTTTCAGTAAAAAAAATCCAAAAATAATTTGTACATTTGTTCCTTGTATATTTTTATAAAACTTTTACTATTTTATTTGTACATAAATTGACCTCAAATTAATTATTTTTGTAAACAAAAGTTGTAAATAAAAATGTGTTGTAAACAATAAAAATAATTTCAAAGCAAAATAATGTATATATTTTAAATAATCACACTTAGAAAAAGCCGCAAAGTAACTATTGAAACACTAATTCCAGCTCCATACGAACACAAATTGAATCAAGCTCACTTCCATTATACTCCAAATTAAATTATCTTTCAAATGGCTGTGATTTCATAATTTTTGGAGTTACGGTTAAAAAGTCAGTTTTCTGGTATGTTTTCTACAGTTTTAACACTTACATATTTGTATATTTCATCCATATTTAATTTTTATACATAATGTACATAATAGTAGATATTATTTTTATTAAAAATAAAATAAAAATATAAATAATAAAATTTTAAAAAATATTATTATATAAAAATTATTTCATTATTTGTACATATATTGTATTATATGTACATAATATTTGTATACAACTAATTTCCTAATATAAAAATCACTAAAAAATAAATATCTAATATTAAATAATTAATATAATTTAATTTAATTAAGAAATTTATATTTATATTTAAATATTTAATTCATTATTTGGTTTAAAAACCTACCTTGTATATAAGATATTATTCCATACCTTTAATAGCCGCCATTAAGGTGGCTAATTAATTTTTGTAAATTATTTAATTTATTTATTTTAATTAATTCTGAAGTTTGTAATTAATTAATTAACCAATAAAAACCTTCTTCTTTGTACATTCCTTCCTTTATTTTATTTTTCTTTTCTTTTATTGGCTCTTTCCTCCCTCATTCATTCTTCGATCCATCCTTGGTGGAGAGGAGCCCGATCTCCAAGAGCCATCGTGTTCAAGAAGGGTGCCCAACCTCCAACCCGTCTAGTGACAGCGCGTCGATTCTCGTCGAGGCCAACACAACATATCCGATCCTGAGGTGAGATCCATTTTATTTCCCTTTTTTTTCTTAGATAATCGTAGATTAAATTTTTATTTCGTGATTAATCTTTAAGTATCAAAATCCCAAAAATTTCACCACACTTTGATCTGCACCCGACATCGAATTTTTCATCTCATCTCATGATCTCTCCATTTCACGTTCCATCTCATGCAACCACGCACCTCCGATCACGCACGGTGGCCGGAGACACGGATCTCTCTTTCGTCTCGGCTAGATCCATCACCGTTCACATCATCCTAAGTTGTTAATAAATAAAAAAGAGAAATAAAAAATGTGTGTATTGCTTTATCTCTAACATTTGTTTTGCAGGAAAACTAAAAAATATAGAAAATAATATAAAAAAATATTTTCGGTTTACAGATCTATTTCTTAAATAAAAAAATATATACTCCATCCCTGCTTCTGTTTAACAGTTCCTCATTATAAAAAATGTAAAAAAACTATTTTTGCTTCTCATTTGCAGTTCCTATTTAAAAGTATATAAAATAAATTTTTTTCTCTATTCTGCTTACATTTTATAAAAAAATAAAAAAAAATAAAAAAAACAAAAAATCCCAGGCGGCAGGGTCATCACTCCCCGCTACCCCGCTCCTGGACGTGCGGCCTCCACCGCCACGGCTCCGCCCTCCAGCGGGTGGTGACACCGCTCCAACCGCCGCTGCGGCCCGCTCCTCCTAGATCACCGCACCTCCCTCGCCAGGCCGCTCCATCGCGAGGCCCCGCGCTCAGCCCAACTGACCGCCATCTTCCTGCAGCAGGCTCGCGACGCCAGTTCGCCGTTCTACGGGCGCCGCCTCACCACGACCCCTACTTCCAGATACGCCGGCCTGCATCGCAGCCTCGGTCCTCCCATCGATGCTCTGCCAATGGTGCCCGGTCGCGGCGCACCTCCGGCTTTCTCCACGCGACGGCGCGTGCGACGTACTGTCACCAGACCGCGCCTTCGCTTGAAGAAGTTCGCCGCTCCAGCAGCATCGTCAAGGCCGCACAGCTCCTCCAGATTCGCAGCGGTGGCCCACCCCGCGACGCACCTCCCCCTTGTTGAGAATGAAGGCACAGAAACCGCTGGGGTTCAATTTTTGGAATATAATACTTGAAAAATTACAAGAAAGTCCTTGGAACATTCGGGAATTACAAATCAGCCCTTTCCTTGGGTAAATTCAATTTTCAACCTACAGCTTATTTCTTGCTATGTTTTTGTACAAAAACTTTAAACAATTGCACTTTAGTCCCTGTGCTTCCAGACCTTAAATTTGTTTGCTCTCCTTGATGAAATAAATGTTTTTATTACTCTAAAATTTTGACAAAAATTTGTGAATATTCCTGTAGTAGTTTTCTTCATTATATAAATTTTTCATTGCATTTTTTTGTCATTTAACATTTTTAAAAATTCAAAAACAGTGTCTTTTTCTCTATATGAAATTAAAAAAAATCATAAAAATTCGAAAGTTTGCCTAAAAATTCCAAAAAAATTACTGTAAGTGTATTTTGGTGTCTTTTAATTTCTTTCCAAATTTTGTACGTAGATCATTTATAAAAAAACAAAAATTACAAAATCTAAATGTCTTAAATAAATTGTAGAAAATTCTAGAAAAATCCATAAATTGTGATTTCATCTTTGTTTGTAGATATTTAGTTGTACTTTATCTTAAAAATAGTCTCCAGGAGTTTTGGTACTTAAAGTATTTTAAGTTGCAAAATACTCTTGGTTGTGCATTGTTTCCCTCTATTTCCACTGTTTCATTTTTATAAAATCACATAAACATTAAAAAAATTTGTAGAAAATACCAAAAACTTTTCACGACTTATAAAACACAAAAATATATTTTCTATATTTTTCTGAGTATTTTTGGATATTCTGAAAAATACAAAAAAAGTGTTGTGTGTTTATTTTTATCCTTTTGTGCATATTGTTCTTAATTTGAAAATAAAAATTTGAAAAACCAAAAACCTCTAAAAAATTATTTTAGAATTTTGGCTACTTAATTTTTAAATCGTGCGCTTGTGTTCGACCCTGGTCGCTATACCCGGTAAATAGAATAGCGAAAACTGCTTACATTCCATTGCTTGATTTTTCTCTAAAGTGGTTTGAAAAACATTTTTCTTGTTGAGTTAGCTGATTAATTGGAGTCGCAACGACCATTGACATATTTGCATACTTAACCCTAGTTGATCGGTCGCTCATTATTTCACTTCTTTGTCAAATAAGTATTTTCTAAGGGACTAGCAAAGGTAAAGTATAGGGAGATGATGAATCTACGATTCTCATTCTTTATTATTTTATTTTAGCCATATCTTTTAGCAAAAATACCTACGAATATGTGCAAATACAATTAATTACCATTGTAAACACTATTGCTAATAATGAATAATTAACACCTTTTTCCAAAAATAAAAGAATAAAGATAAAAAGAAAAATTAAGGATGTAATTATGTAGTAAGTACAAACTAGCCCAAACCTTGAGAGAAGGTCAATTATTGACTTGATCGACAAGGAATAAAGTGGCGGGAGATAGGGTCCTTGTGTATTCATCACCATGCATTCTATGTATTCATCAATAAAAAGACTTCAAAATAAATTATTTTTCTTAATAAAATTTGTAAATAAAAATGTCTTCTAAAATAATAATTGCAACATGATTTGTTATACATAATACAAATAATACCACTCCTGGAAAGCCACAAAATAAGAACTTAACATAGCAATTCCGATCAACATATGAACTCAAATTCTTCCGAAATCACATTTATTGGACTATGAATTAAATTATCTTTCAAATAATGATGGTTTCATAAATTTTGGAGTTGTGAGGTAAAAATTGGCTTCTTGAGTGCATTGTATAGTTACATAATACTTATATTATTAAATACCTATATTTAATTATTTTTATTCATACTGTTCATATTGTATTTTAAATACATGTACATACTCCTAACAATAAAATAAAAAACAAAATAAAAATTAGAAAACACAAAATAGAATAAAAATAAAATCAAAAGTTCAATGAACAAAAGCCATGCTTGTGTGTATTGTATATACTACCTATTTATTTAATACTTTTATTTAAATTGTAAAATCAAATAAAAATCATTTTATTATCGAATCATCTAATTAGTTTTTAATTGTGCTCCTTGAGTTCGACCCTGGTCGCTATACCAGGTTAATAAAAGTAGCAAAACTGATTATCTTCACTGCTTGATTTATTATTGGCTTGAATAATTTTCTTGTTAATTGCATTGATTGATTAGGGTCACAACAACAGCTTTATTCTACACTTAACCCTAATTGGCCATTAAGGTTATCAAGCTCTAATTGTTGTAAGATCATGTCTTTTAAGATCATGAGTGTTACAATCAAAGAGTGTCGAAGTTGTTAGATTGGTCGAGTAAGTAAGAGGTGTATGAAAATATGGCATGGTAAAAATACATACCTAGAGACATCGAGATAGTTGCAAGTAATAGTGATGATGGTGGCAAGGGTCGAAAGTGTGGGTAAAGAAGGACTCTCTGATGAATGTGTGATTCATCGCCTTTATTCTTTCATTTTGGCTAAAATCCTTAGTAAAATACATGTAAATATCCACTAATTCCAACTAATTATCATTCCGACGAGATCAACTGACGGCGTGAGCTATGCTATGCCATTCTCAATCTCTCCTACCGTCGGGGTCGAGGTTATCACCTCGAGGTTTTCAACCTCCATTCATCAGGAGACATTCATTCATCCATGTATTCTTCTTCGTCATCTATTCCCTTCCTTCACTGCCTTCTCTCTTCATCCTCCTTTATTCTTCTCAACCCCTCTGTTCTTCTTCTTAATCCTACATCTCTTCTCTGTCAATTTTTCTATACACAAAATTCCACATTTTTTGTCACAGACACCTTAGATTTCCCCCTCATTTCTATTTCTATCTCACATCCCTGTACACTTCCGGCCAGGTACGATGGTCGGAGCAAGAGCACTAAACCCTAACCTCCAATAGTGCTTATCGTTCACCTACCTTTCTATGTTTTGGACCGAGCCATTAGACTCGAGTCATCTGCAATTCTTGTAGGTCATCACGGTTGTGTTTGATTGATCGATCGAGAGAGAGAGAGCGGTGATTGAAGCTTCACGGTCTGGAATTCAATCTACATCTGAAGCATCTTCTAAACATCACCATCGATTCACGATTGAGGTACAAAGTGTTTCTCCTGATTCAAATTATCGCGATCGAAAGACCATTGTTTGGAGCAGATCGTGCAGCTGCGCTCTTCAGATCCGGAGCAGCGAACGGTTAACATCACCTGTAACAATACTCACTCGAGCCTTCGTCGCGTGCTGACAAACTGATCGATCGAAAATCGATCGCGGCCTCTAGCGACTCCGTCGCTCGTAAATAAAATCGGAGATAACGTCCGATCTGCAGACTCGACTAATGCTCCCGCGAATCACCATCGCGATCGAGTAACTTCGCTGCTCGCAGATCCTTTAAAAATAAAAAAGGGGAAGAACGATCAGTTCCTTCCAGGTATAAATAGAACCGCACGATCAGATCGAATCGTGTGGTTCCTTGCCTGCCACGCGTCGATCTCTACATCGTGTGATCAACTCGAATCGAATGGTCGTCATTGCGATATGCGTCGAGCCCAATGCGTCCCACCACTCAACCCTTAAGTGGCGCACGGGCGCCTCACGCGCTATGACAGATATATTTTGGGTAAATTACTTTGGGATCCTCGTTCTTCTTATTATTTGCATACATGTCCTGCCTGGATGAGTCCCGTGCATATCACGTGCTCTACTAGAGTTTTTACAAACTATCCTTCAGAGATTCTGGGAGTTGCAAGTAGGTCCTCAACATCTTGAGAACACATGCTTGACACATGCTCTCTTTGGTGTTTTTGCAATAACATCACCGATCTTTGCATAATTGTGAATAGGCCTCGGATCAGTAAGATCGCGTGCAGACACATGTGTAGCTGGGAGAAGTTGCGTAGAAGCACTCTTAGTTCTGTAAATTGAAAGCACACCCCTGAACTTTCACATAATCATATATGTACACCTATAACTGTACATAAATCCAATATCTTTAGAACTCATAATAAAAAATACAAAATAAATAAAATACAATAAAAATACATATAAGTATACAACCTTATACTATATAGAGTATTAAATAGTATTTTAAAAATATAACAAACTCTAAAATTAATAAAAAAATCCAAAAACACCATTAAAAATCCTATGAAAATTACCCACAGTATATTTTTATATTTTACATAATAACTAAAAACAAATAAAATTTGAATATTAAAATCAAAAAAATTCAAAATACATAAAAACTTTAAAAAATCATAACTAACTAAATAAAAAATTCCTAAAAACGAACAACATATCATTTCAAAGATAATTTCACCTACTTTCTAATAAAAATAAAATAAAATATTTCAGCACTGTTTTCAATTTTAAAAATAAGGAATACCTCATAATTTCAATAAAAATTCCATTTTTCATATTAAAAATAATTCAAAATCCATAAAAATATTAGAAAACTTTTAAAAATCTATAAAAGCTGATAATAAAAATAAAATCATAAAAATAATAAAATAAAATCCAAATTAAAATTACAAAATAATTTCTAAAATAATTAAAAAATCATAAAGTACTTAAAAATTACAAAAACAATATAAATTCATTAAAATTCAAATAAAAACCTAAAAAATCCCTAAAAATAAATTAAAAAATTAGAAACCCTATTTCACCTTAGCTTGTCTATAGTTTATCCCTAGTTTCCGACAGTTTGCCTCCTTGAGTTCGACATTCCCATGCTTAACTACTATACACTTAAGTTTAAAAGTATAAACAAAACAAAAGAAGATTAACTTAAAATTAATCTTTTCTGATAAAACTCACCCTGTCGATACAACGACCGCGAAATCAAATTTCTTTCTCCTTTGTATGAATAAAGAAGCTGATCGGTTGGTTTTTAGTCTTTTTATTAATTCATAATTATTTAAATAGGTAGCACGTTTGGATATTTATTTTTTATGCACCAAGCATCACCTGCGGTGTAGATTTCGAAAGCCAAATCTCTATTGATACCTCAGATGCTGATTTGGGGCAAGCCTTCCGAATTGGCACATGAGGTGCCGATTTGTACTTGACACCTTGTATGCATTTTATAGGAATTACCACCCCCAAATTTGCATTGAGTGCCTTCCAAATTATACAATGGCCTAATATATACACAAGTACTAATAAAAATGTATGAATACTAAAGAGTTATCCATGTTTTAACCTTATATGTATACCATATAAGATATTATTTTTTCCCAAATTCAATGGTTGTATAATATTTTATAATTAGTTGCTAATAATTTCTTTTTTTCAAATTCATAAGATATTTATATTTTCTATTATGAATGTTCTAACATAAACAAAATTTGTAATTTTAAATTTTAATGGATTATCTCAAGTAGAAGACAAGGCTATTTTTCCAATTCTCCATATGTTTTTTTTGTACTTTTATGACTTTCTTCTAATATATGACATTAGTACTATCTAAACACACATAAATTTTTTTTAAAAATATAAACGTAATTGTCCATGGAAATATGTAAATCCAACATTCCGCACAATAAGATTGTTCGATAATGGGAAAAAACAAAATACGCTATTACATATCATACAAGAAAGATTTTACAAACATGTGGAGGCCTTTACAGAAGCACTCGATGATGTTGTTTGTTTTAGAGGGCATCGTATTTTTAGGTGCAGTAGGTCACGTCGTCTACGCATAGAGCCTCACACTACGGCTTGCAAAGAAGAGACGTCGGGGGCTCCAATCACGTGGAGGACTTTACAAAATCACTCGGCGGTGTTGGTCATTTCAAGTGGACGTTCTTTTGCAGAAGCGGTGAAGAAGGGGCCTCACAACCGCGCAGAGGCTTCGGTTAGTGGTATATTGATTGGAAGAACGAACGGACCATCAGAAATGACTACCGCGGAAGTCTCATCGTTCTTGGGGGAGACCTTCAAGGGGGATGTCATAGGGCTCTCTACTGGATTTATTCTGGCACATGGGCTCTTGGCAGGGGATGTTGTTGCCCTCCTAGCTGGTGGGGGCATTATGAAAACATACTGGAAGAGATCGTGATTCACTGATGGAGAGATAGATCTCGTTCGTTTTGTTCTTTTCTTGCGGTGAGTGTCATTTCTCTTGAGGTCTGAGGGAAAGTTAAGAGAATTATTTGCAGATGTTGGGAAAAGGCTAGTTTTGCACTCTAATTGGTTGACGTTGGGAGCGGATGCGATAGTTACGACGATTGTGGTCTGGTTAAGGGACCGACCACCACGTCATCTGATGCTCGCAATGGGGCGAGCGCACTTTCGAGTTCTTGTTGTAGAGGTGCATCCGCATCCACCACTGCATGTGGCAGTGAGGCATCAGAGTTGCGGTGAGGAGGCCAAGGAACAATTCGTATTCAATGTTGATATCTGAGGGAGGTTATTGAAGAGACGCCATCAATAGCGGGGATGGCAGAATTCATGTTGAATGAGACGTGGCTCTTAAATTCCATTCCCATTCTGATTCCTGCAGTGGGTGTTGGTGGGTGATGAATACCCATTCATCACTCTTTATTCTTTTATTTTAGCTACAAAACCTTTGCCAAACACATGTATATTCTTGTAAATATTAATAATTATCAAAAAGCATGCATTGTGTAAAATAAAATAATTAGCATGTTTTTGTGCATAAATAAAAGAATAAAGAGACAAAAGAAAAAGAGGGAGATATTTAGAATAAATATTGAGTGACCTAATCCCAAGGGAGGGCTCAGCATGGGCCTGGCCGCATAAAAAGCCAAAGTAGAGGGAGATAAGGAAGCTCATGTGTGTAAATATACATGTAAAGAAATAAAAATGTTTTCCTCTAAAAATAAAAATAAAATGGGTTTGTATATATTTGTATATATTTGTAAATACAAAACCAAAATAAAAATAAGAAAATTAAAAAGAAATAAAAATCTCTTCAGCACTTGTATATTCATCATGTACATAAGACCACATAGCTATTTATTTACCGCTATAAATAAATAAATTAAAATCTCATAAAACTTGTATACATTCTATATTACACGGTGTAAATAAATAAAATAAAAACCATAAAAAAAATTAAATAAAAAAACATAAATAAAAATCAAAAGAAACATTGTATATATATACCATGTATATAAATGTATATAACTATTTATTTTACCCTTGTAATTAAATAATAAAAATAAAATAAAAATACCAAAATATTCCAAATTTTATCTTGTAAATAAATAAAATATAAAATTGGAATAAAAATGCACAAAAATAATTAATTAAAAATCAAAAATAAAAAATCTATATTGTATATACCTATATATAATACTATATTATATACCTTATTTTTTTATTTCAAAAAAATAAATAAAAATAAAAATAATGTTTATAAATAAATAAATATTTTTCATGTTTTGAGTTTTTCTTAATTCGACCATTTACTATTTTTAATTTAATTTCCAAATCTTTTACACATGGCCGCTTTCCATTGGTCCACGGGGGATGTTGACCCCCCAGTCAACTCCCCCCCTGGACCACTGTCCCCCGGATCTGCACGCCCGACCCGATTTCTCCCATTTCTCGCGTCACGATCCGATCACTAAACCCCTTAACCCCGGGTCCTATTTCTTCCTGATTCATCTCTGATCCACGCCCGGGGCGAGTTTAAGGGGTCCGAGCTCCGATAAGCTCTCCCGACCCTCTCTTAGCCGGACCCCCGAACGTATATAGTCTGAGCTCCGCCCGCACATTCACTCATCTTTGGCTCCGCATTCTCCACCCCAGGACCTCCACCATCTCGGCCTGAGTGACAGCAGTCGGCCGGTGGTGTCACGGTGAGGAGAGGGTGTCCAGACCATCGATCCGGCGACCTAACACCGCCGTGCGCCGCCCTTGCGTGGTGCTCGAGCCTCGGGCATCGACGACCCTCGAGGCTAGGACCCAGAGCTGCAGCAGCTCAAGCACAGCCGACTTCGACCATCCGGTGAGCTTGAATCTCCCTATCTTTAGGTAATTTTCATTTACCCCCAATTCGCACCTTCACTTCTGACTGTCGATTCCGACCATCTCCGACCCCCTTTCGATCATCGGACGACACCATCACCTTCGCCCTTCTCCCACGCACATTCTACACCCTTTCATCCAACCCAGTTCACACAGGAACTGGGATTGGAGCTCCTCCGCCGTCGCATCGCCGGAGCTCCTCCATCCCGACGCACCGACCATCCCCATCGCCTCTAACCGGGTTGAGGCACGTTGCCCTCGACCCAGGAGTGCTTCTGTGTAACTTTGCAGGCCAGAGGAGGACCATCTGAGGTCCTCCATGTTCAACACAGGAGCTTGAGCTCCGCCGCCGTCGTTGGAGCTCTTAGGAGCATCCCAGCGCCATCAGAGGGGTTCTTCAGACTCGGGAGACTACGACGAGTCTTTTCCGATCATCAGCAGCTCCCGAGGAGGACCACCACGCGTGCACCGGGCCGGCGAAGTTCGCCGGCCATCTGTTCTTCCTGGACCCTCCAGCACCGTCCATTCCGCCACCACGCTCCAGATCTCACACGGACCGTCCGATCGAGTTCAGGAGTCCTTCACCAGCGTCTACCGTCTGATCGCCACGTGGAGGGACCTGAAGCGTCGGATCAGTGAAGGGTTAGCACCATCGTCTAGAGCCGTTCGATCACCACGTGGCAAGCATACTGATAACCCGAATAAATGATCAAGGCAAAGGTCTGGAAGTGGTCGTTGCGACCTCAATCACTCAGACGGAGAATATCAAGAAAAAAATCGAACCGCGAAAGAAATCAGAGATCAAAACACGAAGCGCGGTCCTAGCTATGGGATTAACCTGGTATAGCTCCCAGGGTCGAACACAAGGAGCACGGGTTGGCCTAGGGCCTACGAAGTAGTAAAAAGAAAATAAGAGGAAAAACAAGGATTTTTAATGATTTTTAATAATTTTTATATTTTTTTGGATTTTTAAAAGGTAAAGAAAATAAAAGAAAACAAATATCAACACACTTTGGCAATTTATTTAACACACCAAAAATCAAGCAAAAATTAAAGAAAAATTGTTTTTATGTTTTTTAGGTTTTTAAGTGTTTTTGGTGAATTTTTGGTATTTTTCTAATGTATAATTTATTTTACAAAAATCAAACAGTGCTCAAAGGCCTAGGTACTGTCCAGCAAGGCTTTAAACCCAAAAATAAAATATTTATGGATCTCAACAAGCCCTGGAGGTAATTTTCCTGTAATCTAGAAAGAATAAGGAAAATTTGGGCACCTAAATTATTGTTTTTGGATTTTTATATTATTTATTATAATTTTTATGAGTTTTTAGGGGTTTTTAGATTTTTAGGGTTTTTAAGCAATGAAAAATAGCCAAACTTGGCTAGAAAATCAAACAGCATACAAGAAACAGTAACTAATTTTTTTGGAATTTTTGAAGGTGTTTTTATATTTTTTGGTATTTTTAAACCTAGACAGTAGCTAAAAAGGATGTTTTTGAATTTTTAAAAATACTAAATGAAATCAAAAATGTCCTCAAAAATTCTCAAAAATCCAACAACATGGCAGGAGCCATGTGTCAAATTTTCATCGTATTTGGAGGTGGTTTGATATTTATTCAAAAATCAAAAAGGGGGCACAGTGCACAGGGACGTAAGTGCAAATACCCAAAGCTCTGGGGGCCAAGGTGCAAAAATCCCAGCAAATCACGCGCGTGGCGCGTGCCTGGGGCACTCAGGGGCCTTTTGGTAATAAAAACCAAGTTCCTGGACCTTTTGGTAACTCGTACCAAAAGTCTAGGGGCTTGGATGCAAAAATCCCACTAAAATCCGCACATGCGTGAATAAACTGCTCACAGGGGCATAAATGTAATTACCAAAAAGTTTCTTTTCATTCAATAACCCAACAGAACTACAGGATAAAAGATGTAAATAGCCCAGACAAGGCACGTGGCGAAGCACGTGAGATCACATACACAGGGGCATAAAAGCAAATAAAAACAAGCACATGGTCCACAGTGCAATTTACCCTACGTAAATAAAACTACTAAAATATTTACAGGACTAAGACAAAAAAGACAAACTAAGAGGGGGCCCTAAGTAATTTACCCTTTTATTAATGTCGAGGGACGGATGCGCGACGCGTGGCGGATTGGATGGACGTGATGGCGCGCCGCAGACCCAAAGGACCCCTCGGCGCGATCCGACGGCTGGTGTGTGTCCACGTGGATGATCGGGCGGTGGAGCTGCGACGTGGGTCTTCGAAGAGAAGCCTGGCTCGGATCGGATGGACGAGGTGCAGCCACGTGCTAGATCGGATGGCTGAGGGGCGTCGTGGCTTAACCTCGTCGCTCAACGGTGGAGATCGGTCCTCGCAAGATCTGGCGGTGGACGTTGCTCCGAAGATGGACGGTTACGATCTGAACTGGAGCGTCGAGGCCGATCGGACGGTGCTGAAGGATGGTGGAAGAACACTCAGCCGGCGAGCTTCGCCGGCCTCGTGCGTGAGCTGTAGACCTCCTCAGCTGCTCCTGATGATCGGAGAAGATCCGCGGTGATGCCCCGCGGCTGGTGGTAGCCTCCGATGGCCCACCCGAGCCCTGGAGGGGCTCCGGCGAGCTCGGCGGCGGTGAGCTCCTGGACTGAAGTTGGGAAGCCTCAGATGGCCTCCTTGGTACCTGCAAAGCAAACCAGAAGCTCCGCGGGTCGAGGGCAAAGTGCCTCGACCCCAGGAAGCGGCGTGAGGGTGAACGGGGCGTCGGGGCGAATGAGCTCCGGCGAGCGGAGGATGGGGGAGCTCGACTCCCAGCTCCGGGGCGAGCTGGGTTGAATGACTGGGCGAAGAACGTGCGTGGGTGGATGGCGAAGATGATGGTGTGTCCCGATGATCGAAATGGTACTCGATGTGGCCAGAATCAGAGGAACACGGCGGAGATGCGATTTGGGGGAAATGGAAAATTACACTAAATGGAAGGGCTAAATGGATACCTGGGTGATGCGGGAGACTATGCTGGAGCTTAGCTAGCTCCTGGTCGTCGCCTCGAAGGGCGTCAAGGCCTGAGGCTCGAGCTCCGGTCGAGTGGCGGAGCACGGCGGCGTGAAGCAGCCGGATCGATGGTCGGGGCACTCTCTCCTCTCTACAACAGGTGCAATCGCGAGCTGTCACCTCGGTGATCACTCTGGAGGTCACGGGAATGGGAGTGGCGAGCCAAAGATGGCGAGAGGAGGCGGCTGAGCTCAGGCTATATAGTGTGGAGGGTCCGGCAAGAAGGATGCGGGTAGGGTGAGCTGATGCGCGGATCCCGAGGCAACAGCTCCGGCGAGCTTCTCGGATGTGACGTGATCAATGCGGACCCGGATTTGGGGCGAAAGGGAGGCGGATCGAGCTGGGAAAAATCAAGGAAGTCGGGTCGGGCGAGCGGACCCGGGCTCTGGTGGTCCTGGGGGAGGTGTTGACCGGAGGTCAACAATCCCCCGTGGACCAATCAGAGCCCGCCAAGGCTCACATTTTTATTTGATTTTTTTGGGGCCTTAAATGGCCGAATTTTCAAAAACTTAAAACATAAAAAATATTTGTTTTAATTTTTTCTATTTTTTTTGTGATTTTTAATTAATTTTTGAAAATAAAAATAAAGTATATACAATATATAACTATACATAGGTATATATACAATATAAGATTTTTAATTTTGATTTTTAATTAGTTATTTTTATACATTTTTATTCCTATTTTATATTTTATTTATTTATAGAATAAAATGAGGAATAAAAAGCTATTTTTATTTTATTTTTATTAATTATATACATAGGTTAAATAATTAGTTATGTACAACTATCTACATGGTATATGTACAAGATATTTTTGTATTTTTAATTTTGTAATTTTTATTTGATTTTTGTTTTGTTTCTTTTTATTTATTTTATGTACAATATATACCATAGGATATTTACAAAAAGTTTAGAAAATAAATTTTATTTATTTACAAGGTGAAATAACTAACGAGAGGTGGTCTATGTACATGGTGTAAGGGTATTTTTGGTCTTTTTGATTTTTAAAGTTTTTATCTTGTTTTTAATAGTGTAAACATATACAAAATATATACAAACATATTTTTGGATGAGGAAAATATTATTTATTTATTTACATAAAATATGTACACATGAGCCCCTATCTCCCTCTACTTGGCTTTTATGCGGTCAGGCCCATGCTGAGCCCTCCCTTGGGTTAGGTTGCTCAATATTTATTCTAAATATTTCCCTCTTTTTCTTTTTCATCTTTATTCTTTTATTTTTGCATAAAAACATGCTAATTATCTATATTTACAAACATGCATGCTTTTGCTAACTTTTCCTATTTACACATATCTACATGCATTTGCATAGGTTTTTGTAGCTAAAATATAAGAATAAAGAGTGATGAATGGGTATTCATCACCCCCCTATACTATACTTTGCTAGTCCCTTAGCAAACACTTATTTGAAAAAGAAGTGAAAAAGAAAGAAAAAGAAAAAGAAAAAGAGAATGTACATGGATCAAGGTTGATTATTAAACTTGCCTTCATTAAATTGAGGTATGGAGCTTAATCAGATCTTTGGATTATTAATGTGTCGGAACCTTATTTAGACTTAAGCTTAAAACCTAACAGCCTCTAAGTTCCACTATCCTATAACCAAGACTCCTCAATGCTCCAGATCAGAACAAGTCACCAATCACAAACCCTGAAGACCATGAATCCTTTCTTGTCCTGTGAATGTGAAGTCTAAGCTCTCCACCTCAGAAATGGCAACTTGACAACCCTCCCCAACAAGGTAACTCTATGACCTCAATCTGGCCACTCTTTCCTCGAGGAGCGGGGTATTCCCTTCTAAGTTCAAGTACAACCGGCTCAAGAAGAGGGGGAAGAAGAGAATGGGTCAAGGCCAGTGTAGCCAAGTACCCTTGGGAGCTTGACCAGTGTAGCCAAGTCTCCCTGCTGCAAGCTACAACAGGTGGATCATGAAACCAAGCTTTGCTTATTGCACTTATATACATACTCCGGTGGGATTATCATTTTCTCTCAGACCCACCACTTTTTTGGAGTTCTTTTCTTTTTGCATTTTTTTTTCGAGTGCATCTATACAACATGTACATGTGCAACATATATACAAGGAGTTTTTCCTCTTGAGCCAGTAGACTATCCCTCTTTTGAAGCTTTATTGCAACCCGCAACTCCCGTCGTTAGACCTCATGGAAACCAGACCAAGTTGAGACGCACTTCCTTCACTAAATGAAGAAGAGAGGTTCCGCCTAGAAGTACTACCCTCATATGCTACCCCAAGCCAAGGAAGACTGCCTCCTCACCACCTCATCCGTAGAGAGCTCGGTGCATAGTGTGGTTGTCCAAGTAAAGCCATAATCTATATGAGTCATGTGTTGTTGTTAAGTGCTCTACTTAGGCTCATTGAGATGACATGTGATCATAGCCTAGTGGACTCAAAGAATTAAGTCACCATGGACCTGAAAAGCCTTAAACCTAAGCCCTAGAAGGTTCCTCTTAGAAATTAGGTGGATTAAGATCTTAATCAAGCTCCATTTCTCAATTTGATTCCAGGTTAGTTTAAATGTCAACTATCATCCAAGAAAAACTATATACATATGTACAAAAAGATGCATATTTACACACATTTTACAATCATGCAAAATTTTTGAAAAATGTTTTGAAATCAGGAATGATGATGCATGAAGTGCAAGTTTTGCAAAAAGATATTTACACACATTTACACAAGATTTTTGCAAACTTTTGATTTTTCAAAACATTTTGGAAAAAGTTTTGTACTATATACATAATTTTGATACAGAAAATATTTAAACAAGCTTTACACACAAGATTTTTGAAATCATTTTTACAAAAATAATTTGTACACTAGCTATGTATGTGCAAATAAAAGAAGATTATGTACATGAAAAAATTTTAATTTTTGTGGTTTTTAGCCATTTTATTTATTAACACACTCACACAAAGTACGAGTTATGGCTAAAGTATATATGAAATATATACACACCCCCCTATACTTAGCTCGAACGATGTCCTCGGAGTCAAGAGCGATGAAGAAGACATAACTCGTGCTATGTATAGGGAAGTGAAAAAGGAAGGCTATACAAAAGGAAAATGAAAGTCAAAAAGGACTCGGGTCTTCCCCCTATACTTAGGATCAAGTAATCCTAAGTATAGCAGGCTGTATACTAAGGGAAAACCGAGTGGAGAATGTACAGGGTCTACCCCCCCTATACTTAGGGTGAAATGCCCCTAAGTATAGGCAGCAAAACAGGGGTAGACGGAAACAAAAGAAATACCCAAAATGTCTCACATCCCCCCTATACTTAGGGTAAAGTGCACCCTAAGTATAGCATAATCACAAGATGGAGAAAGGGATGTGGGACTAAGGAATGTGGTGATATGGACATCTGGATCTATGTACAGCGGAGGATCAGTAAAGCTCAGGCGTGAGATGCATTAGATGTGAGTCAAAGACCACATCTCACGCAAAATGAATAGGGGCAATATCATCGACCCGCGGCTCATGATTTAGAAATGGTTTGAGCCGTTGGCCGTTCACTCGGAAGGTACTCTCAGATGACAACTCAGATATGTCGATGCTACCGTTGTCGTGTACCTTCCGAACCAGATAAGGTCCTTTCCATTTGCTCTGTAGCTTCCCTGGAAATAATCTAAGCCTCGCATCAAACAGCCATACTCTCTGTCCAATCTCAAAATGCTTGTGGCTGATATGAGAATCATGCCACTCCTTGACTCTCTCCTTATAATGTAGGCTGCTTGAGAAAGCTGAATCTCTAAGCTCCTCCAGGGCAGCTAGCTCTGCCCTCCTCTGGTCTCCTATACCATCTGGATCCATAAGTATATATGTAACTGCCCAAAGTGACTTGTGCCTCAGCTCAACTGGTAGGTGACAGGGCTTGCCATATACGAGGCGAAAGGGAGATGTGCCCAAAGGTGTCTTGAAAGACGTCCTATATGCCCACAAGACCGAGTCCAATAGCTGTGACCAATCCTTTCGGTCAGGGCGGACGACTTTCTGCAGAATAGTCTTGATCTCCCTATTCGACACTTCGGCTAGACCATTTGTCTGTGGATGGTATGGTGTAGCAACACGATGATCTATGCCGAACTTGCTAGCAAGTGCCTTCACCTGGTCGTTGATGAAGTGAGATCCCCCATCAGAAATAAGAACTCGTGGAACCCCGAACCGCGTGATGATATGCTTCCTCCAAAATATGCAAACTGTCCTCGCATCAGCGGCTCGGGCGGGGATAGCCTCCACCCAACGACTCACATAATCCACGGCCAACAAAATGTACTCAAATCCCTGACTCTTAGGGAATGGACCCATGAAATCGATGCCCCATGCGTCAAAAACCTCACAGAAGTGAATGGGCTGCATCGGCATCATATCACGCTGTCCACAATTACCCATCCTCTGACAGTCAGTACACCTCTTCACGAACTCATCTGAGTCCTTGAAGAGGGTAGGCCACCACAAACCGGATTGGAGCACTTTCTGTGCCGTTCTCCTCCCAGAATGATGTCCTCCTGCCTCAAGCTTGTGGCAGTAAGTGAGGACGCTATGGTGTTCCTCCTGAGGAATACACCGACGCCAGACGCTATCCCCTCCTTCGTGGTAAAGGATGGGATCCTCCCAATGGTAGGACTTGGCCTTCGCTAGGAAGGTCTCAAGCCTCTGCCTGGGCCAATCTTGTGGGACTTTCCCAGCAACGAGAAAGTTCACAATATCGGCATACCATGGGAGTGAGGCGATAGCAAGGATCGCCTCATCTGGGAAGGTATCTCTGATAGGATCAATCTGCTCAGTCTCCTCAGGCTGCTCTAATCGGGAGAGGTGATCCGCCACCACATTCTTGACTCCAGGCTTATCCTTAATCTCAATGTCGAACTCCTGGAGTAGAAGGATCCATCTAGTCAGTCTGGCCTTGGCATCCTTCTTTGCCATGAGGTACCTGATGGCGGTGTGATCTGTAAACAAAGTCACTCTAGATCCAATGATATATGATCTAAACTTATCCAGGGCAAACACTACGGCTAGCATCTCCTTCTCTGTGACTGTATAATTCCGTTGGGCGGAATCCAATGTGCGGCTAGCATAGTGTATAGCAAATGGTACTCCATCCCTCCTCTGTCCCAGCACTGCCCCTACGGCAAAATCGGAGGCGTCAGTCATGATCTCGAATGGGAGAGACCAATCAGGTGGCTGGAGGATAGGAGCCTCAATCACGCACTGCTGGAGAGTAGCAAATGACGAAAGACACTTGTCATCGACAAGGAACTCGGTGTCTTTCGTCAAGAGGTCAGTCAACGGTCGGGCAATCCTGCTAAAATCATGAATGAATCTCCTGTAAAATCCAACGTGCCCCAGGAAAGACCGTAACTGCCTCAGATTGGACGGCGGAGTGAGTTTCCTAATGACATCAACCTTGGCCGGATCAACCTCCATGCCCCTGTTGGAGATGATATGGCCAAGCACCGTCCCTTGAGTCACCATGAAGTGACTCTTCTCCCAAGATAGCACCAAGTGATACTCAATACATCGCTGAAGTACTCGATCTAGGCAGTCAAGACAAGAATCAAATCCGTCGCCGTAGATCGAGAAATCATCCATGAAGACCTCTAGGCACTCCCCTACCATGTCCGAGAAGATCGACAGCATGCACCTCTGAAAAGTCGCAGGGGCATTGCATAGCCCAAATGGCATGCGTCGAAAAGCGTATGTGCCGAAGGGACAGGTAAAGGTGGTCTTCTCCTGATCCTCAGGAGCGATGGTCACTTGGTTGTAGCCCGAGTACCCATCCAGAAAGCAATAATGGCTCTTCCCTGCCAGTCTCTCAATGATCTGGTCAATAAAAGGCAGGGGGAAATGGTCCTTCTTGGTGGCTTGGTTGAGTCTCCTGTAGTCAACACAAACCCTCCAAGAGGTGGGCACTCGTGTAGCAATCTCCTCTCCCGACTCACTGATCACAGTCGTGATGCCCGTCTTCTTGGGCACCACATGCAAGGGGCTGACCCACTTGGAGTCGGAAATGGGATAAATAAAACCTGCACCCCACCACTTCGATATTTCCTTCATGACAACCTCTCCCAGGTTGGGGTTCAGACGCCGCTGGAACTCACGCGACGGCTTTGCCCCATCCTCGAGATAGATGTGGTGGGAGCACACTGATGGACTAATCCCATGGAGATCTGCTACGCTCCATCCGATCGCCTTGCGGTTCTTTTCAAGAACCCCCATCAAACGGGATTCCTGCTCTCCAGTCAACTCGGCGGAGATGATGATTGGGTGCATCTCTGGATCGCCCGCAAGGAATCGATACTTCAGCGAAGTAGGGAGCGGCTTCAGCTCTGGAATGCTGGGTGCCGGCAAATCTGGCTGTGGAAGAAACTGAGTGAACGCTGCAAGGTCTGCCAAATCTGCCTGGGAAAGTGAAAGTGTACTCTCGCAAACTGGATCGGGAGAAGGCTGCTCAACTGTACTGTCTATGCTCTGCTCTGCATCTGCCTCCTCCTCATCCCTAGGCTCAGCTGAACTCAGGTCTGGCATCTGATCATAACAATCGGCCCAATCAGACTCTGAATCTGCATCAGAAACGGTGGCATCAGCACCACCGGAAAACAAGGTGGCATCAGCACCACCAGAAAACAAGGTGGCATTAGCACCACCATCACAAATCATCGTGCTGCGATCAAGGACCGGCTCTGCTGCCGCAATGGTATCCTGAACCAGGTCTGTGCTCTCCAGACTCTCCTCTGCTGTCATCTCTGCATCAGCTGTGTCTGAAAGTGAGAGGGTGGTCTGTGTCTCAAGGTCTGCCCAAGCTGCCTCATCATCTGTGATCACAAAATCACAGTCCTGGTGGATGTCTGGCTCTGCGTCTGTCAGCTGCTCTGAATCGGTACTCGCATCTAAGCGGGATCTGAATCTGGCTCTATAGTCCTCGACCGTCTCTATTTGTATACTCTCGCCTTGGACGCGAAAGTACACCTTCCCGCTATCATGATCAGTCACCGCCTTGGCTGTGGCCAAGAACGGACGACCAAGGATGATGGGGGTATCGGTCACTGACTCAGGGATCTCCATGTCCAACACTACGAAGTCCACGGGGAATTGCAGACCCTGAATCGTGACGATAACGTCTCGTAATAACCCCTTCGGCCTCTTGACAGATCGATCAGCGAACTGAAGGACTGTCCTGCTCTGTCGAAGAGTGCCCAACTCGAAGCGGTCGAGAAGGGCTGCCGGAAGAAGGTTAATCGACGATCCGCTATCTAGAAGAGTACGGTCGAACCACTGCTCACTAATCTGGCATCTGACATACGGGGCCCCTGAATCTGGCCTCTTGGCTGGCAGTCGGTTCTGGATCGCAAAGCACGTGGCTTTGGTCAGCACATGTATCTCTGAAGTGTGGTTCCTCCTCCTCCTCCTGACTGTAGTCCTCTCTCTCAAAGATCTCTGGAGAAGGGGGATGTGCTGCAAAGCCTCCTGGAGGGTCAGCTGAATGTGAAACCGATCTATCATGCTCTGGCTGAACTCCTCAAGCTCTCTCTTTTTTGGGTCATTTTTCTTCCCCTTCCCCATCTGAAGGGCTCTAGGGAAGGGGATCACAGGGTCCTTCTCAGATGAAGGACTAGGAAAAGGTCTAAGCGGTTCAAGGACCGGATCCACACATACATCATGCACCACAGTGGGACCAAAAGAATGTAAACCTTTTCCTTTATTCATAGCAGAATTCTGAGATACATGGACACGAGGAAAAACATCAGATCTCTCTCTACAAACACCGGTGGCCTCAGTACCACCACGGGCTGGCTGCTCTGCTGCTGCTGAAGGAAGACGTCGCGCGGCATCAGTACCGCGGGCTGGCTCGGCTGCATGGGTGGCATCAGTACCACCTCCTAGCTCTGGTGAAGTGGCGGCCTCAGTACCGCCAGTGGGATCAGCATCCTTGGTGGCCTCAGTACCACCGTCATCATCGGGAGCGGCCTCAGTACCGCTCTCCTCCTCCTGTGGCGCCTCAGGATGGTGCTCAGATGAGGCGCCGCCGCCTGCTGGGGTCCTACCGCTCCTAAGTGTGACAAAATCAGCATCAAATAAATCCGAAGATGTATCATCAAAGGGGTCACTAGGAGTGGCTGACTCAGTAGGTACTACCTGCTCAGACTTCCGCTTGAGGCTGTTCGGATTGGGCTCTATCTGGGCTGGTATGGCGGCCTTCCCTCTCACCAGGTCCCGCATCTCTTGGCGGAACTCGTCCATCTCCCGTCGGAATGTAGCCTGCTGGTCCGTGAGGAGGCGGGCGATATCATCCAAAGCGGGGCTCTCGTGGGAGCCCGACGGGTGGCCTCTCTGTGGATGAGGCTGTGGCTGCTGGTAAGGGTAAGAGGGGTAGGAAGGAGGGTGCTGCTGGTGCTGGTATCCCTGGTGAGCCTGCTGCTCACGTCTCCAAGGCTGTCCCTGCTGCTGATAGGGACGAGGACCGTAGGCTGACTGCTGCTGATATGCTGGGGGCTACTGCTGCGGCTGGTGATGGTCTCTCTGCTGGGAGTACTGCCCTCCCTGACCTGACGGCTGCTGCTGGGGCTGGGCACCACCACTCCCCCACCTGAATCCGGGATGGTCTCGTCGGATCCCAGGCTGGGGACGGTCGTACCAGATCCCGTTGACATCCATCAACGGCTCTGCATCCAAGGGGGCTGGCGGGAGTACTGCCAGAGGCTGGTCCGGCTGGTAAACCACCATCTGCATCTCTGGAGATGGTGGAGACTGGTAGGTGGGCTGCGGCTGCTGGTACGGCTCCGCCTGTACAAGGTGAACCTGTCTAGGCTGCACTGGAGTGCTGGAGCACTGGGACGAGCTGCTGCTGCTGCTGCCGGCGTCGCCTCGCGACTGAAGACGGGGCTGAGAAGCCGTCTGTGTCTCCTGGAGACACATGAGCTGTGTCTTCAGGTCGCTCAAGACCTGTGCCATCTGATCCATCTGTGCTATGCTCTGGCACTGCTTCTTCTCTATCAGCTCCATGCGGTCCAACTTCTCGCTGATAATACCCATTTCCGCAGCTGACGACTCTAACTGTGCTGCTGCTGTGGCTGCTGCGGACGAACTGGAAGGACCTGCATCTACCCGTGCTATCCTCTGGTACTGCACGGGTCCTGGCTGATGTGGCTGGGTCTTCTGGGTGTAGAGCCGGGTCTGGGACATGACCATGTAATTCTCTGCCATCTCCTCAAAAATAGCCCAGACCTGGTCGTGGTCCTTGGCGAAGTAGGACCCGCCACAAGAAGCATTCACCAGGCCCTGTAGCTCTGGTGACAGTCCGCTGAAGAAGCTCTGAACTAGGTTCGGCTTCGTGATATCATGGTGCGGGCATCTGTCCAGGAGCTCTCTGAACCTCTCCCAAGCCTCGTGAAACTGCTCGTTGGGGAACATGGAGAAGTTGCTGATCAGGGCCCTCGCTGCGTTCGTCCGCCCGAGTGGATAGTACTTGTTCAAGTACTCGGTGCGGATCTGCTCCCAGGTATAGACAAATCTCCCCAAATGCTTCAGCCATGTGGCTGCTCTATCTGCCAGTGAGAAGGGGAATGCGATCATCCTGATCGTGTCCTGGTCCACATGTCTGTCGTGGACAGTGCTGCATATCATCAGAAACTCCTGGAGGTGGAGGTGGGGCTCCTCTGTAGCAAGTCCATGGAATCGCGGGAGCATCTGCAAGGTGTTCGGGGGGAACTTGAAGTCCCCCACGATAGCTGGAACCACCACCCAGTGGTGCATCAAAGTAGATCCGGGGTTGTGCAACTCCCGCATCGGTCTAGGTGGTCCTGCTCCTCCTGCGGCTGCTGCCGCTGCGGCGGCGGCCGCGGCTGCTGCTGCGGCTCGTGCCTGTGCATCTGCATCCGGGATCTCCTCGGGCTCGCTCTGCTGGTCTCTCTCTACTCTGAGCCTCTCCAACTCACGCCTCATCTCCATCATGAACGCTCCCTGATCGCGGAGCTGCTGCTGAACTGTATCAAGTAATGCGATCAGGGTGGAGTTGATCGCTCCCTGGTCTAGTACTATATGCTCTGGTCTGCGGGAGTGATCATCAGAACTGCCTGCTCCGGCCATCTCGACGTCTGCAAAACCAAATGAGCCCAACTCAGGTGTCGTCAAATGAATCAGTCTCTCCTCGGGCTCATGTCTCTCAGGAAGGTCAGAAAGGGGATCGAGGGGGAACAGGGTGGAGTCGTACTCGGGCTCAGAGAGCTGGTCTGAGCTCTCACGAGCCAACCTAGATGATGAGGTAGACGCGCCCGAAAGCGGTGCAGCCAGAGGCTGCCTAAGAGATCGTCTACCCATCATCTCGATCTGGCGAGTAGGGCAGATGAGATCTGGAAAAACTATGATCGAAAAACAAACCCCCGGTTCACCAACGCAACGCGAGCTGAAGACCGTGAAAGTTCGGTCAAATTATCTTGTCGATTTTATTTTGGTGAACACACAAATATCAGAGCGCTTACGTGACCTGTTGGGATATCCGCTGCTAACCCCAACCGACTGTCCCGCACGGAAGAGTCGGTAGTCAGTCGAGTTTAGCAACGGGGGGCTCTACCTAGTGTTCGGGGTCACTCTCTCGCGCATACAAACCAAGCAATGAGGGGGTTGCTCTCCCCAAGACAGAATTTTTAGGGTGAGCGAGTTTTAAGGTCAATAGTCTTAGCAGTCCCAATTTTATGGTTACACTTTTTAGGTCTTTTTCAAAGCAAACAAAATCGCCTAACGAATTTTTCGATTCTCCTGGTTATTAAGTCAAAAACAGGGGGGAGAAGTCGAAAAAGCCGATGCACGAAAAATCAATGATGCATGAAAAGTCAGAAATGCGTACCTGCCTCCAGCTCTCTACATGCAAAGTGATCCGCGCATAAAATAAAGACAGAAATGTAAACTAAGCTAAATGATGCAACGGTGAAAGCCGAGTCCTAGACGAGCAACTTCTAGCGAAGAACCGTCTAACCGGTCACCGACCTCCAAGCCAAAGGGTCCGGTCTTGGCTCGTCCCTCCCCTGCCCGACAAATCGGGGGTAGGAGTAAGCGCTTTACAGGACGAGCTACGACACGTAGGCTACGGAAGCTAGCGAGTCGGTTATTTTTATTATTTATTTTAAGTAGGTCCAATTACGTTCTATAGGAACAGATAAGCCTTAGGGTGTGTGGATCCTACTCAACTACGGCACAGTCACCAGAAAGTCCTAAGTCTAGGGGCTCGAACAAAAACTGCGAAAAATCCGGAAAATGACAGAAAGAAAGAGAAAATAAAACCGCGATGAAAAGCCGCGAAAAAGCCGCAGGTCCTAATGGGTCCCCCGAGCACGCCGGTGCTCGGCGAAACAGACCCGCTACGGTCTCAAGTCCACAAAGAGTCCAAAAGTTCAAGTCCCTGTATTATTACAAATAATAATGAATAAAAACTATCCTACTACCTCACCCACTCAACTCTCTCTCTCTCGCTCTCTCCTGCGGCTTCGTAGAGAAAGAAGCCGCCTCCGAAATCCGCGGCTGCACCGGCACCTCGAAAGTCGCCTCCGCGGTCCTCGGGCCCTCGCAAGAAAGACAGAAGAGTGGTCAGACCAATAAACAATAATCAAATAATGAATGAAAATAAAAGCAAGGGTATATGTGCAAAAATGGAAATAAAATAATCACACAAAATAAAACAAAAATAAAAAGAAAAGAAAATAAGAATAAAACAAAATAAATCAAAAAGAAACTAAATACAAAAGCCGCGAAAAGCCGCGAGCTCCGAAGAGCCGCGAAAAGCCGCGAAAACAAAAACGAAAAGAAAATAAAAAATAACTACTAAGCCGTGCTCCCCGGCAATGGCGCCATTCTGATAACCCGAATAAATGATCAAGGCAAAGGTCTGGAAGTGGTCGTTGCGACCTCAATCACTCAGACGGAGAATATCAAGAAAAAAATCGAACCGCGAAAGAAATCAGAGATCAAAACACGAAGCGCGGTCCTAGCTATGGGATTAACCTGGTATAGCTCCCAGGGTCGAACACAAGGGGCACGGGTTGGCCTAGGGCCTACGAAGTAGTAAAAAGAAAATAAGAGGAAAAACAAGGATTTTTAATGATTTTTAATAATTTTTATATTTTTTTGGATTTTTAAAAGGTGAAGAAAATAAAAGAAAACAAATATCAACACACTTTGGCAATTTATTTAACACACCAAAAATCAAGCAAAAATTAAAGAAAAATTGTTTTTATGTTTTTTAGGTTTTTAAGTGTTTTTGGTGAATTTTTGGTATTTTTCTAATGTATAATTTATTTTACAAAAATCAAACAGTGCTCAAAGGCCTAGGTATTGTCCAGCAAGGCTTTAAACCCAAAAATAAAATATTTATGTATCTCAACAAGCCCTGGAGGTAATTTTCCTGTAATCTAGAAAGAATAAGGAAAATTTGGGCACCTAAATTATTGTTTTTGGATTTTTATATTATTTATTATAATTTTTATGAGTTTTTAGGGGTTTTTAGATTTTTAGGGTTTTTAAGCAATGAAAAATAGCCAAACTTGGCTAGAAAATCAAACAGCACACAAGAAACAGTAACTAATTTTTTTGGAATTTTTGAAGGTGTTTTTATATTTTTTTGGTATTTTTAAACCTAGACAGTAGCTAAAAAGGATGTTTTTGAATTTTTAAAAATACTAAATGAAATCAAAAATGTCCTCAAAAATTCTCAAAAATCCAACAACATGGCAGGAGCCATGTGTCAAATTTTCATCGAATTTGGAGGTGGTTTGATATTTATTCAAAAATCAAAAAGGGGGCACAGTGCACAGGGACGTAAGTGCAAATACCCAAAGCTCTGGGGGCTAAGGTGCAAAAATCCCAGCAAATCACGCGCGTGGCGCGCGCCTGGGGCACTCAGGGGCCTTTTGGTAATAAAAACCAAGTTCCTGGACCTTTTGGTAACTCGTACCAAAAGTCCAGGGGCTTGGATGCAAAAATCCCACTAAAATCCGCACATGCGTGAATAAACTGCTCACAGGGGCATAAATGTAATTACCAAAAAGTTTCTTTTCATTCAATAACCCAACAGAACTACAGGATAAAAGATGTAAATAGCCCAGACAAGGCACGTGGCGAAGCACGTGAGATCACATACACAGGGGCATAAAAGCAAATAAAAACAAGCACATGGTCCACAGTGCAATTTACCCTACGTAAATAAAACTACTAAAATATTTACAGGACTAAGACGAAAAAGACAAACTAAGAGGGGGCCCTAAGTAATTTACCCTTTTATTAATGTCGAGGGACGGATGCGCGACGCGTGGCGGATTGGATGGACGTGATGACGCGCCGCAGACCCAAAGGACCCCTCGGCGCGATCCGACGGCTGGTGTGTGTCCACGTGGATGATCGGGCGGTGGAGCTGCGACGTGGGTCTTCGAAGAGAAGCCTGGCTCGGATCGAATGGACGAGGTGCAGCCACGTGCTAGATCGGATGGCTGAGGGGCGTCGTGGCTTAACCTCGTCGCTCAACGGTGGAGATCGGTCCTCGCAAGATCTGGCGGTGGACGTTGCTCTGAAGATGGACGGTTACGATCTGAACTGGAGCGTCGAGGCCGATCGGACGGTGCTGAAGGATGGTGGAAGAACACTCAGCCGACGAGCTTCACCGGCCTCGTGCGTGAGCTGTAGACCTCCTCAGCTGCTCCTGATGATCGGAGAAGATCCGCGGTGATGCCCCGCGGCTGGTGGTAGCCTCCGATGGCCCACCCGAGCCCTGGAGGGGCTCCGGCGAGCTCGGCGGCGGTGAGCTCCTGGACTGAAGTTGGGAAGCCTCAGATGGCCTCCTTGGTACCTGCAAAGCAAACCAGAAGCTCCGCGGGTCGAGGGCAAAGTGCCTCGACCCCAGGAAGCGGCGTGAGGGTGAACGGGGCGTCGGGGCGAATGAGCTCCGGCGAGCGGAGGAAGGGGGAGCTCGACTCCCGGCTCCGGGGCGAGATGGGTTGAATGACTGGGCGAAGAACGTGCGTGGGTGGATGGCGAAGATGATGGTGTGTCCCGATGATCGAAATGGTACTCGATGTGGCCGGAATCAGAGGAACACGGCGGAGATGCGATTTGGGGGAAATGGAAAATTACACTAAATGGAAGGGCTAAATGGATACCTGGGTGATGCGGGAGACTATGCTGGAGCTTAGCTAGCTCCTGGTCGTCGCCTCGAAGGGCGTCAAGGCCTGAGGCTCGAGCTCCGGTCGAGTGGCGGAGCACGGCGGCGTGAAGCAGCCGGATCGATGGTCGGGGCACTCTCTCCTCTCTACAACAGGTGCAATCGCGAGCTGTCACCTCGGTGATCACTCTGGAGGTCACGGGAATGGGAGTGGCGAGCCAAAGATGGCGAGAGGAGGCGGCTGAGCTCAGGCTATATAGTGTGGAGGGTCCGGCAAGAAGGATGCGGGTAGGGTGAGCTGATGCGCGGATCCCGAGGCAACAGCTCCGGCGAGCTTCTCGGATGTGACGTGATCAATGCGGACCCGGATTTGGGGCGAAAGGGAGGCGGATCGAGCTGGGAAAAATCAAGGAAGTCGGGTCAGGCGAGCGGACCCGGGCTCTGGTGGTCCTGGGGGAGGTGTTGACCGGAGGTCAACAATCCCCCGTGGACCAATCAGAGCCCGCCAAGGCTCACATTTTTATTTGATTTTTTTGGGGCCTTAAATAACCGAATTTACAAAAACTTAAAACATAAAAATTATTTGTTTTAATTTTTTCTATTTTTTTGTGATTTTTAATTAATTTGTGAAAATAAAAATAAAGTATATACAATATATAACTATACATAGGTATATATACAATATAAGATTTTTAATTTTGATTTTTAATTAGTTATTTTTATACATTTTTATTCCTATTTTATATTTTATTTATTTATAGAATAAAATGAGGAATAAAAAGCTATTTTTATTTTATTTTTATTAATTATATACATAGGTTAAATAATTAGTTATGTACAACTATCTACATGGTATATGTACAAGATATTTTTGTATTTTTAATTTTGTAATTTTTATTTGATTTTTGTTTTGTTTCTTTTTTTTATTTTATGTACAATATATACCATAGGATATTTACAAAAAGTTTAGAAAATAAATTTTATTTATTTACAAGGTGAAATAACTAACGAGAGGTGGTCTATATACATGGTGTAAGGGTATTTTTGGTCTTTTTGATTTTTAAAGTTTTTATCTTGTTTTTAATAGTGTAAATATATACAAAATATATACAAACATATTTTTGGATGAGGAAAATATTATTTATTTATTTACATAAAATATGTACACATGAGCCCCTCTCTTCCTCTACTTGGCTTTTATGCGGTCAGGCCCATGCTGAGCCCTCCCTTGGGTTAGGTTGCTCAATATTTATTCTAAATATTTCCCTCTTTTTCTTTTTCATCTTTATTCTTTTATTTTTGCACAAAAACATGCTAATTATCTATATTTACAAACATGCATGCTTTTGCTAACTTTTCCTATTTACACATATCTACATGCATTTGCATAGGTTTTTGTAGCTAAAATATAAGAATAAAGAGTGATGAATGGGTATTCATCACATACCCTTAGCCTTTTTATTTTTATTAAGTAGCCGCTGTAAATATTTTCGTAGTTTATATTAGTTTGGAACATTTGCATAGTGGACCTTGTAGTTTATCTTGTTTGCTTTTATACCCCTGTACGTTGTGGAACACGTGCTTCTTCACGTGCATTCTGTGGTAAATTGCATATGAAGAGCCTGTAGTTTCTGTTTGTTAATGAAATAAAAAATATTTTTGGTTAATTGCATTTATGCCCCTGTGAATGGTTTATTTGCGCATGTGCCGAATTTAGTGGGCTTTTTACACTTTCGCCCCTGGACTTTTAGTACGTGTTACTAATAGGTCCAGGGACTTAAAGTATTTACAGATAGGTCCCTGAGTGCCCAGATCATGCGCCTGGCGTGTGAGATCTTGGACATTTTGCACCTGGACCCCCTGGGTTTTCGTTCTTGTTATTTCCAGGCCCTCAGAGATATTTTTATTACGATCAGGTCCATATGAATGCGGGATCTTGATTGTTTTAAATAAAATATCAAATCTACTCCAAATCGAGTGAAAATTTGACACGTGGCTCCTGCCATTGTGTAGAATTTTCACTGATTTTTGGGAATTTTTTGGAGCCATTTTGTTATTTTAAAAAATAAAAAACCTCTCTTTTTGTCCCTGTCCAGTTATAAAATTCACAAAAAAATATTAAAACATCTTTAAAAATTACAAAAAAATCAAAGTTTGTTTATTTTAGTGTATTTGATTTTCTGACCAAGTTTGGTCATTTTTAGACTTATAAAAATTATGAAAATTGAAAACATTGAAAACCTCATAAAAATTATAATAAATCATAGAAAAATCAAAAATTAATAAATTCAGTCTCTGATTTTTCCTTTTTTGTCTATATTTTACATTAAAAATACCTTCATGCTCTGCTGAGACCATTTTAGATTTTATTTTGGTCTTAAGAGCTCGGTTGGACAGTGTCCCTTGTTTTCAGTCTTGTTTTATTTTTATAAAATCCTATAAAAATCAGAAAATTACTAAAAATTAATCAAAATAGTAAAAAAATATAAAAACATAAAAATATTTTTGTTTGAATTTTTGGATTAATTTGGAGTGTTTAAATAATTAGTCCAAGTTGCTTGTTTTGGTTGTTTTCCTATTTTCTTTATAATTAAAAATTTCAAAAAGAAATATAAAAAAATTAAAAACCCACCAAAAATAATTATTTTTTATTTGTTTTTATTTTAGACTACTTCGTAGGCCGTGAGGCCAACCCGTGATCCTTGAGTTCGACCCTGGTCTCTATACCAGGTTAATCCAATAGCGAGACCGCTACCTTGATTTTTATCGTGTTTTGATCTTTATTTGGTGGTCTGATATTTTTCTTTTGAGCTCTGAGTCCCGAGTGACTGAGGGCGCAACGACCGCAGATATACCTGATTTATCTTGCTCGCTCGGCTCGCTCATCAGAATGGCGCCGTTGCCGGGGAGCACGGCTTAGTAGTCAGTTTTGATTTTCTTTTTATTATGTTTTCTTTTTTGCTGCTTTTCGCGGCTTTTTATTTTTCTTTTATTTTTGTTTTGTTTTCTTTTCTTTTCTTTTATTTTTGTTTTTGATTGTTTTTTCTTGTTTATTTTTATTTTCATTTTTTGCAAATATACCCTGTTTTTTTTATTTTATTTTATCTGTTTCATTTTTATCTGGTATTTGACACTCTTTTGTTTTCTTGCAAGGGCCCGAGGACCGAGGCGGTTACTTTCAAGGAGCCAGCACAACCGCGGTGATCGGAGGTAGCTCCCTTCTGCACGGAGCTGCACGAGAGCGCGAGGAAGCATCTGAGTGTGGGAGGTTTAGTGTAGCTTTAGATTAGGTTTTATTTCAGTACCATTGGAATTATTGTAATAATACAGGGACAGCAAGACTGTCTTGGACTTAGACACTCTCGGGGTCTGTTTCGCCGAGCACCGGTGTGCTCGGGGGACCCCTTAGTTTCTTTGCAATTTTTTGCGGTTTTGATTTTTCTCATCTATTTGCCCGTTAAATATAATTGAATTCCATTAAAATGAGGTACATATTGAACTCTTTGTTCAAAATTTTTACAAACAATGCTATTCTCTTCCTTATAGCCCACTCCTCTCGCCTTCCCCCACCCCCTCCTGTTGCTTCAATCATAGCAACTCCTCCACACGCAACCGCAGCTGCTCCTCCAGCCCCTCTCTCCCTCTGCACCACCTGCAGTTGTCGTTGCAGCTGCTCCTCCGTCCGCAGCTGCAGCTGCTCCTCCGGCGTCCCCAAAACCCGATCTCCTCCCCCTGCCCCCTCCCCCTATCCCTCTTTCTCCTCTGTTTCGTTCACCCCCGCCACCATCCACCCCTTGCTCCTCCACCCCCGCAAAGATGATATCTATGAAGGCAAATATGGTCACAATACTGGTGGGGATGGAGGCATCGTGTTCAGCCCCTTATTTGGTAGAAGCACTTCAGATGAGGGATGGTACACACTTGACACTACACATGACACGATAAAGGGAGAGAGGTTAGTAGTCGAGGGGGTAGACAGGCTTCCTGTCGAGGTAGAAGAGGCTGAAGTGCTTCTCGATCTCAGGTCCCCCCTTCTGGTTCTTGTTGAACATGGCGAACCGGTACGTATCCAGCAGGCGAGGCCTCCTCGGTGTCCCCTTCCCCACGTGGTTTTCTCGTTCCAGTTGTATAACTCGATGTTGTCCAGGCTCACCTAAAACCCCCCGCTCCACAACCACCTCGTCTCCGATATCACCAGTCCCACATTGGATCCGTCCACCTTCTCTATTGCCGCGTGCACCACGTCCACCTGCCCGTTGAATAGATTATGGTACCCGTACTGCCCGTGGCGAGGGAGCCCTCCTACTCCTTGACCTCCGCCTCTTCCTCCAGGTATGCCATTCTCCAGGTCCGTCGCGACGGCTACCGTTTGATTTGGTAGAAGAAGAGGATGAAGAAGGATGTAGGAGAAGGAAAGACAGAGGGAGATTGAAGATCCACCGTCTGATTTGTTTTGGTTAGACTAACTCAAGTTTAACCCAAGTAATTGACTCCAATAAAGTTAAAGTTGACGGTAGGGTCTGTGGGGTAAGACGTAGCAAGTTGTGGGGTCCACGGGGAATTAGGTTGTTTCAAAGGTCGTTGAGGTAATTGACAAAGTTCCTGGGGTAAAAATCCTTTTCGAAAAATACCCCACTTGTGTTGCTAAAAACATTATATATTAGGGTGCACACCCATGCTATGCATCGGTAAAAATGCCTGATTCATGTGCAAATATAGATGGACAAATTGAGATGGACATATTAGTACATGTATTATATAATTGAATTTTGATCAGTTGTGTCCTCCTTAGATATTGCAATATCAGTTATGCTTCTCTTTTTTGGAATATCAATTTTGTCGTTGACTTCTTCCACAATAATCACTTGTGTCCCTCGGGTAGGTTGTGTTCCATCCCCATCTCAAATGGATGTTAATTTTAATGATAATTAGATAAAAATCGATGGTAGAAATGTATTTTTCTTCTCCTTCTTCTTCCTCCCATTCTTCCTCCCCCTCCTCCTTCCCCTCCAGCCCCTCCTACTCTGACAGCTTCATCCGCCCTCCCTCTCAAGCTCCTCTTCCTCCGACAACCTCATCCACCCCTCCCCCTTAAGCCCCTTTTCCGACAACCTCCTCACCTACCCCTTCCCCTCCAACCCCTCCTCCGACAACTTCCTCTTCCACCCATCCCTCTCCGGCCCCTCTTCCTTCGTCTCCTCGGCTATCAACTTTAAGGTGCTTCTTTATGAGGTAATCGATAAGTGGATGAAGTGTTGTTGTTCCTTACACGATGGAGGATGTTCACCAATAACTCCTTCGATTGAGTCTTAGATCTCAAGTCAAATCCTCGTTACATGTTCTAGAGGAGCCAAATCTTTGGTGAACATTGCCGGTGCTCAATCTTCACCGTACTTCTTCACAGTGGGTCACACCAATCGACTTACGGAGGAAGAAGACAAGGAAGAAACTGTCACAAGAATCGAACCCCTTTGCTTTGGGGACTTGAACGAAAGAAGCGGACCATAGGTCCCTCCGGATTAATGAAGCACAACGGCTCCATATTGGAACTTCCTTGAAGATATCACCTCAAGCTTCACCTCCTCTCCATCCCCTCCCTCGTGCATCCTCTTTGATTTCACCTATCCTTAGGGCATGTTTGGTAATTAGGTTGGGTTGAGATACTGTTTGGTTAGGGTTACTGGGATATAGTAGGTTGGGATAACCTCATGTGAATAGTAGTTGTTTGGATAGTTATGAGGGCTGGAAAGAATTGGGATACGGAATGTGATATGATGTCACATTGATTTGTGAAGAAATTCCAATCTAGGAATAGAAGGGGTAAATAGGGTTACCTCAGGGTAACCCGGTAACCAAACGAAAGGTGTTTGGATAATTGAGAGGATTGATAAATATGATGTGGCGTGACATTGATTATGTATTATATTATTTTTTATTTGAACAATGTTAAAAAATATTATATAATTTATGTGATCCTTACAAGTAATTCTAACTCAAGAATGCACGAATGAGCATGGGGTATGCCAGGTTACCCTGGGGTAACCTGGCAACCAAACAAATTATTAGAGTCGGTCCCTCGATGCTGACATATGCATCCCTTGTCTCCTCTTCTACGAAATATCCTACTTCTCTCTCCTCTCTTCAACTGCCACAGGAACCAACCTTCCCACGACCCATCATCATCCCTGACCTCCTTCCCCCGGTGGTGATCACTAGAGAACATGCACCGGGGGTCTTCTCCATCCCCGGCCTGGAAGGCCTCCAAAGGAACCTGGACGAGGATGAGAAGACATACGATGGTTTGGTGGTGTACAACTTCGACGATTTGGAAGGTGGTGGTGACGAGGGGGAGGGAGGCTTTGGCTGCTATTCCCCTCTAACTACACCATGGTTTGTATAAAACATGTTTAGATCAACCCATTGACGGTCAAACTAACATAAGGGCACAAGTGATACCGGCGCAAGAAATCGGAGGCATAACCGATATTTCAAAAAAGGAAGGGGCATAACTGGTACTGCAATACCTAAGGAGGACGCAACCGATAAAAATCATATAAAAATAAAAATGCATATATCCATATTTGGGGAAAAAGCTGTTAATATTGGTATTCGACAAAGAATATGCATATCCATATTTTTTATGATTGATACTGTAACAACCCATGAAGTAAGAAGGATATTAATATAAATTTTCCATATAATAGTAGTGAGAAGGAATAATAAAATAAAAATAAAATACTCGTTGGAAATAAAGGGGTAGCAACATAAATTTCATATAAATAATAATAGAATGAGGAAGGGGAAAGAAGCCGTGGATGGCAACATACATTTTTGATGTGACTTGTGCATGTCAAATCAAGCAATAAATGTGAAAGAAATAATAATAAAAGAGATAAGAAGAGTTGGTGGAAGTACGTGAGGCATGGCATGGCATGGCAGGCATGGGTACCGATGCAGATTTGAAAAAAAAAATATAATGGGATGGATAGGACAGGAGAAGGATGTGTGCATAGAAAAAAAACCAAAAGCTTTCTTCACGCAGAAAGCATCAAATCGGTAGGCAAGACTTACTTGCCTCACAAGTTGGGAGGTCGGCATGCGGAATAAACCTCAACCCCATACTATAAATAGGGGGAATGGTTGGCTTTAAAAAAAATATATCAACGTACAAAGAAGAAGAGAAATTGTGAGAGGTACAACCGAGAGAAAGAGAGAGAGAGTATCAGAGGTAGAGAGAGAGACGAGTGAAAGAAATAGAGAGTTTAAAAGGGCCGATCTAAACTAGGTATGGTTTCTCCCCTTCTTAACTCCTCTATTTTTAATTTCTGTTATGCAATTATTCTATTTTCTTCATGCCAAATATTTTTGCTATGCAATAATAATTATGTTTAGGAAATCTCGTAATTTCAGTCATATGTAATCTTGTTAAACTAAACATCGACCTTGAAAGGGCAATTATTCTATGTCATCGTTGTATTGTTTCAACGTAAGTCTAAACTATTATGTAGATGATTTAGTATGCTATAAGTATATTATAATCCAAATGATTACATAAGATATGAAAAAGTTATATAGTTATTGCAATTGAGATGAGGGGTATTATACCATGTTATATTAAAGAAGGGTACGTGTGTTTTAATATTCTGTATACGATAAATGCCAACAAATTTCAGTGTATGGTTTATTTTAAGTAAATGTTGTCAGGATAAGATATGAAACTCTAAAATAGAGTAGAATAAGATTTGGCACCATAACGACATATGGAGCTAAGTGCTACGCTGAGGCGGGAGCCACCTCTAGAGTCCATTTGTCGGGTCCTAAAGGACATATCTGGCCTAAAGGGCAACACCTTCCGGGGGTGTCGGGTTCAAGGGAACCTCGTGGAAAAAAAGTCCACTATTTGACTCAGCAGCTGTTGTCATTCTGTTCTGATCTGTAAGTACTCTGCAATGACCACTTGTGCCAGTGGTAAGAAAATACACCTTATACAAATGTAAGGGTAATACGGACCAAGCAATAGTAATAAGAAGGTATACATAACAACCTGATCTGGATTTAAGAATATAATTTCCGTTCTGAAAGTTATATGTTCATTGCTTCTTATGTTTATTCTGTTAAAGATACCAATAAAACTTTGATGAGTCATACTGCTATTGTTAACTTTCACTTAAAATTATTCCGTCAATCTGGTTCCTGTTTATGCCATACTAAGCTATTTTGCTTATGAGCATTTTTGTTCCGCTCCTGCGGTTTTGCCCTGCCGCAGATATATCTGAAGGATAAGGTGTTGAAGACGGAGTAAGCAGAAGAACACAAGACTAGAAGCAGTATTAATAATAGTAGTTTTCTTTTATTAGATGTAATGCACTGTAATCATATGTGACTTTGTTAGATGAAATGAAAGTTTATCTTTTGTGACTTTAGTTTGACTATGAACTGTGGTATTGATATTCGCAAGTAACACCTCGGACCCGAAGTGGCATTTTTTTATGAAAAAAAAACATACTTCCGCTGGCCGCTCGGATCTGAGGTCGTTACAGGTGGTATCAGAGCCGAGGTTCACGTAGGAACCCTTAGGATTTTCTGACTTAGTTAAATGAACTGACCTAGATTTGTCTCTTGACTTTTAGATGGCATCTGGACGTGAAATCATGCCCACTGGAGGAGAGTCTGATAATACCCAACCTCAGCATATGCAATTTATGGCTGATATGGGACAGTGGCTTCGTGAGGAGCGACGACGAGCTGAGATGGAACGTGAATTGGCACGAGAAGAAAGAGAGACGGCTCGTAAGTTGTATGATCAATCAAAGGGAGAAGGAGTCACACTGAGGAAGTTCTTGTAACTTGACCCACCGATTTATAGTGGAGAACCAGAACCGGAAAAAGCAGAATACTGGCTTAAGGAAATTGAATTGGCATTTAGTGCTCTAGATTGTCCTGAGGAAAAGAAGGTAATATTTGCTATGTTTAGGCTGCGAGACAAAGCAAAGGACTGGTGGGAAACTTGCAAGGGTGTTTCTTTTCCAGATGAACAAATTGTTCCTTGGAAGGAATTCGTGAAGTATTTCATGGATCACTTTATCCCTATGCGAGTTAGAGAAAAGAAGAGGCAAGAATTTATCGACCTGCAACAGAAGGAATTAAGTGTAGAAGCATATACTGCTCAATTCTATCATATGGAGAAGTATGGGAAGGGGATCTGCCAAATCGAATGGGAAAGAGCAAAGAAATATGTGATGGGACTAAGAATAGGCTTGCGAGGAAAGGTCTTAATTAATATGCCGGAAACACTTGCCAAGGCAGTGAATGCAGCTGTAATAATTGATGAAGAACATCAACTGACCCAAAATCAGTTGAAAGGTCAAAGTAAGACAAGTGGAAGTTCACGGGATAATTTCCAGAACTCTAATAAGAAGATGAAGACCGAATATTTTAACAAGAATGAGGACAGATTCAAGCCTACTAATAGATCGTCTTTTCCTATTTGTCCTCATTGTTCTAGAACACATCCTGGAAAATGTTATAAGATGATCGGTGCATGCTTAAGGTGTGGACAGAAGGATCATTTCATCCGTGACTGCCCAAAGATGAAACCAAGTGAGGACCAGAGGAAAGCACCAGAACCACAGAAGAAGGTCATGGGACGCGTATACTCAATCGCAGCACAATCAGAAGATCCTAATCAAGTTATAGAAGGTACACTTTCTGTCTCGGGATTTATATCTAGAGTTCTTTACGATCCAGGCGCTTCACATTCATTTATATCTAGTAGATTTGCTAGACTGCTTAAAATACAACCTAAAGAAATGTCATTCATATTGACCATCTCTTCACCAATGGGTGAAATCGGTATTGCTGGGTCCTTCTTGCAAGAGGTACCCATTGAAATTGAAGATAAGCCATCAGTTGCAAATTTTGTACTTCTTGAAATGACTGATTATGATGTCATTCTGGGAATGGATTGGCTCTATGAGAACTATGCACATGTTCTCTGTAGAGAAAAGAAGATCATACTTTGTAGACCAAATGAACCCAAGATTCTGATTAAGGGTTCAAGGAAGCCTATTAAACAAATTAGTATCTCCTCTATAAAGGCGCAACAGATGATGTTAAAAGGCTGCACATGTTTTCTAGCTAGTATGGTGAAGACAGATTCTTCACATATTTCTATAGATGATTTGCCTGTAGTTCGAGAATATATTGATGTATTTCTAGAGGATCTTCCTGGTTTACCTCCTTCTAGAGAAATTGACTTCGGTATTGAAGTTATACCGGGTTCATTCCCTATCTCCAAACCACCATACCGCATGGCACCAGCAGAATTAGCAGAACTTAAGAAGCAAATAGATGAACTTCTTGAAAAAGGCTTTATTCAGCCTAGTGTTTCCCCATGGGGTGCTCCTGTGCTCTTTGTCAAGAAGAAGGATGGGACTCTTCGACTCTGTATTGATTATCGAGCCTTGAACCGGATTACCATCAAGAACAAATATCCTTTACCTCGAATAGATGATCTATTCGATCAATTACAGAAGGCAGCTGTTTTCTCAAAAATTGACTTAAGGTCAGGCTACCACCAGCTAAGAATAAAGGCCGAAGATACACAAAAGACTGCATTTCGATCAAGATATGGACATTATGAATTTCGAGTAATGCCATTCGGATTGACTAATGCTCCTGCAGCATTCATGGACCTCATGAATAGGGTGTTCAGGGATTTCCTTGATAAATTTGTCATTGTTTTTGTTGATGACATACTCATCTATTCTGAAGACAAGAATCAACATGATAAACACTTGAGGTTGGTATTAGAGACTCTGAGACATCACCAACTTTATGCTAAATTCTCAAAATGTGAATTTTGGCTCGAAAAGGTGATATTTCTTGGACATGTTATATCTAAAAATGGTATAGCAGTTGATCCATCCAAGGTTGAAGCTGTTCAGAAATGGAAGCCGCCAAAGACGGTTACGGAGGTGCGTAGTTTCTTGGGATTGGCCGGTTATTATAGACGTTTCATTCGGGACTTCTCAAAGATAGCTCTACCATTAACTAAATTAATGAGGAAGGAAATTAAGTTTACGTGGACTCCACAATGCGAGGAAAGCTTCCAAAAATTAAAAGGCATGCTGACATCAGCTCCAATTTTAACACTTTCGTCAGGTACTGGGGGTTTTACAGTACACACTGACGCATCAGGATCGGGCCTTGGTGCAGTATTGATGCAGCATAATAAAGTCATAGCCTATGCATCTCGGCAATTAAAAACTCATGAGCGTAATTACCCTACCCATGATCTGGAACTTGCTGCAGTAGTTTTTGCTTTAAAACTATGGAGACATTACCTTTATGGAGAAAAATTCCAAGTATTTACTGACCACAAGAGTCTTAAATATTTATTCTCACAGAAAGATCTGAATTTGAGGCAACGACGGTGGTTAGAATTATTAGAAGACTATGATTTTACTTTAGAGTATCACCAAGGAAAAGTTAATGCAGTAGCTGATGCGCTCAGCAGAAAATGGGAGATTAAGCTAGCTAGTTTGAGGCTACAGTGGAATATTATTGAGGATTTTATTCAGTTGAAGCCTTTCTGTGATAGGAATCATGACGTCTTTATAGCAGGATTGCAAATTCACTCATCATTGATAGAAAAGGTATTATCGGCACAAAAAGATGATCCTGAATTGCCACAATTGATTGAGTTATCAAAGAGGCCTAATAGCGAGTTATCAATCGCAGTTGATGGAGGACTGAGATTTAGGCATAGATTATGGGTTCCTGATAATATAGAAGTTAAGAAGGAAATTCTAGAAGAGGCACATAGCTCTATGTACTCCATTCATCCCGGGAGTACGAAAATGTATAAAGACTTGCAAGGAAATTTCTAGTGGAAAAATATGAATAGGGAAATTGCAGATTTTGTCTCTAGGTGTCTCGTATGCCAACGAGTGAAGATAGAACATCAGAAGCCAGCTGGGACATTACAACCATTGGATATTCCGGAATGGAAATGGGAGCATATCACAATGGACCTTGTAGTGGGTTTGCCTCCCACAAAAGGTGCTAAATACGATTCCATTTGGGTGATTGTAGATCGCCTAACTAAATCGGCACATTTCTTACCCATACGATTTGGTCAGTCCACTGAAAGTCTGGCTAAATTGTATGTGTATGAGATTGTAAAGCTACATGGAGTACCTGTATCAATTGTTTCTGATCGTGATGCACGTTTCACTTCTAGATTCTGGAAGAGCTTGAATGATGCTCTGGGCACGAACTTAAGGTTTAGCACATCTTTCCATCCACAAACAGATGGACAGTCAGAAAGAACCATTCAAACACTTGAAGATATGCTCAGATCTTGTGCGCTAGATTTTGCTGGGAATTGGGACTTCCATCTACCATTAATTGAATTCGCCTATAATAATAGCTTTCATGCCAGTATCGGGATGGCACCATATGAAGCCTTATATGGTAGACCATGTAGATCTCCCTTATGTTGGAATGATGTAGGTGAAAGACAAATCCTTGGACCAGAGATTGTATTAGACACTACAAAGAAAATTGAGATTATTAAGAAGAGACTGATAGCCGCCCAAAGCAGACAGAAGAGTTATGCTGATCATCGGAGGCATGATCTTAAATTTGAAATAGGAGATCAAGTCTTTATTAAAGTGTCACCTATGCGAGGAGTAGTTCGATTTGGGAAAAGAGGAAAACTAAACCCTCGATATATTGGTCCTTTTACGATCATCAAGAAGATCGGAGAAGTTGCTTATCAGATTGATATTCCTCCTCAGTTCAAGAATCTACATGATGTTTTTCATGTTTCAATGCTACGGAAATACATACCTGATCCATCACATGTGATCGAGTATGATATTCCTGAAGTACAAGAAGATTTGTCTTATGAAGAGACTCCAATTGGGATCATTGATCGTAAGGAGAATAAACTAAGAAGACGTACTATCTCTATGGTCAAAGTCTTATGGAAGCATCAGAAACATGAAGAAGCTACATGGGAGATAGAAGAAGATATGAGAGCTAAATATCCTGAACTTTTTGGTAAGTCTTTTGACTCGTAAATTTCGGGACGAAATTTTTTTTAGTAGGGTAGATTGTAATAACCCATGAAGTAAGAAGGATATTAATATAAATTTTCCATATAATAGTAGTGAGAAGGAATAATAAAATAAAAATAAAATACTCGTTGGAAATAAAGGGGTAGCAACATAAATTTCATATAAATAATAATAGAATGAGGAAGGGGAAAGAAGCCGTGGATGGCAACATACATTTTTGATGTGACTTGTGCATGTCAAATCAAGCAATAAATGTGAAAGAAATAATAATAAAAGAGATAAGAAGAGTTGGTGGAAGTACGTGAGGCATGGCATGGCATGACAGGCATGGGTACCGATGCAGATTTGAAAAAAATATATATAATGGGATGGATAGGACAGGAGAAGGATAAGTGCATAGAAAAAAAAACAAAAGCTTTCTTCACGCAGAAAGCATCAAGTCGGTAGGCAAGACTTACTTGCCTCACAAGTTGGGAGGTCGGCATGCGGAATAAACCTCAACCCCATACTATAAATAGGGGGAATGGTTGGCTTTAAAAGAAAAATATCAACGTACAAAGAAGAAGAGAAATTGTGAGAGGTACAACCGAGAGAAAGAGAGAGAGAGTATCAGAGGTAGAGAGAGAGATGAGTGAAAGAAATAGAGAGTTTAAAAGGGCCGATCTAAACTAGGTATGGTTTCTCCCCTTCTTAACTCCTCTATTTTTAATTTTTGTTATGCAATTATTCTATTTTCTTCATGCCAAATATTTTTGCTATGCAATAATAATTATGTTTAGAAAATCTCGTAATTTCAGTCATATGTAATCTTGTTAAACTAAACATCGACCTTGAAAGGGCAATTGTTCTATGTCATCGTTGTATTGTTTCAACGTAAGTCTAAACTATTATGTAGATGATTTAGTATGCTATAAGTATATTATAATCCAAATGATTACATAGGATATGAAAAAGTTATATAGTTATTGCAATTGAGATGAGGGGTATTATACCATGTTATATTAAAGAAGGGTACGTGTGTTTTAATATTCTGTATACGATAAATGCCAACAAATTTCAGTGTATGGTTTATTTTAAGTAAATGTTGTCAGGATAAGATATGAAACTCTAAAATAGAGTAGAATAAGATTTGGCACCATAACGACATATGGAGCTAAGTGCTACGCTGAGGCGGGAGCCACCTCTAGAGTCCATTTGTCGGGTCCTAAAGGACATATCTGGCCTAAAGGGCAACACCTTCCGGGGGTGTCGGGTTCAAGGGAACCTCGTGGAAAAAAAAGTCCACTATTTGACTCAGCAGCTGTTGTCATTCTGTTCTGATCTGTAAGTACTCTGCAATGACCACTTGTGCCAGTGGTAAGAAAATACACCTTATACAAATGTAAGGGTAATACGGACCAAGCAATAGTAATAAGAAGGTATACATAACAACCTGATCTGGATTTAAGAATATAATTTCCGTTCTGAAAGTTATATGTTCATTGCTTCTTATGTTTATTCTGTTAAAGATACCAATAAAACTTTGATGAGTCATACTGCTATTGTTAACTTTCACTTAAAATTATTCCGTCAATCTGGTTCCTGTTTATGCCATACTAAGCTATTTTGCTTATGAGCATTTTTGTTCCGCTCCTGCGGTTTTGCCCTGCCGCAGATATATCTGAAGGATAAGGTGTTGAAGACGGAGTAAGCAGAAGAACACAAGACTAGAAGCAGTATTAATAGTAGTAGTTTTCTTTTATTAGATGTAATGCATTGTAATCATATGTGACTTTGTTAGATGAAATGAAAGTTTATCTTTTGTGACTTTAGTTTGACTATGAACTGTGGTATTGATATTCGCAAGTAACACCTCGGACCCTAAGTGGCATCTTTTTTATGAAAAAAAATCATACTTCCGCTGGCCGCTCGGATCTGAGGTCGTTACAGATACGATGTCAAAAAGATTCGAATATATTTGTATCATATTGGAACCCTGTTGAAACTACATCCATTTAAAAATTCTGACTCATACATATCTATGTTCTCAAGGAAAATATGCAGCCATGTATATATTCCATATGTTATAAAAAATAAATAGTATCATCATTTATTTGCATGTATGAAAAAAATGAAAAAGCATATCTTTCTCGTGTCTAAAAAAGGAGATAAGTATGAATATTCGTTATGTGTCGTAGCTAAAACGAATATATTTACATATGATTATATGCAACGGGCTGCTTCCGCCTCATTTTCCTCTCATTTTTTTTATTTTTTTTGGAAAATAAAAATATATACTTTCATCACTATATCCCCGACGACACTCTGAGATCACCTTTTTAATTTAATATGTTGTTGTTGTAGATAGGTAATTCAATGATTCGCCAAAAATTAATCACACCGAGAAATGATACAAGAATCAAGTCTCAATGCAATCAAGATTATTTATTTTACTTGAGTAAGTCCCAAGGTCGAACTCGGAGAGGTAATATAATGGTCCAGAATTAATTTTTAATAATTCAGAAAATTAGATTTTCAGAGAGAAATGATTATTTTTTGTTTTTTTGTTTTTTTAGATTTTTATGGATTTTAGAAATAAGAGATGTAATTATTTCAAAGAGAAAATATAACGTACGTATTTGCAAATATTTTACTAGCACGCGTGTGTATTGTGTGGACTTTGTGCACTAATACCCTCGATTTTTTTGTATGCATTAATGTTTAGTCTGGAAACTTTAATATAATTGCGATTAGGTCCCTACAACCTATGTGTTTGATTTTGTATTAAATAAATAACATTTTAATTCCAAAAATTCCACAAAATTCCTACGAGCTCATGCTAGCTTATAGTAGTTATTATAATGTTTGGGATTATTTTTGTTTAGAATTTTATTATCTAAAAATAAAAAAACTCTTAAAAAATATGTCTGTATATTTTATACAATATTAGAAAAATACTAAATTGGTTCTAAAAATTCTAAAAAAATTATGGCAGGTTAGTTTTTATGTGTTTTACTTCCAGTACCAATTTTATTTCAAAAGTCATTGTAAAACCCCTAAAAAGCTAAAAACTCTAAAAATATTTTAAAAATCATTAAAAAATCTGTAAAAATCAAAAAATTGGAATTTCAATTTTTGTAATTAGACCTTTTTATTTCCTTTATCACAAATTGCAACTAGGATGTGTAGGCAATTTTGATATTTTAATTTTGCCCTACAGTCCAGGTTGTACATTGCCTTACTGTTTTGTGATTGTTTCATTTTTAGAAAATAATATAAAAATAAGAAAAATATCACAAAATCACCAAAAACATTTACATATTTGAAAAATATAAAAAATATTTTTATTTCTAAATTTGGAGTATTTTTAGGCCTAATAAAAACTGTTAGAATTGGTTTTTGCCTTATTCTCCTTATTTGTTTTCTAATTAGAAAATAAAAAAATTGCAAAATTAAAAATAACAAAAAATATGCCTTTTATTTTCTGATTATCGACTACTTCGTACATTTTCGTGCTCCTTGTGTTCGACCATGGTCGCGATACCATGTTAAATAAATAGCGAAGACAACTAAATTCATTTTTGTGCTTGTGATTGTTTTAACTGTGGTCTTGATTGATTTTTCTTGATTGACCGTGCCTTGTGATTCGGGTCGCAATGACCCTTAGACATATCTTAACCCGAGTTGCTTGACGTGTCATCAGAAATGGTACCGTTGCAGGGGAACACAGCTTAGTAGTCGCTTTTCAGTTTTCTTTTTATTCTTATTTTATTATTTTCATCTCTATCTGCTATAACTATTTTTCTGACACTCTCTGCTTGGCTTTCTGTGCGAGGGACCGCTTAAGGACTTTACAGCTTTCGGTTGGAGAAACCGCACCCGAGGAGGAGCAGGAGGATAGGAGGAAATTAGTTATATAAGATAGAGTAGCTTTTTTCTTTCAACGGGTTATTATTTGTTATTGTAATAATACATGACCTCGGACTTTCTGGACTTGGCTTATATCAGGGTCTGTTTCGCCAAGAACCGGTGTGCTCAGGGGACCTCACCGCGATTTTTCGCTGGTTTTGATTTTGGTCTTTTCTTTTCTTTGATTCTCGAAGAATTTGGCCCCTAGATTTAGGAATTTCTTTGATTGTGACGTAACTGCTTAAGGCCCAATCTCTAATTATTTGCACGCACCTATAGTTCGTAATTGGACCAACTTAATAAATCATTAATAAAGTTAACTTGGTTGCTTGAGAGATCATGTACCGCTAGAGGCCATATACAGCGCATGCAGGATCCGTTGTGGCGGACACCGATCGGCATCAGAGATCGGACTCCGACCTCTCTCTCTGACCAGTTAACTACAATTCTTCGTGATTAGATATTGTTCATCTAAGGCCATTTTCTTCTTGCATTACTTAGATTAGTTTAAATTTTGTCTTTAAATTTATGTGTGGATCAGCCTGCATGTAGAGTGTTGGCGACAGGTACACATCTCTTATTTTGCATGCATCATCGTGTTTGATCGCGCATCGGCTTTTTAGACTTCTCCCTCCTGTTTTTGGACTTTAAATAACCATGAGATCAAAAAATTCGTTAGGCGTTTGTTTGATTATTGAAAAATACATAAAAAGTGATAACCATAAAATTGGGACTGTTAAACAAAGCGGAACCTCTCCAGACCTAGCCGATGCCCTGCTCGAAGCTCTTCCCCTCCCTCCAAGCCCCCTCCCCTGTCGACCTCCAGGAAAGGTCGCTTACGTGAATCATGGCGACCTCTCTCTGCAAGCAAAGCGCACCCCTCCCCCGTCGATCTCTAGCAAATCCCACCTACGCGAATCATGGCGACCTCCCTCTGCAAGCAAAGCCCCCCCCCCCCCCCCCCCCCCCCCGTGGCCGTGGAACCTCTCCAAACCTAGTCAATCCCCTGCCTCCCCTTCCAAGCCCCCGTGCGGAACCTCTCTAGACCCAGCCGATATCCCCTGCTAGAAGCTCTTCCCCGCTCCACTCCAGACCCACCGATATCTCTTGCTAATCCCCCTGCTGAGACCCAGCCAATATCCCCTCCTCGAAGCTAACCCCCCACCGCCCCATGGGATATACTATTTTTTATTTAGGTTAATTTCAGTCGTGAGATCGTTGATTGGTTAGATTAACCCAATCATCTGGTTGAGTTAATGAAGTAAAGTAACGGAAGGTTATGGGTGTAAGACGACACACTTATTCAGGGTCTTAAGCGTAATTCACGATTATGCAAGGTTGTGAATGTTATTAAGAAATTACTCATGGTCATGGATGTAAAAATCCCCCCAAAAAACATAAGATTTATATGGAAATGATATGATTCTCAAATGTCGAAAACAAAAGGAGTTGCATGTATCAAATGCATCACTGCTACGTGATTTCCAATCCTCTAAATTCCATCTTCCAAATCGCATTTTTGCTAAGTATATATTATTACCTATATAGGGGCACATAACTGATGATAAGTTACTGACTTTTGGTATGCCGTTTGTTTTTTAAGGCATGTGGTATGAGATTACTCAGGAAGTCCGACAATCCAGCCTACAAGGTAAACAGTTTAATATATGAGATCCTTCCTGTTTTCGATGTTAATTCCTATAGTTTAATTTTGTCATCATGCAGTATACAATCGCTATGATGGGATGTGCGGATGAACATGAGACAACTGTTTTGTAGTTAACATATAACTATGACGTGTCAGAATATACAAAAGGAAATGCTTATGCACAGGTTTGTTTACAATGGCATCCTAATAAATTAATGTTCTCAGTATGGTATTAAATAATTTGGGGTACATTTCCATTGATCTTAAGGTTGCCATTAGTACTGATGATGTGTATAAAAGTGCGGAAGCTGTAAAACTTGTATCTGAAGAACTCGGAGGAAAAATCACGCGCCAACCTGGACCTATTCCTGGGATTAACACAAAGATCACGTCATTCCTTGACCTGATGGCTGGAAAGTGTTGTCTTTTGATCTTTCCATTGCTAAATATAGTGTTGTTCCCATATTTTTGTTGTTGCTTATATTAGCTTTAGTTTAATCTTACAGACTTCTCCAGACAATCACCATGGCATCCAGATTTCATATATTTTATAAATTCAATTTTCCCACAGTTGCTTGAAATAGTTCAAAGATAACAGAGAGGAAGCTGTCTGCTGTTTCTTTTTCAGAAGTTATATATATTCTGGTGTTACGAGTTTTTTGTATTGGTCGATCTTTTTTTGTATTCTTTATCCACCAAAGGTTCCAAGTATTCCTCCTGTCAACTTTTGTGATCTGCCACTTGGATTCATTCCACATACACATACCTAGGCACGTAAACCCATGCTTATATTCATACTAGGATGTAACTCGCGCTTCGCTGTGAAGAATAAATTTGTTATATAATGTAATTTTAAATATAAATTTGTAATATTTAAACCAAAATTAAAAATGAAAAATGAAAAAAAAACCAAAGAGAATAAATATGACATACGAAATTAGGTAATTTTTTAAATATATAATTTCCATCTTAAAAAAATCTATATTTATAACAAAGATAAGGAAGAGTGCGCAGTTTTATAAAGAGATGGATCACATAGATAATGATCTCCTTGTATATTTGATTAACAATGTAATTCTTTTATTATAAATTAAATGAAATATGTAATGATTTTTCAATATGTGCACCCATTAATATTATATGACACATATTCACATATGCACACCCAAAGATGCAAAATACAACTAAAAAATAAATATTCAAATACATATATATTGTTCATAAATCCTAACCTCGATTAGAAAATGTAAATTCAATGGATTTAAAATAATACATTAATTTACATTATATATGAAGGGTAAAAAGAGTTGTTTTCGAATAGTTACATTTTATGTTTCAAAAAATAGTATTTGTACAGAGTAAAATCTAATAGACATTTTTTTAAATATTGGCACAACAGCACACAATCACTAAAATAAATCAACAAAAGATTAAAATAATAAACTAAGACTTTTAAACAAAAAATAAGTGAATAAAATATTTTTGGAATAAACTAATCAAGATCCAAAAGTAACAACTTTACATAAAAAACTATATAAAAAACTACTAATTGGTGATCCTAGCATTAAGCAATTTACATGTATCATCATATGCAACCATGATAAATTAAAAAGATAATATATGCATATATATATATATATATATATATATAAGAATTGCTAAATAAAGATGTGTTGTTGATATGTATTTTTATGTATTTATTTAAAATTTTATGGATTTTAAATATTAATATGTAATTTTTGTTTTTTATTTACTTTAAAAAAAAATAAGCTTAATATTCATAATTATTTCAATATAGTATAAGGTGTGGTAATATGTATTTATAGGTGTTTTTGTTTATTTTTTATTGACAGATTTATTTAATGTAGAATTTATATTATTTATTAATATAGTAAATATGTTAATAATTTATTAATATAGTGAATATAAGAATAATTGTAAATAAGCATAAGAACTTGTAATATCATTGAATCGCAGGGATATCATCGTAAAGAATTCCACAATATACATATTCTATTTGTAGAAAGATGGAGGGAGGAAGGGATAAGAGAGATCGTGTGTGAGAGAAAAAGAGAGAGATGGAGAGAGAGAGTGGTGGTCCGTATATTGTATATAGAAAGACACATGGAGAGGGATGAGAGATATGAGAGAGTGGCGGCTGTGTGAAAAGAGATGCAGGGAGATGCTAAAAGGGAAATGGGATGCAGAAAAGAGGAGAGGCTATCCACGTGTTGAAAGCTTGGGTGAAAACCCAACTTTATAATATGTATATAGATAAGCAATACCGTTTTTTTAATCCCAAGAGGCACTCAGGTTCTTCAACATCTATCCATTTGTACTAAAGACTGGAGCCATATGAGAACGTCTCTGATCGTGTACTGTGAATTCAAACATATATATTGTGATTTTTTGTTTGAATAAGAGCAAATATTGTCGTTCTTGGAAGCAGTTGGTGGATTTAAACTATAGAAATTGTTGAGTTGTTCTTTATATGGGTAAACGGATCTTTAGATGAGGGACCGTTTATCCATCTCCCTATAAATGTACTCATCCTCCTTCATTTGAAGAGTAATAGTGAAGAGAGCCCTAATCTTGTGAGGGAGATTAGGGATTGTGTGTGCCCCCGTGGTTTTTCCCTCTCCGTAGGGTTTTCCACGTAAATCTGTGTGTCTTTCTCGTGTTATTGTTCTCTCGTTTTCAACATGGTATCAGAGCCTAATCAGGGCTTGTTGTGATCTTGTTGTTCTTATCGGGAGGAAGATCGTCCGTAAAATTCCTCTTCTTCGGGTGTTGCGTCGTCTTCTGTGTGGCGCACGGCTACATCAGGCCCTCCTTCATCCTGCGGTGGTCCCTCTTTCGACAAGTTGGTGCGCCGGCGGAACTTCAGCATGTGGTGTGCGCACACCCCTGTGTGCGGGCGCCCCCAACCTTGCCCCTGTGCACATGCCTCAAGGCATCGAGATTACCTCCTGTGTGCGTGGCTCTCGGCCCTCCGCCTAAGCGTGGCCTCTGCCCTTGTGCGGCCCCCATTTTTTTGAGCGCAGCCCCTAAGTCCCAGTGCACCCCTTTAAATTCATAGGGGATTCATTTTTATGGAACATATGGTAAATTTACGGACATCAGAAGTTCGAAGGTTATTCTGAAAATTACTGAGCCAATTTCTAAAAATTACTGAGCCATTTTTTGTTGGAAGTGTGGATCTTTATTTTTGGATAGCATCCAAAGCAAGCAAGAACGAGGGAGATAATCTCTATTTTGGGTCCAAGACAAAATTAATGGAGATCCAGAGGATGATAAAGTGATGACAGTTATAGTTCCACGGACATGTAATTGTTGCAAAAGATTTTGAAGTCAAGCTGGGAGTCGCATAGTTTGTTCCTAGTGGCTATTTTGAAAGTGAGGCTATTTTTGACCTGCAATTATTGCGAAAGAAATTAGTCTGGACAGTACTTTTCTATCCGAAGCATGCTTCTATGACAAAGACTTGCTCAGGTTTGCACCTTTGTTTTTTTATTTATTTACTCCGTGTGTGACGGAGTGTTTTTGTTGGATCTCGGGTGACGGAGTTGTTTGCTTACTTTTTTTGTGCTCTTGTGTGGTTGTTTGCTCTTGACATTATGGATACTGTCAATGAGGTAGAATATTTCACAAAGAGACATGTTGCTGAAAAGTCTACTTCCCTGCATTATGAAGATATCTGATTAGCTCTAAACACCAGAAGAACTAATCATTCTCGTTCAACCAATTCTGAGTGGGTTATTGATAGTGGGGTATCCGAGCATATGACAGGCAATCCGAAAATGTTTCATGACTATAAGTTGTCCCCTGGAAAAGAGAAGGTTACTGTTGCAGATGGTTGCCCTGCTACTGTTGCTGGAAAGGGGACTATTTCTGTGGTAGATCGATTTCTTCTGCATGATGCTCTCCATGTTCCCAACTTTCCTATAAATCTTTTGTCTGTCGGCAAAATTACTAAAGAATTAAATTGTAGGCTGATTTTTTATCAGAACTCATGTATCCTGGAAGACTTGAAGACAAAAAGGAAAATCGGAATTGGTTTGGTTGAGGATGGCTTGTATCGCCTTCCTACTCGAATCGGTCAAGCCCTTGCTTCTGTGACGAAGTCTAAAATTGAGGAGAGTAATTCTACACTGGTGAAAAAGTGGCATGAACGGCTTGGGCACATTAGTTTTTCTTCTTTACAAAAGTTGATGCCTGATATTTTTTCAGGATCATATGCAGGTGATTTTCAGGGTGAGGTGTGCAAATTTGCAAAACAAACACGCACCACATTTCCTATCTCTACTAGTAAATCCAATCATGCTTTTGATCTCGTTCATTCTGATGTGCGGGGCCCGTGCAATATTCAGAGTTGGCAGGGTTATCGCTACTTCATTATCTTTGTTGATGATTGGTCAAGACATACTATTGTCTTTCTTATGAAGAATAGGAGTGAAGTTCCTTCCATTGTCAGCGAGTTTGTTGCTCTTGTGGAAAGACAATACAATGCGAAGATTAAAAAGTTCCGTTTAGATAATGCTAGAGAGTATTTGGCCCAGTCTATTCAAAATACTCTTACCAGGGAGGGAATTATTCACGAAACCTCGTGTGCATATAGTCCTCAACAGAATGGTGTAGCTGAGAGAAAGAATAGACATATTCTTGAGATTACTCGGGCTCTTCTCTTTCAACGAAATGTTCCCAAGAAGTTTTGGGGAGAGGCTGTGCTTACAAGCGTTTACTTAATGAACATAATGCCATCACGTGTACTAAATGGTGAATCTCTTTTTATGCGCATTTATCCAGGTCAAGCTCCATTCTCTCTGCCACCCAGGGTATTTGGTTGTGTTTGCTTTCTGCATGCAAATGAATTTGGGGTTAAAAAACTGGACTCTCGTGCTAATAAAGGATTCTTCCTTGGTTACTCTACGATACAGAAAGGATATCGTTGCTTTGATTCCATCTCTGGTCGTGTTCTGGTTACTAAGGATGTTAGTTTTTTCGAACATGATGCTTTCTTTCCCAGTGTTCCTCTTCAGGGGGAGACTGCATGTGAAAAGGACTTTAATGGACTTTATTTTTTGGATGATGTGGGGTATAGTATCCCTTTTAAGGTGGAGATTCAACCTGATGAGAATGGTTTTCTTGATAAAGAAGCTGAAGAAAACAAGCATAATCCTCCATTTTACTTATTGAATGAGTCGAATTCACAAATGTCTGATGATATTCCTGGTGTTCTTGATGGGGCTAATAATGATTTGCAAGATCCAGAGATAGAACATGCTTCAATAAGTACTCCTGTGATTATTGGTGAGACTGAAAATGACGTTCAGAATGATGCGTTGGAACAACTGGATGACAACATTGCTCAAAGGAAGGGTAAGAGGATCATAAAACTCCTGGTCAGATATGTAGGATGCACTCAATACCCTATTGAGAATCATATTTCTTACTCTAAATTGAGCACGTCTTATAGATGTTTTCTCACATCTCTTGATTCTAATACTATACCTAAGAATGTGGTAGAGGCCAGGGAAAACCCTGCTTGAGCCCTTGCTATGCAGCAGGAGATGAATGCTCTGGTGAAGAATAACACTTGGGATATAGTTGATATCCCCAAAGGTGTGCATTTGGTTGGTTCGAAGTAGATCTATACTATAAAGTATAATGCTGATGGGAAAATTGATAGATTCAAGGCTTGTCTTGTGGCTAGAGGCTACAACCAGAAATTTGGGATCGACTACTTAGAAACCTTTGCCCCTGTAGCAAAGATGAATACTGTTAGAGTTGTTATTTGCCTGGCTATTCATTTCTCTTGGAAAATGCATCAATTGGATGTAAAAAATGCCTTCTTGAATGGTGAATTGAAAGAAGTTATTTATATGAAGATGCCTCCTGGGTTTGAAGAGGTTGATAAGTGCTGCAAATTAAAGAGAGCGTTGTATGGACTAAAGCAGTCTCCAAGAGCTTGGTTATAACGTGTTCGTGTTGTCATGAATAGATGTGGGTATACTCAAGTGAATGGAGACCATACTCTTTTTATAAGGAGGAATGGTGAAAAAAGATGTATTCTTTTAGTTTATGCCGATGACATGATTCTTACTGGTGACGACGAAGATGACATCTCCAACATAAAGAAGACTCTCGCTATTGAATTTGAACTGAAAGATCTAGGTAAGTTGAAATACTTCCTAGGCATTGAGATGGCTCGATATCCAAACGGTATGTGCCTTAGCCAACGTAAATATACTCTCGAGTTGCTGAAGGATTCCAGCATGTTAGGATGCAAACCAGCCACTACACCTATAGAGGCAAATCATAAACTAAGCAAAGAGGATGGTAAGCCCCTTGATGATGCAGGGAAAGGAAGGTATCAAAGATTGATTGGAAAACTCATTTATCTTACCCTTACGAGACCTGATATTACATATGTTGTAAATGTGGTGAGTCAACTCATGCATGTTCCTACAACCTCTTATGTTAACACAGCAAACAGAATTCTAAGCTACTTAAAAGGATCACCTGGAAAAGGTCTTATGTTTAAGAGAAATCATGACGTGACTATTGAAGGCTACACTGATGTTGATTGGGTTGGATCTATTGATGATAGAAGGTCTACTTCAGGGTATGCAGTGTATTTATGTGGTAATCTTGTTGTGTGGCGAAGTAAGAAATAGAACGTTGTTTCTAGATCAAGCGTTGAAGCAGAGTATCGTGCCCTAGCAAATGGTGTTTCTGAAATTATGTGGCTGAAAATTCTTTTGCATGACTTAGGCATCAAAATTGATGTGCCAATGAAGATGTTTTGTGACAATAAAGCTGCGATAAACCTTGCAAATAATCCTGCTATGCATGATAGGACGAAGCATGTGGAGATCGATAGACATTTCATCCGTGAGAAGATTGATGCTGGACTGTTGTGCCTTCCGTATTTGAAGTCTACCGATCAGGTTGCTGATCTCTTCACAAAGGGGCTGCCTACTGTGCAATTTGAGATGAATGTAGGCAAGTTGGGCATGGCAAACATGTATGCCCAACTTGAGGGAGGGGAGGGGTGTTGAGTTGTTCTTTATATGGGTAAACGGATCTTTAGATGAGGGACCGTTTACCCATCTCCCTATAAATGTACTCATCCCCCTTCATTTGAAGAGTAATAGTGAAGAGAGCCCTAATCTCGTGTGAGGGAGATTAGGGATTGTGTGTGCCCCCGTGGTTTTTCCCTCTCCGTAGGGTTTTCCACGTAAATCCGTGTGTCTTTCTCCTGTTGATTGTTCTCTCATTTTCAACAGAAATTAAGGACAAAGGTCCCAAATTAGGAATCATGATTTATAAAATGCTATTTAGGTACCATAACACTGTAAGGTCGCCAATCAAGTTCTAGGAAATTTTCAGAAGAAGCTTTTAATGGTGTTTCTGAAATTATGTGGCTGAAAATTCTTTTGCATGACTTAGGCATCAAAATTGATGTGCCAATGAAGATGTTTTGTGACAATAAAGCTGCGATAAACCTTGCAAATAATCATGTTATGCATGATAGGACGAAGCATGTGGAGATCGATAGACATTTCATCCGTGAGAAGATTGATGCTGGACTGTTGTGCCTTCCGTATTTGAAGTCTACCGATCAGGTTGCTGATCTCTTTACAAAGGGGCTGCCTACTGTGCAATTTGAGATGAATGTAGGCAAGTTGGGCATGGCAAACATGTATGCCCAACTTTAGGGAGGGGAGGGGTGTTGAGTTGTTCTTTATATGGGTAAACGAATCTTTGGATGAGGGACCGTTTACCCATCTCCCTATAAATGTACTCATCCCCCTTCATTTGAAGAGTAATAGTGAAGAGAGCCCTAATCTCGTGTGAGGGAGATTAGGGATTGTGTGTGCCCCCGTGGTTTTTCCCTCTCCGTAGGGTTTTCTACGTAAATCTGTGTGTCTTTCTCCTGTTGATTGTTCTCTCATTTTCAACAGAAATTAAGGACAAAGGTCCCAAATTAGGAATCATGATTTATAAAATGCTATTTAGGTACCATAACACTGTAAGGTCGCCAATCAAGTTCTAGGAAATCTTCAGAAGAAGCTTTTAATGCTATGAAATTTTCTTGCTCTAAAACAAACTACAGTTGGAGCGCTTCTACTTCAACTTCTGACTTACCCATCAATGAATCTGCTATTCATTGCCATGACTGTCTGATGGCGTATGGATGAGTGTACGAGTATTAATAGGAAGCTAGTACTGTTCTTTGTAGACTTTGTTTTTCCTTGAGCTATGGTGTCTTGGATGGCAAGTCAAATGTTTTGTATCATTAGAGAGTATTTACGTAACTGAACGTTAAAACAAGTCATATGAGCCTTGTTTAAAAAAAAAACAAGTCATATGAGTTATACCAAGATTATGATCTCGATTACATTACAATTTACACATTCTGTGGTTGCCTTACAGGTTTTGGTGGACAACTCTGATTTCCTCAAGGAGCTTGAAGGGTAGTTTTTGGAGTGTAGGCGATTAAATGTCAAAGAGAGCAATTATCTATACCATGTACTATGCTTATATGATATGACGGATCCCAAAAAAGGTAGTTACATTGCTAGGTCTTGTTTATTTATGCTAATGGTAATTATCAGATATTATTACAGTGATGTTACTTTGTACTTGTGTTTGTGACTGAACGATGCCATGGATCTTCCTATTAGTTTTCCCCAAGTGTGGAGCCAGTGACAGAATTTTTGGATTGGTTGATTATAAAGGTTCTTATAGATAAAGTAATATTCTGGATTATTATACCTGGCAAACCACCCTGGGAGGATGCCTGCAAGTTGGTAAAACTTGGATTAGGAGGAGCTTCAGCATCTGTCCCCAAACTTAGCCTTCTAAAGCCTCTTATCTATTACCATAGCCATGTCCTTGCAACAGATTGGATGGTAAGAAGTATGCTTCTCAAGAGAAGATGACAGTATGGATCCAGACATCTGACTACTAATTATGGTTCAGGTATGGTCGTACACATGCATATATGTTATGATCTTGTAGGGTGTATTTCTTAAATTCTTGGGGTAGTAGGTTCTTTTCTATTCTTTTTCTGATGGCTTTCCCCCCTTTCTCATAATAGATTTATTTGCCCGAAGAATGTACATGCCAGAATTACTTAAAACTTGTTAGTCTAGGACATCGTTCGCTTGCAATGCTATCCTTGCAAAACACCAAGTTTTAGATGTTAGTTCATCCCCTGATTGCAGGTGTTTATTGATTGCGGAACAAATGACATTGATGCACCAGTTGTCCTTGCACATTATGTCTTCCACTTCCCCTTTGGATCTAGATGCCAACTCCCTCCATTGGTGCCTTCTCCCTATCTTCATCTGGTTTGCGTTCCCCTTATTCTCCTCTTGGTCATGTCTCTCCGTCCCTGATGCCCTAGATGTAGTTGTACTGCTTCGCCTTCCCGCTCGCCAATTATAACGAACCATTACCCTCTATGTTGTCGACTCATAAAATCGAAATTGTCTGCCACTATTTTGCATTCAAATTTGAACCTTGAGCTTTTAGTCATGTTACTCGTCATGGATGCAAGTACTTTGTATCATTTGAAAGAAGAGGAAGCTTGAGCTCGACTAGTGGTGTAAATTGACGTACAACTCATCTTCGCGGGAGAAAGAGAAAGCATTTGTTGATGCAGGAAGCACCGTCAACATGAGGTACCTATGCTTTTATTGTGTTTGCTGTTGATACTTGTTTTTGCATGATGGTTGCATCTAATATTAAGTATTGCGAGTGGGGTGGAGGTGAGGAACAAGCTCGATGGGGAACGGTTGTGGGTGGGCTTCATGATCAAGAACATAAAAGCATAGGAAGAGAGATGTCTACCTGATCATTTGGAAGCTTTTGATGTTTTTTTACAAGGTTTTGTTGATGATTGCATGTTTCTATTTCACTGTGCATATGCCATTCGATGATTTTGATCTTGTTTGGTTAACTTTTTTTTAAAAAAAATAGAAGATGACATGATGCCTCCATGGTGAGCTTTGTTATAAACTGAACTAGGATGCATTCACGCGCTTCGCGGCGTGAATAATTCTTCTTAATTAAGTTTGGAAGAAAGTGTTAAAACTTAAATAATATATTTGGAGCATAATATGAGGAAATAAAATGGTAAAAACTGGTACAAAATTGAAGAATGGTGGAATTTAGTTTTAAAAACTATATATGTATGTTCTTGTAGTTAATGTTGGTGTTCATCAAACATTTCCTACTGCAAGAAAGCCTTTGTTCTTTTGGAAAAATGTTATGTTAGATAGGATGAAAGAAGAAATATTGATAATCGTGAAGAAGTTGTATGAATAAATATATTCAGCTAACGTTTATATTATATAATATTGGAAAAAGAATTGATATAGGAAAGAAAATTGAATAAAAAGTCAGATGCAAATTTAGTCAAAAATGTGCATGTGGTCTTTTACTTAATATCGGTTGTATCGTAGTTGTCGTTCTTCAATTTTTTTAATGATGCAAGCCAGTCTATGTTTCCAAAAAAAATAAGAAAAATTATGTTACATAAGAGGCAAATGTTAACTTCTACGATATAATGGGATTTTTATCACTTGTACCCTTCTTAACTTCTACGATAAAAGTTATGTCCCTCTCTTTTTTGAAATATATGTTTTGCCAATAATTTTTTAGAGTAAGTTTCTAGAAGCAGCTATACATAAATAATTACAATATTATATTTTTATATAATTCTAGGAAATGTGACTAACTTTTGTAGAGTTTTACTCGAAATACACAATCATGTTATTCCATTGAAAGATCGGAAATTTTAAATGATTTTTTTATTGATATATAAATACATACTTATATGTATGTATCCGGTTTTATCAGTTTAAAAAATCGGTTCGACCGGTCTGACCATTAAATTAAGCTCGGTCCGACCGATTTGGACCGATGGTCCTACCCGATTGGACCAACCCGAAGACAAATCGGTTCAATATCCGATCTATTTTCTAAAACCTTGGCCACGACTGTCACCAATGCCACAGAGGCGAGAGAAACATTTGCATATGAACCGTCAAAGAGAAGGAAAACTCAACTTCGTCGAAGGAATCCGACAATAGCAATCGATGGATGACACCTGGAGAAGCCAAACGCAGTAAACCTTGCAACATTTGACAGATGGAGATAGATTTAGAGGGAGAACAACAATTGTTAGAAGGATTAGAGAACAACTATCATGCTTTGGGCCCTCAACAAATAAAAAAACACTTTCCACCGACTTGAGGACAAAGCAAATCCAAGAGAAAAAGCTTCATTCGAGTGGGAAGTAAGCTCAAAAAGACTGATCGGAGACAGTATCCACGTGTCCATTAACTGAGCAAAAACTCAGCTTTATAATATGTAATAGATGTGCTGGCGAAATCAAATAAATGGATACAGAATGAAGCATCAACTGCTCAAATCTTTGAATTGGAAGGGAAAATTTTGATTTTTGTCCTGGGGTTTCTTGGGAAAAAACCTGATGTGGAGGTGCCGCCGGATCGCTCCAACCTGGTCCAAGCGCTAGCTTGGCTTCAAAGTAAAGGACAAACGATAAATTCGTTGATGTGGGATCACATTCAGAACATCCCTGCAGAAGAAATTGCGGTTCAAATCCCAATGCCAAAACCTCTGAGCCAAAGGAAAATCGTCTGAGGACTCCAACTCCGATCAAGACAAATAATAAAGGAAAAGAAATCTTAGATGCAGATACATCTTCAAACTCTGAAATGGGTGATACTCGTCAGTTGGCTCCTTCCTCTAAAGGCAAGCTTCTTTTATGGAGAGATTAAAATATCGAGATATATGCTTTTGTACTCAACTGCATGTCAACCATTTCTTTTTGGGATGATAATCCGAGTTTATGATTGAATGCTATTATATTTTTCGATTGTATGGGTAAATATCCATAGTCTTTTTGGGCCGGCTTATTTTTCCCTGTGCCTGTGCGGGTGGAAAACTCTGATATATATATCGAACTTAATGTTTGGACTACCTTATGATGAATGACTATGAATCTTTTTTCTTAAAAAAATGGTGAGCTTTGTTAGAGAGATGTCTACTCGATCATGCGGCCATTTTAGATGATTTGATCTATTTTGATAGGAGGAGAATTATGAGGTATGCTATTATATTGTACATACACCATTTGAGTGCTATGATCAGTTTTGATTTCTTTTTTAAAGATAAACAAAGACTAAATTATACAAATCAAACAATGATTGGGGGACAAGAGCCAGAGTTATCCATACAATATCGGAACCGTGAAACAATGGGGGAGGGACCATTTTGGATGCTTTGTTATGGTTTAGTTGATGCTTTGATCCGTTTTGATAGGAGAAGAATTGGGGAGGATCACTCTTTCACTGAGCATATGCCATTTGATGATTTGATATGGTTTGGTTGTTTTTTTATTGAAAAAACAAAGACTAAATACTAAAGAGGTAGGAGGACAAAGGGCAACGTCTACCATATGCGACAAGAAAGGAAATATGCTTAGAAAATAAAACAAGGTAAAGAAACTAAGTATGGAAGATGTAGGGAAGTTTTTGTAATAGGACCGATGAGATCGAGCAACATCCGAGGTATTAAGAAAAGGGAGTTCACTATCTATGGATGAAAACGGATCGGATACGGATATGATATGCTTATTTCCATACCTATATCCACTTCGATCTCTATCGAATACGAATACAGATACGGATATGATTCAGATATGTATTAAAGAAAGGGATTTTTACCCGGCAGACCCTATAACCTTTGCCAATTACCTCCACAACCTTTGAAACAACCTAATTCCTCCCTCGACCCTGTAAACTTGCTAACCCTCACCCTACAGACCATTTGGTTAACCCACATCCATTTACCCGTTAAAACCAATCGGATTTTGTTATGTTCTTTTATATTATATCCATTTTATTTATCGAATTTACATTCAATGCCATTCCCTCTCTCCCTCCTCATCTCCCTAGCCCAGAGTCCTCTGCCATCCGCCCTCCACCTTTCGTCCTCAGCCCAGCCCTCTGCCCCGAGCCATCCGCCCCACCTCAAGCCCTCCGCCTCGCAACTTTATGCTCGATTCCGGCTTCAACACAAGCCTCGAAGACATCGGCCTCCCACCCCACCCTCTGCCTCAAGCCCTCCGCCCCGAGCCCTCTGCCCCAAGCCCTTTGCCCCGAGCCCTCTGCCCCGCCCTGAGCGCTCCACCCCTGTCCCGTTCTCCCTATCGATGTCCAGCACCACGCAAACACCTTCGCTGCTCCGTTGAGCAGCCTCTTCGCCTGGAGGAACTCACACCGCCTGCGAGACACCCCAATCGCAGACCACTCCGCCCCGCCCTCCACCGCCCATCGCGAGCTCCACCGACCACCGATCGCCATCACCACTCCACATCCTCCTCCACTCGACCCCGATGCAGCCCCTTCCCCTGGAGCAGCACCTCTATCAAAGAAAATGGAAGAGTTTGTGAAGAAGGAGATAGAAGAAGGAATGAGAGAAAGAGAGAGGAAGAAATCCAACCGTTAGATTTGATGTGGTTTTATTAACTCAGTTTTAACTTTTAACTCATGCAAGTTAGCCCAAGATGATCAATTTAACGGCAAGGTTCCTGAGGTAAGACGGGGCAAGTTTACGAGATAGAGGGGGAATTAGGTTGTTTCAAAGGTCGTGGAGATAATTGACAAAGATTATAGGGACTGTCGGGTAAAAATCCCTTAAAAAAATCATATCCTTAAAAATACGGATACAAATTCGAATCGGATATTTATCGAATCCGAATATGGATCGAATATAGAGCGAACATGAATACGTGTCGAATAAAGATCCAATCCAAATATGAATCGAATAAAGAGTGAATCTAAATATGGCCCTATAAACATAAAATCTGAATACGAATGAAATAAGGACTGCATACGGATATGGAATGAATTTTTATCAACGTTTGTAATGATCTTAAAAAATGAAAATGAAATATAAATAAATTGCATCATGATAAAAGGGAGCGTCGAGGTGACCTGCATTTTTGATCGGAAGCAAAAAGAAGATAGGATTTCGTAACTTTCAATCGTACCCATCCTAAAAACAAATAGAAGTTTATTAATATCATTAATATATTATTATATATAATATATAATACTAATATAATAACAAGGGACTGTGCCGTGTATTATATTAACTAATATATATAAAATAATATTAAATGATCTATTCGGGTATCCGGATCCGGATATTCAAGCTAGTACCATATCCATATTCATATCCAAAATTTTTTTACAACTCATATCCATATTCGGATACGGATATCCATATCAGGTAATTTTCCAAATATGATACGTGGATATTCGGATATATCCATATCTGTTTTCGATAGTAGAAGAAAGGCATATGATCAATTTTAATGTGCAGGCCAATACAAAAGGAGGATTTGCAAGCTAAAGGGTTAGAAGGAGACGAATAGGGGGGGGCCTATAGGTGTCAACACGTGTAGGGAAGCCATGGCATAAGTGAATGAGCCCTTGTGGTCATGAGTAACAAACCTTATGTAAAAAGTATCCTTATCTTTAATAGGCATGCATATTGACCTTGAAACCTCTGGGCATCTTGTGCCAAGAGCTAGTTTAACATGGAATCTATTACTATATATTAAGTAGGGGCGCAGTACCCCCACTCATTAATTTTTGACACATGAATTCCATTTTTGCCCATGGCTTCAGCCGTACATTCCAATTCTATCTCGTCCCATCATTTTACTTTTGCCCTTAACCTTCACCGAAATATCGTCCCCCACCCTTCTACCCAACACCGACTCAGATATAGGCTGCCTCTTCTGTTAAATGGCCCTGCAACCCCCTTTCTCCTCTAATCACGCCAGCGGCCAGCACCATCGCTCGACCTTATCGTCAAAAGCTTCCTCGATCATCAACAGCAGTTTGCTTGGATTACGACCGCATATTTCCCGGAATCCACTCTCCCTTCTCAACTCAATCTCGATTCAACTTTATTAAAGACAAATCTATTCACATGCAGTTCTGAGGAGATAATCGAAGATAAGGAAGGAGCATGAGATCTCCAATCGGTCTCAGCCAACTGGAGCAGAGCATCACCAGAGTTTGACTCCATTGCCTTGAACACAGTTTAGTGCCAGATCGTACAACCAATATTCGATCTTATCATCAGACGAACCATAGAGATGTTGTATTATATACCATGCATCTGGACCCTAGGATCAGAGGTAAATAGGTAACAATCGGACCACACACCGACCTTTGAGATTCACATGCGTAGCAAGAGATAGTTGAAAACTTGCAGACGAACCTTGACATTCTTATATTCACATAAAGGTCCCGTAGTGAGAGTTCGTGTGGTCCAACACGTGACCAATGTTATTTTATGCAGTATACACCTGTACGATCTGATATTTGACGTGCACGGTGCACCTATTATAGCTTTACGTAATTATATATAACCCTCTACTATAAATAATACACTATAATCTCCTTCTGTCTGGTAGATCTCATTACCAGCAGTAGGGTTCGCAAGTCTTTATCCATTAGGATGACTCATATATCAATTGCAATTGTGGTTCTCTTTTTAGCTTGGTAAGATTTCATCACAGTTATCCACTCGAGTCGTACATGATCCTAATATCCATTTGTTAGCTTATATCCTAAAGCCGCAAATTCTCACGAAAAGATCTTAATGTACCCTTTTCATTATAATTTCAAATATATTACTTCAAATACATAATTTAGAGATATTGAGGATATTAAAAAAATTACTAATTCATACAAGCATATACATGTTTAAAATGAACATAGGATGTAACTTGAATAAAAGGAATACTATTTTATAGATTACTTCGAATATATCCGTATTTCATAACTTTTCCATGAAAGAACTATTTAATATTATGGAAAATTGCATTGAATTATGTCGCATATACTTACAATTGAATTCCTAATTACATGTATATAATATAAGGACCGTATGAATTTGAATACTATTATTTACAAAAATGAAGTGACAATATATGAGTATAAATTCAAAAACAAATGTGAATATCGACAACAACATATGTATGAGGAAAACGATTGTAAATCAAATAAATATGAATATAGGTAAACATATTTACATCATCAAATATATGTATTCCAATATAGTTTGTATATTTACCATCTGAAGCATGGGTTCAAGATACATATCAAATTTATAATCTTCAAAATTTTGACAAAATAAACTATATGAACGAGAAATTTGACAATTCATTGTTATCTTTTTTCTTACGATGGAAAAAAAATTCAACAGATAATTATTACCATATAAAACATTAGATAAATCGATGTTATATATTCTAATGTTAAAATTACAAAGTTCAATGAGTAGTCCTTCTTATATGAATTGTTACCAATGGATTTAATCTTTGTTACGAATATCAGATATAAAATACTTTCTACATTGTGCAGTAATTTTATCAATGTATGTGTGATCACTAGTATGATTTTCTCTCCCGGGCCATGTGCTAGTTATTTTCATGAAGGGATTAAATGCCAAAAATATTAGTATGACAGTGGAATCTTGACTTGTGGCTTAGTACAAAACATTCGAATGGGGAGAGACCTTTGGATGCTTTGATATGGTTTAGCTGGTGCTTTGATCTGTTTTGACAATAGGAGAATTGAAGGGGTTCACGATTTCACTGGGAATATGCCACTTGATATTGATTTGATTGGTTATTTTTTTTTTAAAAAAAGCAGAGACTAGATGCAAACGTGCGGAGCCTTTGCCCTATTATGCGGAGCAGAGGGGCAATGACTACCATTGGTGGAGAAGGAGAACAAGAACGCATAGCTTTGCATAAAACATCAAAGGACAAGAAAGGAAACACGCTTAGAAAATGGAAAAGGTACAGAGACTAAGTATGGAAGATGCAAGGAAGTTCTTTATAAATTATAATGGAACCGACAAGATAGAGCCATATCAGAGAGACTAAGAAACATGAGTTCATAGTCCCCTTCAAGCTAGTGAAAGAAAGACATATGATCAGTTTTAATGTGCAAGATAGAGCCATACGCAAGGAGAATTTGTGAGCTGGAGGTTCAGGAGGCAATTAATTAGGGAAACCCCTTTGATGTCAACACCTGTATCGAGAAATGTTATCCCTCGCACCTCCTGCTACTAAAACCAACAGGGCGAGAATGTTGAACCTGCAGTTTAATTCGTATACGATCTATGATACTCAGTAAAACAACTCATGCACATTAAATTTACACTTGAAATATATTATAACAGGATCACATTCATTGAGTCCATGTTCACAGTTTGAAATACACAAGATGTAGCCAACGAGTTGGACCCACTTAAATTTTTATTTTTTTAGAATATATATATATATATATATATATATATATATATATATATATATATATGGGGCTGGGGAAGCTGCACCCGGGGGTGTAGCTAACTAGCTGCACCCGACCCTTTTTTTCATTGGTTTTTTGCGTTTTTGAAATGAAACCTAGGGGGATTTAAATCACCATGATATCATGCCAATTTCAACTAAATTCGACACTTCTATCATCTCCATCAAGACTATCACATTTTAACGGTTTCAGAATTATTGAAATTGACCCTAACTAGATGGGCATGTTAGGAATGTTTGTTTTGCGTGAAATTTGAAACACATATTCCACTCAATAAACTAAGTAAATCCCCATAGGTTTCCTTCAAAAAAAATCAAAAACCAATGAGAAAAATGCCCGGGTGTAGCTTCCCTTTTCCCTATATATATATATATTCATCAATATATCCCCTAATATGCTATTCCAATTTAATCAGAAGAATCAGAGACTCATATACCCTCCATATAAAGAGGGTCAATTTCAGTAATTTTCAAACCGTTAAAATTTGGAAGTCTTGATCGAAGTGATAGAAATCTTGAATTAAGTTGAATTTTAAATGATACCAAGGTGACATATTGTAATCTAAATTTTGATAAGTTTCACTTCAGAAAAATAAAAAAATAAGAAAAAACGGATGGAAACACTAATCTCTAGGACGAAAATTACCTCACTTGGTACGCCAGGCCGAGATCATCTCAGATGATACAATGAGAGAAAACTCGAGGAAATTTACAGGGCAGCGGAATCAATGCAACCAATTTGGTCTCGACACATTTGCAGCTGTATTGCGGACATACAGCCAATGTTAAGGTAATATTTTTAAGAATTGCAGACCGCTGAAAAAGCCGAAATCCTTCGGGTATAGAAATTACATAATATATCCGAAAATATTTAATGACAAAACCATTGAAAATAATCGCCCAAGGAAACGCTATAAATAATGGGCGCTAAAAATAGACAGATTAAACCAGCCTACAATTCAACTAGGAACTTCAGAAATCAAAAAAGAAGAAAAAAAATAGGTAACGGGGAAGAAGGGGGGTGTAAAATTGTGGATCAGAATACTGGCTTGGAGCCGATCATCTCCACTGAAGAGATAGATCGGCGTAAAAAATCTCACAGTAGTGTCCATGGTCGATCACTTAGGGTGCGTTTGGTTGGTGGGTTATCCAGGGGTGGATAACCTGGTTTTGTATTAGTGTGTTTGGTTGGTGGGTTAAGGGTTGGAAGGGTTTGTGTGATGTGATTGTATTGGAATTTGAAAAAGTTGGTAGTTATTATGATATGATTGTATTGAAATTTGAAAAAGTGGGTGGTTGTTGTGATGTGATTGTATTGAAGTTTGGAATAGTGAGTAGAAGTTGAGTATTTTATGATTTTTAGATGATATGATGGTATAATATATAATTTTTTTGATGAAAAGGTGGTGGACCCCACAACTGAGTTAGGAATATGGGTTTTGGGGGGTAACCCACCCAAAGTGGGGGGTAACCCCCCAAACGAACACACCCTTAGGGAAAGGATCATCATATCCAACAAACAATATTTTGAAACTCCCGGAACAAACAGTAGGACAGATTAAAATGCAAACCGAAGCGCAAAGAGAAAACATAAGGATTTTTGGACGCAAGAGACAACTCAGTCCCTTAGATGTTCATTTCAACTACGATCATTTCCGCAAACATCATTACAGGTCTGTATTGTAATCATCACCGTTGCCCGATTACGCACTGTGCCCATTTGACGTTTTTTGAGCACCAAACGTGGGCTCGCCACGTGTATGTGGTGGTTCTATTTGGAAGGGGACGGTTTTGGCAATAGCAATGTACTTTGCATTATTAACATAATAGGAATTCGAGTTAAATCATTTCCATAAAAATAGGTGGTCGGTTTTAGATAAAAAAATACACATTTTAATTATTGCCAACATTCGATCTATTTATGGAATGATCATTCCACGTATAGATATGTAAACTTCTAAATTACTGATTATAATTATTGATTACGTCAGTTACTAATGTCCATACAATAATTACCGATTACAAATATGTATATTACTGAATGTATTATGAATGTTACTGAAGTTATAACGTTCATATAGCAATTACTAATTACAAATGTCCATACTGAATGTTACTGAACTCTTTGTAATTGTTACTGAACTTCCAATGCATATGAATGTTACTTGGCTAATTACAAATGTCCATACTGAATGTTACAGAACGCATTATGAATGTTACTGAACGCATTGTAATTGATACTGAAGTTATAGTTACTAATATCCATACATCAATTACTGGTTATGTAATTACTAGTGTCCATACAATATTTACTGATTACAATGTCCATATTACTGAATCCATTCTGATTGTTACTGAAGATATTATTTTATTATTATTTATCTCATAATAGCCATTACTTGAGAATTGTATATACATTACTGAACACACAACAAATATTACTTGAGACTGTATATATATTACTTGAGTACTGTCTCTAAATTACTAAATTGTATTCAAATTAATAACACATATGGAAATTACTGACCATTTGTTATGGTTTTACTGACTTCACAACACGCACTTACTTGACCATTGTATTCATATTACTGAAATATGTACCATATAAACATGTGCTATAAGATATAGATATATACATTACTGAACAAACAACACAAATTTACTTGACATTGTATATATATTACTTGAGTACTATCTCTAAATTACCAAATTCTATTCAAATTAATAACACATATGGAAATTACTGACCATTTGTTATGGTTTTACTGACTTCACAAGAAGCACTTACTTGACCAGTATATTCATATTACTGAAATATGTACCATATAATAGAATGAATGTAAATTACTAACCATTGTTTGTATATTACCAATCTCGCAACAACTATTTACTTGACTATTGTATATATGTTACCGATTCCATTTGAATATGTTACGCACAATATATAAGATGTTACTTATCGTTCTTACAAATAGGACGATGATCTATAAGTTACTTACGTAATTTAACAAGTTACTTGTTATACACATCATGTTAATGATATTAATACAAAATTTACTTGTATTAAAACAAAAATTATCTGATTATATCTAATGATATCATTTTCAAAAGATGGAACAACAGAATCTCGTGTTCTGTGGATGTAAACTTCTAAGCAATCATATTGCTTTCATGATCTATATATAATTGATAGTCATCCATCATCGTTCCTTCTCATATGATGTTCTCACGATCAAAATCCAACCAACAATCATCATTCGTCATTGTTCTGAGATTTCATGATCCAAATCCAATGACAAATCGAGCATCGCGTTTGAATCTGAAATCGAAAATATAAAAACAAACTATTAAACTGAGATCATAATATGAACCAACAATGACAATTCACGAGCAAAAATAAGAGGAAACATAAATTTTGCAACGAACGATTGATTAAAAAAAGTTCTACAAAAATACCTTCAAAGAACGAAGCTCCTGCAATTTCAGAAGCTTGGTCGTCGCGCGAGATCAACAAGAATATGTTCGAAATCAAAATATCAAACACAAAAGATCAGCGGTCGCTAATTTTAGAAAGTCTGAAAATACCATTTTTAAATAGACACCAAATATTGTGAATTGTGACGTGATCCTAAAATTTAGGGATTGATATTGGTAATCCAACGGCTGTGAGGATGGGCTCATTCCATTCAAATGGACACAGTGCTCTCTGGATAAATTCCCTATATATGTATATATATATATATATATATATATATATATATATATATATGGGGCTTATCCAATGGGCCATGTGCCCATTTGAGATGAGATGAGCCCACTCATATTTTACCAATATTTTTCATCATTTTGAGTTTAATGCTTATCTATTTACTGTTGTTATATCATATTCTTACCATTAGTAACTATTTTCATATAAAGAAAATCTTAGATTCACAAGAAATGGTCATTAGTAAGAATAAAAATGGGACTAGTAATACAAATAATAATACAATCATTTTGTATGACTTTTAAAGTTTTTTTCCTGAAAATAGTTACTAGTAGTAAGAATATGATATAACACTTGTAAACAAATACCTATTAAGGCTCAAAAAGATAGCAAATAATGGTAAAAAATGAGTGGGCTCATCTCATCTCAAATGGACACAGGGCTCATTGGATAATTTCCCTATATATATAGGGTTATATGTGGCTGCCCCCACCTAATTTTTGCAATTTTTTTATTTTTTTTGAAAAATAACACCATTATATTCATCCCTATATCCCTCCTATATGTCATTCGAATTTCGTCAAAAACAGAGACTCCTATAACCTCCATACAGACAATCATTTTTTAACGGTAACAAGTTTTTAAATCGACACCATCTCGATGGAGGCCGTAAGAGTCTCTGTTTCTGACGAAATTCGAATGGTATATAGGAGGGATATATGGATGATTATACATGGTGATATTTTTAAAAAAAAATAAAAAAAATTCGACAAAAAATGGGGTGGGGGCAGCCCTATTTTTTCCATATATATATATATATATATGGGTTAAATGGGGTTGTCCCCTTGGAGTAGCCAACTTGGCTACTCACACCCCTATTTTTTCTTCATTTTTTATTTCTTTGGAAAATAAAAATTTGTAAATTCATCATTATATCCCTATAACATTCTATTAAAATTTCGTCAGAAAGAGAGACTCCTATAGCCTCCATCCAAAAAGGGTTGATTTAAAAAATCCTACGACCGTTAAAAAATGACGTCTGGATGGAGGGCCTAGGAGTCTCTGTTTTTGACGAAATTTTAATAGAATGTTAGAGGGATATAGTGATGAATATACAAATTTTTATTTTTCAAAGAAATAAAAAATGAGGGAAAAATAGGGATGGGAGTAGCCAAGTTGGCTACTCCCAGGGGGCAGCCCCATTTTACCATGGCTTATCCAATGAGCCATGTGCCCATTAACGTTTCGATGACCACCCATTCTGAGCCATACACATGTATTAGTAATAACTATATTTCTAATTATAGGCTACCATGTATTTAAAAAATCTTATATTTCCTATTATACAGCGTCCTTAAAAATTGGAAGATGGTTTTAGAAAGAAACGATTCAAATAAATAATTCCATACGGATGATTAAGGATCCAAACGCTATGATAGTAATAAATATAATTCGGTCAAGTAAATGCTTGTTGTGAGATCGGTAATATCAAGACAATGATCAGTAATTTACATCCAAATAGTTACATTATACAGAATTTTGTAATATGTATAAAATGGTCAAGTAAATGTGTGTTGTGAGATCAGTAATAACATAACAAATGATTAGTAATACCATTGTGTATGTAATGCGCTTTGCATTAACAAATAGTTACTTTCTTACTTGAGCAATGCCCACGACTTACTGACCATTACTTTGTTATTACTGATCTCATATTAGCTATTATACCTGAGCAATGCCCATGACTTACTGACCACTACTTTGTTATTACTGATCTCATATTAGCTATTACTTGAGAATCGTACACATATTACTGAACATGTGATATAAGACATAGATATATACATTACTGAACACAAACAATAATTTACTTGATAGTTGTATATATATTACTTGAGTATCATCTCTAAATTACTGAATTATGTTCAAAGTAATAAAACATATGGAAATTACTGACCATTTGTTATGGTTTTACTGACTTCACAACAAGCACTTGTCCATTGTGTATATATTACTGAATTATGCACTGTGTAATAAAATGAATGTAAATTAGTGACCGTTGTTTGGATATTACTGATCTCGCAACAACCATTTACGTGAGTATTGTCTCTAAATTACTGAATTCTATTCAAAGTAATAATACATATAGCAATTACTGACCATTTGTTATGGTTTTACTGACTTTACAACAAGCACTTACTTGACCAGTGTGTATATATTACTGAATTCTACATCATATAATAAAATGAATGTAAATTACTGACCGTTGTTTGGATATTACTGATCTCGCAACAACCATTTACTTGATTATTGTATATATATTACTGACCTGAGTATTTGGATCTCGATTTTCTGCAAGAAATCATCGATTCGAATGTTTTCTTTCCAAAACGTTCTTCCTATTTTCTAGGACGTGATATAATTGGAATACCACTTATTGTTAAATCACTTTGCATATTAATCTCCTTCCAAAAACAACATCCTTCGAAATAGGTAACCACTCAATTGGTAATATACGTGTGTGACCTACAAATGGTGCTCCCCGAAACGCTAATGAGCCCTGTGTGCATTGGATAAAAATCCTATATATATAGAGAGAGGATTTTTATCCAGAGAGCCATGTGCCTATTTGGTACGAGATGAGCCTCTAATTCCAACCGTAAGATTTGTATCTCTCAATCCCTAAAAAATAGAAACCGTAACCAAAATGGAAAGAAAGCTAATTGAAAATATTAAGCAATTCTAAAATTAGTATACGTTTATGGAAACGTGTGTTGAGAGATCAATGAGAGGCGATTGATCTGGCATTTTTTGATCTAGCGATTTGCAAAGTGAGGCGATCAATCGTGGAAAAGGAGGCGATTGTTTTTAATCTAATGCAAGGTATTTTATTTCGATTAGATTTTTATTTTTGTATTTTGATTTGAATCTGATAGTATGTAAAAAGAATTAATTTTTTTGGAGATTTTGATTTGAATTTGACTGATTATAGACCAGATTTCGATTTTTTGTTACGTTTCTGGATCATGAAAAAGCGGGATTTGCAAAGATGAATACTGCATATTTCTGCAAAGATCAAAACGAGTGAGATGATGAATTCAGTAATTTCTATTTTATGAATACTGCATATTTTTGATCGTAAGCAATATTTATTCGAGAAGTATGATTGAAATATGAGAAAATGGTATTCATAATATCGATTTTTATTCATTTTGATACACGATTTGTAGTCCTAATTGATTTTTTTCGAAGGTATTTTGATTTCATATAATAAAAAGTCACGGTAGATACAGTTGTTATTTTTCATGTGTTACTTTGAAAATATACTGAGTTACTGATGTATTGAAGTAATTTACTTATAAGATATTTTATGTTACTAATGCTAACACAATTGTTACTTTTAATGTGTTACTTTGAAAATATACCGAGTTACTGATATATTTACTTAATTTACTTATAAGATATTTTATTTACTATTACTAACAGAATTGTTACTTTTAATGTGTTACTTTGAAGATATACTGAGTATATTGCTGAGTTACTAACAATTCATTACAAGTTACTTGTCATATAACAAATGTTAGTAACAATTCATAACAAGTTACTTGTCATTGAATGATTCTTACTGAAGCGAGTATATTGCTGAGTTACTTTTCTTTATACATTTCTTACTATTCACAGATATAAAATAGTACTGAAGTAAGTATCTTCCTAAAACGTTATTTGAAATTTGTAAGTAATATGTATTCTTTTCCAATTTCTTGATATTTTATTTTTTTAAATGGTCAATTAACTTATTATTTCTTGCAGAACAATGCAACAATTTGATGTCTTGAAAAAGCTGCTGTTATGCCAAGGAGCGAGAGCAAAACAACATCATCTAAATGGACTAGAAGACAACAGTTGAAATTTGGATGTTCACCATATAACAATAATTAAGTAATTTATGTGTGACTTTCAATAACACTTGATGTATTACAAGTAATTAAATAGGCTACATAAGTAAAGAAGGTGTGATTCGATAGTAATTCAAAACAAAAAATAAAACAAGTAAGATATATAGAAGCATCAGTAACGTGTAATAAATTGTAGGTAAAAGAAGCTAATGGAATAAGTAAGTTGGAATAAGTATAAAAAACCACGTGATCAGTAACTTATGTATTGCTATCAGTAACACTCGATACATTATAAGTAATTAAAAATGTTATATAAGTAAATAAGAGGTGCTTCAGTAAGACTCAAAGTATTAAGTAACTATAACATTAGTAACAATCAAAATGACTTTAGTAAAATAGACATTTGTAATCAGTACTTATTGTATGGACATTAGTAATTCACAAACTTAATTACTGATCTCACAACAATAATTACTTGAGAACTGAATATGTATAACTTGAGTAACATGAATGAATTACCAATCTCTGTATAATATAATATTACAGATGTAAAATACTGACAATTGTTTCAGTATTACTGATCTCGCAACACATAATTACTTGAGTACATTATTTACATTACTGATCAAATGTACAATGACTATTTTTCGATACGAAATTAATGATTTAAATGTATATTTCCAAAATCGTCTTCCTTTTTTTAAGGACTCGATATAATTGGAAATAAAAGAGGCTCAAACGTATTAATACCCTTCCAAAACCGTGCTCCTTCGAAATAGGCAACCTTTAAAATAGAACTACATGTGGAGAGCCTACATTTGGTGCTCGCCAAACTCAAATGGGCACATGACTCTTTGGATAAGCCCTCTCTCTCTCTATATACATATATATATATATATATAGAGAGAGAGAGAGAGAGAGAGACGCACACACACATAGAGAGAGAGGGAGTTGATTCTGTGAGAGCCAAAACCTGTGAGAGCATGAGAGCAGTGATTCTGGATCACACACACACACACGCACACACACGCATGCAAGTGCGTACGCGCACACACACACACACGCACACACACATACACGCACGACGCACGCACACGCACACACACGCACGCACACGCACGCACGCGCGCGCACCCACACACACACGCACGCACACACACACACACACACACATATATATATATATATGAATGATTATGTGAGATGAGATTTGTGAGATGGGAAATTCTTGACCACTAGTTTCAACCAGGAGAGATAATCAGGAGAGAGAAGACAAAATCTAGTGATCCAAAATTTTCCATCTCACAAAAATCCCATCTCAGAAAATCGACATCCTCCTTTCTCACAAAAATCCCATATATATATATATATATATATAGAGAGAGAGAGAGAGAGAGAGAGGGCCGATCCTATGAGATGAGATTTTTGTGAGATGGGAGATTCTGGGCCAATAGTTTCGTCCAAGAGAGAGAAACTAGGAGAGAGAAGGTTGGAATTAGTGGTCCGGAATCTCCCATCTCACCATCTTGCCAAATCTCATCTCATAAGATCGCTCCTCTATATATATATATAGAATAGGAAGTATGCACCAAGGTGCATGCAAGTTTACATGCACCAATGTCAAAAAACATCGACTTTTTTTATTTTTCTTAAAATGAAACCTGGGAGATTTAGATCATCATACATCACTATGGTGTTATTCCAAATTCAACTTAATTCAACACTTAACTATGAAATTTTAACGGTCTTAAAATTAGTGAAATGGACCCCTTCTAGATGGACATGTTAGGAATGCTTGTTTTACATGAATTCGAAACATGTATTCTACTCATTATTCTAAGTAGAATCACCAAAGTTTTATTTAAAATTATAAAAAAATGGATGTTTTTGGTACCGGTGCAAGCAAGTTTGCATGCACCTTGGTGCATACTCCATATTCCCATATATATAAGGGACATATTTAATGAGCCCTATGTCCATTAGAGTTGTAATGAGCACGTTCATTTTCCACCAATATTTTCTATAATTTGAAGTTCAATACTTATTGATTTACAATTGTTATATCATATTTTTACTATTAGTAATCATTTTCACAAAAAGAAAATCTTAAATTCATACGAAAGATACAATCATTTCGTATGAATTAAATGTTTTTTTTTGTGAAAATGGTGACTAGTAATAAGAACATGATACAACATTTGTAAACTAATAAGTATTATGCTCAAAATGATAATAAATGCTAGTAAAAAATGAGTGTACTCATTACAACTCTAATGAACGCATGATCCACCGGATAATTTTAATTTCCACACGTGTGTGTGTGTGAGAGACTACCCACCTGCCATAATTATGAAGTGATCATTATAAAAGCACTGAAATCTACAACTGAGTTAGAATACACATTTCAGATGTTCATATCACAAGCTTGTCGTGTTTTCTATGAGAAAAGGAAAGCTATTTATTACTGGGAAAAATTACTGCCAATTAAACCCTGTTATACAGCAATACCATGGAACCATTTGGGGGACCGCATAAATGAAATTTGTTCATTTCATTTGGATAGATGTCAGATGTTGGTTGCAGATTTTTTTCTATATTTTCTGCAGCTGCTTATTCACATATAAACAAGAGATGCCGAAAGTTGAGGGGTTTATGAAGATGTATCCATGGGATAGCTGCCAAGAACGCGGAGAAATGTTGCAAACTCCTGCATGTTATTAAAAAATCTCTCGTTATCGCCAATTCAAAGATAGAAAAGGCACTAAACGATTTATGCAGGAAAATATATTTAAGCATCCTAAAAAGTTTCCCGATTCAGTTGTAATTGTCCTTTTTCAGGATTCATATGCAACTAACACAGACCAGAATGCAAAATAGTCACGCGTAATGGAACCGCATCAGGGAGATACTGCTGACAGCCTTAAAAAGTTAAAAGTAATAAGGAAGCCAACCAGATACCTGCCATTTTGGAGATGAGGGGAAGATAATAAGTCTGTTCATGTGGAAAGAATTCCCACGGTAGTGGTTTTTGTACATGAGAGAGAGAGAGAGAAAGAGGGAGAGGGGGAGAGAGACTAGAGAAAAAAATTTGGAGAGTTCAACTGCCATTGAATTTATCTCGCCTCTAATGGAGTTCAAGTCTTTAGGAGACAACTCCATTGGAGGCCGAGTCTTCTGACATGCCTTTGAATTGAAAGGAGCTACGCCCTTCTATTTTGTTGTTATTTGTCATTTTAGTTGTTAGTGTTGGATTTCATTAGTTGCATAATTTAGAGGAAATGGTTCCAAACAAGGCTAAATCGGAGTTCGCACCTTTTGGTTTGAATGAAAAAGAGATCTCATCATGTGCAAGATGGCTGCGATCCCCACATGCATATCTACCTTTACATTATCTGGGTCTTCCTTTGGTTGGCAGGAGATTGCGCTAGGCTGATTGGTTACGTCTTATTGAAAAAGGAGAAGATGCTCGCAGGTTGGAAATCGGCTTGCTTTTCTAGAGGCGGTAGATCGGCGTTGTTGAAGTCGTTTTTATCATCTATCCCCGTCTTGTTCATGTCATCTAGACTTCTCCCCATAGGCATCCTAAAGAGATTGGAGACAATCATGAGACGATTTTGTGGTCTTCCTCTGGTGATTCGACGAGTGTTGCACATGTGGACTGGAGGATTGTTACTTTGTCCAAGGATGATGGTGGACTTGGTGTACGTAGCCTAATGGAGATGAATAAAGCCTTGTTATGCAAGTGGATCACTCGTGTCTAGGCGAGTGTGGAAGTTCGCAATGCTCGGTGGATCGTTAGATATACGCGATGGCATATCTATTGTCGGGAGGTGGGGAGCATGGGATTGCACCATCTCACTTCTGGAGAGGGACCTGTTTAGTGCTACATGAGGTTCGTCCTATGTTGAGGTCAATGTTGGGAGATAGGAGAGTTTTTCAATTCTGGCATGGTGATTGGTCAGAAGGCATAGTACTTGGAGAGAGATTCCCTCGTCCGATGGCATTTTTAAATGACCAGAATTGTATGATGGTTGATACCTAGGATGGTACTTTCTTTTTCCTATCTTTTCGATCGGATATGTCTGATCAATATGAATGGGTGATCTTATGATGTTGCTAGAGACCTTGGAAAACCATGATGGGCCTTCACAGGTGTGACTAATGGTGTTGGGCTGATGGAGTTTGGAAAGCGTACAAGAGCCTGATGGGACCATTGCCTTTCGATCTAGGTGGTTGTACTGTTGATTGTAAGAGGTTATGGAGTTGAAGGTGCCTGCAAGGATTAAAGTTTTAGGTTTTTATCAGTTGTGCCCCTCTGAAATATTGCAATATCAGTTATGTCCCCTTTTTTGGAATATCAGTTATGCCCCGGACTTCTTGTTGTTCTATCACTTGTGCCATTCGTTACTTTAGTCGTCAATCAGTTGAACTTAACCATTATTTTTTCAAACCATGGTGCGGTTAAGAGGGGCATAACAGTCGAAACACTCCCCTCACTCATCCTCCTCCTTCGTCCTCCAACCCACTCCCTCCAGCCTCCTCCTTCGTCTTTTCATCTTCTTACTTCCTCTCGATCATCTCCATTTTCACCCGATTTGATGCAAAACCGCCGACGTTCCGATCATCATCTATATATTATCTCATCCGTTTCTCCATAAAATATATGGCAACACCTTACTTCTTCTCGGGAGAGTTGCACAATTTTGAGGAGCTCCATTTGTTCCAATCCAAACACCACCACCACTATTAACGTAACCCCCCACCAATCTCTTCTCTACCAATCTCCATTTGCGAGATTCTGCAAGATTCTCGGGAGAGTTGCGAGATTCGGAGAAACTCAAGGTAACCCTCCACCAATCTCTTCTCTCTCTCACAGATTGAGGAGCCGTCACCCGACTCGAGAATTCCAGCCATACGGGCCAAGAAGGACGGAGACACCACTACATCGGACGAAGACGCCGCTACAACAGGGTGCTTGGGGAGGGCATGCATGTCCTGCTTCGGGGTGGCTATCGTCGACTACATTGCGTTGTGTTGTTGTCCCTGCAGGGTGGTGATCCTGGTAGTGTTTGCCTTCGTGAAGTTGCCATGAGCGGTGGGGAAAAGGTTGCTGAGGGAAGCAAGGAGGATGAGAAGGATGGTGGGGAGGAAGGAGGAGGAGGAGAGGGTAGAGGAGGATTGGGCGATGGAGGAGGCTAGAGCGGAGGAGGAGGAGGTGATGAAAGAGGTTGGGTGGATGAGGAGGAGGGGGCGGGGAGAAGTGGGATGCCTTTCAACCCTTTTAAAAATCCAATTTCCCTTGTGTCCCCAAAGTTGTTTGCGTTGGGGATGGGCGACAATTAACTTGAGTGGCAAAAGTGATCATTGTGCAAGAAGTGACAATCTAAACTGATATTCCAAGAAAGGGGGGGGGGGTATGCCTGATACCACAATATCTTAGAGGGACACAGCTGATAAAAACCTAAAGTTTTTCTCTGGATCTCAAGACCAAGTTTAATTATGCAATTCCAAGCCAGTTCATCCTGTTGACGGATGCAGGCGACGTTGCTAGCTGTCACGACCACAACTCCAGTCCATGAAAGCAGACCATCCTCCAGAATCCAGGCCACATCACCATTTCTTCAAGCATCCACACACCGACCTCGTAACATAATGTACCTAGGGTTCCTGTTCTGGAACCATAGCATCACAACGGTGGTGAGACTCCGGGCGATGTCTTCAGGCACATCAAAATAAGGATTTCAAAGGCTTCCAGGCACTTCTCCAGCCGCACATCCTCTCCGGTGCATTGCAGCAACAATGGTGACTAGCGATGTCCGTATAGCCTCCATGTGATGGGTCCTTCAATGCGCAACTCCAACATCCAGAAAAGCAACTGCCTTTAGCGTAGGATGCCCTTCTCTCGCTCGAGAAGAAGAGGAAGCTCGAAGAAAGACACCTCCCACACCATCCATCTCGCCTAAGCGGCGACCTCCCATGATCCAAGCACTGCCTCCTTCTCCAAGTCTATTGGGCGGCACAAGGGAGCCCCATAGAGGGAGGGGGCATTGATCGGGAGATGGGTTCCCAATAGGGGAACCCAAAATAATAAGCAGACGAAAAGAAGCTCTCATGGGCTCTTTCTATTAAGGCCGATCGGTTTCCCGAAGGGCATTGTTTCATTACTAGTTGGGATAGTTCAGAATTCCCTCATTTTTCTCCTTTTTTGTATTAGTTGTGGTCCATCCAATACTGCAATTGATAGGAGAGAATGAATGAATTGCATTAGACGTACCCGAGGGCTCTCTTATATAGGAGAATAGCCCTTGGGTTAATTACATGATAAGTACTCAGAGAAACTGAAATTACATAAAGAGACATAACAAATATATTTATCTTAACACTCCCGATCAAGCTGGAGCATATATATCTATCATGCTCAGCTTGGAACAACACTTCTGAAAAAGACTTCGAGATAGAGCCTTGGTGAAGATATCTGTTGTCTGATCTCCTGTAGACACATAAGAGGTAGATATGATTCCTTTCTGTATCAAGTCTCGAGTGTAATGGCAATCCACCTCAATATGCTTTGTTTGTTCATGGAATGCAGGATTGTTCGCAATGAATAATGCAACTTGATTATCACATAAGAGTTGCATAGGAAGAGGAACTTCTATAATAAGATCAGTCAACACCGATCTAACCCACATCATCTCTGCACTCCCTTGGGCCATGGCTCTGTACTCAGATTCTGCACTTGATCTAGCAATCACAGTTTGCTTCTTGCTTTTCCATGAGACAAGTGGGTGTCCAACAAAAACTGTAAACCCTGAAGTAGACTTTCTGTCTGTGGGACATCCTGCATAGTCAGTGTCTGCACAAGCTGTTACCTCCATGGATGCATGCGTACTGAATAAGAGTCTCGAACCAGGTGAGTTCTTCAGATATCTCAAAATCATATAGATAGCATCCATATGTGCCTTTCTAGGCCGCTCCATAAATTGGCTGACCTTGCTTACTGCAAACATAATATCTGCCCTGGTGATAGTAACATATAAAAGCTTCCCAACTAGTTCTCTGTAACTCCAGCTATCAACTTCTTCAGTATCCTCATCATACAATTTCATACTTGGATCCATAGGAGTCGTAGCAGGCTTGCATCCAATCATACCTGTCTCAGAAAGGAGATCCATGACGAACTTTCTCTGGGTCATCACTAGACCACGATGATTCTTGGTAAACTGTAACCCCAGGAAGTAGCGAAGAGTGCCAAGATCCTTGGTCACAAACTCTTTACCTAGGAACTTCTTGACTATCTGAATGCCTTGAGCATCATCTCCTGTAACAATAATGTCATCTACATAAACAAGAATGGCAACCGTACCTCTCTGTGTCTTCTAAACAAAAAGTGAGTGGTCTATAGTGGACCTCTTAAACCCTTGTTGCTCAATCAATTCTGACAACTTTTGGTACCAAGCTCTAGGACTATGCTTCAGGCCATAAATTGCTTTATGTAGCATGCATACCTTCTAGGACTCCCCTCAACAGTAAACCCAGGTGGCTGTTGCATGTAAACTTCCTCCTGAAGGTCTCTGTTGGGAAGAATGAGCAAGATGTTTATTCCATAAGCCCTAGGCTCTCTTATATAGGAGAGTAGCCTATGGGTAAATTACACAAAGCATATAACTGAAAAATAAAAATAACGAACAGGTACTAGTACTAATATGTATGCGTCAACACTCCCCCTCAAGATGGAGCATAGATATCAATCATGCTCAGCTTGGACGCACACTTCTAGAATGGGCCTCGAAGTAATGCCTTGGTGAATATATCAGCCGTCTGATTCTCTGAGGTGACGTGAGATGTAGCAATGAACCCCTTCTGAATCATGTCACGTATGTAGTGACAGTCAACCTCAATGTGCTTGGTCCTCTCATGGAAGGCTGGGTTGTTTGCAATGAACAAGGCTACCTGATTATCACATTCCAGCTTCATAGGGAGCGGTATATCAAGACATAGATCTGTAAGTAGAGCTTTCACCCACATCATTTCTGTGCTAGCCTGGGCCATAGCCCTGTATTCTGATTCAGCACTGGATCTAGCTACCACTGTCTGTTTCTTGCTCCTCCACGAGACTAAGGCATCTCCAACATAGACTGCAAATCCTGAGGTGGACTTCCTGTCCTTGGGGCATCCTGCATAATCTGCATCGGCACATGCTGTGATAGAGATCTCCTTTCCCTTCTTAAATAGCAAGCCTGCACCTGGAGATGATTTTAGATATCTCAGAATCATGTGTATAGCATCCATATGGACCTGACGCTCCATGAACTGGCTCACGCGACTCACTGCAAATGATATATCAGGTCTAGTGATCGTGACATACAGTAGATTGCCTACCAGTTCTCTGTACCTCCTCCTGTCCACCTCTTCCGTGTCATCATCATAGAGCTTCATGCTGGGATCCATTGGTGTCGTAGCAGGCCGACACCCTAGCATACCTGTCTCACTCAATAGATCTGTAACATATTTCCTCTGAGACATTACTAATCCATATGGATTTCTAGCAAACTCCAGCCCCAGAAAATATCTAAGGACTCCCAAGTCCTTGGTGACAAATTCGGTTCCCAGTTTTTCCTTTGCCTGCTTTATGCCCTGCTCATCATCTCCTGTAATCAAGATGTCATCAACATAAACCATGATTACAATGATACCTCTAGTAGTCTTCTGCACAAACAAGGAATGATCAGCATTGGAGCGTTTGTATCCTTGTTTCTCAAAGAGATCTGAGAGCTTCTGAAACCATGCTCTGGGGCTCTGCTTAAGGCCATAGATAGCCTTATGTAATCTGCATACCTTGGAACACTCCCCCTCAACAGCAAAACCAGGTGGTTGTTACATATAAACTTCTTCCTGCAAATCTCCATATAGGAATGCATTCTTTACGTCCAACTGATGAAGCGGCCGGTCTCTAGCAACTGCAACTGACAATAAGATCTGTAGGGTGGAATGACGTGCCACAGGAGAGAATGTGTCAAGGTAATCCACCCCGTATGTCTGTGTAAAGCCACGTGCAACCAGACGTGCCTTGTACCTGTCAATAGAACCATCTGCATTGTGCTTCACTGTAAACACCCACTTGCAGCTCACTGGGTTCAAATCTGGAGGTGTAGGAACCAAACTCCAAGTTCCTCTGGACTGGAGTGCCGCCATTTCTTCCTCCATTGCTAGCCGCCGTCTACTATCCTGCATAGCATCATGATGATTTCTTGGAATATCGACAGCTGAAAGTGTCACAACAAAAGACCTGAAATCCCCAGATAGCCTCTCAAAAGATACGGATGCTGATAAGGGATATGTAGCACAACTTCTCTTCGACTTTCGCAGAGCAATGGGTACATCTAAGTCAACTGTGGTCTCATCTGGCCCCTGCAACATATCCTGCTCAGAAATGTCGTCAGATCCATCAACATTAATATTTTCATTACATACCATAGGCGAGCTAGTAGACGAGTCATGACCATGAGCAGGAGGAAGCCTGCGGGTATAGTGAAACGGTAGCGGTGATATAGTTGGTGGTGGCGGGGGTGGTGGTGGTGGTGGTGGTGACGGCAGCTGTGGTGGTGGTGCTGGTGACGGCATCTGAGGTGGGGGTGTCATATATATGGCATCAGTGGATAGAGGTGGTAGCTGCTTGTCTCCTGAGGCTGAAAAATACATAACATTTTCAAAAAATGTAACATCTGCACTGATCATATACTAGGGGTGCACATGGATCGGATTGGATCGGATTTTAGCTTAATCCGTGTCCAATCCACACATAACGGATTTTTGATTTTTCCAGTCCAGTCCAATTCATTAAACATGCAAATTCAATCCAATCCAATCCAATCCACCGGATTACGGATTGGATCGGATTGGTTCGGATTTTTAATGCTCACCTACTCGATGATTAAGTTTGTAGCATAGTTGAACTCGACATTTGAATCATGGTTCTAAATTTGAGATTATGTATAAAATGTAAAGAAAAGAATAGTTATTTTTTGGAAAGTAATTTGACTTAATTTTTTTTGAAAAGCAAAAACATATATGCTTGTTATGAATTTATTACAACCGATCATTGTATAACTAAATAAAAATAACATACTTGTGATCCGTAGAAATAATAAAAGAATCATATTGACTTTGAATAAAATTGCAAGTTTGTATATATCAAATAGGAACTACAACTAGATAACTACGCATGCGCAAGGAAGACCTGGTTGTGCATGCGCACAACTATGACAAGGACAACATCCGGTGGAGGTATGTGTGCACCTGAGGGTGGAGATGTGTGTGGCACAAGTGAGTGTTTTGTTTGTAATGGGTCCCGAGTGGGTTTAGGTTTATGTATTATTATTTTTAAAAGTTTTTTCGTTTGAAAAATTGGAAGGGCCTAAAGGATATTGCGGGTAGGTATTAGTTTTTTCTAAACCAACTAGTAGGGTGAGATAAGGGGTTTTCCAGCAAGTTGTGTGTAGTAAAACTCGAATTGGAATAGGTTTAAGTTATAAAGAGACTAGCTTGGATATTTACACATAGCTTTCAAATAAAATGTAATATATAATATGCTTTATTGAGAATAAATAAAGTAGTATGTATTATTATTTATTAACGGATTAACGGATTGGATCGGATTGGACTTTGACAATAATCCGATCCAATCCATAAATGAACAGATTTGTAAAATTCCAATCCAATCCGATCCATTAAACTTATAAATCCAAACCGATCCAATCCAATGACAACGGATTGGATCGGATTACGGATTTTATCCGATCCATGTGCACCCCTATCATATAACGCCGACGCAGAGAATCAAAACACTTGTACCCCTTTTGAGTTCTGGAGTACCCGACAAAAACACACTTGACAGCCCTAGGAGAGAGCTTGTCAGTACCAGGGGACAACTGATGGACAAATGCAACTGACCCAAACACACGAGGCGTAAGAGAAAATAAATCCTTGTCGGGATGAATGATAGTAAACGGGATCTGTTCATTTAAAACAGAAGAGGGCATACGATTAATTAGATAACATGCAGTGAGAACTGCATCACCCCAGTAGGAGTAGGGAACATGACTCTGTATAAGGAGTGATCTCGTGACATCAAGGAGGTGACGGTGTTTCCTTTCAGCAATTCCATTCTGTTGAGATGTATGAGGACACGACGTTTGATGAACAATCCCTTTTGAGGAGTAATAACTGGCAAGAACATTTGTGCACAATTCTAACGCATTATCACTTCTCACAAATTTTACCGATGTAGAAAAGACATTTTGTATTTCATTCAGAAAATGGATAATTATATTTCCGGCTTCAGATTTATTTTTCATCAGAAACACCCATGACACTCTAGAAAAATCATCCACAAATACAATATAAAATCTGTGTCCCTGATGATCAGGTACACGACTCGGACCCCAGACATCAACATGAAATAACTCAAACTTGGAGGTACTACTCCGACCAGGACGACTGGCAAAGGACGACCTGTGATGCTTTCCCAACTGACATGCCTCACACTGAATAGGTGTGTGAGGAAGACTATAAGGTAACACTTGACGCAACTTCTGAAGCGGTAAATGACCAAAACGCAGATGCCACAGTAAAGGAGATACTTGTCCAGCAGGAGAGGATGTGGTTCCAGCAAATGGGGTCTGATTCAGGCGGTAGAGGCCTCCTTGCTCATAGCCACGACCAATCACGTTGCCCGTATGGATGTCCTGAAAAATCAAAGAAGATGGATCAAAAATTGCCCGACAATGAAGATCCTTCGTAATTTGACTAATTGACAACAAATTCATTGAAAAATCAGGTGCATGTAGCACATTCTTGAGCTGCATGGAAGATGTCAGTCTAATCTCCCCCTGACCAGTGATGGGGGAATGTGTGCCATTGGCAATTACTACTGTCCGTCCTGGAGGGATCTGAGTGTATCCTGTAAGTAGACTCTGGTCGCCACATAGGTGATGTGTAGCGCCCGAGTCCATAATCCATGGCAATGTATCAGATCTACTACTGTGGAATGCAAGTATACTACCTGAAGCACTGGTAGACGCAGAGGCAGAAGCAACAGCATCAGAATGACTCTCAGTAGTCGATGCTGGAGCAGATGGTGGGATAATGCCCCTCAGACGGGCAACTAGATCATCGAACCGTTGATCCAAAGTAGCAACAGACGGAGGCTCTATCTGCTCAGCAACTCGAGCTGATGCAGGAAATCCATGCTTCGAGTAGCATGTGTCTTCATTGTGTCCAACTCGGTGACAGTAGGTACATGTTGGCCTAGTGCGGCCACCTCTTCCACGAGGTCCACGTCCACGGCTCTGGTGATGAAACCCACGACCTCTGTTGGCTGCCATGGCTGAAGAATTCTGACTCGCAGCTGTGGAAGGAACTGTGATCCGACTCAATCTATGAAAAGCTTCCTCCATGGGAGGAATAGTGGAGTCTGCCAAAATCTGTGATCGTGCTGCCTCATACTCAGGATCAAGTGCAGCCAGGAACACACCCACCATCGTCGCGTTCCGGTATGTCTTCTGTTGTTCTCGCGTAGCTGTGAGAGGCATGATGCTATAGAGCTTCTCGAACATCCCTCTTAGTGATGTATAGAGGGAATGTAAAGGGCGACCATTCTGCTTTATTGTGAATATGTCATGCTGAAGTTGCAGAATCTTCGTCTTGTTCTTGGGCCTGGGAGTATGTAGCCGTCAGAATGTCCCACATATCCTTGGCTGTGGGCTGGTGTAGGATGTCATTGGCAATTTCAATAGCCAATGTACCAGATAGCCAAACTTTAGCATATGCATCATCAGCCTCCCAAGAGGCATTGGTTCCAGTCTTCTCAGCCGGCTCTGGATCGGTAAGAATGTGCTTCTTACCCGTTGACTTCATCATGCTCATGAACTGCATTGCCCACAGTTCATAGTTGGTATCGTCCATCTTGACAATAGGCGCTGGACCACGGAATGCGCCAATAGATGGAATATCTGCCTTGCTCTCTGACATACTGGATATCGAAGACTGGAACGATTGGCAAACTATGTGATTTGTCTACAATGACATAACCGGGTTTAGTTGCACGTGTAGACCTCACGCAACTAAACCCATGATGACGTTCTGGGTTTTAAGGCTTGGAACCTTGCACCCGTACAGGAGTTACACGCCTTGGAGCACTGCATGCGCGATGGATGCGCGCTGGATGCGCAGAAGATCACGCGCGCTGGGCACAGGATACGCTGAACACGCGCACTGGACACGCGTACTGCTCAGCCGCACAGCCTTGCGCAGATCACGCTGAAGCACATGAGGTTATGCGCGCACAACCTTGCGCAGATCACACGCAGGCGCACTGAGTCGCGCGTAGAGGGCCGTGATCACGCACAGGAGATGCGCGATCACGCGCAGGAGATGCGCAAAAGATGCGCGTTCACGCGAGAAGAGATGCGCGGAAGAGATGCGCCACCGGGATGATCTGCGCAGCGCAGATCAACGAGAAGAGGCGCACAGCGCTGATCGGAGAAGACGAGCGCCCAGGAGAGAGGACGGCGCCGATCAGCTGAGAGGGGAGAGAAAGAGGCCGGCGGGTGTGGTGCGTAGGGTTAGGGTTTCGAGAACTCCGGTCTAGGACCGTCGCTCTGATACCATGTTGGGAAGAATGAGCAAGATGTTTATTCCATAAGCCCTAGGCTCTCTTATATAGGAGAGTAGCCTATGGGTAAATTACACAAAGCATATAACTGAAAAATAAAAATAACGAACAGGTACTAGTACTAATATGTATGCGTCAACAGTCTCCATAGAGAAATGCATTCTTCACATCAAGCTGAAATAACGGCCAATCCCGTGAAATTGCAACTGCTAGTAAAATACGAAGCGTCGAATGTCTCGCTACTGGAGAAAACGTGGCCTGATAATTCACCCCATATGTTTGGGTAAAGCCACGGGCCACCAACCTTGCCTTGTATCGATCCACACTCCCATCTGCGTTTTGCTTAATGGAAAATATCCACTTGCAGCTTACAATCGAAGCACCTCGTGGAGCCGAAACAATAGTCCATGTCCCTCGTGACATTAAGGCCGCCATTTCCTCTTCCATGGCCTGACGCCACCTGTTGTCCTGTAAAGCCTCCATATATGTTCGGGGTATAGTAACCGCATAAAATCCTACAACAAACTTGTGTACTCATCAGAAAGATAATCCAAAGAGACATGTGCAGCAAGTGGGTATGTGTCATATTGACGTCGAGGCTTCCTCAGCGCAATAGGAACATCCAAATCGGCATCCCCTCTGTCCTCTACAGCAGAATCATCATGTGAATGATGTAAAACTCCAGTGCCATCAGTAGAGATAATGTTATCATGACATACCTGAAGCGTGCTGGATGATGTGGATGACTTATGAGCAGAAGAGCTAGTAGAAGTCATGCGAGTGTAAACAATGGATAAGAATCTTGGCTCAGGTGGTGGTGGTGGCGGTGGCGGAGGCGATGGTGGAGGTAATGGTTGCTCAGGTTCAAATGCTGGAAGAGATGGAGGTGGAGGAACAACAATGTCGTCCTCATTGTTATTGGATAACCTGTCATCTGTAGGAGATAAGTACATGATACACTCAAAGAAAGTAACATCAGCACTTACATAATATCTCATACTCACCGGATCATAACATGTATACCCTTTTTGAGTACGAGAGCACCCAACAAACACACATTTGATAGCTCTTGGTGAGAGCTTATCATGACCAGGGGTACAATTGTGCACAAAAGCCACCGACCCAAAGACTCGAGGTGTGAGGGAGAATAGGTCCTTCTCGGGAAACGCAATCAAGAAGGGAACCTTCTCTCCAAGAACAGTAGACGACATACGATTCACCAAGTAGCATGAAGTGAGAACAACATCCCCCCAAAAAGAATGAGGGGCACGGCTATGGATCAACAATGTTCGTGTGACATCAAGAAGGTGGCGATGTTTGCATTCCGCCACACCATTTTGTTGCGAAGTGTAACTACAAGAAGTTTGATGAACAATGCCATGTGAACTGAGAAAATCTGACAAATGTAATGTTGAAAACTCCAAAGCATTATCCGTACGAATTACTTTGACATTGGTAGAGAAGATATTATTAACTTCAATAATAAATTTTCGAATAATAGCATCAACATCAGACTTTTGTTTCAACAAGAACACCCAAGATAGTATGGAATAATCATCCACAACAACCATATAATAACGATGTCCCTGAAGATCAGGGACACGACTTGGACCCCAAATATCAAAATGAAACAGCTCAAAAGATCGACTACTATGACGACTCGGACGACCCGGAAACGAAGACCGATGGTGTTTCCCAAGCTGACAGGCTTCACAATCCAACGCGGTACGGGTAGATATCTATGGTAAGACATGACACACCTTCTGCAGAGGAAGATGGCCAAATCGTAGATGCCAAAGAAATGGAGAAACGGATCTAGAGGAAATAGTAGCAAGTCCAGCACATGATGATATAGCAAGCTTATACAAGCCTCTCTGCTCACGGCCACTTCCAATCATCCTGCCAGTCAGTATGTCCTGAAACACAAAAGTAGAAGGGTCAAAGATGGCACGACAATGTAAATCTTTTGTAAGCTGGCTAATTGACAACAAGTTCATCTGAAAGTCATGTGCATGTAAGACATGCTGAAGACTCAAAGGAGTTAGAGTAATCTCCCCCTGACCAACAATGGGTAATTGAACCCCATTCGCAATGACAACAGATCGGCCTGGTGCAAGTGCTCTGTAGGTAGGAAACTGCATTCTGTCGTCATATATATGATGGGAGGCCCCGCTATAATCCAATCTGTCAAGTCCGAGCAAGTAGTACTGGTAAGCGCATAATGAGTACCTGATGAGTTAGACGACGCTCTGGCAGAAGCTGCAGCTTCCGTAGAACCCGAAGATGGAGACGTAGGTGTAGTTATCATCTCACGAAGTCTGGAGACGATGTCATCAAAGTGAGCATATAGGAGAGGCGCAGCTGTAGCCTCAGTCTGCTCAACAACACGAGCAGAGGCTGGATAAAGCATGTTTCCTCAGAGTGGCCTGGACAGTGACAGTGAGCACAGGGACCACGATGTCTGCCTCCCCCTCGACCACAAGGTCCACGACCCCGAAAATGTGACGATCCTCCTCTGCCACGAGTGGCAGCCATAGCTGAAGGAGTAGGTCGTGCTGTAGACTCCGATGCATTAGTAATCCTACTCAATCACTTATACACCTCCTCCATAGGTGGAATAGTCTCGCCAGTCCGAAGTTGAGTACGGGCAGCATCGTACTTAGGATCAAGAGAGGACAGAAAGACTCCCGTCATCGTAGCATTTCGATATGCATGTTGTTGTTCCGTACTGGTTGTGATTGGCATGAAGCTATGCAATCTCTCGAACATGCCCCGCAGATGAGAGAAATGTGCATGGAGTGGTCTCCCATTCTGTTTGGTGGAAAAGATGTCGAATTGTAACTGAAGTATTTTGCTCTCATTTTTCGACTGCCCATATGTAGCTGCCAGTATATCCCAGATAGCCTTTGTTGTTGGTTGATTCATAATATCATTAGCAATCTCTGTAGTCAGCGTCCCAGAGAGCCATATACGAGCATAAGCATCGTCTTGCTTCCACGTCGCATTCGCTCCAGTCTTGTCTTCCGGCTCGGAGTCTGTCAGGATGTGCTCCTTATTATGGCACTGCATCAGGGTACGAAACTGCAGGGACCATAGTTCATAGCTAGCCCCGTCCATCTTTACTATTGGGGTCGAGCCTTTAAAGGCACCCGAAGATGTAAAGACGTCACCCTTGTTCTCTGACATGATTGAAGAAGAGCCACAGATCGACGGAGGTAAAAAAAAATAGTCGGTCTACAGTATCATATGAGGGATAGGTTGCATGTGTAGACTCATACTACCATCCCTAATCCTCGTTCAAGCGCCGAATATAGCAACCAAAGTCACCGTGGAACAACCCGGAGGCGGTGAGGCCGCTGGAGACAAAGACAGGGGCCGCCGGTGACGCTGGGCGCCGCAGAACTGTGTGGGGGGGGGGGGGGGCTGGGGCTGCTCGGGAGGGCAGTTGTGGCCGCGTGGAGGCAGCTGGGACCGCGCGGGAGGGCAGCTGGGTCCGGGCGGCGAGGGGCCGTTGGGGCGCAGGAGGGCGACGAGGGGCGGCGAGGGGCCGTACAGAGGGCGCCAAGGGGCCGCTGGGGTGCGGGAGGGCGGCGAGCAGGCGGCGGCGCCGGGGGGTGGGTGGGTGGGCTAGGGTTAGGATTTTGGGTGGGATACCAGGACCCCAGTCTAAGATCGTTGCTCTGATACCATGATAGGCGAGAATGAATGAATTGCATTAGACGTACCCGAGGGCTCTCATATATAGGAGAATAACCCTTGGGTTAATTACATGACAAGTACTCAAAGAAACTGAAATTACATAAAAGAGACATAACAATATATTTATCTTAACAGTAATATTTAAAAAAAGATGGCCAGAAAAAGGGGGAATATGCCACTACCTAACTGGGCTCCTACTCTATGGGAAAAAATGGGATTTATGGGACCAAATTGGGCCGAAATCAGAGAAAAGAGAGATGGGCTTAATAAATAGGCCAAGTTTATGGACCCAATTGGGCCATGATTTCAAAAAAAAGGGGGGAATAAGAAGTTGTACAAAAAAGGGAGATGACAGCTCAAAAAAATTGAGATAGGTTTTTGGTTCCCGGTATTAGTTTTCTTCTCCGAACTTGGTCGACATTATATTTTCCGAAATTCCGACAAGTATGGGAGACAAAGGGGAGTATTATGTAGAGTTTTATATGATATATTTCATACTATATATTCAGATTGTTTTAGAGTCTACAGTTCGAGGTACACATGTGTGCGATTATTATGTAAGAGGTCCTGCTCTTGATTTGGACTCAGGTTTCCATGTGATCCATAGGGACTCCAGAGTAGAGATAACATTCTCTGAGCCAGTGTGGACTCAGGATTTTCATGTGGATTCATAGGGACTCCATAATAGAGAATCCATTCTCTGAGCCATTATGGGAGAGACCCAATTCTCCAACGAGGAGACTTTTATTCAGACACCATTCTCCGTCGTCCGTTGACTCCGACGAGGATGCTTCCATGGATTTCTCTAGTTTGGATCTTCAGAGAGATGGAGAAGTTACGGGCCAGAGTTTTCTATGTAGAGTCTCATTCCAGTTTCAGTGACTCTGCATAGTATAGAGCACATATCCTCAGACGGGGAGACTTATTCTATTTTCAGTGACTCTGATAGACACAGTGCTAAGCACATGTTCTCCGACGAGGAGACCCGATTCAGTTCACACTATAGATCTTCAGTTCCTCCTCACCAGTACAACATGAGAAGCAACGTCCTCAGCAGGTGTGCAGTAAAGTATGTGTTGAGTTGATATTCTTCATAGTGTCCTGTATTGTATGAGTGAGTGATTTGTTTCTGTTGACGCATATAGAATAACTGTACCTCTTCGTTATTTTATTTTTCTGTTGTCCTCTTTATGTAATTTACCCATAGGCTCCTCTCCTATATAAGAGAGCCTAGGGCTTATGGAATAGATTAAGCCATTCATTTTTCCCAACATGGTATCAGAGCGACGGTCCTAGACCGGAGTTCTTGAAACCCTAACCCTAACCCCACCACACCCGCCGCCCTCTTCTTCTTCTTCTTCTTCTCGCCCCATCGGCGCCGCCCGAGCTCCATCGGCGCTGCCCCTCTCTGTGCGCACCTGCGCACACGCGTGCTGTGCGCCTTCACCGTGCGCACCCGTGCTGTGCGCCTCCGCCGTGCGCATCGTGCACACGCGGGCTGGGCGCTTCGCTCGCCTGTGCGCAGTCTTGCGCACCCCCTGTGATCTGCGCAGCCGTGCACATCTCCTGTGCGCCCCTTGCGCATTCTAGCGCACCACCAGTGCGTCGCCTGTGCATCACCAGTGCGTCCCCTGCGCGCGTGCGCGTTGTAGCGTGCATCCAGCGTGCCTCTTGCGTGCATCCAGTGCACCAGTGCATCTTGCGTGCACGCATCTCCTGTGCATCCTGCGTGCGTGTAGGGCTTACACGAAGGTCTTCATGGGGATAGTTGCTTGAAGTCTACACATGCAACTACCCCCATCTATGGTATTGTAGACAAGAAACATTGTTTGTCAATCGTTCCAGTCTTCAATTTTCAATATGTCAGAGAGCAAGGCAGATATCCCATCTATTGGCGCATTCCGTGGTCCAGCGCCTATTGTCAAGATGGACGGTACCAACTATGAACTGTGGGCAATGCAGTTCATGAGCATGATGAAGTCTACGGGTAAGAAGCACATTCTTACCGAACCAGAGCCTGCTGAGAAGACTGGAACTTATGCCTCCTGGGAGGCTGATGACGCATACGCCAAAGTCTGGCTATCTGGCACGTTGGCAATTGAGATTGCCAATGATATCCTCCATCAACCCACAACGAAGAGTATGTGGGACATTCTGGCGGTCACATATTCCCAGGCGAAGAACGAAACAAAGATTCTGCAACTCCAGCATGATATCTTCACCATCAAGCATAATGATCGCCCCCTACATTCTCTCTATACATCACTGAGAGGGATGTTTGAGAAGCTATATAGCTTCATGCCCTTGACAGCCACGCCAGAGCAGCAGAAGACATACAGGAACGCTACTATGGTTGGCGTGTTCCTAGCTGCACTTGATCCTGAATACAAGGCAGCACGATCGCATATTTTGGCCGACTCTACAATTCCGCCAATGGAGGAAGCCTTCCATAGACTGAGTCGGATTACAGTTCCCTCAACTGCTGCAAGTCAGAATTCTTCAACCATGGCAGCAACCAGAGGTCGCGGTTTTCATCACCAGGGCCGTGGACGTGGACCTCGTGGAAGGGGTGGACGCACTAGGCCAACATGCACATATTGTCACCGAGTCGGACATAATGAAGACACATGTTATTCCAAGCACGGATTCCCTGCATCTGCACGAGCCGCTGAGCAAATAGAGCCCCCATCTGCTGCTACCTTGGATCAACGATTTGATGATCTAGTTGCCCGCCTCAGGGGCATCATCCCACCATCTGGTCCAGCACCGACTACAGAGAGTCATACTGATGCTGCTGCTTCTGCCTCTGCATCTACTAGTACTTCAGGTAGTACACTTGCACTCCACAGTAGTAGATCTGATACACTGCCATGGATCATGGACTCGGGCGCTACACATCATCTATGTGGCGACCAGAGTCTACTTACAGGATACACTCAGATCCCTCCAGGACGGACAGTAGTGATTGCTAATGGCACACACTATCACTGGTCAGGGGGAGATTGGATTGACATCTTCTATGCAGCTTAAGAATGTCCTACATGCACCGCATTTTTCTATGAATATGTTGTCAATTAGTCAGATTACGAAGGATCTCCATTGTCGAGCTATTTTTGATCCATCTTCTTTGATTTTTCAGGACATCCGTACCGGCAACGTGATTGGTCATGGCTATGAGCAAGGAGGCCTTTACCGTCTGAACCAGACCCCATTTGCCGGAACCACATCCTCTCCGGCTGGACAAGTATCTCCTCTCATGTGGCATCTGTGTTTTGGTCATTTACCGCTTCAGAAGTTGCGTCGAGTTCTACCCTATGGTCTCTCTCACACACCTATCCAGTGTGAGGCATGTCAGTTGGGAAAGCATCACAGGTCGTCCTTTCCCAGTCGTCCAGGTCGGAGTAGTAACTCTAAATTTGAGTTGTTTCATATAGATGTCTGGGGTCCGAGTCGTGTTCCCGATCATCAGGAACACAGGTTTTATATTGTATTTGTGGATGATTTCTCGAGAGTGTCATGGGTGTTTCTTATGAAAAATAAATCTGAAGCAGGAAATATTATTATCCATTTTCTAAATGAAATTCAGAACGTTTTCTCCACATCTGTCAAACTTGTGAGAAGTGATAATGCTTTAGAGTTATGCACCCACACTTTGGCCAATTACTACTCCTCAAAAGGGATTATTCACCAAACCTCTTGTGCTCATACATCTCAACAGAATGGGATTGCTAAAAGAAAACACCGTCACCTTCTTGATGTCACTAGATCTCTTCTTATACAGAGCCATGCTCCCTACTCCTACTGGGGTGATGCAGTTCTTACTGCATGTTACCTAATCAACCGTATGCCCTCGTCTGTCTTGAATGAACAGATTCCTTTTTCACTCATGTATCCAGACAAGGATTTGTTCGCTCTTACTCCTCGTGTGTTTGGGTCAGTCGCATTCGTCCATCAGTTGTCACCTGGCACTGACAAGCTCTCTCCTAGGGCTGTCAAGTGTGTCTTTGTGGGGTACTTCAGAACTCAAAAGGGGTACAAGTGTTTTGATCCAGTGCGTCGGCGGTATATGATCAGTGCAGATGTTACATTTTTTGAATCTGTTATGTATTTTTCAGCATCTGGAGACATGCAGCTACATCCTATACCTCCTGATGCCATATTAATGGCACCACCACCACCATCGCCACAAACACCACCACCGCCACCACCGCCATCGCCACCACCACCGCCACCGCTAGTATCTCCACTACCATTCCATTACACCCGCAGGCCTCCTCCAGCTCATGGTCCTGACCCGTCAACTAGCTCGCCTACGGTATGTAATGAAAATATTAATGTTGATGGATCTGACGATATTTCTCAGCAGGATGTATTGCAGGAGCATGGTGAGAATACAGATGATTTGGATGTTCCAATTGCTCTACGGAAGCTGAAGAGAAGCTGTGCCAAATATCCATTATCAGCAGCCGTATCTTTTGAGAGGCTATCTGGAGACTTCAGGACGTTTGCATTGGCACTTTCAGCTACAGACATTCCACGGAATCATCATGATGCTTTGCAGGATGCTAGATGGCGGCTAGCAATGGAAGAAGAAATGACGACACTTCAATCCAGAGGAACCTGGAGCTTGGTTCCTATACCTCCAGATGTCAGCCCGGTGAGTTGCAAATGGGTGTTTACAGTGAAGCACAATGCAGATGGTTCCATTGACAGGTACAAGGCACGCCTTATTGCACGTGGCTTCACACAGACATACGGGGTAGATTACCTTGACACATTCTCCCCTGTGGCGCATCATTCCACTCTACGGATCCTGTTATCAGTTGCAGTTGCTAGAGAATGGCCGCTTTATCAACTGGACGTGAAGAATGCATTTCTGTATGGCGACTTGCAGGAGGAAGTCTATATGCAACAGCCACCTGGTTTTGCTGTTGAGGGGAAGTGTTCCAAGGTATGCAGATTACATAAGGCCATCTATGGCCTTAAGCAGAGCCCCAGAGCATGGTTTCAGAAGCTTTCAGATCTTTTTGAGAAACAAGGATATAAACGCTCCAATGCTGATCATTCCTTGTTTGTAGTTGTACAGAAGACGGCTAGAGCTATCATTGTAATCATGATTTATGTTGATGATATCTTGATTACAGGTGATGATGAGCAGGGCATTAAGCAGGCAAAGGAAAGGCTGGGAACCGAGTTTGTCACCAAGGACTTGGGAGTCCTTAGATATTTTCTGGGGCTGGAGTTTGCTAGAAATCCATATGGATTAGTAATGTCGCAGAGGAAGTATGTTACAGATCTATTGGGTAAAATCTTTACTTGCAGATCTATGTCTTGATATACCTCTTCCTATGATGTTGGAATGTGACAATCAGGCAGCCTTGTTCATTGCAAACAACCCAGCCTTTCATGAGAGGACCAAGCACATTGAGGTTGACTGTCACTACATACGTGACATGGTTCAGAAGGGGTTCATTGCTACATCTCACGTCACATCAGAGAATCAGACAGCTGATATTTTCACCAAGGCATTACTTCGAGGCCCATTCCAGAAGTGTGCGTCCAAGCTGAGCATGATTGATATCTATGCTCCATCTTGAGGGGGAGTGTTGACGCATATAGAATAACTGTACCTCTTTGTTATTTTATTTTTCTGTTGTCCTCTTTATGTAATTTACCCATAGGCTCGTCTCCTATATAAGAGAGCCTAGGGCTTATGGAATAGATTAAGCCATTCATTTTTCCCAACAGTTTCTATTTGTCCACGCTAAGTATTGCATGCTCCAACTTGAGGGGGAGTGTTGGAGTATGCGTAAGAGATGGATAATTGGATCCCTCCCGGGTCCAATTACCACATCCATAGGTTTAGTCTCACATCATTTGTGAGTGGGAGTTGGTCTTAGTGGTGGGGCTATATTAGAAGCCCCACACCCATTGTAACAATTGAGAGAGAGAAAGCAATATACGGATACAGCCCTTGAGAGGCCTTCTCCCTTGGTTTCATCCTGCTCCTTATGGAGTAGGGTTGCACGTAAAATCTCGATGTTCTTTCTACTGTATATATTTCGTTATGTTCTTGTTCTTGATTATCAATTTTCCTTCTTTTTTCTATATATCAACATATAATAATGATTATTTATTGAAATTTTCTTTTATTGGTGGATAAATATGCAATGATTAATATGAATTTTGATGAGAAAGTCAATATATAGCTAAACATTGTTATATAAACCTTTATCAACAGATATAAAATTCAGTGTTGTAGAAGACGGTATTCGGTATTCAGTCGGAGGGGTCACTGAATAGAGAATAATCGGTATTTGGGCGACTATTCGGAATTATTCGATTTTGTATTTTTTAATCTAAAAATTATTTATAATACACATATTCTCATATTTTTATACATATATGGTCATTATTTAACATGAATCCAAGATAAAAGTACCAATCAATATAATAGACATATAGAATTTGACATTTGTGGCGATACCGTGATAAAATGTAACCCATAAATATTGAAAATTGAAAATAAAAAAATAAAAATATGTAGAGTCAAACTCCAGTCGGCCTCATAGTCGGGCCAGTCGGCCGAATAGTCGGCCGACTATTCGGTCGGACCGACTATTGCCCGACTGGAGGTCTGTTCAGTCGGGTACCCCACCGCATCGCATAGTCGGACCGACTATTCGGGATAGTCGGCCGACTATTGCAACACTGATAAAATTCGTTGCAAATTATAAGAACAACCAATAATAAGATTCATTGCTACGTTAAGACATCGGAAGAGATGGTAACGAATACTTAAAGTTTCGTTATCGTATGCCAATTTTGTTGCAGTATAATTAACAAAAACATCCCAACAAATTTTTTTGTTTTACAAATTACACTTCTATTTGTGTGATGTTAAGTAATACTCTTATTTGATTTCTTATTGCAGAAAACAACAATGCGGAAACATTATAATTAGAGATAAAGGTCAAAGAACTAAAAAACACCGGGATTTTACATGGAACCCTACTCCATAAGGAGAGGGATGAAACCACAGGAGAAGGCCACTAAATGTCAGATATCATGTTATTACTTTCTCTCAAAGGTTACATGTGGTGTGGGGCCTCTTATATAGCTCCACTAGAAAATCATGTCTCACTAATAGATGATGTGGGACTAAAATGTGGTAATTGGACCCTAGAGGGATCCAATCACCCATCTATGGATGCATACTCTATCACCCCCCTCAAGTTGGAGCATGCAACGCTCAACTTTAAAAATAGAAAGAAATTAGTCGCTCACAAATACAAGATACTATAGACAATATCAAACTCAACACATACTCTGCTGGTTGCTGGCCGAGGATGTTGCTTCTCATACCATGCTAGTAAGGAGGAACTGAAGGGCTGGAGTGTGAACCAATTCTCCTCATCAGAGAATGTGTGCTCTGTACTACATAGTCACTTCAACCAGAATAAGTCTCCTTGTTGGAGAACGTTGGCCTGAAACTGCTCTATCTCTCGTGGAGGAGAGAATGAATCATTGTCTTATTCAATATGGCATTTTATATAGAATGAAACCCTAGAGAGCAAAAAAAGGATAATTATATATAAGTCCTCGAAGGTACATGACTCAAATAAAATAGAAAATACAATAATTCTAATAACTCTAACACTCCTCCCTCAAGTTGGAGCATATCTATCGATCATGCCCAACTTGAAAATCAACCACAATATATGTTTTATCATTAGTGCCTTCGTGAATATGTCTGCAAGCTGAAGCTCAATGGAGATGTGTGAAGCGGTGATCCTTCCTCCTCGTACTGCATCACGAATGAAGTGGCAATCGACCTCAACGTGCTTGGTCCACGCGTTAAATAAAAGATCGGGGACAATGCATACGGTGTACTTGTTGTCACAGTATAAAGGTATGAGAGTAGCAACTAGAAACCCAAGTTCCTATAAAAAGGAGACAACCCATGTGATCTCATAGGTGGCTTGGGGCACTGCTCTATATTTTGCCTTTGCACTTGATCTAGAGACCACTGATTGCTTCTTGCTTCGTCAAGTCACCAGGTTGCCCCCAACGTGCATGGCGTAGCCCGAAGTGGATCGATGGTCCTCAGGCGAACTGGCATAGTCAACATATGTATAGGAGGAGACATCAGTGTGACCATTGACCCCATAGAAGAGTCCACAACTAGGAGATTCCTTCAAATATTGAAGGATTAGAAGAACATCTAGTCAATTACTGTAAAGAGATCTCTCCATATGCTTGCTGGCTCAACTCAGAGTATATGATATATCTGGCCTAGTAACAGTGAGATAGAGTAGTTTACCCGCTAATCTTCAATATCGTATAGTATCCTCAAACTCAGGATCAGTAGATGTAACATGTTTCGTCACTTCTGCAAGGATGCTAGATGACTTCCATCCAAGTAGTCTACCTCAGTGATAATGTCTAAGTAGTACTTCCTTTGTGAGAGATGTAACCCCTATGTAGTGCATATCACCTCAATACCAAGGAAGTAGCGAAGTTGTCCAAGATTCTTCGTGACAAAGACCTTCTAGAGGAAGTTCTTGGTCTTGAAATGTCAGCTTGTCATCTCCAGTGACACCAATATCATCAACATAGATAACAAGTATAACGGTGCCAGTAGACCATCGTTTGACGAAGACAAAGTAGTCAGATATGATCCTTTGAAAGGCAAGACTGTTGATCTCAATGATAAGTCTGTCAAACCATGCCTGAGGGCTCTACTTCATTCTACAGATGGCCTTATATAGTCAGCATACACACTCCCCCTTTACTAAGTAATCCAACGGCTGCATCATACAAACCTCCTCCTCTAGGTCACCATAGAGAAAGGTGTTCTTGATATCAAGTTGAAAGATGTGCCATGTTTTCTAGTAGCAACAAAAAGAATGGTGCGTATGGACCCTTTTGGTAACTGGAGAGAATATCTCAAAGTAATCAATCCCATAGATATGCGTAAAGCCTTTTGCAACTAATATGGGTTTCAATATATCAATGGACCGATCAAGCGACTGTTTGGTTGTGAAGACCCATCTACATGCCACAGGACAAACTCCCCAGGGTACAATAAGATCTGACATGCCTTAAGAGGTAAGGGCGTCCATCTCTTCATCCATGTCTTATCGCCAACCATGATCCTACAAGGCTACAATGCACTATGAGTATATCTGAAAACAGAAGTGGCCATCAGGGCATCTTCAAACCTCTTGCCACAGCTAGACAAACCATCAACAGAAGTAAAATGTGACATAGGGTGAAAAGTACATTATTTTTTGTTTCCAGAGAGCTATAGGAAGCTCCTCTGGCAAATGCGGAGCAACAATGGTGGGAGCACTGGAAGAGGGCATATTATCCTACAAAAAAGGAATAGGCGAATATACAGAAGCTGGTGTAGTGGTGTGCTTGTGTTTATAGATGATTGGTGGAGGTGGTAGATCCAAAGATATGTAAAAAAGCCAGTATGCTCAAAGAAAGTGGCATCCGCTTAAATATAGTATCGACGCCCAACATGATCATAGCACTATGAGCCATTCAGAGTGCAAGAACACCGAAGAAACACTTGATAGCCATAGGTGACTATTTTTCAGCATCATGAAGTTGAGAACAAGCACAACACACCCAAAAGTCCTCAGTGGTAAAGGAAAAAGAGGCTCATTGAGGTATAATAAAGAGAAAGGAGTGCCCCTTTAGGACAAAATATGTGACCCTATTTATGAGATAGAGAACATTAAGAATGGCATCCCCCTAGCCCCTAGTACTTGGGAACATTCATCTGTGTGAGGAGATACCTATCAATATCAAGAAGATGTATGAGTTTCCTTTCCGTTACATTTTGCTGAGAGGTATAAGGACATGATGTCTGATAAACAATCCCTTGGGACGTAAAGAAAGACGTCAAGTCTTGTTAGCTGAACTCAAGAGCATTATATTCGAATAATTGTACACAACATAGAAAGAAATTTTCACATATTGAAAGAAGTTCTTGACAATCTTATTTTTCTTTGAACATTCTTTATTAGATAATCTCAGGAGGATCTACCATAATCATCCACAAAGACAATAAAATATCTATGACCACTCAAAGTTCGGATCGAACAAGGTCACCAAACATCACAATGAACTAATCCAAAAAGAGTGGTACGACGTGACTCAACACGAACAAGAAATGAATCTTGATGATGTTTCTCGGACTCACACGCCTCGTATTGAAAGGGTTTCAAAGTAGAGATTTCAGAGAATATCATGGAGACAACCTTTGCAAAAGGATGCCCAAAGTGCAAATACCATAGGAACAAATCTTCAGAGATGGAGGCATCACTTGTAAAAGTAGAATCCAAGGGTATATCAAGATAATAGAGGCAATTCTTCTCATGCCCCTACCAAAAAATCTGCCTCATTTGGATGTTGTTAACGCATATATTAGTTTCTGTGTGGTTCTCTGTTATTTTTTTTTCAGTTGTATGCATTATGTAATTTACCCATAGGCTACTCTCCTATATAAGAGAGCCTAGGGCTTATGGAATAAACATCTCGTTCATTTTTTCCAACATGGTATCAGAGCGACGATCCTAGACCGGAGTTCTCGAAACCCTAACCCTACCCTACCCCACCCGTCGGCCTCTCTTTCTCTCTCTCTCTCTCATCTGCGCCGCCGGGGCACACCGTACTCGCCGCTCCCTCCGCCGCACGAGTGCGCAGTCGCACCAGCACCCCCGTGCGCCTTTGCTGCCACTCCTGCGCGCCTGCGTGAGTGCGTTAGCGCCCCTGCGCGAGTGCGTAGCCCTCCGCGCGCTGCCCCTCTGCGCGCCGTAGTCCTCCGCGCACTGCTCCTCTGCGCGATTTCGCCTGCGCGCTAGTCCTCCACGCGCTATCTCCTGCGCTGTGCGACTGCGCGTGATCCAGCGGCGTGCGCATGCTCCTTCACGCGCAACTGCGCCTGCCTGTGCGCGCGATAACGTGCTCCCTGTGCTCCATGTGACTGCGCGTGCTCCCAGTTGCGTGTGCGCATGCTCCCTGTGCGCGTGCGCGTGTGCTAAGCCCTAAAGCGCAAACCATCATCTACATGGGTTTAGTTGCTTGAGGTTTACACGTGCAACTAAACCCGTCTATGTCATTGTAGACGAATTTCATCCTCTGTCAATCGCTCCAGTCTTCAGTCTCCAGTATGTCAGAAAGCAAGGCGGATATCCCATCCATTGGCGCCTTTCGTGGTCCAGCGCCTATTGTAAAGATGGACGGTACAAACTATGAACTGTGGGCAATGCAGTTCATGAGCATGATGAAGTCAACGAGTAAGAAGCACATTCTTACCGAACCAGAGCCTGCTGAGAAGACTGGAGCCAATGCCTCTTGGGAGGCTGATGATGCATATGCCAAAGTTTGGCTATCTGGTATTTTGGAAATTGAGATTGCCAATGACATTCTACATCAACCTACGACCAAGGATATGTGGGACATTCTGGCGGCTACATATTCGCAGGCGAAGAACGAGACAAAGATTCTGCAACTCCATCATGATATATTCACTATAAAGCAGAATGATCGCCCTCTACATTCACTCTACACATCTCTGAGAGGGATGTTCGAGAAGCTCTACAGCTTCATGCCTCTGACAGCCATGCCAGAACAACAGAAGACATATCAGAATGCGACTATGGTGGGCGTGTTCCTTGCTGCACTTGATCCGGAGTATGAGGCGACACGATCCCAGATCTTGGCCGATTCTACTATTCCTCCCATGGAGGAAGCCTTCCATAGACTAAGTCGGATCACCGTTCCTTCTGCGGCCACGAATCAGAATACTTCAGCCATGGCAGCCAACAGGGGTCGCAGATTTCATCATCAGAGTCGTGGACGTGGACCTCGTGGCAGAGGAGGCCGCACTCGGCCAACATGTACTTACTGTCATCGTGTTGGACACAATGAAGACACATACTACTCGAAGCATGGATTTCCTGCATCTGCACGAGTCGCTGAGCAGATAGAGCCTCCATCTGGTGCGACTTTGGATCAGCGGTTCGATGATCTAGTTGCCCGTCTAAGGGGCATTATTCCCCCATCTGGCCCAACACCTACTACTAAGAGTCAATCTGATGCTGCGGCTTCTGCCTCTGCGTCGACCAGTGCTTCAGGTAGCATACTTGCATTTACCAGTAGTAGATCAGATACACTACCGTGGATTATGGACTCGGGCGCTACACATCATCTATGTGGCGATCAGAGTTTACTTACAGGATATTGTAAGATTCCTCCAGGCCGAACAATAGTCATTGCCAATGGTACACATTCTCCCATCACTGGTCAGGGGGAGATTAGACTGACATCATCTATGCAGCTCAAGAATGTGCTACATGCACCTGATTTTTCAATGAATTTGTTGTCAATCAGTCAGATTACGAAGGATTTACATTGTCGGGCAATTTTTGATCCATCTTCTCTTATTTTTCAGGACATCCGTACGGGCAACGTGATTGGTCGTGGCTATGAGCAAGGAGGCCTCTACCGCCTAAATCAGCCTTCATTCGCTGGAACCTCATCCCTTCCCACTGGACAAGTATCTCCTTTGCTGTGACATCTGCGCTTTGGGCATCTACCGCTTCAGAAGTTGCGTCGTGTGTTACCCCAGGGTCTTCCTCACACACCTATCCAATGTGAGGCTTGTCAGTTGGGAAAGCATCACAGGTCTACCTTTCCCAGTCGTCCAGGTCGGAGTAGTACCTCCAAGTTTGAGTTATTTTATATTGATGTCTGGGGTCCGAGTCGTGTACCTGATTATCAGGAACACAGATTTTATATAGTTATTGTGGATGACTTCTCTCGTGTGTCATGGGTATTTTTGATGAAAAATAAATCTGAAGCAGGCAATATTATTATCCATTTTCTGAATGAAATTTAAAATGTTTTCTCCACATCTGTGAAGTTTGTAAGAAGTGATAATGCCCTAGAACTGTGCACTCATGTCCTAGCCAACTACTACTCCTCAAAAGGGATTATACATCAAGCATCCTGTGCTTATACCTCTCAACAAAATGGGATTGTTGAAAGGAAACATCGCCATCTTCTTGATGTCACAAGATCACTTCTTATACAGAGTCATGTTCCTTATTCTTACTGGGGTGACGCGGTCCTCACTGCATATTACCTAATTAACCGTATGCCGTCCTCTGTCTTGGATGAACAAATTCCCTTTTCCATTATCTATCCTGTGAAGGATCTGTTTTCTCTTACTCCCCGTGTGTTTGGTTCAGTCGCCTTTGTCCACCAGGTGTCTCCTGGTACTGACAAGCTCTCTCCTAAGGCTGTCAAGTGTGTCTTTGTTGGGTACTCCAGAAATCAAAAGGGGTACAAGTGTTTTGATCCTTTGCGTAGGTGGTATATGGTCAGTGCAGATGTTACATTTTTGAATCTGTAATGTATTTTTCAGCCTCAGGTGATCAGCAGCTACCTCCACTGCCTACCGACGCCATATACATGACACCACCACCTCCAGCACCGTCACCACCACCACCACCACAAATCCCCGTCTCACCACTACCGTTCCATTATACCCGCAGGCCTCCTCCAGCTCATGGTCATGACTCCTCTCCTAGCTCGCCTATGGTATGTACTGAAGATACTACTCTTGATAGATCTAATGATATTTTTGAGCAGGATATGTTGCAGGGGCCAGATGAGAACACAGCTGATTTAGATGTTCCTATTGCTATACGCAAATTGAAGAGGAGTTGTGTTACATATCCATTGGTAGCTTCTGTGTCATTTGAGCGACTATCTGGGGATTTCAGGAACTTTGTGGTGGCCTTGTCAGCTGTAGATATTCCACGGAATTATCAAGATGCTTTGCAGGACAGTAGATGGCGGCTAGCAACGGAGGAGGAAATGGCAGCACTTCAATCTAGGGGAACTTGGAGTCTAGTTCCTATACCTCCAGATGTGACCCCGGTAAGCTGCAAGTGGGTGTTTACGGTGAAGCAAAATGCAGATGGTTCTATTGACAGATACACGCCTTGTTGCACGTGGTTTTACACAGACATACGGGGTGGATTACCTTGATACATTCTCGCCAGTAGCCCGTCATTCCACTCTCCGGATCTTGCTGTCAGTCGCAGTCAATCGAGAGTGGCCGCTATATCAGTTGGATGTGAAGAACGCGTTCTTATATGGAGATTTGCAGGAGGAAGTTTATATGCAACAGCCACCCGGTTTTGCTGTTGAGGGGGAGTGTTCCAAGGTGTGCAGACTTCATAAGGCTATCTATGGCCTTAAGCAGAGCCCCAGAGCATGGTTCCAGAAGCTCTCAGACCTCTTTGAAAAACAAGGATACAAACGCTCCAATGCTGATCATTCCTTGTTTGTACAGAAGACTTCTAGAGGTATTATTGCAATTATGGTTTACGTAGATGACATCTTGATTACAAGAGATGATGAGCAAGGAATAAAGCAGGCGAAAGAAATGCTGGGGAGCGAATTTGTCACTAAGGATCTTGGAGTCCTTAAATATTTTCCGGGGCTAGAATTTGCTAGAAATCCGTATGGATTAGTAATGTTGCAGAGGAAATATGTTACAGACCTGTTGAGTGAAACATGTATGCTTGGGTGTCGGCTTGCTACGACACCAATGGACCCCAGCATGAAGCTCTATGATGATGACACAGAGGAGGTGGACAGGAGAAGATACAGAGAACTGGTAGGCAAACTGTTGTATGTCACGATCACTAGGCCCGATATATCCTTTGTAGTGAGTCGTGTGAGCCAGTTCATGGAGCAACCACGTCAGGTTCATATGGATGCAATACATATGATACTTAGATACCTCAAATCATCTCCAGGTGCAGGTTTGCTATTCAAGAAGGGAAAGGGGATTTCTATCTCAGCATGTGCGGATGCAAACTATGCAGGTTGTCCCAAGGACAGGAAGTCCACCTCGGGGTTTGCAATATATGTTGGAGATTCTCTAGTCTCATGGAGGAGCAAGAAACAGACGGTGGTAGCTAGATCTAGTGCTGAATCCGAATATAGGGCTATGGCCCAGGCTAGCACAGAGATGATGTGGGTGAAGGCTGTACTTACAGATCTATGTCTAGATGTACCACTTCCTATGAACTTGGAATGTGATAATCAGGCAACCTTGTTCATTGCAAACAACCCAGCATTCCATGAGCGGACCAAGCATATTGAGGTTGACTGTCACTTCATACGTGACATGATTCAGAAGGGGTTCATTGCTACATCTCATGTCGCCTCAGAGAATCAAACTGCTGATATATTCACCAAGGCATTACTACGAGGCCCATTCCAGAAGTGTGCGTCCAAGCTGAGCATGATTGATATCTATGCTCCATCTTGAGGGGGAGTGTTAACGCATGTATTAGTTTCTGTGTGGTTCTCTGTTATTTTTATTTTCAGTTGTATGCTTTATGTAATTTACCCATAGGCTACTCTGCTATATAAGAGAGCCTAGGGCTTATGGAATAAACATCTCGTTCATTTTTCCCAACAGATGTCATGAAAATAGCAACATAATTCATCAAATATCACATGACAATTAAGCTCACAACAAAGTATATGAACAAACAATAAGTTGGGAGGAAAATCAGGAGCACAATAAACCTCGAACAGTCAGAGATTCGAGAAGAACTCCATAGTTCGAACGGTACTAACAGGCGAGTGAGCCCCATTGGTGACTCGAACTGACTTCACTGATGAAGAGGGTTTGGAGAAGGTTAGTATACTACCTTCTCCTGTTAGATGAGTATTGGTTCCAAAGTCAATGATCAAAGCAATATTAGTAGTGGTTGTAGATTTGCTACTGTACCTGAAGTGGTAGCCAAAATAACAGTGGTAGTCTCATCTGTAGAAGGAACTGGCCCATGGGTCTGGAGGATCTACATCAGACATGAGTAATCATCAATATTGAGTTAGATCGTTTGTCCATTGGAATCTGGATCAGAAGACGCCTCTGCAGCATCGTAGGCGTTATCATAGGCACTATTGGCTAGATGCGGAGGAAAGCCGAACTTTTGCCAGCATTGTTCCGACAGATGATTCCAACCAAGGTTGCAAAAGTCGGTAATCATTACTTGGTCGGTCGAGTCACTAACTAAGGATTAATCGGCAGTCAGACGACTAATCAAATTTAGTCGGACTTTAATCGGCTTTGAATTTTATGATTATTTTAAATATATAACTCATTTTTATACATATATTTACATAGATTTTGTACATTTTTATACTACCACAATAAAATAAAATAAGTAATTGAATCTAAATAAAACATTAAGCATATTGTAATAAGTTTGCTTATGAAAATCAAAAAAATATGGTATCTCTAAGAAAAATTGGTCGACTAGAGTGCCTAGTCGGAATTAGTTTATACTCGGTCGGCCACCCCACTGACTAGACTAGTCGGACCTAATAATTGAGCCAGTCGGGCAACTTTTACAACACTGATTCCAGCAACCACAGTGAATGCACGGTGGGTATTGAGGAGCAGTAGTATCTTGTCTACGTTCACGACCAAAGTAACGTCCACAACCATGATCACCTCCTCAAAAGTTATGTCATCCTCCTCTCCCGGATGATGCTAAGTGAGCAGAGTTCTCCACAAGAGGTAAAGTAGAGGCCCGTGCAACAGATATCTCCAGTTCCTGGAGATGACCAAAGATGTGTCTTCATCGATGACAAGGTGTCAGATATTAGAAATGTCTCCTTCACTACTTGATATCTAGGCTGCAGTATAGCAAGAAAACGATACACTTGCCAGTCCGAACTCTCCTATACATGTTTGGTACATGTAAGCTGAAAGATCGCAAGCTCTTCATATATGCTAGTGAGATGCATGTAGTACAATCAGGGTAGAGTCACCTTGAGATGCAGATCATATCCACATGTAAATGTCAGTGAGTCAGGACTTAGAGCCCTTACCCATTAAATTTTGCACAATAAATCCCAGACTACCCTTCATCATTTGCCTGGTTACTAACATTTCAAGAACACCCATTCTCATTCCCCGGTTTCCAAAGCTATCGAATTCTTATGTCTCATTAATTTTTGCAAAAAAAACAACTAAATCCTGGACCGTCCATCTCTGTCGTCACATCTCCCATTTCCGCATAGCCCTAAAGATCGAGGAAGGGACACACTGCGTGAAGATGTCAAATTACCGCCACAATAGCCCGTCCCTTCCTCCCTTGTCCCCTTAGTTGATCCGTCGGCTGTGGCATCCGGTCCCACCTCTCCCAAACACACAACCACCGGGTTTAGGAGCTTCCGTAGTTAACACTATTTGGCATCCAAGTGATGACGTGGTAGTTGTCTCCGAGCCAAGTCCCATAGTCTTTGTCTGTCTCCTCTAGAGGATCTTTCGTCAGGATGTAGAGTTTCCGTTGACCACCAATGAACACCTTAAAGGAACAAGACTAGAGCACAACCTTTTCTCTGCCTTAAGTTTGATAGAAGTCCATCACAGATGACTGAGTGTACAAGGGTTTCGTCTCAACAGGAAGAGATGCCATGGTGGTCAGGTAGAGAGATCAAGAAAGTCCTATTATTATTCGAGTATGCATATGGGGGCTGAAAAGTGCACTAGGACTCACGCATAAGCATGCAAGAGGTCTGAAAACATGATGAGCAGTGAGGGACCAAGTGTTGCAAATTGCGGAAGCAAACACGCACAAACACGATCAAACAAGCAAGAACGCAAACACACGGATTTACAAGGTTCACCCGTAACTGGGCTACGTCCTTGGGCGGCGGCGATCGGTTTCACTATGTGGAGAAAAGAATGAATACAGAGGATACTTTAAAACCCTAACCCTAAGGAGTTTATATAGCACTCCCATACAGACGGATCCCTAAAAATAGAAGGATCCAAATACCCGAATACAAATAGAACCGCTCCATAAAATTTTCGCCGGGGGTATGGTACGACAGGGGGATGCATATGCAGTTCTTCAACCTGGGTCAGATGGTTAGGATTCAAGGCATATCAACAATCTCCACCTTGAATTGAATCCTCTGAGAAGCTTCGCTAAGCTTCGTCGTCCCGCCGCCAGCCCCTCCCTGGGGATACTCCCAACTGTCGACATTGAGCAAGTCCAAACAATGTTTGAACTTACTCCCAGGAACCGCCTTCGTGAACATATCGGCTGGATTATCTGTTGTACCAACCTTCTTCACCTTGATCCTCTTCTCAGAATGAATGAAGTGATATCTAACATCTATGTGCTTGGTTCTCTCATGATGAACATGATCCTTGGCTAAGCATATTGCACTAAGACTGTCACAATATACTATAGCCTGATTTTGTTGCAGAATGAGATCTCCAAGTAAGCCCTTCAGCCAAATGCCTTCCTTTGCAGCCTCTGTCAGTGCCATATATTCTGCCTCTGTAGTAGACAAAGTAACCGATGGCTGTAAGGTAGCCTTCCAACTGATGACCGAATTCCCTAAAGTGACGACGTAGCTTGTCATCGATCTCCTCCCATCAATATCTGTTGCATAGTCTGAATCTGAATATCCAACAACCAAGCACTCTGAATCACTTCTATAAATGAGGCCAATGTCTGTTGTTCCTTTCAGATAGCGGAAAATCCGCTTGACTGCCTGCCAATGCTCCTTTCCTGGGTTACCCATGAATCTACTAACAACGCTCACAGCATGAGCGATGTCAGGTCTTGTGCATATTATGGCATACATAAGACTCCCAACTGCGCTGGCATAGGGAACACGTGACATGTATTCCTTATCAGCATTTGACTGTGGTGCAAAAGAAACTGAGAGATGAATATTTGAAGCGGATGGAGTACTTAGAGGCTTGGTTGTAGACATCCCAAATCTCAGTAGAACTTTCTCAATGTAGTTCTTCTGAGATAAGAAAAGTTTCCCTTCTGCACGATCTCTAATGATCTCCATCCCTAAAATCTTCTTCGCTGCACCAAGATCCTTCATGTCGAATTCTGAACTAAGGAGCTTCTTCAGATCATCTATGGTACTCCTTTGTTTGGCAGCAATCAGCATATCATCGACGTACAATAACAGATAGATGAAGGATCCATCCTCCACCTTGTTGGGGTAAACACAACAGTCGTATGGGCTCCTGTTGAACCCATGATCAGTCATGAAACTATCAAACTTCTTGTACCACTGCCTGGGAGACTGCTTAAGCCCATACAAAGACTTCTTCAATCTACATACATGATCTTCCTTGCCCTGAGATAGGAATCCCTCTGGTTGGATCATAAGAATGTCTTCTTCGAGTTCACCATGTAAGAAGGTTGTCGTCACATCTAACTGCTCCAGCTCCAAGTCTTGATGTGCTACAAGAGCTAGTAGCACCCTGATGGATGTATGTCTTACAACAGGAGAAAATATCTCGCCGTAATCCACACCTTCCTTCTGACTGTAACCCTTCGCAACTAGACGTGCTTTGTATCTGATGCCTTCACTGTCTGAAATTCCTGTCTTTTTCTTGAAGACCCATTTGCATCCAACGATCTTCCTCCCCTTTGGCAATTTGACAAGTTCCCATGTCTGATTCTTGTGAAGAGACTGCATCTCCTCACCCATAGCAGCAATCCACTGCTCAGATTCTGCCCCAGATATTGCCTCCCTGTAAGTGGAGGGTTCGGGTGACTCTGCCTCCTCCGCAACCTGCAGTGCAAATGCAACCATGTCTTCGAATCCGTATCTCTGCGGTGGATGTATCTCTCTACGGGGCCGATCAGTAGCAATACTAGGTTGCCTCTCTTCTGGTTGCTCTGCTTCAGGCTGTTCAACAACAGCTTGATCAGGAGTGGTGTGACCAACTGCGTGATCACTACTTGGTGTCAGTTCGAACTCCACCTGTTCGGGCACATCATCACCTGTCCCTGCATCAACAGACTCACTACTCGAGTGAAGCACGGAATTCTCATCAAAAGTAACATCCCTGCTAACAATAATTCTATGCTCAGAAGGGGACCAGATTCTATACCCCTTCACTCCTGCACCATATCTTGTAAACACCCCTTTCTTTGCCCTCGGTTCTAACTTTCCTTCACTAACATGATAATAGGCAGCACAACCAAAGACTTGTAAAATAGAATAATCAGCATGATTACCAGACCATACCGCCATGGGTGTTTTGCAATCATTGGCAGATGCGAGACTCCGATTCACCAAGTAACAGGCTGTATTCACAACTTCAGCCCAGAATGCTCTACCAAGTCCAGCATTAGAGAGCATGCACCTTGCTCTCTCCAGATGCGTCCTGTTCATTCGTTCAGCAACTCCGTTTTATTGTGTCGTATCTCTAACGGTAAGATGTCTCGCAACACCCTCCTCCTTGCAGAACTCATTGAACTCTGATGAACAGAACTCTAGTCCGTTATCTGTGCGAAGACGCTTCACCTTCTTAGAAGTCTGATATTCCACCAAGATCTTCCACTGCTTGAAGGTCTGAAATGCTTCGCTCTTGTGCTTCATAATATACACCCACACCATCCTGGAATAATCATCAATAATAGATAGAAAATACCTGACGCCTCCCAAAGATGGAACCCGTGAAGGGCCCCAAGAATCAGCATGGATGTAGTCAAGTATCTCCTTCGTCCTGTGGATAACTTTACTGAATTGCTTTCTGTGTTGTTTCCCGAACACGCAATGCTCATAGAACTCCAGCTAAAATCCCTTGAAATCCCCGATGAGACCCTTCTGATTGAGGATATTCATCTCCATCTGACTCATGTGCCCTAGCCGCATATGCCAATATTCGGACTCTGATCTTACGGCTTGGGACACCACTGCAACAGAACCTGTAACTGTAGACCCTTGCAGGATGTATAGGGTCTTCTGCTTGTTGCCCTTGATGACAACCACCCCGCCTTTGGCAACCTGCATGACTCCACCTTCTGCACTGTACCTATATCCTTTAGAGTCCAAGACTCCAAGGGATATTAGGTTCTTCCTCAAATCAGGGACATGACGAACTTCTGTGACCGTCCTCACGACTCCATCATGCATCTTGATCTTTACAGAGCCGATCCCTACTATCTTGCATGCTGCATCATTCCCCATGACAACGTTCCCACCATCTATCTTCTCGTAGTTGTAGAACCAGTCTTCATTGGGAGTCATATGGTAAGAACAACCTGAATCAAGAATCCATGTGTTGTTTGTGGTCGTCTGATCTGTGACGGTGAGAACCAGGTCATCTTCAGAATCTGCGCCTCCATGAGCCACGACAGCAACTGTGGCTTTCCCTTTCTTCTTCGGGCAGTCCTTCTTCCAATGTCCAGGTTCCTTGCAGTAATTGCAAATGTCCCTAGCATTGTGATTCTTCGATTTAGACTTCTGCTTTCCCTTCTTTGCGTAGCCAAAATTGGCATGACTCTTCTCATGAGTCATAACCAAACCTGCAGCGTTAGAGTCCTGCTTCCCGGTAGCCATATGTCGAAGTTCACGCATATGCAGACTCGCGCGAACTTCCTCTAGGGTTATCGATTCTCTTCTCACAATAAACGATTGAACAAAATTCTCAAATGATAATGGAAGAGAAACTAACAAAATCAAAGCAGCATCCTCATCTTCAATCTTAACATCTACGTTTCTTAAATCCATCAACAATGTATTTAAGCGATCTAGATGTTCTTTAAGAGATGTACCTTCCTGCATGCGGAGAGAGAACAAACGTTGCTTCAAAAGCAACTTGTTGGTCAGAGACTTCGTCATGTATAGACTTTCGAGTCTCAACCACAGACCGGCCGTAGAAGTCTCATCAGCAACCTCCGCGATAATCTCGTCCGCCAGACACAGCATTATCGTCGAGTGCGCCTTCTCTTCCTGCACCGTCAACTCGGAGGGTTCGAGTGCCTTCGCACGCTCCTGGTCTAACGGCGCCCAGATGCCCTGCTGCTTCAGAAGGGCGCGCATCTTGATCTGCCATAGACTGAATCCGTTCTTCCCTGTGAACTTCTCGATCTTCATATTGTGTGACGACATCTTGCTGGATGATCCTGACGGAACCCGAAGCTCTGATACCAATTTGTTGCAAATTGCGGAAGCGAACACGCACAAACACGATCAAACAAGCAAGAACGCAAACACACGGATTTACAAGGTTCACCCGTAACTGGGCTACGTCCTTGGGCGGCGGCGATCGGTTTCACTATGTGGAGAAAAGAATGAATACAGAGGATACTTTAAAACCCTAACCCTAAGGAGTTTATATAGCACTCCCATACAGACGGATCCCTAAAAATAGAAGGATCCAAATACCCGAATACAAATAGAACCGCTCCATAAAATTTTCGCCGGGGGTATGGTACGGTAGGGGGATGCATATGCAGTTCTTCAACCTGGGTCAGATGGTTAGGATTCAAGGCATATCAACACCAAGTGACATCCCAGGTAGGGTTAGAGTCGTTGTAGCAACGCTGAAGGCGATGGAGGAGACCCACATTGGTGCTGGAGGTTGTGGAACGGGTCTATGACACTAGGGGTGTTAGGAACACCGTAGAGATGATGCAACAACGTTGTTCGTGCTGAAGTCTATCAATGGCAGTGCTGGAGGCGAGGGAGAGCCCCCACAACAGTGTTGGGGCGGTAGGTGACACCCTTCGACTGTATAGAGCCACTGGTAGTGCTTTAAAAGGGTGCAACAACCCCTTGCAGCACCTAGCAGGGGATGTTGAAGCGCTACCAGTACTCGTGGTGGGTGTTGTAGCCACTGGTGATACCTTAGAAAGGGTACATGATCGGCCAGGGGCTATTGGTAGCCTTAGATAAGGAGGGCCTCGTGCAGGGCCCTAGGCGAGGAAGTAGGGCCCACGCAGGTTGAAGAGAGTCTTGGAGGTTGCAGGGGGGTGATTTAGGTCAGGGCCCCGGTCTAGGACCGTTGCTCTGATACCATGTGGAGAGAAAGAATAGTTGTCTTATTCCACAGGTCTAGGGTTTCTTATATAGAGTGAAAATCCTAGAGAGCAAAAAAGGGAGAATTACATATAAGTCTCCAAAGGGTTACATGACTCAAATAAAATAAAAAATACAATAACTTTAATAACTCTAAAATCTCTAAAGGGACAAACAGAAGAAAGTCGTAGGAATATCTTCGTGGGAGTCCATGGTCTCTGGAGATGAAGACCGAACCGAGTCTCCGCATCGGAGAACTCAAAGAAACTAGGTATCTCCCTGGCTTAGAGAATGAGATCTCTACTCTAGAGTCCCCATGGATCTCTCCTATCGAGCCTCTACCATAGGTCTCTATCATACATGGTTCACATGAAAAGCCTACTCAAAGCAAGAGTATGAGGACTTCTCACATTATATCCCCCTTTCTCCAATACTTTTCAGGAAAAGATGATGTCCACAAAGTTGGGAGAAGAACTGAAGCGGGAAATAAACAAAATCAATCTCCTTTTTTTGACCTTTCATTTTTTATAGTTCTCTTTTTTAATCAATTTTTTTGTGTACATTTTTTGTAAGATAGTCTTTTTTTAAAAAAACTTTGACCCACTATTGGGTCCAAATGATTAGCACGTGGGGCCCAAAATTGGCCTTAATAACACCTCTCTTTTTATTACACAATGCAGTGAGCCCGTTGGATAGGGCCCCTTCCTTTTCTAGCAACAGTAGAGGGCCCATTGTATAGAAGGTAAAATCCCCCTTTTTTAATAAGAGAAGAGGTTATCGAGCCCCACAAGGGTTCTCATCAAACCCAATGATTGGAGCAGAAGGAGATGATCAATGAGGATACCATGCACCAACACATGGGATATCAGGCGCCACTGCTTGGGACATTGCACGTGGAGTGATAGCGATGCATGTAGTACTCGCTATCTGGAAAGGGAGATATGAAAGCACCACTGAGGGTCATCGACACCACCGATCTGTAGGCGGAGGAGGTCTAGAGAGGAATGCATCGGCCATTGATTGGGGATGATGAGATGGTGTCGTTTGCACACGAGGGTTTTGCATGAAGGTATAGGGTTCGATGTTGGAGAAGATGCCCATCGTTGATTGCTCCTTTTGGATTTTTTGGGTTTGGGAACCTAATACTGCAACCATTGTTGTTGATGATGCTTCTTGTAGATAGGGCATTGTGGAGTTAACTCGTTAAGGTCAATACACTTTGAAGGGATGAGTGGGGCGTGCCTAATAAATGCAGACTCCTATGTTGCATGCTACGAAATTAGGGTTCCAAATTTTTTTTATAAAACTCTTTGAATAATAAAATCATTGGATTGATCTCAATATCACATTGAGATGATTAAGAATCTTGACAAAAAACACCACCTCCTGGATCGACTTGCACTGGGATCGCATGCCTGAAATCTGGGAGATGTGCAGTTTGCCTGGGGTTACATGAGAACACCCCATGTGTACCTTGGTCTGATTCATGCCTGATTCACGGAGTCTTGTCGATGTGTCTGATTATATAGATCGCAGATGGCCTGGAGATGGTATGGATTTTGCCATGGGTTGGAGAACATACCCTAGGGTTCCAACGATGAACCTATAACACGATGCTTGACCAATGACGATCTTCAGAACCTTGAATAAGATGCTTGATGCCATTGAACATATCAATAATTCATGGAAAATTAGGGTTTCATATCATGCAACCTATTAGATTGGCATTGGCGATGGTGACACATAATTAGGGTTTCAGAAACCCTACCACTCTTCTCAAACATGAACAAATCATGAACATGAAAATAATCTTCAAGAACATGATCCAGAATCAAAGCCACTCTAATACCATGTAGAAAATGATAATGCGAAAGCGTAATATTCAAAGATAAAGGATAAAAAACTGAAGAACACTAAAATTTTACGTGAAATCCAACTCTATAAGGATGAAACCATTGGACAGGGCCATTAAGGGCCATATATTTTGTTATTACTTTCTCTCAAAGGTTACATGTGGTGTGTGACTTTTTATATAGATCCACAACAAAAACCAAGTCCCACTAATATAGGAGTTGGGACTAAACCTGTGGATGCAGTAATTGAACCCTGAAGTGATCTAGTTACCCATCTATGGATGCGCACTCTAAAACTTATCACATATTCTTTTTAACATATATTAATATTTGTTTTTTGGATGGACCTCTAAAGGAGATCCATCCCACCGTTTCCTCAAGAATGATATATCAATATTTGTATATGTGCCTATTTTAAAATGTTTAGATATCACTTTAAATTTACAAATGTATATGTGTTTGTATATCACACTTAATATATAGTTGTTAGGTTAGCTGCAACTCTTTATAACAAAGTTTTGTACCCTTTTTCATTAAATATGACGTAATATATACAAAATAAAGACATTTATATACTTGTATGATGATAAACCATTCAATTGACACACACATGTTTATGTATGTTTGTTTGTTTATTTGTTTGAGTTAATCTATATTGTATTTTTGCTATAATAAGTAAGGGGTTTTTACACCCATAACCCTGAGTAATTTCCCAATTACAATCATAACCCCGCGTAATCATGAATTACGTCCAGGACCCTAGAAAAGTGCGACGTCTTACACTCATAACCTTCCGTTAGTTTAGTCCATTAACTCAACCATATGAGCGAGTTAATCTAACCAATTCACGATCCGACGACTGCTATAAATCAAAATAAAAAAGAAAAAGAAAACTCCCTCCGCTTCAACGCCACCACCTCCTCCATCTCTCCTCCCTCCGCTACTCCCACTGCCACCACCCTCTTCAGCCTCCGAGCTTGTAGGTGGGGGTGGAGGGTTCTTGCTGGCAGAGGGATTTGCTGGAGCCGGACCGGTAGAGGCTTACTGGAGGGGTTTGCGACAGGGAGGCGACGACCAGGGAGGGGGTGGGGCTTTGGGCGACCAGGGGGCGGCTACCAGGGAGGGTTGGATGGGAATGCGGGGGAGGGGGCGCTTTGTAGGAGGGGCGGCGTTTGCGACAGGGAGGCAACGACCAGGGAGGGCGTGGGGCTTTGGGCGGACAGGAGGGTGCTGAATCAGCTGGGGGGGGGGCTTTGGCAGGAGGGCCAGTGATGGGTTTGTGGCAGGGACACGGCGGGGGGGGGGGGGGGGGGGCTTTGGCAGGAGGGCCAGCGATGGGTTTGTGGCAGGGATGCAGCGGGGGGAGGGGGGGCTTTGCAGGAGGAACATGGAGGCGACTAGGGAGGGTTGCAGGGGGGATGGGGGCGACAAGGAGGGTTGCTGGTGGTGGGGGGGTTCTTTAGCAGGAGGGGCGGCGATGGGTTTACGGCAGGGACGCAGCGAGAGAGGGGTGGGGGGTTCCGAGCGTTGGGTGATTGGGGAGGGGATGCTTTTGCTTACTGGGTGGGTGGTTCGGCATCAAGGTGGCGGTGAGGCAACTGGGTTCGGACGTCAGGGAGACGACCGAGGGTGCTAGGTGCGTTGGGCTACTGGAAGTGGAGGAGGAGGTCGACAAGGGAGGATGACGTCTGCTTGACGGAGGTGGGGGCGACGGGGAGAGCCGGAGAAGGGAAGGGGAGGTGGGTGCTAGAGAAGGTGGTGGTCGGAGGGGGGAGGAGAAGGTGGACGTTGGAGGGGAGAATGGACTCATTTGTAAATAATAAAATTTAAAAGTAGAAAATGTAAAATATTTGACGGATGCTGTTATAATTAACGAGAAATTGGATGGATGTTAACAAGGGGGTTATGGGTGTAAGAGTTAAGTACTATTGAGGGTTCTGGACGTAATTCGTGACTATATGGGGTTATGATTATAATTGTGAATTTACTCAAGGTTATGGGTGCAAAATCCCTATATGTAATTGGCATGTATCCATTTTATATCCATATCTAATTTTGATGATATGGTTATATATTTTTCTTATCGGTCACTATTTGCACCTGCATTAGTATTCATATTTTTAAATTGACAAAGAAATGATAACATATATATCCTTATTTACAACCTAACCATTTATATTTTTATTTTGATATTTTATGAAGTTCTATATTCTATATTTTGATAATAAATCATGAAAAATTATAAAGATCAGGTATCTACATGTCAATTTAAATAAATAACTGTACATCTTATATTAGATTTATATCATGTATAGAGAGATCTTGGGAGACTTGGAGGGGGGGGGGGGGTAGACCCTTCCCGCCCATTGTCTCTGCCCCTGTCTATGTAACTGCATATTGGAATTTATGCAGCTTAGCACATATATTTTTGGAAGTCTATATTTGGTTGCAGCTCAGTAAGGATATCATCGAGATGGTCCTTCCCTTGGCAACCTAACCCCCAACAAAGTGAAAATCGACCTTAATATTTTTCATCCCCAACAGTTCCCATGTGTCTCATCAAGTACCCTACAACATATATCGTAATTATTTTCTCCTAATTCTAGAGCAGCTTGTGTTGGGTTTTTCGTCTAAAATCGATCTGATTGCCTGTGTTGGGAGAAAATGAGCAACTGATTATCCAAGAGAACCCTGGCCTCTCTTATATAGGGAGAGACCTAATGGGTAAAGTACAGAGTAGTCCAGAGAACAATACGAAAATACTAAACAGTACATAACACAAATAATAATAATACTCTCTACACTCCCCCTCAAGGTGGAGCATATATGTCGATCATGCTCAGCTTGGAAGAACATCTCTGGAAGGGTCCTCTGAGCAACGGCTTGGTGAGTATATCAGCAGTCTGATCCCCTGAGCTCACATGAGATGTAGAAATCAAGCCTCTCTGGATCAAGTCTCTAGTGTAGTGGCAGTCAACTTCAATATGCTTTGTTCTCTCATGGAATGCTGGATTGTTGGCAATAAACAATGCTGCCTGATTGTCACACAGAAGTTGCATAGGTACAAGTAGGGCTACATGTAGATCCTCTAGCACAGATCGAACCCATATCATTTCCGTGCTTGCTTGCGCTATGGCCCTATATTCAAATTCTGCGCTGGACCTTGCCACAACGGTTTGCTTCTTACTTTTCCAAGAGACCAAAGAGCTCCCAACGAAAACGGCAAAGGCAATATCAGGTCGAGTTATGGTAATATAAAGGAGCTTACCCACCATTTCTCTATATCTCCTCTTGTCTACTTCTGCAGTGTCATCATCATACAGCTTCATGCTTGGATCCATGGGAATACTCGATGGTCTGCATCCAGCCATGCCTGTTTCGGTCAAGAAATTTGTAATGTACTTCCTTTGGGTCATCACTAGACCCTGTGCATTCCTGGCAAATTCCAATCCCAGAAAGTATCTTAGGGTTCCAAGGTCCTTCGTGATGAACTGACGTCCTAGGAACGCTTTTGCCCTCTCTATTCCCTGAACATCATCTCCTGTAACCAGAATATCATCAACATAGACCACGATGACAACCGTACCTGTAGAAGACTTCTGAATAAATAGTTAGTGGTCTGCATTCGATCTCTTGAACCCCTGTCTTTCAATCAGATGAGAAAGTTTCTGGAACCACGCCCTTGGGCTCTGTTTAAGGCCATAAATTGCCTTGTGAAGTCTACACACCTTATGCTTCTCCCCCTCAGTAGTAAACCCTGGTGGCTGCTGCATGTAGACTTCCTCCTGCAGATCTCCATACAAGAATGCATTCTTGACATCATGTTGAGATATAGTCCAGTCACGTACCACTGCAACAGATAGGAGTATGCGAAGGGTAGAATGACGAGCCACCGGAGAAAATGTATCCATATAGTCCACACCATAGGTCTGTGTGAAGCCTCGAGCGACCAACCGAGCCTTGTAGCGATCTAGACTGCCATCTATGTGGTATTTAACTGTGAATACCCATCAACAGCTAACAATGGATGCATCAGGAGGAGCAGTAACCAAGCTCCATGTGCCACGAGACTGTAAGGCCCGCATCTCGTTTTCCATAGCCAATCGCCAGACATCAATCTTCAAAGCTTCCTGATAGGTCTGTGGTATTTCCACGGATGACAAAGCTGCTGCAAATCTCTCGAAATCACCCGTGAGGCAATGAAAAGACACCTGTGAAGCAAACGGATATGAAGCACACGTCCTCTTTTGCTTCCGAATAGCAATAGGAATATCTAGGTCATCGTCCACTGAACTGGATGGTGTAGTCTCCTCCTGCAGTAAAGAATCCTGCACATGTACCATATATGACCCATCAGTAGTAATGTCATCAACACATACCTGAGGCGTGCTGGATGTCGGACGTGTAGCCTGAGCAGGACCTGACCGACGCGTATAGAATTTTGGTAAAGGTGGAATAGGAGGTTGTGGGGGGGGGGGTGGCGGAGGTGGTGGTGGTGAAGATGGCGTAGTAACTGGTGCAGGAGTAGACTCGGGTGGTGACGTAGGAGGTGGATGAACATAGACATCATCCTTGGTAGTGGATGGTACCAACCTGTCACCTGCAGGAGAGAAATACATAACAGACTCAAAGAACGTGACATCAGCACTGACAAAGTATTTCGTGTTTATGGGGTCATAACAGCGATAGCCCTTCTGAGTCCGAGAGTAACCAACAAAGACACACTTGATAGCTCTAGGAGAGAGTTTGTCAAGTCCTGGAGTGAGAAGATGAACAAAGGCAACAATACTGAAGACACGAGGAGTAAGTGAGAATAATTCCTTATCAGGAAAACGGATAGACATAGGAATTTTCTCACCTAGGACAGAAGACGGCATAAGATTGACAAGGTAACAAGCTGTCAGAACAGCATCCCTCCAGAAAGATATAGGAGCACAACTCTGAATAAGAAGAGTCCGAGTAGTGCCAAGAAGGTGACGGTGCTTTCTTTCTGCCACGCTATTCTGCTGAAATGTGTAAGGACAAGTAGTTTGATGAATAATGCCCTTTGAGGAGAGAAACTGAGAGAGAGACCGCGTGCAGAATTCCAGAGCATTATTCTGTACGAACATATTTGACAGTAGATGAAAAAATATTCTGCACTTCATTAATCAAATTTTTAATCACATCTCCTGCTTCAGATTTATTCTTTAAAAGAAAGACCCAAAATACACGAGAGAAATCATCCACTACAACTAGATAGAACCTGTGTCCCTAATGATCGGGAACACGACTCGGACCCCAAATATCAATATGCAACAACTCGAACGGGGAGCTACTGCTCCGACTCTGACGACTAGGAAAGCTGGACCTATGATTCTTTCCCAACTGACACGCGTTACAGCGAAAGGAAGAACTGGGAGAGATCTGAGGCAGAAGGTGTCGCATTTTCTGGAGCGGGAGATGACCAAGGCAAAGATGCCAGATGTACGGAGATACTGGTCCGACGGAATAAGAAGAGACACCAGCATAAGAATTCCGGACCAAGCGATACACACTATTCTGCTCAGAGCCACAACCAATCACCCTGCCCGTTAGTATGTCCTGAAAAATAATAGAAGAGGGGTCAAATATAGCACGACAGTGCAACTGTGCAAATCCTTCGTAATCTGACTAATAGACAACAGGTTCATAGAGAACTCGGGAGCATGCATCACATTTCGTAGATGCATGGAAGAAGATAGAACGACCTCCCCCAGTCCAATAAGGGGAGAATAGGTACCATATGCGATCTGTACTGAACGGCCATGGGGAATGTCCCTGTAGGACTCAAGTCTCTCTCGATCTTGGTAGATGTGATGTGTAGCACCAGAATCTATAATCCAATCAGATATATCATGACAAGTGGTAAATGCAGTAGCACTACCTGAGGTACTAGCGACAACCGAGAAACTGGCAGAGGCAGAGGTAGCAACATCAGAATATCCAACAGAAGAATCAGTCGTAGATTGTGGCATAATATCACGTAGACGTGCCACGAGCTCCTCAAAACGATTGTCTGCATTGGATGCTGACTGGGGCAGAACATGCTCAGCTACCCGCGCCGATGCTGGGAACCCATGCTTAGAGTAGCATGTATCCTCCGAGTGGCCTGTGCGGTGACAGTACGAACAGGGGTGACGAAAGCGACCACCCCTACCACCTCCACGACCACGTCCACGACCAGAAGACTGGCCACCTCTCCCACGCGAAACTGCCATCACCGATGGGGGTGGAGTAGATGAGCTGGAAGACACTGATATGCGACTGAGCCTCCGGTAAACATCCTCCATTGGAGGAATAACTGCATCTGCCAAAATCTGAGAGCGGGCAGCCTCGTACTCAGGATCTAGGGCTGCAAGTAGAACGCCTACCATGGTGGCATTCCGAAACGTCTTCTGCTGCTCAGGGGTTGCTGTGAGTGGAATGGTACTGTATAGCTTCTCAAACATCCCTCTCAGGGACGTGTACAAGGAGTGAAGTGGTATGTCGTTTTGCTTCATCGTGAATATATCATGCTGAAGCTGTAACATCTTGGTTTCATAACCCACTTGTGAGTATGTTGCAGTCAGAATATCCCACATTGCCTTGGCAGTGGGCTGATGGAGAACATCATTGGCAATCTCCATCGACAATGTGCCTGACAGCCAAACCTTGGCATACGAATCATCAGCCTCCCACGAGGCATAAATCTCTGTCTTCTCTGCTGGCTCATCCTCGATAAGAATGTGCTTCTTACTGTTTGACTTCATGAGACTCATAAACTGCATCGCGCAGAGCTCGTAGTTTGAACCATCCATCCTCACTATTGGCGCGGGACCTTTGAACGCGCCTATGGAGGGCATATCCACCTTGGATTCTGACATATTGCCGCTGGAGAAGAACTAGGGATTGTAGACAGAGCGACAAATGTCTACAGAGACTGCATAGGATTTGAGTGCATATATAGACGTTACACACCCAAATCCATAGATCCGGAGGACTAGCGGGCTGCGATCAAGACGACGGGAGGCATAGCGGTAACCGCCTAGGGCATGGCGGCAGCTAGGGCACGGCTAGGGCACGGCGTGGTTGGACTGGCGGTGGCGGCGGCGGCTGGACTGGCGGCGGCTAGGGCACGGCATGATGGCCGGGCTAGGGCACGCATGGGGGCCGGGCTGGCGATCGCCTAGAGGCGGAACCGACGAGAGGGGCCGGCGAGAGGAGAAGAACCGGCAAGAGGAGAGGGGGCCGACTAGAGGACCGACGAGAGGAGAGGGGCCGGCGAGAGGAGGGACGGGTGGTGGGGGGGAGGGGGCGGCGGGTGGTGGGATGAACCCTAGGGTTTAGGCTCTGATACCATGTTGGGAGAAAATGAGCAACTGATTATTCAAGAGAACCCTGGCCTCTCTTATATAGGGAGAGACCTAATGGGTAAAGTACAGAGTAGTCCAGAGAACAATACGAAAATACTAAACAGTACATAACACAAATAAAAATAATACTCTCTACACCCTACAATGCCTCCGAGGTTGATGGGAAAGGTTGTGATATGAGTCTGCACACACAACATGTCCCTACATGATCGTGTAGATAAATCAAACCTATCTATCTCCCAGTCAAGTCCTTCATCGGTTCCTTCGTGCATCATGGCAGAAAACAAGATTCCCTTTCTGGGGCCTTCAAAGGTCTCGCACCCATCGTCAATATGGATGGGACCAAGTATGAACTGTTGGCTATGTAGTTCATGAGTATCACCGAGAGGAACAACAAGGAATATAGCTGATACAACCTAAGTTAGTCGACAAGACTGGGACAAACGCTTCGTGGAAGTGAGACGATGCATGGGCATATGTTTGACTCTCTGGTACCCTTACCATAGAGATTGCCAACGCTATTGTACATTAACCCTCTACCAATACAATATGAGAAATTCTTGTCGCCGCATACTCTCAGGAAAGAATGAGATGAAGAACTTCCAGATTCAGTATGACATCTTCACAACGAAGAAGGAAGTTCATTCCCTCCATGCATTCTACTCCTGACTGAGAAGCATGTTTGAGAAGCTTCACAACTTCATGCCTCTAAATGTGAGGAGTGAGAAGCAGATGGTATGCACGTATGCCACGATGGTAGGCGTGTTGCTTGCAGCTCTTGACCCCCGGTATGACGCCGCCCGTAGGTAGTTCCTCATCGGAACCTCTATACCTCTCATGGAGGAGGCTTAAAACAGATTGAGCAAGATCATGATGCCCCATGCATCTACTACTCATACCTCCTCTGTTATGACCGCATCTCACGGTAGAGGAGGTTTGACTCAATTCAGAGGATGCGATGCTCGTGGCAGCGAAGATGGACACCCTCGCTCACACACACCTACTTCAACTGTGTCATGCAATTTGACGACAAATGCAATTTGAAGCATGGTCGCCATGCATCCGCTCGTGCTGCTGAGCAACTTGAGCCTACTGCTACTTCTGTTAATCCGAAATATGATGATCTTGTCTCCCGTTTGAGGGAGATTATGGTCCTTCCACAATTCTACTAGTACTCCTTCGACCTCATCTGATGTAGCAGCCTCTTCCAGTACCTCAATTATAACTTATGCACTTACATTTGTCATAGTACATATATTTCAAAGTGGAACATGGACTCTCAAGAGTATAGAGATAGTTTAGATATTACATCTCCATCCACCATGGTCGATGTGTCATCATTTCCGTTGGAAGACATTCTCCATGTGTCCGCAGAGTGTGCGATATGCATAAGAAGTTTCTATGAATTTAGTGTTTACCATTCAGATTACCAAAGATCTTAACTGTCCTGCCATTTTTGACCCATCTTCTCTTATGTTTCAGGATATACTCATCGGCAGGGTGATTGGATGTGGTTGTGAGCAAAGAGTCTACATATTAGTCTCGTCTCAAAGAGTCTCTACATATTAGTCTAGTCTCCTTACGTAGGCAACTCTTCTATTCACTTTAGATCGGTATCTCTCTAAATGTGTCACCTTCGATTTGGTCATTTTTTTTCATAGAAGCTATGCATAGTCCTCCCACAAATCTCATCTCAGTCCACTTTTCAGTGTAAGGCTTGCTAGCTTGGAAGCATCATCATGCCAGTTTTCTCAATCATCAGGGTCGTAGCCATAGTTCTTTATTTGTTTTAATTGCATTTTGACATTCGAGGTCCCAGTCATATTCCAGATCACCATGGGCACAATTATTCTTGTACATGTGGTTGATTATCTCATACTTTCTTGGGTTTTTCTATTTAAAAAGAAGTCAAAGGCTAGCTTTATTATGTGAATCTTTATTATTGAAATAAAGACCCTTTATTTGCTAATATTATGTATCTTCGTTTTATAATGCTTTAGAGTTTTATATTGATTAGTTATCTCAATTCTTTAAGTTTCTTGAGATCGTATTGATCCGTTATCTCAATTCTTCAAGTCTCTAGAGATACTCAATCAGATATCGTGTGTTGGAAGAAATGAGTGCGCTATTTATTTCTGAGAACCCTAGGCTCTCTTATATAGAGGAGAGACCTATGGGTAAATTATATAAGATGGATACAAAGAAATAAAGTAAAGAAAAAAAGGTACATAGAGAATATGGAAATATATAAATCTCTACACTCCCCCTCAAGATGGAGCATAGATGTCAATCATGCTCAGCTTGGACAAACACTTCTGGAATGGTCCTCTCAGCAATGCCTTGGTAAAGATATATGTTGTTTGCTCTCCTGAACTGACATGGGAGGTAGATATCAAACCTTTCTTAATCATATCTCTAGTGTAATGGCAATCTACCTCAATATGTTTTGTTCTCTCATGGAATGCAAGGTTGTTTGCAATGAATAGAGCATCTTGATTATTGTTGGGAGAAATAAGAGTTGTGTTTATTCCTTGAGCCCTAGACTCTCTTATATAGGGAGATGCCTATGGGAAAATTACATACGGTAGACAAACAAAAGGAAAAATAAATAAAAGATACATGAACATAAAATAAACTTCTACACTTCCCCTCAAGATGGAGCATAGATATCTATCATGCTCATCTTGGATAAGCACTTCTGGAAGGGACCCCGAAGTAAAGCTTTGGTAAGAATGTCTACCGTTTGGTCTCCTGAGCTAACATGGGCTGTAGAAATGAAGCCAAATTGGATCATATCACGGATATAATGGCAATCAACCTTAATGTGCTTTGTCCTCTCGTGAAATGCAGGTTTTTTTGCAATGAATAATACATCTTGATTGTCACACTCTAGTGACATGGGAAGAGGAACATCTATATGTAGATCTGTCAGAACTGCGCGAACCCACATCACTTCTGCACATGCTTGGGTCATAGCTCTATACTCCGATTCAACACTGGATCTCGCAACTACTATTTGCTTCTTACTCTTCCATGAGACAAGTGACTCCCCAACAAATATAACAAAGCCTGATGTAGACTTTCTATCATGTGGGCACCCTACATAGCCTGCATATGTGTTTGCTGTGATAGTAATAGTGCCCTTCTTCCTAAACATCAATCCTGCACCAGGAGATGACTTAAGATACCTTTATCATATGTATAGCATCCATGTGTACCTGACGAGGTTGCGAACTGGCTCACTTTATTTACTGCAAATGGAATATATGGTCTGGTAATAGTAGCAATAAAGAAGCCTCCCTACCAGTTCCCTATATCTCCTCCTGTCAACCTCCTCAGTATCGTCAGTATGCATCTTCATGCTTGGATCCATGGGTGTAGAAGCAGGTCGACATCCAAGCATACCTGTGTCACTTAGCAAGTCTGTGACATATTTCCTCTGAGTCATCACAGGTCCTTGTTCATTTCTTGCAAACTCCAATCCCAGGAAATATCTAAGTACTCCTAGATCCTTGGTAACGAATTCATGGCCCAAGAATTGTTTAGCTCATTTTATTCCCTGCATATCATCTCATGTGATAAGTATATCGTCAACATACACCATAATAACAGTCGTACCTCTGGACGTTCTCTGTACAAAGAGAGAGTGGTCTGCATTCGACCTTTTGAACCCTTACTTCTCAAACAAATCTGAGAGCTTCTGGAATCAAGCTCTCGGGCTCTGTTTTAGGTCATACATTGCCTTATGAAGCCTGCATACCTGTACACACTCCCCCTCAGCAGCAAACCCAGGTGGTTGCAGCATGTACACTTCCTCCTGAAGATCACCGTAGAAAAAGGTATTTTTGACATCCAGTTGAAACAGGGGCCAATCTCGAATCACAGCAACCGATAAAAGAATCCGTAAGGTAGAATGACGAGCAACAAGAGAAAACGTGTCAAGATAATCTACCCCGTACGTCTGAGTAAAGCCCCGAGCAACCAATCAAGCCTTGTACCTATCAACACTGCCATCTGCATTTTGCTTCACCGTAAAAACCCACTTGCAACTCACAATAGATGCCCCAGTAAGAGCTGGAACAAGGCTCCAAGTACCTCTCGACTGAAGGGCGGCAATCTCTTCCTCCATAGCCAGACGCCATCTACTATCAGCTAATGCCTCCTAGTGAGTCCGTGGAATGTTCACAGCGGATAAAGCAACTACAAACCTCCTGAAATCTCCTGTCAGATGATCAAAGGTAACATGAGAGGCGATCAGATATGACGTACATGACCTCTTTTGCTTTCTCAGCTCAATAGGCAAATCAAGTTCTGCATCGGTTGTACCACCTTCAATGTCATCCCCTACCTGCTCCTGCTGAGAAATACCATCAGTCCCATCATTAGAATTAATGTTATCAGAACTGTAGAGATATTTCCAGATTTTATGTACTCTTCTGTTATATTTTATTTCTTTCTTCCGTCTTATGTAATTTATCCATAGGCCGCCTCTATATAAGAGAGCCTAGGGTTCTTTGGAATAAACAATTATCTCATTTCCTCCAACATGGTATCAGAGCCACCACCCAAACCCTAGCCGCCCCTCCACCTCTCGTCGCCGGCCTTCCCTTCTCCTCTCTCCACCGCCAGCATCACCGCCCCTTGCCTTCTCCACTCTCCATCATCAGAACCTCTCCACCGTCGACGTTGCCACACCCTCCCTCCATCTTCTCGCCACCACCACCACCTCCTCCACATCCACCTGTACCACCTTTACCACGATTCTATACCCGACGTCATGTCCCTGCTCACGGAACTCGCCAATCATCCACCACGCCTCAGGATTATCCAGATAACATTATTAACGATGGGTCTGACGATGTGCATGTGCAGGGATCTTTGCAGGAGAATAGCATACCAGTGAGTACGATTGTTGATGATTTGAACGTACCTATTGCCTTATGGAAGCAGAAGCGTACATGTGCATCCTATCCACTTGCTTCACATGTTTCTTTCCATCGCCTCACTGGAGATTCTCAGTGGTTTGCTATGGCCTTATCTACTGTGGAAATACCACGGAATTATCATGATGCATTGAAGGAGAGCTGCTGGCGTTCTGCCGTGGAGGAAGAAATGGCTGCCTTGAGATCACGGGGCACATGGAGCTTGGTTCCTTCTCCTCCAGGAGCCTCTGTTGTCAGTTTTACTGTCAAATATCATGCAGATGGTAGCCTTGATCATTACAAAGCAAGGCTAGTGGCACGTGCGTTTAGTCAAACCTACGGTGTGGACCAGGGATCGCCATATCGCGATATATCGTCGATATATCGGTGATATATCGGTATCGACAGGTCACCGATATATCGCCGATATGGACGATATCGGGTATCGACAGGAGAAAATGCCTAATGGATACCGGGTTTCGGCGATATGCGTCGATACCGATATATCGGCGATATATCGGTATCGACATTGTATCGAAACGATATCGATATCGATATTTCCTTCCTTGGTGTGGACTATATGGACACAATTTCTCCAGTTGCACGTCACTCCACTCTACGTGCCCTTCTTTCAGTTGCTGTGGTACGTGATTGGCCCTTGTTTCAGCTTGACGTTAAAAATGCATTTTTATATGGGGATCTACAGGAAGAAGTCTACATGCAGCAGCCTCTGGGGTTTGCTGCTGAGGGGGAGAGTCAGATGGTGTGTAGACTTCACAAGGTAATATATGGCCTTAAACAAAGCCCACGGCATGGTTTCAGAAGCTTTCTGACTGAATTCAGAAGCAAGGGTTCAAAAGATCAAATGCAGATCATTCTTTGTTTGTTCAGAAGATTCCCAGAGGTACTGTTGTTATCATGGTTTATGTTGATGATATACTTGTTACGGAAAATGATATGCAGGGAATAAAGACGGCAAAAGCATTTCTAGGCCATCAGTTTGTTACCAAGGATCTTGGTATCCTACGATATTTTCTGGGGTTGGAATTTGCTAGGAATGCACAGGGTCTCGTGATGACCCAAAGGAAGTACATTACAAACATGCTTATTGAGACATGCATGATTGGATGTCGACCCTCGACTACTCCCATGGATCCTAGCATGAAGTTATATGATGATGATACAGATGAGATTGACAGGAGAAAATATAGAGAGATGGTGGGAAAAATTATCTATATTACTATCACCAGACCTGACATCGCGTTTGCAGTGAGTCAGGTGAGTCAATTCATGGAACAACCCAGACAGGTACACATGGATGCCATATACATGATACTGAGATACCTAAAGTCGTCTCCAGGTGCAGGACTACTGTTCCGAAAAGAAACAAATATCTCAGTTTCTGCATGTGTTGATGCGGATTATGCAGGATGCCCTAAGGATCGGAAGTTTACTTCAAGGTTTTGCAGTATTTGTTGGCAGTTCTTTGGTTTCTTGGAAAAGCAAGAAACAAACATTGGTGGCTAGATCGAGTGCTTAATCTGAATACAGGGCCATGGCACAAGCAAGTACAGAGATGATGTGGGTTCGAGCTGTGTTAGAAGATCTGCATATAAATTTACCTCTACCCATACAGCTACAGTGTGACAATCAAGCAGCACTATTCATTGCTAATAATCTTGCATTTCATGAAAGGACAAAGCATATTGTGGTAGACTGTAACTACACTCGAGATATGATTCAAAAGGGCTTGATTTCTACCTCCTATGTCAATTTAGGAGAGCAGACTGCAGACATCTTTACCAAACAATTGCTCAAAGGGTCATTCCAGAAGTGTTCTTCCAAGCTGAGCATGACTGACATCTATGCTCCATCTTGAGGGGGAGTGTAGAGATATTTCTAAACTTTATGTACTCTTCTGTTATATTTTATTTCTTTCTTCCGTCTTATGTAATTTACCCATAGGACTTCTCTATATAAGAGAGCCTAGGGTTCTTTGGAATAAACAATTATCTCATTTCCTCCAACAAGAACAAACCTGGGGCATGCTTGATGATTGACCATGATCATGAGCTGGGGCTTGTCGTCGACTGTAATGGAGTAGTAGAGGAGGAACCAAAGACATGGAAGGTGGTGGAGGTGGTAGCGGTGGTGGAGGTGTAGGAGCTTGTTGTGGTGCATACAAGGGTGGAGGAGGAATATAAATCTCATCAGTTATGTTTGATGGCGCCAACCTGTCACCTGTAGGAGAGAAAAACATGACTGACTCAAAAAACGTGACATCTGCACTGACATAATATCTTCGACGTAACAGATCATAGCAACGATACCCCTTTTGAGTCCTGGAATACCCGACAAAAATGCATTTGACAACCCTATGAGAGAGCTTGTCGATTCGTGAAGACAATTGGTGAACGAATGCAACGGACCCAAAAACACGAGTAAGGGAGAACAACTCCTTGTCAGGAAAGACAAGGGAGAAAGGTATATTCTCCCCCAACGCAGACGAGGGCATGCGTTTAATGAGGTAACAAGCAGTGAGAACCGCATCGCCCCAGAACGAGTACGGAGCACAACTCTAGATAAGAAGCGTACGAGCGACATCAAGAAGGTGGCGTTGTTTTCTTTCCGCAACACCATTCTGTTGGGACGTGTAGGCACAAGATATTTGATGAAGAATGCCATGAGATAAAAGAAATTGAGATAATGTTTGAGTATAGAATTCAAAGGCATTATCAGTTCGCAGACAGAAACAGGAAAACATTCTGCACTTCTTGAATAAAATTCATAATACTGTTGCCCACTTCAGATTTATTCTTTAACAGGAAAACCCAAGACAAACGACTAAAATCATCCACAACAACTAAATAGAACCTGTGTCCCTAACAGTGTTCACGAAATCGGTTTGAGCGGCCGCATATGCCTGAGTGGGTGCCCTAGCGCGCCGCATACATGAAGCCCCTCATTAAGCGCCCTTTGCGCTTATGCGGACTGCATATGCGGGCTGTGCGACCGCATATGCGGACCGTGCGCCCGCTTCATATTTGCAAAGCTTAATTGGGTTGTCGGATCTGGATCTACGAAAAAGGCATCCGACACCCCAAATCACTTAGAAACCCAAAACACTGATTAGGGGTTCCACTTCCAGAATCCCAATTCATCGATTAGGGCTTCCACCTCCCGACTTCCAAATCATCCAAGTTTTTTGATTATATACTTTCATTAGTCTACCTTGATGTGTGCTAAATTTTCTATTGAAGTATTGATATTTGATTGATAAAGATTACTTTGACCTCTATATGAAAGTCATCTTTCTTAGATCTTGTGTTGGACCATAATTATACATAAATTTAGTTCAGTTGTAGTTAATTTTGTATATATTTATTTATTTTTAAATAAAAAATTAGGAAACCACGTAGAACCGCATATGCCCCGCATATGCCCCCGCATACTGCTTAATCGCTATTTTCAATGACCCGTCCGAACGCATATGCATACCGCTTTCTTGAGCCTTGGTCCCTGATGATCGGGAACACGACTTGGACCCCAAATATCAATATGAAAAAACTCAAATGGAGAGGTACTGCTCAGACTCTGACGAGTAGGGAAGACGGACCGATGATGCTTCCCTAACTGACAAGCTTCAAAATTGAACGACGAGCGGGGTGAAATTTGAGGAAGGACTTGACGCAGTTTCTGAAACGGAAGATGACCGAAGCGCAGATGCCATAAATAAGGAGAGATAGGTCCAGTGGAATGAGATGATGCTCCAGCATAAGGTGTATGGACCAGTCGATACAACCCGCCTTGCTCACAGCCATGTCCAATCACGTTGCCCGTGAAAATGTCCTGAAAATCAAGAGATGATGGGTCAAATATCGCTCGACAATGTAAATATTTACTAAGCTGACTTATGGACAATAGATTCATTAAGAAATTAGGAGCATGAAGCACATTCTTAGTTCATAGAAGGTATTAAGGCAATCTGTCCCTGTCCTATGATGGGAGAATGGGTCCCATCTGCTATGACCACTGTCCTTCCTAGGAAAACTTGCTTGTAGGATGTGAGCTGCTGTCTGTGTCCGCACAAATGATGTGGCACCTAAATCTACAATCCATTATGAGGTACCTGAACCCTGGTAGAAAGTAGAAGTATGTGCACTACTTGAGGAACTAGCTTCTGCAGTCGCAACAACGTCCAAGCTGGTCTCTGAAACAGGTGGTGGAGTACTAGCGGGAGGCATGATATCACGCAATCGAGACACAAGTTCTTCATATCGTGGATCCGACGCAGGCATGGCCTCAAATTTCAAAGAAATTCGATCGAATTTCTGTCGAATATCGATATCCAGTCAAAATCGAAATTCGACCGAAATGACCGAAATATGGGGGTCCTAGTATAGAAAATGACCGAAATGACCGAACGGTCAAAATTCCACCAAAATTCCATCGAAATTATGTTTTGGTCGATACCGAAATGGTGACCGAAACCAACATTTAAGGCCTTGGACGCAGGTGTAGCACCATGATGCTGAATCTGTTCTGTTGCACGGGCAGATGTTGGGAAACCATACTTGGACTAGCATGTATCTTCTGTATGACCAGTCCGATGACAGTAAGTGCACTACGATCCACGACCACGACCAACCCTACCACGTGATCCGCATCCACGAAAATGAGATGGATTGCCTCTTCCGCGAGAGGCCGCCATAGCAGAAGAATTTGGCACAGTAGTAGGGCTTGAGATGTTGATGCTGCTCAATCTCTGAAACGCCTCTTCCATGGGAGGAATGGTAGTATCTGCTAGAATCTAAGAAGAAGAAGCCTCATACTATGAGTCAAGAGAGGCAAGAAAGACTCCCACCATCGTGGCATTCCGATATGTCTTCAACTGCTCGGGAGTAGCTGTGAGAGGCATGAAACTGTGAAGCTTCTCAAACATTCCCCGCAACGCAATGTAATGAGCATGCATGGGTCGACCATTTTGCTTTATCGTGGAGATGTTACGCTGGAGCTGTAGGATTTTGTCTCATTCTTGGCTTGGCAATACGTGGCAACAAGGACATCACACATGACTTTGGCAGTAGGCTGGTGCAGAACATCATTAGCAATGTCTGGAATTAAAGTACCAGACAACCAAACCTGAGCATATGCATCATCAGCCTCCCATGAGGCATACAACCATGTCTTCTCCGTTGGCTTGTCCTCGATAAGAATATGTTTCTTACCCATCGATTTCATTAGGCTCATGAACTGCATGGCTCATAACTCGTAGTTGGACCCATCCATCTTCACAATAGGCGCAGGACCTCTGAAGGCGCCTGTGGTGGGGATCTCTACTTTGCTTTCTAACATGATGACTGGAGACAACAAGGGTTGTATACAAGAAAAACTTTTGTCTACACTGACATGACGAGGTTTGGTTGCATGTGTAGACTTACACAACCAAACCCATCAACCTGGAAGGCGGGCGAAGGGCCCCTTAGACAGGGAACGGTTGAACCTTAAGGGCGGCGGGACCCTAGGGATGGCAACGGCACACGGGTGCGCCTAGGATCGGCGTACAACGGGACCCTAGGGCACAAGAGCACGGCGGGGGCCAAGGCTTACGATGGGGCCGAGGCTCACGGCATAGGGGAGGGGTCGAGCCGTACGGCGGGGCCTAGTCGCACAACGGAAGGGCGGGGCCGAGTCGCGCAACGGAAGGGCGGGGCCGAGGCGACGCACGAAGAGCCAAGCCCTAGGCGTCTTGAAGGTGGAGGGCTAGGTTTAGGGTTTGGTACGAGAGCTCCAATCTAGGACTGCCGCTCTGATACCATGTTGGGAGAAATAAGAGTTGTGTTTATTCCTTGAGCCCTAGTCTCTCATATATAGGAAGAGGCCTACGGGAAAATTACATACGGTAGACAAACAAAAGGAAAAATAGATAAAAGATAAAAGAACATAAAATAAACTTCTATAATTATCACATTGTAATTACATGGGCAGAGGAAGATTTATATGCAAATCTGCTAACACTGCTCGAACCCACATCATTTCTGTACTTGCTTGCACCATAGCCCTATATTCAGATTCGGCACTCGATCTAGCCACAACTGTTTGTTTCTTGCTTTTCCAAGAAACAAGGGAACTGCCAACAAACACTGCAAAGCCCGAAGTAGACTTCCTATCCTTATGACATCTGGCATAGTCAATCGTGATTGCAAAGCAGCCATCTCTTCCTCCATAGCTAAACGCCAACGACTATCTTTCAAGGCCACCTGGTAAGTTCGTGGAATATCCACAACAGATAGAGCAATTGCAAATCTCGGAAAATCCCCTATCAGGCGATGAAAAGACATCTGGGAAGCAAGTGAATATGGCGCACATGTACGCTTTTGCTTCCTAATGGCAAAGGGTATGTCCAGGTCCTCGAAAACCTCCTCCTGCAATGATCCCTGTATAGAAATATCTCCATACCCATCGTTAGAAACCATGTTATCAAAACAAACCTGGAGCGTATTGGATGACGGACGATGACCATGAGCAGAAGCTGGCCAAAGGGTATAGAATTTTGGTAATGGTGGAACAATGGTCACAGGCGTCTGTGTAGATGGTGAAGGATATGGAAAAAATCCTCAAGCGCATCACGGAAGCGTGATCGTCGTATCGGATACGACGGAGAACGACTAGTCGTACTAGTTGTTCGGTGCAGCGGAATTTAAAAATTTTATGCGATGAAACCACATGATCTAAGAACGATTCTCGGATCGTTTCATCTATAACCACAACAAGTATAATGCAATACCTCTTGAAGCGTGGTTGATCGAGTCTCTACAAAAAGAGAGCTCCTGTCACAAGTCCGATCGTCGGAGAGATTGCTTGCGAGCGCAGGGATGAACCGTGTAGTCCTCGCAATCCAACAAGATGATCCAAGCACGGTTGCTCCTGATCTCGTCGTACGAGATCGAACGTCTCCTTCGTGAGCGTAGCACTCCAAGAAGACGGAGAACCACAGAGCGTCGAAGCGGCAACGCGGTGGTGTAGGCGTCGACGAATTCCTCTCCTAGGGTTATGGTGGTCGGCCACCAAGAGAGAGAGGGAGAGGGTTGGCGTGTGAGGAGAAAGAGAGAGAGATGTGCTACCAATAGCATGTACAAGAGAGCATGGTATGCCTGTCTATTTATAGGGCTTTAGGACAAGGAAGGAAATATCGATATCGATATCGTTTCGATACAATGTCGATACCGATATATCGCCGATATATCGGCGATATATCGACGCATATCGCCGAAACCCGGTATCCATTAGGCATTTTCTCCTGTCGATACCCGATGTCGTCCATATCGGCGATATATCGGTGACATGTCGATACCGATATATCGCCGATATATCGACGATATATCGCGATATGGCGATCCCTGCTTTAGGATCCATGGATCTCAATCCATGGGACATATAAAATCAATGGATGGGATTGATTTATGCCAATACAATGGTCAAGATTGTTGTTGGTAAAAACCAACAACTTATGATTTAATTTAGATTAAATATATTTCATAAATCAAATATACATCAAGCCTAAAATTAAACCAATTAAATAAGGAGAATATTACAAAGGAGATCAATCCACCCCAAGGAATACGGTGGATGGCCACTAATTCCATATAGGAATTGGGTGCCGCCCACCACCTTCCAAGTGGGGTGGCAAATCTCATGGATTTCCATGAGATTGCATATCTCCTTGATTTTCTCCATTATTTATCCAACAACTTTTGTTGGGATTTATTCACCAAAAATAATTCACAATTAATTTTGCGAATATTGCAATCTTGACATTGGAAAATTGTGAATCACATTCACAACCCAAAACAAAATATAATTTACATTTTCAATTAATTAGACAATGTGTATCTAATACACATTAATAATTAATCAACAAATATAAATTATAATTAGCTCTCTCTAATACATTATAAATCACATTTATAATATATTATGAATAATTGAATATTACTATCCACATTATTCTTATCCATGATAATTAAATCACATTTAATTACATTGGATAATTCCTCATACATCATGATAATTAAATCACATTTAATTATCAATTTCTCAATGCTTAGATCTTATGGAATTATTCTTGAACCATTCAAGAACAATGCTATTTCTCCTCAGATACTTGGAGATAAGGACAAGGCGGTTGTATTGTTCCACGCATAGTGACTTGGATATTGAGATCACATCTCAAATCCAGATCCCATGGACCTCTCATAGATGCTTGATTAAATCAAGACCGTAAACCTAATCTTCTCATTGCATCTGAATCTCATTCAGATCAATGTCCAGTACATGGACTAAGATTAGGTCACTTCTCTAATGAGAGGAGTCACTAAAATCCAGATCTGTGTCATCACTCTCTCGGAATGGAAGCGTCATGGTTATACAATCGTTTATGACCAAATCACTCTCAGGTATTCCTAATACTTGTACATCCTGCATACTGGAAGACTCATGATCTTTCTGAAGATATAGATCACTTTTACACTGTCATCTTCAGGGTTTGATCACTAAGTTTCTCAATCTTGGTCCTTGGATTTGGTACAGATCATATGCTTTCACAAAGCATGTATCTTACCTTCAAATTCATGTCATGCTTCTAAAGCATGACGACCATGCACGGAATTTGATCAGTCCCAATACCTCATGAGTGAGCTCATGTCTTCCGGTTCGCAAGTGAACCTGTATGATCCCTTTGAGAGATAGTATCACTCATATGCCCTTACATGCACACCTACTCGCCGGTGTATAGACCTTGGTTAGGTCATCAACCTCTTGGTCTGCAAAATGTACACAGTCCGACATATAGCAATACATCTGTCTCTGGTCAGAGGATGTTTGCCTGTGATGTGACAGTATTCATCATAGGTCTTTGGTTATCTCGATCTTGTTAAGTCAACCCATTGACTCAACTAATATGATACCTCCGAATCATTATTCCCATGCAGAGGACCTGCATCAAGAGGTCGATCAGATATCAGCCTAATGAGATAAGGATTGCCATCTCCTACTCAGGCTGGAGATCATCACTTATTAATCATTTGATGATACTTGATGAGTCCTCTATCTAACTCCTTAGATATTCATCCAAGCATCAGCCTCTATGATTCAATTAATGAATCAACATCTGTATGATTATTAAGTTGGCCATGGTACATAACCCATATTGTACAGAGGGACCTTATAGTGCATTCATTCATTCAATATTAGAAAGGGAGTGAAACATAATCAATAACTTTTATTGATAAATCATTTATTACAATAACATTTATTGCAGGAATGGTTCGCCTCGGACTCACATTGCTAACAATCTCTCATTAGCCCTCAGAACCATTCAGGAACAATCCTTAAACCCATACTCATTGCATGTTGGTCGAAAACCTTCTGTGTCAGAGGTTTGGTAAGAGCATCAGCAACATTGTCGGCAGAGGCCACCTTGGTGATGATGATGTCACCACGCTTTTAAATCTCCCGAATGATGTGGTATTTCCTTTCTACGTGCTTGCTCTTCTGATGCCATCTGGGTTACTTCGCCTGGGCAATGGCTCCCGTGTTATCACAGAGTAGCGGGATGGGAGTATCAGAGGAAACTACGCCAAGCTCCAGCACGAACTTGCGCAACCACACCGCCTCCTTTGCAGCATCCGATGCGGCAATGTATTCGGCTTCTGTTGTTGAATCTGCTGTAGTGTCCTGCTTCTTGCTTCTCCAGCTCACAACACCACCATTCAACAGGAATACAAACCCTGATGTCGACTTTCGAGCATCAATATCCGATTGGAAGTCAGAATCTGTATATCCCAAGACTTGGAGATCACCATCTCCATAGACCAAGATGTAATCTTGCATCCATCTTAGATATTTAAATATATTCTTTACTTCATTCCAGTGTTGTTCTCCATAGCAGGATTGGTAACGACTTACCACTCTCACTGCATGGCAGATATCTGGCCTAGTACACGTCATGGCATACATTAAGCTTCCTACAGCTGATGCATAAGGGCATCCAACCATGCCTTTCCTTTCCTCAACAGTTTGAGGAGCTACTCCTTTAGATATGTGGATACCATGTCTTAAGGGTAGGAATCCTTTCTTGGAACTATCCATACGGAATCGTTCAAGAATCTTCTTAATGTATCCATGTTGTGACAATCCCAATATCCTCTTTTCTCGGTTTCTGAACAACTTTAGACCCAAGATGTAAGAGGTTTCTCCAAGATCTTTCATCTCAAAGGTATGGGATAGCCAAATTTTCACACTGGTCATCATCCCTGTATCATTCCCAATGATAAGGATGTCATCTACATAAAGCACGATGAACACAATGGCGCTCCCCCTAAGCTTCTTGTATACACAAGATTCATCGGGATTCTGCACAAAATCATAACTCTTTATGGTTTCGTCAAATCTAATGTTCCAGCTACGAGAAGCTTGCTTGAGCCCATAGATGGATTTCTTCAGCTTGCATACTTTGCCATCCTCAATTATGAAGCCCTGGGGTTGCTCCATATAGATATCCTCCTCAAGGTATCCATTGAGGAAAGCCGTCTTGACATCCATCTTCCAGATGTCGTAATCAAGATATGCAGCTATAGCTAGCAATGTTCTGATGGATTTAAGCATATAGCCACAGGAGAGAAAGTCTCATCGTAGTTGATGCCTTCTCTCTGTGTGTAACCCTTGGCTACGAGCCGTGCTTTGAAAGTCTACTTTCCCATCAGGTCCCCTCTTTCTCTTGAAGATCCATTTACACCCAATGGGTTTTACCCCTTTAGGTGGATCCTTTAGGGTCCATACACCATTCTTATGCATGGAGTCAATTTCTGACTTCATTGCTAGCATCCATCTATCCATGTCATGATCCGCGAGTGCTTCATCAAATGAAGTAGGATCATTGTCAATCTCACTTGACACATGGAATCAATACCTTTCAGGTGGTGCAACCACCCTCGAACTCCTTCGAAGAGGTATAGGTGTTTCATCTTTATTTACTTTTTCAGTTTCTGGCTCAGGAAGCTCAGAATCCTCGGGGGATTCAATGAGCTTCATATTTATCTTGACCCTTAAGGAAATCATTCTCCATAAATTTCACATCTCTAGAAACAAAAATCTTTTGAGTCTCAGGGTCATAGAGTTGGTATCCAATACCATCTTTAACATACCCAATAAAGTAATACTCACGAGAGCGAGATTCTAACTTACTTGCGTCCACGTTCTTCGCATGGACCAAGCAACCCCAAACCCTCAAGTGATTAATACTAGGTTTGGTTCCATACCAGAGCTCATGAGGAGTTTTAGGTACAGATTTGCTAGGAATCTTATTCAGGATATATATTGCAGTCTCTACTACATATCCCCAGAAACTAAGTGGTAAATGTGCTTGCTCATCATTGAACGAACCATATCCATGATGGTCCTGTTGCGTCTTTCAACAATACCATTAAGTTGGGGAATTCCAGGAGGAGTGAGATTGGAAACAATTCCATTCTCTTTAAGGTATTCCTTGAATTCATCTGAGAGGTACTCGCCACCTCGATCAGATCGAATTCGTTTAATCTTCCTATCGGTTTGATTCTCAACCAAAGCCTTGAATTCTTTGAACTTTTTAAAGGTTTCAGATTTATGACGTAATAGGAAGACAAACCCGTATCACGAATGGTCATTAATAAACGTCAAATAATATCGATATCCATTTCGAGTCGTGGTACTGAAGGGACCACATACATCAGTATGTATTAGGTCAATAATACCTTCGCATCTTCTAACCTTGTTACGGAAAGGCATACTAGTCATTTTTCCTTGAATGCAATTCTTGCAAGTAGGTAAAGATTGAACCTGTAGAAAATCTAAATGTCCATCCTTTGTCAATCTATTGATCTTATCAACATACAAATGACCAAGCCTTGGATGCCAAATCTCATTCAAAAGATTTTCATCCTCCCTGGATCTTTTAGGGTTTTTATTAGTGGTTGTTACATTCATAACACTTTTATCAATGCACAATTCATAGAGTCCTCCAGAAGTCAAAATGCCATCTGCAATATATTTATTATAACGATTTATGACTAATTTATTACAGAATAGGAACGGATATCCACTTCTAACTTGTTTAGATACAGATATTACATTTCTTCTGACTTCAGGTACATAAGGCCACTCTTTAAGTACTAGGACTCTTCCATTAGATAATTACGCCTCCAGTGCCCCGACTTTTTGCAGTGGTGACAGACGTCAGTTTTCTTTGACGCCATTAGAGTGGATGCATTGGAAGATGAGCCAACACTTTGTCCCTTCTTCTTTCTCTTCTGGGCCGGGCCCTTCCGAGAACCATGCTTCCGACCGCGCTTCCCTCTAACCTGTGCAACCATTGCACTGCCAGCGGGACCATCTTTTTTCATCACGTCTTCTGCAGACTTTAATGCAGCAAGAAGCCCAGCATTTGCAAATTCCAGCTTGTTCATGTGGAATGACACCACAAAGTTATTGAAAGATTTGGGCAACGATAGCAGAATGAAATCAGATTACATGTCTGCGTCCATGGTTGTCCCCAGAGTCTCCAGCTCCGATAAGTACCCAAACATTTTGAGTACATGTTCACGGACCCAAGTCCCTTCTTGCATCTTGCAGCGAACGAGTTCTTTAATAACGTTGTACCGCTGGGTGCGGTTAATGTCACCAAATATATCTTTCAGATTCTGCATAATCTCCTGACAAGTACTCATCTCCACATGTTGTTTCTGAAGAACATTGGAGAGAGAACCCAAGATGTAGCATCTAGTCAAGACATGATCTTCATCATACTTGTCATTGTATGCTTTCTCTTCCTTAGATTTAGGGTTTTCATGCTTTTCTTCTGAGAGCACATAACGGATGCGCTCAGCCGAGAGTACAAGCTCCAAATTACGGATCCAATTCGAGTAATTCGGTCCGGTCAATTGGTTGACCTTCAGAAGCCTGCTAAGTGGATTCATGAACTTCATTTTCTGAAATTAAGAATGCACTATATTAGAACATATAATCATATATTCAAATTTATGATATTTGATTAAGGTTTTTAAATCAAATTATTCTTGCATTGTCAACTTTGAAAGTTCATTCCCTTAATCACTTTCAAAGTAAGAGATATACTTACCGCTATATCTCAAGAAAGAATTGGGATCTCCTCTTTATCTTTGTTACATCCCAATAATTTGAGAAATTGCAACTCCAATAAAGAGAAGCGGGAACACATTCCGCCTTGCAAGTCCAACTTGCATTTCCCGATTCAGTCTTCAATACCCGGGCCCACCACCCCTAAGGTGATGTTGACCCATCATTAATTGAACCAACCGTCAACATGAATAGAACTTGCTATGCGCAATCCAATATCGCCCCAATAATATGAGGATCCGATATTGGGACGCATACGGCCTTACTCTTTCGAGAAGCAAAGAGTCCGATCCAGATGCTCTTGCATATAGGAGCTGTCACTTCGTACAGGCGTCTCCTATATACAATCCCTGGTGACGGAAACCCTTCGCCTTGACGGGAGACCATGGATGTCACTTATGTGATCCTCCACCTCTTATTCAAATTTAATTATTTATCATGAATCCCATTCATATAATTAATTCTTCCAAGGGAATGATCAACTCTAATCATATTAGAGTATTTTAATTGGACATAATTAATTAAATCATATTAAATTAATTATCAATCCAATTCAATAAATCAAACTTGATTGTTTTACTTGAATATATATGGTATTATTCTCAAAGTACGTATTATTTCGTATTTTAATAATTAGAAAATATAACTTGATTTCTTCGGCATTATCAAGACCCTACCCGTTGTCATGGCCAGTACCGGCGAGAGTGGGACGGACCACATACGTTGCAACCCGCTACCCCAGCGATCTCCGGCTAGACACTATATCAGCCTCGAGAAAGGATAATGCCAAATAGATCAATTTGTACTTGAGATGATCATCGGTTCTTCAATCGAAATTATACCATATAGTAATAATCAAAACATTTTTGATTATAAGGAAATTTGCTAGACAAATTCCCAATCCTATTCAAGCAAGGAGTTTGATGATTGTGTTTCCAATTTTGATCTAGCTCAAATCTAATCAATTAATTGGTTGAGGCCAAGTCAATTAAGGAAATAATCATCTTCCAATATTTCTCAAATATTTTCCATAATTATTTCTTGAAATTAACAATTAATTTCATTAATTGACAATCACATGGTTCTTGATTAGGACTGTAATTTCAGCAGTGACTCCTACTTACTAAAATTAACATATCTCAATCATATTAAATCCAAATTAGACAAAATCAATTTTCATAGATTGCTAATTTGATTTAGGACAGAACCCAAATGATATTTCACGCATTTCGAGGCAAGTCTAAACAGTAATTCACTCTTTAATCATGTTAAGATTTGTTGTTCTCGCAACAGTGCATACATGTTCATTAAAACAATCATATCTCGAGCAAACGAAATCCAAATTACGTAAACTCAGATCCTATGGTTTCTTTATTTAATGGGGAACAAATCCAAGTGTTAAATTCGTGTTTAAACAATTTAAACAGTGTCGAATTTATTCACTAAATAGAAGTGCGAAAATCAAATGCGGTAAAACTTTCGCGACTTCCACGAACCCAAGTCGTCCTAGGTTTGTGGATCGTATCTAAAACCTTCGATCTAAGGCTATGATACCACTTGAAGGATATGGGAAAAAATCCTCAAGCGCATCACGGAAGCGTGATCGTCGTACCGGATACGACGGAGAACGACTAGTCGTACTAGTTGTTCGGTGCGGCGGAATTTAAAATTTTTATGCGATGAAACCACATGATCCAAGAACGATTCTCGGATCGTTTCATCTATAACCACAAGTATAATGCAATACCTCTTGAAGCGTGGTTGATCGAGTCTCTACGAAAAGAGACCTCCTGTCTCAAGTCCGATCGTCGGAGAGATTGCTTGCGAGCGTGGGGATGAACCGCGTAGTCCTCGCAATACAACAAGATGATCCAAGCACGGTTGCTCCTGATCTCGTCGTACGAGATCGAACGTCTACTTCGTGAGCGTAGCACTCCAAGAAGACGGAGAACCGCAGAGCGTCGAAGCGGCAGCGCGGTGGCATAGGCGTCGACGAATTCCTCTCCTAGGGTTATGGTGGTCGGCCACCAAGAGAGAGAGGGAGAGGGTTGGCGTGTGAGGAGTGTTGGAGCATTCGTTGTATGCGCCCATTGTGTTGTAGCAGGGTAAATGGATCCTGGAGGAGATCCATTTACCCCATCTAGTGTTTAGTCCCACATCGTCCAACGGTGGAACTTGAAGGCTCTGCAGAGGCTATATAAGGAGCCACAAACCTCCTATATCCTTTGAGAAAGTTCAATAGAATATCCGCCCCTTTGAGGGCTTCTCCCGTGGTTTCATCCCGCTCCTAACGGAGTAGGGTTCCACGTAAAATCCCGCTGTTCTTTTCTTTTATTATCTTTTCCATGTTTACGCTTCCGCTTCCGATTTTCTAACATGGTATCAGAGCGGGTCGGTTCTCGGGGATTTTTTTTGTGTTCTTTATGTTTTATTCGAGAATCGATTATCAAAATCTGTTCTCGATCGTTCTTGTAATTTCTGTTCTTAAAGATTATTCGAGAAGAAGTTTTTTTTTCTGAGTTCAAGATACGAGTTGTAGGGTTTCCATCTGAAACCCTAATTTATTTCCTGCCACATGCTTCATCCATGGCGATTTCTCGCTTCCAGTTGCTAAAGATCCATGCGTAATGACCATAGAGGCTGCATATGGCGGCTAAGCCCTTGTCCAGGCGATGCGGAGCCCTAGCCTGCACATCCAAGCGATCGCACAAGGATCGCACAGGCCCAGACGCATCAGCCCCACATCCAGGCCAGATCTCAGCCGCAGTCCTCCCAGGTTTTCTTTGATGTGAAACCCTAAATCCATAGCCTACGGCAAGGGTTCCACAATCAGTCATAGCCGCCAGGCTTCATTACGGTTATCCCCTCACGGGATACCCTTAATCTCGAAGGAGTTCTCCCCTCACGATTCGTCAACCATGACGGTGGCCTGCAGCCTCCAGATTCTCGGTGGCCAACAAGAAATCAGAGCCTACAAAGCTGCGTGGCTCCATCGCCACGCTAAGCCCTCCCCTCTCAAAGCGGTGCTGGCGGCGAGCCCCCTCTGCAGCAGACCACCAGGCGGTGCCGCCTGGTCCCGCGCAATTCGCTTCAGGTCGAGACCCTTGCGCGTCACTTCTCCAACAGGCGGAGCCGCATATCCATGGTGACCCGCAGATCCTCCGATGCCACTCTCCCTCCAGCAGGGTGCGCAACCCGCGCGCCCCGAACTCCAGTAGCGACGACACCTCGCGCATGAGGCGCAGGAGGCGCATCTCTTCCCCATCGATGAGGACTTCATCTCTATCACCTCTCTCAGGAGGCGCATCGTCCAGGCAATGGCGAAGAAGCCCCATTCTTGGGGCGGCAACGACGGCAAAATAGAAAAGAGGATTCCCTTCGGAGGAACCCTAGCGGGCTCCTTATAAAAAAAGGGATGTGAAGGGCTACGCAGTACAAAAAAAGGGTGTTTTTTGATTGTAAGTGCCCAACTGGGCCGGAAGTTGTAGAAAAAAAGGGGGGCCAAAAGGGGGCAGTCCAGTATAATTAAAAAAAGGGGGGGCAGCAATATTGTTGGGCCCATGTGGCCGTTCTATTTATAAAAAAAGAATGAATTTTCGAGAGAAAAAAGGCGCGTTCATTTGAAAAAGCCGTAAGCTGTTTAAAAAAAAGCCGCGCACAAAGAAAAGTCCTACGCAATTTTTTTTTAAAAAAAGAATGAATTTTCGAGAAAAAAAAGGCGCGTACATTTGAAAAAGCCGTAAGCTGTTTAAAAAAAAGCCGCGCACAAAGAAAAGTCCTACGCAATTTTTTTAAAAAAAAAGAGAAAAAAAAGGAAAAAAAATGATGAATGTTTTGTAAAGCCGACAAAGTTGTGATCGGCTAAGTAGTTTGTTTTTTGTCCCCATCATTGTTGTCTTCTCCCAACTTAGTCGATGTCATGTTTTCCGACAAGTATGGGAGAAAGGGGGAGTATATATGTAGAGTCACAGGTCTTGTATTCCAGATGCAGATTCAGATTTCCAGACCGATCAGATTTCAGACTCTACGATTCAGATCCAGTTTCAGACTCGACATCAGATAGTTCCGAGCCCAGTTTCAGACACGCACATGGATGCGGTCATTTGCAGATGAGCATAAGTTGCCATCATTTGTTTCGCGGTCCCCATCATTCTTCTTGTTGTCAGGCCAGAGTTTTCATGTGAGCCATAAGGACTCCAGAGCAGAGGACCATTCCCTTGAGGGCAAGGGTTTTCATGTGGTATCATAGGTACACCAGAGCAGTGCACCATTCTCTGAGCCAGATGGGAGAGACACAGTTCTCCGACGAGGAGACTAATTTCAGACTCCATTCTCCAGCGACCGTGGACTCCGATGAGGACTGCACAACCACGGCCTTTTCAGTTCGGCCCTTTTCAGAGATGGAGCAGTTGTCCACATTATTGTGGCGGGCCAGAGTACTCCGACGAGGAGACTCATTCCAGTTGCAGTGACTCTGACAGGCGCAGTTCAGAGCACATGCTCTCCAACGAGGAGATTCAGAAGACTCACACTCCAGCCCGTTCGTCCTCCTCACCTGCACGACATGAGAAGCAACATCCTCGACTGCAGCAATGTGCGCGTTGGGTTGATATTGTCCGTAGTGTCCTGTAGCGTTGAGTTGAGTTTCTTTCTGTTTGTCCAAGCTGAGCATTGCATGCTCCAGCTTGAGGGGGAGTGTTGGAGCATTCGTTGTATGCGCCCATTGTGTTGTAGCAGGGTAAATGGATCCGGGAGGAGATCCATTTACCCCATCTAGTGTTTAGTCCCACATCGTCCAACGGTGGGACTTGGAGGCTCTGGAGAGGCTATATAAGGAGTCCCAGACCTCCTGTAACCTTTGAGAAAGTTCAATAGAATATCCGCCCCTTTGAGGGCTTCTCCCGTGGTTTCATCCCGCTCCTCATGGAGTAGGGTTCCACGTAAAATCCCGATGTTCTTTTCTTTTATTATCTTTTCCATGTTTACGCTTCCGCTTCCGATTTTCTAACAACGAGAAAGAGAGAGAGAGATGTGCTACCAATAGCATGTACAAGAGAGCATGGTATGCCTCTCTATTTATAGGGTTTTAGGATCCATGGATTACCAATAGCATGTACAAGAGAGCATGGTATGCCTCTCTATTTATAGGGTTTTAGGATCCATGGATCTCAATCCATGGGACATATAAAATCAAAGGATGAGATTGATTTATGTCAATCCAATGGTCAAGATTATTGTTGGTAAAAACCAACAACTTATGATTTAATTTAGATTAAATATATTTGATAAATCAAATATACATCAATCCTAAAATTAAACCAATTAAATAAGGAGAATATTACAAAGGAGATCAATCCACCCCAAGGAATAGGGTGGACGGCCACCAATTCCATATAGGAATTGGGTGCCGCCCACCACCTTCCAAGTGGGGTGGGCAATCTCATGGATTTCCATGAGATTGCATATCTCCTTGATTTTCTCCATTATTTATCCAACAACTTTTGTTGGGATTTATTCATCCAAATTAATTCACAATTAATTTTGAGAATATTGCAATCTTGACATTGGAAAATTGTGAATCACATTCACAACCCAAAACAAAAAATAATTTACATTTTCAATTAATTAGACATTATATATCCAATACACATTAATAATTAATCAACAAATATAAATTATAATTAGCTCTCTCTAATACATTATAAATCACATTTGAAATATAATATGAATAATTGGATATTACTATCTACATTATTCTTATCCATGATAATTAAATTACATTTAATTACATTGGATAATTCCTCATACATCATGATAATTAAATCACATTTAATTATCAATTTCTCAATGCTTTGATCGTATGGAATTATTCTTGAACCATTCAAGAACAATGCTATTTCTCCTCAGATACTTGGAGATAAGAACAGGGCGATTTTAATGTTCCACGTATAGTGTCTTCGATATTGAGATCACATCTCAAATCCAGATCCATGGACCTCTCATAGATGCTTGATTAAATCAAGACCGTAAACCTAATCTTCTCATTGCATCTGAATCTCATTCAGATCAATGTCCAGTACATGGACTAAGATTAGGTCACTTCTCTAATGAGAGGAGTCACTATAATCCAGACCTCTGTCATCACTCCCTCGGAATGGAAGCGTCATGGTTATACAATCGTTTATGATCAAATCACCTCAAGTATTCCTAAAACCTGTACATCCTGCATACTGGAAGACTCATGATCATCCTGAAGATATAGATCACTTTACACTGTCATCTTCAAGGTTTGATCACTAAGTTCTCTCAATCTTGGTCCTTGGGATTTGGTACAGATCATATGCTTTCACAAAGCATGTATCTTACCTTCAAATTCATGTCATGCTTCTAAGGCATGACGACCATGCATGGAATTTGATCAGTCCCAAAACCTCATGAGTGAGCTCATGTCTCCCGGTTCACAAGTGAACCTGTATGATCCCTTTGAGAGATCGTATCACTCATATGCCCTTACATGCACACCAGCTCACCGATATATAGACGTTGGTTAGGTCATCAACCTATTGGTCTGCCAAATGTACACACTCAGACATATAGCAATACATCTGTCTTTGGTCAGAGGATGTTTGCCTGTGATGTGACATTATTCATCATAGGTCTTTGGTTATCTCGATCTCGTTAAGTCAACCCATTGACTCAACTAATATGATACCTCCGAATCACTATTCCCATGCAGAGGACCTGCATCAAGAGGTCGATCAGATATCAGCCTAATGAGATAAGGATTGCCATCTCCTACTCAGGCCGGAGATCATCACTTCTTAATCCTTTGATGATGCTTGATGAGTCCTCTATCTAACTCCTTAGATATTCATCCAAGCATCAGCCTCTATGATTCAATTAATGAATCAACATCTGTATGATTATTAAGTTGGCCATGGTACATAACCCATATTGTACAGAGGGACCTTATAGTGCATTCATTCATTAAATATCAGAAAGGGAGTGAAACATAATCAATAACTTTTATTGATAAATCATTTATTACAATAACATTTATTGCAGGAATGGTTCGCCTCGGGCTCACATTGCTAACAGATGGAAGTGATGGTGGTGGAGGTGTAACGGGTAGAGGAGACAACTGACTCGTAGGAGGAGGTGGCATGTAGATTTCAGTATCAGACTCTGAAGAAGCCAACATGTCACCTGTAGGAGAGAAATACATCACAAACTAAAAAAATGTGACATTAACACTGATATAGTATTTCCTGCGTAATGGATCATAGCACCGATATCCCTTCTGGGTCCTGGAGTATCTAACAAACACACATTTGACAGCCCTAGGAGAGAGATTATCAAGACCTGGAGCCTATTGGTGAACAAATGCAACAGAGCCAAAGACGCGGGGAATAAGAGAGAACAACTCCTTCTCAGGGAAGGCTATAGAGAAAGGAATTTCCTCACCCAAGACAGACGAGGGTATGTGATTCACTAGATAACATGCCGTAAGAACATCACCCCAAAATGAATGTGGGGCACGACTCTGAATGAGCAGGGTCTGAGTGACATCAAGTAAATGTCGATGCTTTCTCTTTGCAACACCATTTTGCTGAGAAGTGTAAGCATATAATGTTTGATGAATTATACCACGGGAGAAAAAGAAATATGATAGTGCACGAGTACAAAATTGCAAAGCATTATCTGTCCTCACAGATTTCACAGAAGAAGAGAAAACATTCTGCACTTCATTAATAAAAGTTTTGATCACATCCCCTGCTTCAGGTTTATTCTTTAATAGAAACACCCATGACAAACGAGAAAAATCATCTACTGCAACAGGATAAAACCTGTGTCCCTGGTGATCAGGAACACGACTTGGATCCCAAATATTGAAATGAACTAACTTAAAAAGGGAGTTACTGCTCCGACTCTGACGACCGGGAAAAGCTGACCGATGATGCTTTCCCAACTGACACGCTTCATACTGGAAGGAGGAATCCAGAGAAATTTGCGACAAAATGCGACACATCTTCTAGAGAGGGAGGCGACCAAAACGTAGATGCCAAGTATAGGGAGATACTGGTCCGGTTGAATGAAAGGATGTGCCTACATAGGGAGTGCGGACCAGGCGATAAAGGCCATCCTGCTCACGGCTACATCCAATCATTCTGCCCGTAAGAATGTCCTGAAAAACAAGAGACGATGGGTCAAAAATAGCTTGACAATGCAAATCCTTTGTAATCTGACTAGTAGATAACAAATTCATTGAGAAATACGGAGCATGTAACACATTCTGCAAACACATTGAGGGCGTCAAACTAATCTCCCCCAGCCCTATGATCGGGGAATGAGTCTCATCGGCTATCACCATGATTCTCCCTGGAGGAACCTGTCTATATGTTGTAAACTTCTCTCTGTCTCCACATAAATAATGTGTTTCCGGAGTCCATAATCCACTCTGTAATCTCAGATCCATGACAAGAGGTAAAAGCATAAGGACTACCTGAGATGTTGGTTGTAGCGGACGTACTGGCAGAAGCAGAAGCTGCAACATCTGAATAGCCTCTTGGAGATGAGGCAGGGCATGATATCCCTTAGTGTGGCTACGAGATCATCAAATCTTTGATCTGAAGTAGAAGGTGCAAGAGACTCAACCTGTTCCGCTACCCGTGCTGATGCTAGGAAGCCATGCTTAGAATAGCATGTATCCTCTAAATGACTGGGACGATGACAATACGTGCAGGGCTGACAGATTCGACCTCCTCTGCTACGGGATCCACATCCACGAAAGGTAGATGAGCTGCCTCTGCCCTTGGAGGCTGCCATTGCCGAAGAGGTCTGGCTAGTAGTATGCGGTCAGAACAATGGTCCTGCTAAGTCGACGGAAAGCTTCCTCCATAGGAGGAATAGTAGCACCCGCAAGGATCGGAGAGCGAGCAACGTCATATTCGGGATCAAGTGCAGCAAGAATACACAAACCATGGTAACATTCATGTATGTCTTCTGAAGCTAAGGAGTGGCCTTCAGAGGCATGAAGTTGTGGAGCTTATCAAACATCCCGCGTAAGGACGTGTACAGTGAGTGGAGAGGCCGTCTGTTCTGCTTGACAGTGAAGATACCATGCTGTAGTTGAAGTATCTTGGTCTCATTCCTTGCCTGAGAATAGGTTGCTGCAAGAATATCCCACATTGCTTTGGCAGTTGGCTAATGCAACACGTCATTGGCGATCTCTATCGTCAATGTACCTGACAGCCAAACTTTGGCATATGCATTATCCGCCTCCCACGAGGCATGAATCCATGTTTTCTCCACTAGTTTGTCGTCGGTAAGAATATGCTTCTTACCATTAGACTTCATAAGGCTCATGAACTGCATAGCCCAGAGCTCATAGTTCGTCCCGTCCATCTTGACAATTGGTGCCGGACCTCTGAAGGCACCTGTGGCGGGTACATCGACTTTGTTTTCGGATATGTTGCCGGATGAAGATCTCAGGGGTTTTGTAGACCGATAGATAAATGTCTACACTGACATGTGAGGATTCGATTGCATATGTAGACTTATGCAATCAAATCCATCTACCGAAACGAACGAAGAGAGAGAACGACGAAAACGAGGGCCAACAGCAGTGGAGGCCGGCGGCCTGACGACAATGGTGGAGAGGCCGGAGAAGGTGTGCAGGTGAGGGTAAGCGGCGCTGGCGACGCCGGTGGAAAGGAGGGATGGCGGGCGGTGGCACCGAGATTGAGGGGGGTGGGTTGGCTGGTGTGGATTAGGGTTACGGTATACGAGATCTGGTCTTGGACTGCCGCTCTGATACCATGTTGGAAGAAATGAGTGCGTTTGTTTATTTCTAAGAACCCTAGACTCTCTTATATAGAGGAGAGACCTATGTATAAATTACATAAGATGGATACAGAGAAATAAAATAAAGAAAAAAAGGTACATAGAGAATATGGAAATATATAAATATCTCTACATTATGTACCTACACTTCTAAAACGATGTCACCAAACGTAAACACCATCATCTCCTAGATGTTACGAGGACTCTCTTGATACATAATCATGCTCCTCACACTTACTAAGGAGATGTTGTCCTTATTGCCTGCTATCTCAACAACTGTATGCAATCTTTTGTGTTAGGAGAAAAGGGTCCTTATTTGATTGTGTTACCTGAAAAGGACTTCTTCTCACTAACGCCTCGTATATTTGATTCTAATGCGTTTGTTCATAATCTGGCTCCTTCCAGCGACAAGCTCTCCCTTAAAGTTGTCAAGTGCATCTTTGTTGGTTACTCTTGGACCACGAAAGGGTATCGATGTTTTCATCATGTTGAATGGAAGTACTAGACATCACATTCATTGAGTATGTTATGTATTTTCATCCTAGTAAGGAGGTTTACATTCCACCACCTCCTTCGCCTCCTACTCCTACCATACCCCTATGGCTCAAGCTTTGCCTCGTTACTACATTTGTAGGCTGACTACTAGATATCATGCTCATGTGCCTTCGCCATCATCCAACATGCTCGAGGTAAATCATGAACATTTGGTTTCCACTGACGGCGTGGTTGATGTTTCTGTATGGCAGGACACTTTACAGGGTGAAAGTGCAACCCTTCAGGAGATTGTGATATAGAAGACAAATCATTCAAAGGATCTTGATCAACCTATTGCACTCAGGGAGAAGGCATAAATGTGCTATGTATCCTCTCTGAGGTCAAGTTTCACTCATAAATGTGCTACGTATCCTCTCTCAGGTCAAGTTTCACTGCAACCATGGAAGGTCGTATCGGTGATATATCGGCGATATATCGCCAATATATCGGTATCGAGAGGTTAGGGGTATCGAAATCAGAGTGTATATCTTTTTACAGGGATATCGGCGATATATCGCCGTATCGGCTCATATCGGTCAGAAATGAATGGATTCAGTACAAAAAAATACAAGATATCGACCAATATCGCCGATATTTCATCGATATCCCTATATATGAATGTTATTATTCATGCAAGATTGATTACACTACCTATCTGGCTACACCTAGTATTAAAACAATCTACGATTTATATACTTTGTTCCGGGTCGGGGGCGCTGCCCCCGCACCCCCGCAAGGGGGGGCCAACCTGGGCCCCCTAGCCCCCCCAGGCTCGCTGACCGGGCAGCGAGACCCCCGTACTGGTAAGGTATGGTGCGATAAGAGGGTGCATACAATGGTTCTTCAACTTGGTGTATATTTACAAGTTATTTCATGTTGTAAACCTTGAATGAAATCCATTTCCAATATCTATAAGTCAATTCTTCAAAAAAATCTATAAGTCACGAATCAACATTAATATCGATATGTTCGAAATTATCGATATATGCAATATAAACTATATAGATGATCGATATGTGTGATCTAAGAGTATATTTGTAAGTTATTTAGTGATCTAAGAACTTGGATAAACTCCATTTTCAATATATATATAGGTCAACAACTAACAGTACAACCGTATCGATATATGCGATATAAGGTTCATAGATGATCGATATGTGTCATCTAAAAGAGTAAGAGTACATTTGTAAATTATTTAGTGATCAAAGTACTTGGATGAACTCCATTTTCAATATATATAGTATGTCAACAACTAACAATATCAATGATATGTTCGATATGACCGATACGTGCACTATAAGGATCATAGTCCTCATAAATAATCTATATGTATTTTCTGGGTGTATATTTGTATTATTTCATTTTATAAGAACTTGAATGAAATCCATTTCCAATATTTATAAGTCAAGAATCAATACTAATATCGATATGTTCGATATGACCGATATGTGCGATACCGATATGTGCGATATATGGTCTATAAATGCACCGATATGTGTGATATAAGTGTGTATTTGTACGTTATTTGTTGTTTAAATATCTCGGATGACCTTAATTTTTAAAAAAATGCTGAAAAATTGGCTTTTTTGCGCCATTTGCAACATTTCCACCGATATCGTCGATATATCCCGATATATCCATTTCCGGGAGGACCGAAACGATATCGATACGACCTTCCATGACTGCAACATCTATCAGAGGGCCTTAGGAAGTTTGTGGTGGTACTGTCAGCTGTTACGATCCTACATACATATCAACATGTTATGCATGAAAATCAATTGGGACTTTCTATGGAGGAATAGATGATTTCCCTCCAGTCATGAGGTACATGGAGCTTGGTTAGTGCCCTAGCATGAGCTTCTGTAGTTGGTTGCAAATGGGTCTTTACAGCGAAGAAGAGAGCATGTGACAATGTTGATCGCTATAAGGCGAGACTTATAGCATCCTCTCTTTGCTGTGGTACGTGACTGATTGTTCGCACATCTTGATGTCAAGAATGCCTTCTTGTATGGCGAGCAGCAAGAGGAAGTCTATATGCAGTAGCCACCCATGTTCATTTTTGGGTGGGTTTTAGAAGATATGCACATTTCATAAGGCTATCTATAGCCTTAACTAGAGTCCCATAGCATGGTTCCAGAAGCTCTCGGATCTGATAGAGCAGCCAGGCTTCAAGAGATCAACTGCATATCACTCGTTTACAAGATATTATTGTCATTCTAGTGTACTTTGATGGCATTATTCTTACAGGAGATGATTTATAGGGGATCAATGAGACTAAGAAGTTCCTTGGACAACAGTTTGTTATCAAGGACCTTGGTAAACCACGATACTTCCTTGTCTTTAATTTGGCAGGTCTTTTGATAACACAGATGAAGTATGTTATAGATCTTCTAAAGATTCGGATGGCAGACTACAGACATGTCGCTACTCAAATGGATCCCAACATGAAGCTCCACGAAGATGATATAGATGAGGTGGATAAGAGGAGACACATGGAGCTCACTGGGAAGCTTCTCTGTGTAACTATTACAAGTCGGATTTCTATTTTATAATGACTAAAGTCGGTTACTTTATAGAGCATCCACGTCAAGCTCACATGGATGCAGTCTCCATGATCTTAAGGTATCTAAAGTTTTCTCTAGGTACATGGTTGCTATTCAAGAAAGGGACATCTCTTGCCATCGCGGGCTATGCGAATGCTGACTATGCAAGATGTCTTAAAGGTAGAAGTCCAAATATCCATCAGCTCATTGGCCACATGGAAAAGCAAGAAATAAACTATTGTTACTAGGTCAAGTGCTAAATCCGAATACATAGCCATGGCGCAATGAAGCACTAAGATGATGTGCATCAGATCTGTTCCGATTGACCTAGCTATTGACGCACCTCTTTCCATGCAATTACTATGTGATAATCAGGTTGTATTATTCATTGCCAACTGTTGGGAAAAACGAATGACTTGTTTATTCCATAAGCCCTAGGCTCTCTTATATAGGAGAGTAGCCTATGGGTAAATTACATAAAGCATACAACTAAAAATAAAAATAACGAAGAGGTACAGACACTACTCTAAATGCGTCAATCCCCCTCAAGATGGAGCATAGATATCAATCATGCTAAGCTTGGACGCGCACTTCTGGAATGGGCCTCGAAGTAATGCCTTGGTGAATATATCAGCAGTCTGATTCTCTGAGGTGACATGAGATGTAGCAATGAACCCCTTCTGAATCATGTCACGTATGTAGTGACAGTCAACCTCGATATGCTTGGTCTTCTCATGGAATGCTGGGTTGTTTGCAATGAACAAAGCTGCCTGATTATCACATTCCAACTTCATAGGAAGTGGTATATCAAGACATAGATCTGTAAGTAGAGCTTTCACCCACATCATTTCTGTGCTAGCCTGGGTCATAGCCCTGTATTCAGATTCAGCACTGGATCTAGCTACCACTGTCTGTTTCTTGCTCCTCCACGAGACTAGAGCATCTCCAACATAGACTGCAAATGCTGAGGTGGACTTCCTGTCCTTGGGGCATCCTGCATAGTCTGCATCAACACATGCTGTGATAGATATCTCCTTTCCCTTCTTAAATAGCAAGCCTACACCTGGAGATGATTTTAGATATCTCAGAATCATGTGTATTGCATCCATATGAACCTGACGTGGTTGCTCCATGAACTGGCTCACGCGACTCACTGCAAATGATATATCAGGTCTAGTGATCGTGACATACAGTAGTTTGCCTACCAGTTCTCTGTACCTTCTCCTGTCCACCTCCTCTGTGTCATCATCATAGAGCTTCATGCTGGGATCCATTGGTGTCATAGCAGGCCGACACCCAAGCATACCTGTTTCATTCAATAGATCTGTAACATATTTCCTCTGCGACATTACTAATCCATATGGATTTCTAGCAAACTCCAGCCCCAGAAAATATCTAAGGAATCCCAAAGTCCTTGGTGACAAATTCGGTTCCCAGTTTTTCTTTTGCCTGCTTTATGCCCTGCTCATCATCTCCTGTAATCAAGATGTCATCAACATAAATCATGATTACAATGATACCTCTAGTAGTCTTCTGTACAAACAAGGAATGATCAGCATTGGAGCGTTTGTATCCTTGTTTCTCGAAGAGATCTGAGAGCTTCTGAAACCATGCTCTGGGGCTCTGCTTAAGGCCATAGATAGCCTTATGTAACCTGCATACCTTGGAAGACTCCCCCTCAATAGCAAAACCAGGTGGTTGTTGCATATAAACTTCTTCCTGCAAATCTCCATATAGGAATGCATTCTTCACGTCCAACTGATGAAGCGGCGAGTCTCGAGCAACTGCAACTGACAACAAGATCCGTAGAGTGGAATGACGTGCCACAGGCGAGAATGTGTCAAGGTAATCCACCCCGTATGTATGTGTAAAGCCACGTGCAACCAGACGTTCCTTGTACCTGTCAATAGAGCCATCTGCATTGTGCTTCACTGTAAACACCCACTTGCAGGTCACTGGGTTTACATCTGGAGGTATAGGAACCAAACTCCAAGTTCCTCTGGACTGAAGTGCCGCCATTTCTTCCTCCATTGCTAGCCGCCATCTACTATCCTGCAGAGCATCATGATGATTCCGTGGAATATCTATAGCTGAAAGTGCCACAACAAATGACCTGAAATCTCCAGATAGCCTCTCAAAAGACACGGATGCTAATAATGGATATTTAGCACAGCTCCTCTTCGACTTGTGTAGAGCAATAGGAACATCTAAATCAGTTGTAGTCTCATCTGACCTTTGCAACATATCCTCTCAGAAGTATCGTCAGATCCATCAACAGTAATATTTTCATTACATACCATAAGCGAGCTAGAGGACGAGTCATGACCATGAGCGGGAGGAGGCCTGCGGGTATAATGGAACGGTAGCGGTGAGATAGGTGGTGGTGGTGGTGGTGACGGCATATGAGGTGGTGGTGGTGGTGACGGCATCTGAGGTGGTGGTGTCATGTATATGGCATCAGGAGGTATAGGTGGTAGCTGCTTGTCTCCCGAGGCTGAAAAATACATAACAGATTAAAAAAATGTAACATCTGCACTGATCATATACCGCCGACGCAGAGGATCAAAGCACTTGTACCCCTTTTGAGTTCTGGAGTACCCAACAAAGACACACTTGACAGCCCTAGGAGAAAGCTTGTCAGTACCAGGCGACAACTGATGGACAAATGCAACCGACCCAAACACACGAGGAGTAAGAGTGAACAGATCCTTGCCAGGATGAATGAGTGAAAACGGAATCTGTTCATTCAAGACAGAAGAAGGCATACGGTTGATTAGGTAACATGCAGTGAGAACTGCATCACCCCAATAGGAGTAGGGAACATGACTCTGTATAAGGAGTGATCTTGTGACATCAAGAAGGTGACGGTGTTTTCTTTCAGCAATCCCATTCTGTTGAGATGTATGAGCACAAGATGTTTGGTGAATAATCCCTTTTGAGGAGTAATAATTGGCAAGAATATTGGTGCACAACTCTAAAGCATTATCACTTCTCACAAACTTCACAGATGTGGAGAAAACATTTTGTATTTCATTCAGAAAATGAATAATGATATTTTCTGCTTCAGATTTATTTTTCATCAGAAACACCCATGACACTCTAGAAAAATCATCCACAAATACTATATAAAATCTGTGTCCCTGATGATCGGGTACACGACTCGGACCCCAGACATCAATGTGAAATAACTCAAACTTGGAGGTACTACTCCAACCTGGACGACTGGGAAAGGACGACATGTGATGCTTTCCCAACTGACACGCCTCACAATGAATAGGTGTGTGAGGGAGACCATAAGGTAAAACTTGACGCAACTTCTGAAGCGGTAAATGACCAAAACGCAGATGCCACAATAAAGTTGATACTTGTCCAGAAGGAGAGGATGAGGTTCCAGCAAAGGGAGTCTGATTCAGGCGGTAGAGGCCTCCTTGCTCATAGCCACGACCAATCACGTTGCCCGTATGGATGTCCTGAAAAATCAAAGAAGATGGATCAAAAATTGCCCGACAATGTAGATCCTTCGTAATCTGACTAATTGACAACAAATTCATTGAAAAATCAGGTGCATGTAGCATATTCTTGAGCTGCATAGAAGATGTCAATCTAATCTCCCCCTGACCAGTGATGGAGGAATGTGTGCCATTGGCAATTACTACTGTCCGTCCTGGAGGGATATGAGTGTATCCTGAAAGCAGACTCTGGTCACCACATAGGTGATGTGTAGCGCCCGAGTCCATAATCCATGGTAATGTATCTGATCTACTACTGTTGAGTACAAGTATACTACCTGAGGCACTAGTAGAAGCAGAGGCAGAAGCGGCGGCATCAGACTGAGGCTCTGTAGTCGGTGCTGGACCAGATGGTGGAATAATGCCCCTCAGACGGGCAACTAGATCGTCGAACCGTTGGTCCAAAGTAGCAGCAGATGGAGGCTCTATCTGCTCAACAGCTCGTGCGGATGCAGGAAATCCATGCTTCGAGTAGCATGCGTCTTCATTGTATCCAACTCTATGACAATAGGTACATGTCGGTCTAGTGCGGCCACCTCTTCCACGAGGTCCACGTCCACGGCCCTGTTGATGAAATCCGCGACCTCTGTTAGCTGCCATGGCTGAAGAATTCTGACTAGGGGCTGTGGAAGGAACTGTGATCCGACTCAGTCTATGGAAAGCTTCCTCCATGGGAGGAATAGTAGAATCGGCCAAAATCTGGGATCGTGCCGCCTCATACTCAGGATCAAGTGCAGCTAGGAACACGCCCACCATAGTCGCGTTCCTATGTCTTCTGCTGTTCAGGCGTGGCTGTCAGGGGCATGAAGCTATAGAGCTTCTCGAACATCCCTCTCAATGATGTATAGAGAGAATGTAGAGGGCGACCATTCTGCTTGATAGTGAAGATATCATGCTGGAGTTGCAGAATCTTTGTCTCATTCTTCGTCTGAGAATATGTGGCCGCCAGAATGTCCCACATATCTTTGGTTGTGGGTTGATGTAGAATGTCATTAGCTATCTCAATAACCAGTGTACCGAATAGCCACACTTTGGCATATGCATCATCCGCCTCCCAAGAGGCATTGGCTCCAGTCTTCTCAGCAGGCTCTGGTTCGGTAAGAATGTGCTTCTTACCCGTTGACTTCATCATACTCATGAACTGCATTGCCCACAGTTCATAGTTTGTACTGTCCATCTTGACAATAGGCGCTGGACCACGAAAGGCGCCAATAGACGGGATATCTGCCTTGCTTTCTGACATACTGGAGATGGAAGACTGGAGCGACTGACAGAGAATGAGATTTGTCTACAATGACATAGACGGGCTTAGTTGCATGTGTAGACCTCAAGCAACTAACCCCATGCAGATGAAGTTGTGTGTTTGCCCTAGGGGTTAGGGCTTAGCACAAGTACACGCGTGCAAGGAGCACGCGCACACGCAACTGGAGATGCGCGTTAGATCACTTGGAGATGCGCTGGAGATGCGCTGGAGGTGCACTGGAGATGCACAGAGATGCGTTGGACACGCACAGGCGCAGGCGATGCACCGGCGGCAAGGTTGACTTGCGCACTTGCGCAGGAAGGCGCACAGGTGCACTGGCACTGTTGCGCAGAGGTGCAGCACTGGCAGGAGGGCGCTACAGCGTGCCGGCTACGCGCAGGCTCAGCGTGCTACACGCACAAGTGCTACAGCGTGCACAAGCGCACGCTCGCGCACAGCGCGCAGAGGAGCAGCGGCGCTACGCGCACAAGTGCACGCGCACAGGAGCAGCGGCGCTGGAGCGGCAATGGCGATCTCTGGCGGCGCCGATGAGATGGACAGAGAAGAGAGGCCGGCGGGTGGGGGTGGGCTAGGGTTAGGGTTTCGAGAACTCCGGTCTAGGACCGTCGCTCTGATACCATGTTGGGAAAAACGAATGACTTGTTTATTCCATAAACCCTAGGCTCTCTTATATAGGAGAGTAGCCTATGGGTAAATTACATAAAGCATACAACTAAAAATAAAAATAACGAAGAGGTACAGGCACTACTCTATATGCGTCAACACCAACAATCCAACTTTTTATGAGGACAAAACACATCGAGGTGGATTTCCATTACACTAGAGATATGATAAAAAAAGGACGTCATTTCTACTTCCCTCGTTAGCACAGGGGAACATACAAGAGACATCTTCACCAAGGTCCTAGCCACGGGGCAATTCCATAAGTGTTCTTTCAAGATGAGCATGATAGATATCTATGCTCCATCTTGAAGGGCGTGTTATATAATATAGTATTTATGTAATTCTTATTTTTGTTTTACGTGATTTCCACATTGGTTTTTTGCCCTCTAAGGTTTAGCTTCTATCTAAAGGAGCTCTATATCCACAAAATAAATAAGTTATTTATTTCTTTCCACAGTATTTGTCTATTGCTGACTTCCAGTAGCCTTTTAAGCTTGTATTATTAGTCCAACAACTTCAGACATTCTTTGCTAACTTCTTTGCCCTCCCACGCATCCTTTCCTCCAATACGCGACACCTCGAGCCTCCGATCACCTCCGTGTCACATAGCTTCTCCTTGTTCCACTTTCCAATATTAGTATATGCCATGCAGGTCCCCTCACATCGTCTTTTTCCATCTTCACTAGTGAGCTAGATGTCAAAACCAAAATTGTTTTTTAGATTAGGGTTTTGCTTCTTTTTTGAATTTTGTACATGAGGCATGATCTTATATTCTAAGACAATAATGTATTAAGGTATGGTTGGTACATTTTTTAGGTTTCCATGGATTATTTTTATCGTATGTTCTAATTGAATAGTGGCAACGGTGAGTCGCATAGTCCTGCAATCTGAGGTATGGGGTTGCAATCGTCTATGCATTTTAGGAGATGTTGGACTTGATATGTCGAAGTTTTAGTTTGGGCCAAAGCTAGTAGATGATCGACATATCATATTGCATCCCATGTGCAATGAGGACTGACCCTATGTTGACATCTATCCTAGACGATGACGATGCCCATGGTGTATTTCTTTACGACAAGATGATTGAGAAATCATCGCCTATTGAGATGGTAATTGAGAATGCTTCGAACGAAGTCCAAATTGAAATCCACTTTTTTGGAGCACGTGTCGCTTCCTTTGTTGAATCTCGACTATAGAGTCCCAGCTACCCTGCTTACACATGAGTACAAATATCAGTGAAGCATTCATGAGAGAAGTGAACTGTCTTCTCATTATCTGCCCCAGGTCATTGACGACAAGATGAATGATGAAATTGATGAATAATTTGATGCTGATGATGTGAATGACCATTCTTCTCAGACTAAACCCATTGACCAAATTATTATCCAGCCCATACCAATTATATGGCATCAAAGGTGGTGATGGTCTTGCAAAATTTGAAGATTAATTTTTGAAATCAAAATGGGATAGATAGCATTAGTCATAAACTTTGTAAGGGTCAAACTTTCAAGACCAAAGATGATCTCCTTTATGCATTGAAGAAATACAACATTTTATCCCACTATAACTTCACAATCAAAGAATCTACAACTTTAGTTTAGTCTTATTGTGAATCAAGGGTTATAAGTGATTTTTGCGTGAACATTTCTGGAAATCCATTTGTGTATGGGTGATATCTAAGGATGGCGGTCAAGTGGCGGTTAAGATTTGGACAAGTGATTACCAATCACATTGAAGTTATAATGCTGACTTAAAGGATGCATGGTGCTTTCCCATTTTCGCACTAATAGAGAAAACATATATAATTGTGTGCCATATTTCAATGATCAAGCACTTGATACTTTTGCTGCTATTGATAGTGGTAAAAAATACATGGAATGGGCTGCCGAAAAATTACAAAGATGGAGTGCATGTGCAAGTGAACACATAGTAATATGTATTCAACCGCAACCAGATTTCCTTTCTGAGGCTGTTACTCGTGTGCACATTGCATTGCATGTACATGTCAAAACTGGTAGACATATCGAATTCCACGCTTTCATGCAATTGTCGTAATTTCTCAAAGGCGTTCCAAGATTAATTCTTCCGTTGCTAAATGGTATGCTTTTTTTACCGGTTGAAGGGGGGTTTTGGGGGGGGGGGATTCGAACCCTGATCCTTTTAAAGTGGGAGCCACATCTTCTACCACCAGACCATTAGGGGGGTTCTTGCATAATGGTATACTTGATAGCATTAGTTAAAGGTATACCAAGGGAACTTTTTCCCAATGACGGGGACATGGCCAACCATATCGTACTCATCAAGTAAGACCCAACAACAAGTTGAAATGAAATAAGGGGAGACATGGTTCTACAAGAATTCACAATAAGATGGATATTAGAGAGGAGTTGAAGCAGAAAACATGAGACATTTGTTGAACATTGGGTCATAGCAGATTAGTTGTTACTGGAGGGACAAAAATGGGTCGACATCTAGGAATAGTTACTTGGAGCGAGGATTGTAGGTTCTCGGGAGCTTGTGACATGGTTGTTCAATTCTTTTGCATATTCGTCGGACCACACTGATGAGGATACATCACAAAGATCTGCTCGAGCATATATCATATATCTTCTAGGCAATGTCTTATTCATTGACAAGTTGAGTTCATCAATATCTCTTATATATTGCCTCTCATATATGACCTTGATTTTACAGACAGTTTGAATTGGTGACCTGCCACATTAACAGTTATGTACAGACATCTCTGCTAGGGTTGCACATGGATCGGATTTTACCTTAATCCATGTCCAATCAAAACTTAACGAATTATAACTTTTTTTGATCCAATCCAATCAATTAAATATTCAAATCCAAACCCTGGAATACGGATTGGATTGAATTTCTGATACTTATATATCATCCCTTCATGGTCTATCTCCATATTGATATCACTTAATATTAGGATCGCATTTTTGATGTTGAATGGATGTAAAAAAGAGTATTTACTATAATGGATTTAGCCCGATTAATAAATCATCTACAATAATTATAAATACTTTATAAAATACAACAACAACAAAGCCTTATCTTGCATTAAGTAGGGTCAGCTACATGGACTCTTTACCTCCATTCACATCTATCTTAGGTCATTCTCTGTCTTAGATCCAAAAAACTAAGATCCATTCGTATAGTCTCATTTCAACACTTCTTGGGTCTTCCTCGCCCTCTCTTAACTAGCTCAACATCCCAAAACTTGCATCTCCTCACCAGTGCATCAACTGACCTCCTTTGTAAATGGTCAAAGCACCTTATGTGATTTTCTCGCATATTATCCTTAATGGGAAAAATGAGAGACTTGTTTATTCTGTACGCCCTAGGCTCTCTTATATAGGAGAGTAGCCTATGGGTAAATTACATCAAGAGTCCGAAAGAAAAAGAGGAAATACGAAACAGTACAAAATAACATAACATAACATATATCTCTACACTCCCTCTCAAGGTGGAGCATAGATGTCGATCATGCTCAGCTTGGATGAGCACTTCTGGAATGGTCCTCTAAGTAACGCCTTGTTAATGATGTCTGCAGTTTGGTCCCTGAGCTAACATGGGATGTAGAAATAAAACCCTTCTGAATCATATCTCGTATGAAGTGACAATCAACCTCATTGTGCTTGGTTCGTTCATGAAATGCTGGATTATTTGCAATAAATATAGCAACTTGATTTTCACATTCTAGAGCCATAGGAAGTGGGACTTCTATATATAGATCTGTAAGAACAGCTTTCACCCCACATCATTTCTGTAATGACTTGGGCCATAGCCCTATATTCAGACTCAGCGCTGGATCTGGCTACAACTGTTTGCTTCTTGCTTTTCCATGAGACCAGAGAGTTTCCGACATACACAGCAAATCCACTGGTGGACTTCCTATCCTTGGGGCATCCTGCATAGTCTGCGTCTGCACATGTTGAAATAGTAATCTCCTTGTCTTTCTTGAACGGTAGACCTGCACGTGGAGATGACTTAAGATACCTGAGTATCATATGTATTGCATCCATATGTACCTGACGTGGTTGCTCCATGAACTGACTTACCCAACTAACAGCAAAAGAGATATCGGGTCTAGTAATAGTAACATAGAGAAGTTTGCCCACCAGTTCTCTATATCTTCTCCTATCCACCTCCTCAGTGTCATCATCATATAATTTCATACTCGGATCCATGGGTGTAGTGGCAAGTCGGCAACCAAGCATTCCTGTTTCACTCAACAGGTCAGTGACATATTTCCTCTGGGTCATTACCAATACATGAGGATTTCTGGCGAATTCCAGTCCCAGAAAATATCTAAGGACTCCAAGATCCTTGGTGACAAATTCGTGACCCAGCATTTCTTTCGCCCTCTGAATTCCTTGTCCATCATCACCTGTAATCAAAATATCATCTACATACATCATAATTACAATGATACCTCTGGATGTCTTCTGTGTGAACAGGGAACGATTTGCATTGGACCGTCTGTACCCTTTTTTTCAAACAAGTCTGAGAGCTTCTGGAACCAAGCTCTGGGGCTCTGCTTAAGGCCAAAGATGACCTTATGAAGTCTACACACCTTAGAGCACTCCCCCTCAACAGCGAAACCAGGTGGTTGTTGCATGTAGACTTCCTCCTGCAAGTCACCATACAAAAAGGCATTCTTCACATCTAATTGGAATAGTGGCCAATCACGAGTAATCGCAACAGAAAGAAGGATCCGTAGGGTGGAATGACGAGCAACCGACGAGAATGTATCAAGATACACCCGATATATCTATGTAAATCCACGAGCACCCAGGCGTGCCTTGTATCTGTCAATACTGCCATCTGCATTATGTTCAACTGTGAAGACCCACTTGCAACTCACTGTAGACACATCAGTAGGTGCAGGGACAAGGCTCCAGGTACCTCTCTACTGAAGAGCAGCCATCTCTTCTTCCATGGCTAGACGCCATTTACTGTCCTTCAATGCATCCTGGTAATTCCGTAGAATATCCACCGTTGATAGTGCAATAACAAAGCTCCTGAAGTCCCCAGATAAACGATCAAAAGAGACAGTGGATGCTATAGGATATGACGCGCAGCTGCGCTTCTGTTTCTGGAGTGCAATAGGTAGATCCAAATCATCTACATCCTCTTCCGGCCTCTGTAACACATCCTGCTCAGGTAATTCATCAGATCCATCAATATTGAATGTATTCTCAAAACATACCTCATACGAGCTGGATGATGAGCAGTGACCATGACCAGAAGCAGGCCGACGGGTATAGTGGAGTGGCAGTGGGAGAACAGGAACTGTAACAGAAGGTGGAGGAGATGCAGGTAGTGGTGGAGGTGGTGATGGTGGTGGCATGTATATGGCTTCATCAGTGCCTGAGGATACCAACCGGTCACCTGTAGGAGAGAAGTACATAACAGACTCGAAAAAGGTAACATCAACACTAACCAAGTATTTCCTGCGTAATGGATCATAACATTTGTACCCTTTTTGCGTTCTAGAGTACCTAACAAAAACACACTTGACAGCCCTAGGAGAGAGCTTGTCAATACCTGGAGACAACTGGTGAACAAAGGCCATCGAGCCAAACATGCGTGGAGTGAGGGAGAATAATTCTTTTTCAGGAAAAACTAGGGAGAAAGGACTCTTCTCACCTAAGACAGACGATGGCATACGATTAATGAGATAACACGCCGAGAGGACAGCATTTCCCCAGAAGGAGTGAGGAGCATGACTTTGTATAAGAAGCGACCTGGTGACATCAAGTAAATGACGATGTTTCCTTTCTGCAACTCCATTTTGTTGGGAAGTATAGGCGTAGGATGTTTGGTGGATAATCCCTTGTGTTGAAAAATAGTTGGATAGATTTTGCATACAAAATACCAAGGCATTATCACTTCTAATAATCTTAACAGGTGCAGAAAAAAATATTACGAACTTCATTGATGAAATTTATAATAATATTCCCAGCTTCAGATTTATTCTTTAACAAAAAGACCCAACACACACGAGAAAAATCATCCATAATAACCATATAAAACATGTGTCTCTGATGATCAGGAACACGACTAGGACCCCAGATGTCGACATGAAACAACTCAAACTTGGAGATACCGCTCCGACTCTGACGACTGGGAAAGGTAGACCGATGATGCTTTCCCAACTGACAAGCCTCACATTGGATGGGCGTGTGAGGAGAAATCTGGGGTAACACACGACACAATTTCTGAAGCGGTAGATGGCCAAAGCGCAAGTGCCACAAGAAGGGAGAGACAGATCCAGCAGGAAGAGAGGAGGCTCTGGTATAAGGGGTTCGACTGAGACGATATAGGCCGCCCTGCTCATAGCCACACCCAATCACGTTGCCCGTAAGGATGTCCTGAAAAATGAGAGAAGATGGATCAAAATTGCTCGACAATGTAAATCCTTTGTAAGCTGGCTAATGGATAACAAATTCATAGAAAAATCAGGTGCGCACAGCACATTCTTGAGGCGCATAGAGGGTGTCAGGCAAAACTCCCCCTGACCAGTAATCGGGGAATGCGTCACATTGGCAATAACCACAGTACGGCCTGGAGGAACCTGTCTGTAGGCTGTAAGTAGACCTTGGTCTTCACACAGATGATGTGTGGCACCAGAGTCCATAATCCACTCTAAAGTATCTGATCCACTACTACTAGTGAATGCATAAATGCTACCTGAGGTACTGGTGGATGCAGAAGCAGCAACATCGGAGTGACTATCAGACACAGGAACTGATGCAACAAGACCGGATGGAGGAATAATGCCCCTCAGACGGGCTACAAGATCATCAAAGCGTTGATCCAGAGATGAAGCAGATGGGGGCTCAATCTGTTCAGCTACTCGTACGGAAGCAGGAAATCCATGTTTGGAGTAGCACGTGTCTTCAGTATGCCCAGAACGGTGGCAAAAAGTGCATGATGGCCGAACACGACCCCCTCTACCCCGAGGTCCACGGCCACGGGACTGATGATGACCTCCACGACCTCGATTCGCTGCCATGGCTGAGGCAGTCTGATTTGCAGTGGATAAAGGAATAATAATACGGCTCAGTCTGTGAAATGCTTCCTCCATCGGAGGAATGGTGGAGTCTGCCAAGATCTGGGAGCGTGCAGCCTCGTACTCTGGATGTAGAGCTGCCAGAAATACACCAACCATAGTGGCATTCTGGTAGGTCTTCTGTTGCTCAGGAGTGGCTGTGAGAGGCATGAAGCTGTAAAGCTTCTCAAACATTCCTCGTAAAGATGTATACAATGAGTGTAGAGGTCGTCCATTCTGCTTGATAGTAAAGATGTCATGCTGGAGTTGCAAAATCTTCGTCTCATTCTTTGCCTGGGAATATATAGCAGCCAGAATATCCCACATTGCTTTTGTAGTGGGCTGATGGAGAATATCATTGACAATCTCAATTGTCAGGGTTCCAGATAGCAAACCTTGGCATATGCATCATCTGCCTCCCATGAGGCATTGAACCCAGTCTTCTCAGCAGGCTCTTCTTCGGTAAGAATGTGCTTCTTACCGGTTGACTTCATCATACTCATGAACTGCATTGCCCACAGTTCGTAATTTGAACCATCCATCTTCACAATAGGCGTTGGACCTCTGAAGGCCCCTGTAGATGGGATGTCGGCCTCGCTTTCTGACACTATGATAATAAAAGACTAGGGTAGTAGACTGAAGATATGATCGTCTACACGGACATTAACGGGTTTAGTTGCATGTGTAGACTCAAGCAACCAAACCAATTAATTTGGAAACGCGTGCGTGGAACGATGTCTGGAGCTGCACACGCGCTGACCTAGGGCTGCACGCGCACGGAAATTAGGGGCTTCACGCGCACAGATATGCGTACAGGAACGCGCACAGATGCGCGCACAGGAGCACGCACAGGGGCGCACACAGCAACACGCACAGAGGCTGGTGCACTCAAGGGCAGCGCACAGTGGCGACGCACGGCAACACAGGGGTTGGCGCACAGAGGTGCGCACAGGTGCACGGGGGCGCGCACAGGAGCATCAGCAACACGCACAGGTGCATCGGGGTGCGCACAGGGGTGGTGCACAGGGACTGGTGCGCAGGGGCTGGCGCGCGCACAACTCGCACAAGAGAGCGGCGCGATACCGAGTGGAGCCGAAGGCGGGGCCGACCAGGGCTGGGGCCAGGAGCGGCGCGAGGCGGGGAGGCACGCGCACGCGGAGGGCTCGAAGGTGGAGGAGTCTACGGTTAGGGTTTGGTTCGAGAACTCCGGTCTAGGACCGTCACTCTGATACCATGTTGGGAAAAATGAGAGACTTGTTTATTCTGGCGTGCTCTCTATATAAGAGAGTAGCCTATGGGTAAATTACATCAAGAGTCCGAATGAAAAGAGGAAATATGAAACGGAACAAAATAACATAATATAACATATATCTCTACAATCCTCGATCAACACTACACCAACTATCCTTCTGATTGCATCATTCCGAATCCGATCTTTACGTGTGTGTCCACACATCCACCTTAGCATTTTTATTTTTGCTATTGCCATTCTCTGCACATGTCTACGGTTCACAGGCCAACTTACAGATCCATATAGCATAGCAGGTCACATGGTTGCTTTGTAAAGCTTCCCTTTAATTTTCAAAGGAATTTTCTTATCACAGAGAACAGTAGAGGCTCCTCTCCACTTTAACCAACTTGTATTTATTCTGTTAGTAACATCTCCATCATGTTGCAAAATAGATCCCAAGTATCTAAATGAATCTCTCTTCTGAATGTTATCATTACCAATCTTCACATCAATTCCTTTACCATTGCTTCCATAAAAAATGCACTCCATATATCTAGTCTTAGCCCTATTTATATGAAATCCTTTAGTCTCCAATGTATGTCTCCATACCTCAATCTTCTCATTTACTCCATCTCTAGTCTCATCAATCAACATGATATCATCATCGAATAACATACACCAAGGCATTACATCCTGAATGTGACTTGTCAACTCGTCCATAATCAAAGTAAAAAAAAATGACTCAAAGCTGAACCTTGATGCAAACCAATGTTGATGTCAAAATAGTCAGTATTCATAGACTATATTTTTACACAAGATGAAGCCTTATCATGCATATCTTTTATGAGGTTAATGTATAGGACATGTACTTGTCTCTTCTCCAAAACTCTCCACAATATCTCCTGTGGGACAGAATTATAAGCCTTCTCCAAATCAATAAAAATCATATGGAGGTTCTTCCTTTTAGCTCTATAAATCTCCATGTTCTCCTCAAGTGGATGGCTTCAATAGTTGAGCGACCTGGCATGAATCCGAATGGATTTTATTTTATTTTGGAAACTTGCCTTAATCTTCTTTCGTTCATACGTTCCCAAATTTTCATAGTGCGACTCGTCAACTTTTTACCTCTGTAATTTGAACAATTTTGAATGTCTCATTTGTTCTTATAAAGAGGTACCGCAATGCTTCTCCTCTAATCTTCAGGCATTTTCTTGCTTTACCAAATAACATTGAATAAATTCTTGCTTCACCAATTTCTATATTTATTTCATAAAATAAATATATAAAATTATTGTATTATTGGTTTATGTTGGAAGAAAAATAAGAGATGATTTATTTCTGAGAACCCTATGCTCTCTTATATAGAGGAGAGACCTATGGGTAAATTACATAAGGCGGAAAAACAGAAATACAAATAAGCAAACGATACTTATAGAATATAGAAATACACAAATATCTCTACACTCCCCCTCAAGATGGAGCATAGATATCAATCATGCTTAGCTTGGACGAACACTTCTCGAATGGTCCTCTGAGTAATGGCTTGGTAAGGATATAAGTTGTTTGCTCCCTAGAACTAACATGAGAAGTAGAAATTGAAGGATATGGAGAAATCCTCAAGCGCATCACGGAAGCGTGAGCGTCGTATCGGATACGACGGAGAATGACTAGTCGCACTATGTGTTCGGTGCAGCGGAATTTAAAAAATTTTCATGTGATGAAACCACATGATCCAAGAACGATTCTCGAATCGTTTCATCTATAACCACAACAAGTATAATGCAATACCTCTTGAAGCGTGGTTGATCAAGTCTCAAAGAAAAGAGACCTCATGTCTCAAGTCCGATCGCCGGAGTAACGACTTGCGAGCGCGGGGATGAGTCGCGGTGTCCTCGCAATCCAAGAAGATGATCCAAGCACGGTTGCTCCCGATCTCGTCGCACGAGATCAAACGTCTCCTTCGTGAGTGAAGGACTCCAAGTAGACGGAGAACAGCAGAGCGTCGAAGCGGCGGTGCGGTGGCGTAGGCGTCGACGGGTCTCTCCTCTAGGGTATGGTGGACGGCCACCAAGAAGGAGTCAAATTCCTAAGTAGTACCTGGGAATTACTTATATACCCGGGTATTACGTAATGTTTTTTTTTACTTAAAAACTGCAGAGGTGTCGCATGTTCAACATGCGACACCCCTTAAGTTTTTTTTTTACCCAGGAACTGCGTTAGTGTCGCATGTTGGATGTGCGCTATAGGTAACGCATATTCAACATGCGACATATATCCAGGGAATTGCTCTCGAAATGTTCTGTACAGGTATCAGGTCTCGAAATGTTCTGTAAAGGTATCGCATGTTGTATATGCGACATTCTTGCAGGGAGGGATAACACATGTTCAATATGCGTCACCCTTACAGGAAATTTTCCTCAAAATGGCTGGGGCAGGTGTGGGCTTTGAAAGTTGAACATATGACGCATGTTCAAAATGCGTCATCTTTACAGTAATTTTTCGGCGAAAATGGCTGTACAAGTGTGGGCTTTGGAATTTCAAGTTTTTAAAAACCATTGAAAAGGCATGCCAATCCCATGTTTTTAATGTAAATAGACATATTTTTGTAAACATTCCAGACATTGCAAACATTGTAGACATTCCAAACATCAAAGAAGACATTTCAATATGCGTCATCCTCGAATGGTATGTATACACATTCCAAATAGACTTGTTCATGAATACACATTACATTTTTTGCATCATATTAAAAATTACATTGATTACAATTCAACGTTTTTTCCTCCGATGGTATGTAATCGTAGAATCTGGAGGATGGAACGGTAATAGACGGTTCGCTTCGTCTATCATGTTGATTTGAGAGGGTCCTGGGGCATCTTCCTCGAATGTTGGCATAGACGGCGGCGTTAGTGTGCAGTAAGTTGGTCGTGTCTGGCTGGGGTCCAATCCATGCCTCAACGGTGCTTGAGGCGTTGGCAAGTCCTCTCTTGGTCGCTCGGTGGCAGGTGTGAAGTAGTCTCCTTGCGCCATGTTATCATCATCTGCAGCGGCTTCTTCAAAGTCCATGGGTTCCGCGACTTGTTCACGCGCCCTACCTCGACCTCTTCCTCGTCCCCGTCCTCTTGCCCTTCCTTGCCTTGCCTCCTCCCTAGCCACATCTGCACGCTCGTCATGTAACGTGACTGCATCTGCAAATTGTAATGACAGCCACTCCGTCATTTCCGCCTTCGCTTGTGCCGCAATCTCGCGGCATTCCTCGTGTCCAATGTCGTAGACACGGCTCCACAGAGCGAGCTGCATCCAAGGAAAAAACGTAGATGTAAATTTGAAATATTTTTGTTAATAATTTTAGCAAAAAAATTATAGTTCGAGTACTTACGTTGCTTGCCAGAGTTGCACCCAAACGTCCGACAAATCTTCGAGTAATGGTCCGATACCATTGCTCGTATGCGGGCGTTGCGAATACCCCTCTGGACCGATCGATGCGAATAATTCTAACTTCCCGCTCCTCCCATCGGGCAATATGCAAGCTGTGTTTTGCCCTCCAATCCACATGTACTTTCCCCCTCAAATCAATAGCGTGGAGTTCTGGAAAGGTGGAGCAATGACTTGAGATATCCTGAAGACCCCCAAATTGTCTCTTGAACCGATCTGGGTAGTAATACTCCACAATGTGGAAGTATATCAAGGGGAACAATATGTTTATCCCCGTCAACCCCGCAAGCAATGAGCAGTTTTTGTTTGTACTTCCCGTACAAATGTGTCCCGTCAACACTAATCAGTGGCCGACAATATTTGAATGCTTCAATGGAAGGACCAAATGCCCAAAAGCATCGTTCAAATCTGCGGCAGAGAGGTTTCCGAGGATCGGGATGGTCGCTGTAGTCAATATCAATTTCAGTCCCTGGAATAGCAGCCTTCATTGCATGCAAAAGAAAAGGCATTTCAGCGTATGACTTCTTCCAGTCACCAAATACAATTCCGATGGCCTTCCTTCGAGCATCCCAAGCCCTTTTCCTTGAAACCCAGTAGTTGTACATCTCGTGGATGTGAGCTCTACAACTAGATACACGAACATTAGGGTCATCCCTAACAAGAGTTAGCAATGATCTGGACATGAATTTGTAGTCCAACTGAGGATGATCCTGATTAACTGTTGGGTTTATACAAGTGTGTGCCCCAACAACCTTGGAGATCACCCACAGTCCATCAAATTTTCTGAAATGTCCTCGTAAATACCAAACGCAACCATTTGCTCTCTGCGAACAAAAAACCGACCATATCAAGCTGGTGGATTCCTTGACAATGAAGTCATAATGTGATAGAATGTGGAACTTCTTCACAGCGTAAACCAAATCCTCCCTACATTTGAACGTCCTACCCTTGCGGATTTCGTCAGTAACACCATCAAGTCTAGACTTGCTTCGAATGTCGTCTTCATATGTTGAACGAGTATTAGACCCTCTAACCCCAAAAAAGGGTATACAGGGTGTAATAGTATGCGCGGTTTGTTCATCAGTTGGGAGCTCCTCGTCCATCAGATCATCTTCAACATCTTCGCTACCTTCTTCCAGGTCATCATCGGTCCCCCAAGGGATGAAATCCTGATCCATCCGGTTAACCTCTCGCAGCAACGGCTCACTCAAGCCCAAATCCTGAACCGTGCTTGGCTGCGTTACAGGCGCATCCGTATCAAAGTAGGGTCCCATGGTTGGGACAATTCTTGGTGGTGTGCTGCGGACAACTGCTGCTTGTGTGCTCGGGACTCCAGACGGTCCCTCGTTAGTCATAACAGTTGGGACTTCGCTCACAGATACATCTTCAACATAAATATCGGTAGGCATTGATTTCCCAATGGTCCGAGCGTACACAACAACTGCCTGCACATCATCATCATCGATAATAGATGAAAAAGACGGTTCCTCCCCTGGGCCTCGAGGGATGCGATGTAATAATCGGATGTTTTGACTGTCAATATCCAAGTTGAACTTCCGGTAAACCAAGTTCAACATCTCATCGAACGTCATATTAGGAGTCAACACAAACCCCCTCACGTTGGTTGACGATCCGGACACGAGTGTACTACTCAAATGGCATACATTCTAACCTAATACGTGACACAACGTACAAGCAAACGTCATACATTCGAGAAATGAAAATAACATGCATATGATACAAAAAAATTTATAGAAAACGTTTTACCAAGTGATTAGCCCTAATGAGAAGCGGGGACGGCTAGGACGGTGCCAATCACTGAAAACACGGAGAAGGAGTGTTCCGCGGGGCTAGGAGTGACCAAAAAGGGTGTTGTTGAGAGGGGAGGAGATCAGAAGATGCGGGTGCAGGGGAGGGTGTCGGGGGCGGCTGGGTTGCTGGAAACGAAGGCAAGGTCGGGGAAATGAGAAGGCCGCTGGGCGCGGGGCTTAATTAGGGCCGATATCGCATGTTGAATATGCGTTAGCTATAGCGCACATCCAACATGCGACACTAACGCAGTTCCTGGGTAAAAAAAAACTTAAGGGGTGTCGCATGTTGAACATGCGACACCTCTGCAGTTTTTAAGTAAACAAAAAACATTACGTAATACCTGGGTATTTAAGTAATTCCCAGGTACTACTTAAGAATTTGACTCCACCAAGAAGAGGGAGAGAGAGGGCTGGCGTGTGAGGAGAAAGAGAGAGAGAGAGATGTGTGCTACAATAGCATGTAGTAGAGAGCAAGGTATGCCTCTCTATTTATAGGGTTTTGGGATCCATGGATCTCAATCCATGGGACATATAAAATCAATGGATGAGATTGATTTATGTCAATCTAATGGTCAAGATTGTTGTTGGTAAAAGCCAACAACTTTAGATTAAAATATATTTGACAAAATCAAATATAAATCAATCCTAAAATCACATAAATAAATAAGGAGAGAATATACATGGAGATTACATCTCCATGTATATTAAGGGGGGACGGCCACCCATTCCATATAGGAATTGGGTGCCGCCCACCTCTTTCCTAAAGGAGGCAATCTCATGGATTTCCATGAGATTGCATGCCTCCTTGATTTTCTCTCTTATTTATTTCCAACAACTATTTGTTGGGATTTTATTCACCAAAAATAATTCTCAATTAATTCTGGGAATATTGCAATCTTGACATTGGAAAATTGTGAATCACATTCACAACCCAAAATAAAATATAATTTACATTTTTAATTAATTAGACAATGTGTATCCAATACACATTAATAATTAATCTACAAATATAAATTATAATTAGCACTCTCTAATACATTATAAAACACATTTATACTATATTATGAATAATTGGATAATACTATCCACATTATTCTTATCCATAATAATTAAATCACATTTAATTATATTGGATAATTCCTCATACATCATGATAATTAAATCACATTTAATTATCAATTTCTCATTGCTTAGATCTTATGGAATTGTTCTTAAACCATTTAAGAACAATGTTATTTCTCCTCAGATACTTGGAGATAAGGACAGGACGATTGTCTTGTTCCACATATAGTGACTTCGATATTGAGATCACATCTCAAATCCAGATCCCATGGACCTCTCATAGATGCTTGATTAAATCAAGACCGTAAACCGAATCTTCTCATTGCATCTGAATCTCATTCAGATCAATGTCCAGTACATGGATTAAGATTAGGACACTTCTCTAATGAGAGGAGTCACTAAAATCCAGACTTGTGTCATCACTCCCTCGGAATGGAAGCGTCATGGTTATACAATCGTTTATGATCAAATCACCTCAGGTATTCCTAATACATGTACATCCTACATACTGGATGACTCATGATCATTCTGAAGATATAGATCACTTTTATACTGTCATCTTCATGATATGATCACTATGTTTCTCAATCTTAGTCCTTGGGATATGGTACAGATCATATGCTTTCTCAAAGCATATATCTTACCTTCAAATTCATATCATGCTTCTAAAGCATGATGACCATGCATAGAATTTGATCAGTCCCAATACCTCATGAGTGAGCTCATGTCTCCCGGTTTACAAGTGAACCTGTATGATCCCTTTGAGAGATCATATTACTCATATGCCCTTACATGCACACCAGCTCGCCGGTGTATAGACCTTGGTTAGGTCATCAACCTATTGGTCTGCCAAATGTACACACTTAAACATATAGCAATACATCTGTCTCTGGTCAGAAGATGTTTGCCTGTGATGTGACAGTATTCATCATAGGTCTTCGGTTATCTCGATCTCGTTAAGTCAACTCATTGACTTAACAAATCTGATACCTCCGAATCACTATTCCCATGCAGAGGACCTGCATCAAGAGGTCGATCAGATATCAGCCTAATGAGAAAGGATTGCCATCTCCTTCTCAGGCTGGAGATCCTCACTTGTCAATCATTGATGATGCTTGATGAGTCCTCTATCTAACTCCTTAGATATTTATCCAAGCATCAGCCTCTATGATTCAATCAATGAATCAATAGCTGTATGATTATCAAGTTGGCCATGGTACATAACCCTTATTGTACAGAGGGACATTATAGTGCATTCATTCATTCAATATCAGAAAGGGAGTGAAACATAATCAATAACTTTTATTGATAAATCATTTATTACAATAACATTTATTGTAGGAATGGTTCGCCTCGGGCTCACATTGCTAACAATCTCCCACTAGCCCTCAGAACCATTCTGGAACAATCCTTAAACCCATACTCATTACATGTTGGTCGAAAACCTTCTGTGTCAGAGGTTTGGTAAGAATATCAGCAACGTTGTCGGCAGAGGCCACCTTGGTGATGATGATGTCACCACGCTTTTGGATCTCCCGAATGATGTGGTATTTCCTTTCTACGTGCTTGCTCTTCTGATGCCATCTGGGTTCCTTTGCCTGGGCAATGGCTCTCGTGTTATCACAGAGTAGCGGAATGGGAGTATCAGAGGAAACTACGTCAAGCTCCAACTCCTTGCCATCTACGAACTTGCGCAACTCAAGCATCCGATGCGGTATTGTATTCGGTTTCTGTTGTTGAATCAGTTGTAGTGTCCTGCTTCTTGCTTCTCCAGCTCACAGCACCACCATTCAACAGGAACACAAACCCTGATGTCGACTTTCGATCATCAATATCCGATTGGAAGTCAGAATCTGTATATCCTAAGACTTGAAGATCACCATCTCCATAGACCAAGATGTAATCTTGCGTCCGTCTTAGATATTTAAATATGTTCTTTACTGCATTCCAGTGTAGTTCTCCATAGCAGGATTGATAACGACTTACCACTCCCACTGCATGGCAGATGTCTGACCTAGTACACATCATGGCATACATTAAGCTTCCTACAGCTATTGTATAAGGACATCCAGCCATGGCTTTCTTTTCCTCAACAGTTTGAGGAGCCATTCCTTTAGACAGGTGGATACCATGTCCTAAGGGTAGGAATCCTTTCTTGGAACTATCCATACGGAATCGTTCAAGAATCTTCTTAATGTATCCATGTTGTGACAATCCCAATATCCTCTTCTCTCGATTTCTGAACAACTTCAGACCCAAGATGTAAGAGGCTTCTCCAAGATCTTTCATCTCAAAGGTATGGGACAGCCAAATCTTCACACTGGTCATCATCCTTGTATCATTCCCGATGATAAGGATGTCATCTACATAAAGCACGATGAACACAATGGTGCTCCCACTAAGCTTCTTGTACACACAAGGTTCATCAGGATTCTGCACAAAATCATAACTCTTTATTGGTTTCCTTAAATCTGATGTTCCAGCTACGAGAAGCTTGCTTGAGCCATGATGGATTTCTTCAGCTTGCATACTTTGCCATCCTCAGTCATGAAGTCCTGGGGCTGCTCCATGTAGATATCCTCCTCGAGGGTATCCATTGAGGAAAGCCGTCTTGACGTCCATTTGCCAGATGTCGTAGTCAAGATATGCAGCTATAGCTAGCAATGCCCTGATGGATTTAAGCATGGCCACAGGAGAGAATGTCTCATCGTAGTCGATGCCTTCTCTCTCTGTGTAGCCCTTGGCTACGAGCCGTGCCTTGAAAGTCTCTACTTTCCCATCAGGTCCCTCTTTCTCTTAAAAGATCCATTTTCACCCAATGGGTTTTACCCCTTTAGGTGGATCCTCTAGGGTCCATACACCATTCTTATGCATGGAGTCAATTTCTGACTTCATTGCTAGCATCCATCTATCCATGTAATGATCCACGAGTGCTTCATCAATTGAAGTAGGATCATTGTCAGTTTCACTTGACACATGGAATCCATACCTTTCAGTGGTGCAACCACCCTCGAACTCCTTCGAAGAGGTATGGGTGTTTCATCTTTCTTTATCTCTTCAGGTTTCTGGTCTAGGAAGTTCAGAATCTTAGGGGATTCTATGAGTTCTCTACTTCACTTTTGTCTTGACCTTTAAGGAAATCATCCTCCAGAAATTTCACATCTCTAGAGACAAAAACCTTTTGGGTCTCAGGATCATAGAGTTGATATCCAATACCATTTCTAACATACCCAATGAAGTAACACTCACGAGTGCGAGATTCCAGCTTACTTGCGTCCACGTTCTTCGCATGAACCAAGCAACCCCAAATCCTCAAGTGTTTAACACTAGGTTTGGTCACATACCAGAGCTCATGAGGAGTCTTAGGTACAGATTTGCTGGGAATCTTGTTCAGTATATATATTGCAGTCTCTACTACATATCCTCAGAAACTAAGTGGTAAATGTGCTTTACTCATCATTGAACGGACCATATCCATGATGGTCCTGTTGCGTCTTTCAGCAACACCATTAAGTTGGGAGTTCCAGGAGTAGTGAGATTGGAGACAACTCCATTCTCTTTAAGGTATTCCTTGAATTCATCTGAGAGGTACTTGCCACCACGATCAGATCGAATCCATTTAATCTTCCTATCGGTTTGGTTCTCAACCAAAACCTTGAATTCTTTGAACTTTTCAAAGGTTTCAGATCTATGACGTAATAGGAAGACAAACTCGTATCGCAAATGGTCATTAATAAACGTCAAATAATATCGATATCCATTTCGAGTCGCGGTACTGAAGGGACCACATACATCGGTATGTATTAAGTCAATAATACATTCGCAATCTAGTAACCTTGTTACGGAAAGGCATCCTAGTCATTTTACCTCGAATAGAATTTCACAGGTAGGTAAAGATTGAACCAGTAGAAAATCTAAAGGTCCATCCTTTATCAATCTATTGATCCTATCAACAGATAAATGACCAAGCCTTTAATTCCAAATCATGTTTGAATGATTTTCATTATTCCTGGATTTTTTAGGGTTTTTATTAGTGGTTGTAACATTCATGACATGCTCATTAATGCACAATTTATAGAGTCCTCCAGAAGTCAAAATACCATCTACAATATATTTATCATAATGATTTATGACTAACTTATTACAGAATAGGAATGAATATCCACTTCTAACTAGCTTAGATACAGATATTAAATTCCTTCTGACTTCAGGTACATAAAGACACTCTTTAAGAACTAGGACTCTTCCACTAGATAATGATAGTCGGCAAGTCCCGATGGCGACTGCTGCAACACTTGCATCAGATCCCATCCGGATGACGATCTCCCCTTCTTCAAGTTTTCTAGTTTCCTGAAATAAATGTAATAAATTGCATACATGAACAGAAGCACCAGAATCAACAACCCAACTTCCTTCTCATCCGACGAGAAAGCTGGTTTCAATGATGAAACTAGATTTCATGCATGTTGGGGCTTTACCGTTGTCAGTCGACTTCAGGTAATCCGGGCAATTACGCCTCCAGTGCCCCGGCTTTTTGCAGTGGTGACAGATGTCGGTTTTCTTTGACGCCATTAGAGTGGATGCATTGGAAGACGAGCCAACACTTTGTCCCTTCTTCTTTCTTTTCTGGGCCGGGCCCTTCCAAGAACCATGCTTCCGACCGCGCTTCCCCCTGACCTGTGCAACCACTGCACTGCCAGTGGGACCATCTTTCTTCATTACGTCTTCTGCAGACTTTAATGCAGCAAGAAGCCCAGCATTTGTCAATTCCAACTTATTCATGTGGAATGACACCACAAAGTTATTGAAAGACTTGGGCAACGACAGCAGAATGAAATCGGATTGCATGTCTGCATCCATTGTTGCCCCAGAGTCTCCAGCTCTGATAAGAGTACAAAACATTTTGAGTACATGCTCACGGACCGAAGTCCTTCCTGCATCTTGCAGCGAACGAGCTCTTTCATAACATTGTACCGCTGGGTGCGGTTAATGTCACCAAACATATCTTTCAGATTCTGCATAATTTGTTGGCAAGTACTCATCTCCACATGTTTCTGAAGAACATTGGAGAGAGAACCCAAGATGCAGCATCTAGCCAAGACATGATCTTCATCATACTTGTCATTGAATGCTTTTTCTTCCTTAGATTAAGGGTTTTCATGCTTGTCTTCAGATAGCACATAACTGATGCGCTCCGCCGAGAGTACAAGCTCTAAATTACGGATCCAATCCGAGTAATTTGATCCAGTCAATTGGTTGACCTCCAGAAGCCTGCTCAGTGGGTTCATGGACTTCATTTTCTGAAATTGAGAATGCACTATATTAGAATATATAATATATTCAATTTAGTTTTATTTGATCAAGGCATTTTAAATCAAATTAGTCTTGCTATGTCAACTATGAAAGCTTATTCTCTTATTCACTTTCAAAGTAGGAGATATACTTACCGATATATCTCAAGCAAGAACTGGGGTCTCCTCTTTATCTTTATCATATCCCAATAATATGAGAACTTATGACTCCAATAAAGAGAAGCGGGAACACATTCTGCCTTGCAAGTCTAACTTGCATTTCCTAATTCGGTCTTTAATACCCGGGGCCCACCACCCCTAAGGTGATGTTGACCCGTCATTAATTGAACCAACCGTCAACAGGAATACAACTCGCTATGCGCAATCCAATATCGCCCCAATAATATGAGGACTCGATATTGGGGTCACTATGCATACGTCCTTACTCTTTCGAGAAGCGACGAGCCCGATCCAAATGGATCATATGCAGGAGCTGTCACTTCGAACAGGCGTCTCCCACATATAATATCGGGCGACGAAACCCTTCGTCTTGACGGGAGACCATGGATGTCACTTATGTGATCCTCCATATCTTATTCAAATTTAATTAATTACTATGAATCACATTCATATAAATAATTCTTCCAAGAGAATTATCAACTCTAATCATATTAGAGTATTCTAATTGGACATAATCAATTTAATCATATTAAATTAATTATCAATCCAATTCAATCAATAAAACTTGATTGTTATACTTGAATATATATGGTATTATTCTCAAAGTACGTATTAATTCGTATTTTAATAATTAGAAAAATACAACTTCATCTCTTCGGCATTATCCCGGCCCTACCCGCTGTCATGGCCAGTGCACGCGAGAGTGGGACGGACCACATACGTTGCAACCCGCTACCCCAGCGATCTCCGACTAGTCACCATATCCGCCTCGGGAAAGGATAATGCCAAATAGATTAATTTGTACTTGAGATGATCATCGGTTCTTCAATCGAAATTATACTATATAGTAATCAAAATAATTTCGATTATAAGGAAATTTGCTAGACAAATTCCCAATCCTATTCAAGCAAGGAGTTTGATGATAGTGTTTCCAATTACGATCTAGATCAAATCTAATCAATTAATTGGTTGAGGCCAACTCAATTAAGGAAATAATCATCTTCCAATATTTCTCAAATATTTTCCATAATTATTTCTTGAAATTAACAATTAATTTCATTAATTGACAATCACATGGTTCTTGATTAGGACTGTAATTTCAGCAGTGACCCCTACTTACTAAAATTAGCATATCTCAATCATATTAAATCCAAATTAGATAAAATCAATTTTCATAGATTGCTAATTTGATTTAGAACAGAACCTAAGTGATGTTTCACGCATTTTGAGGCAAGTCTAAACAGTAATTAACATTTTAATCACGTTCAGATCTATAGTTCCCGCAACAGTGCATACATGTTCATTAAAACAACCATATCTCGAGCATACGAAATCCGATTTACGCAAACTCAGATCCTATGGTTTCCTTATTTAATGGAGAACAAAATCCAAGGGTTAAATTCGTGTTTAAACAATTTAAACAGTGCCGAATTTATTTACTAAACAGATATGCGAAATCTAACGCGATAAAAACTTTCGCGACCTTAACAAAACCCAAGTCGTCCTCGGTTTGCGAATCATATTCGAAACAGTCGACGTAAGGCTCTGATACCACTTGAAGGATATGGAGAAATCCTCAAGCGCATCACGGAAGCGTGAGCGTCGTATCGGATACGACGGAGAACGACTAGTCGCACTAGTTGTTCGGTGCAGCGGAATTTAAAAAATTTTCATGTGATGAAACCACATGATCCAAGAACGATTTTCGAATCGTTTCATCTATAACCACAACAAGTATAATGCAATACCTCTTGAAGCGTGGTTGATCAAGTCTCTAAGAAAAGAGACCTCCTGTCTCAAGTCCGATCGTCGGAGTAACGGCTTGCGAGCGCGGGGATGAGTCGCGGTGTCCTCGCAATCTAAGAAGATGATCCAAGCACGGTTGCTCCTGATCTCGTCGCACGAGATCGAACGTCTCCTTCGTGAGTGAAGCATTTTAAGTAGACGGAGAACCGCAGAGCGTCAAAGCGACGGCGCAGAGGCGTAGGCGTCGACAGGTCTCACCTCTAGGTTATGGTGGACGGCCACCAAGAAGAGGGAGAGAGAGGGCTGGCGTGTGAGGAGAAAGAGAGAGAGAGAGATGTGTGCTACAATAGCATGTAGTAGAGAGCAAGGTATGCCTCTCTATTTATAGGGTTTTGGGATCCATGGATCTCAATCCATAGGATATATAAAATCAATGGATGAGATTGATTTATGTCAATCCAATGGTCAAGATTGTTGTTGGTAAAAGCCAACCACTTTAGATTAAAATATATTTGACAAAATCAAATATAAATTGTTGGAGTATAAGTTGTATGCGCCTATTGTGTTGTAGCAGGGTAAATGGATCTTAGAGGAGATCCATTTACCCCATCCAGTGTTTAGTCCCACATCGTCCAGTGGTGGGACTTGGAGGCTCTGGAGAGGCTATATAAGGAGCCCCCGACCTCCTGTATCCATTGAGAAAAAGCAATGAAGCATATGCCCCTTTGAGGGCTTCTCCCGTGGTTTCATCCCGCTCCTCACGGAGTAGGGTTCCACGTAAAATCTCGTTCTTCTTTTCTTCTTGTTATTTATCTTTTCCATGTTACGCTTCCGCTTCCGATTTTCTAACATGGTATCAGAGCGGGTTCGATTCTCGAGGATTTCGTGTTCTTATTTAATTCGAGATTCGAGTTGATGCTGAAGATGTATTTCTGAAGATCAGTGTACTGTTTATATTTATATTTTGAGAGATTTTTTTTGGGGTTCTTTGAAACCCTAGATGATGATTCAGAACCCTAGACGGCTCAGCATCGTTGGATTCTTGAGGATATTTTTTATGTTCATATTCTGGTCAAGATTTGCTTATCATTGGAGTTTTTTTTTTCCGGAGATCATTCATGCTCAAGATCGTTCATGTTCCAAGCTCCTTCTTCGCACGGCTCCAGGCCGCGATCTCTTGTAGTCGCATACAGTCTATGCGACGTTGAAGCCCCAACCTTATGTTGAAGCCTCAGGCGCAGATCTCTCTTGGTGCAGATCGAAACCCTAATGGGGGTTTTCTCTTTCCACGGAGCCCTATCGCACATCCCACAGACGCCAATCTCCAGGCGTGAAGGCGACACCATCTTCCATCTTCGTCTCCAGCCTCCAAGCAAACAGCTTCTTCCCAGGCGCATCAGGAAGCGCCCTTCACGCTCCAGCAGGCGATGCACCCTTCCTCCATCGACCCTGCAGCTAATCCAACGCCGCAAAGCCACTGCCGAGCCCAGGATCCAACGCGACCTTTCCCCGCACGCCTCCAGGCGGACCCCCCCTCGATTTTCGACTCCACTCGCGCACAGTCGTGCCCTTGCCGCCTCATGTCTTCATCGCAAGGCGATTCCGCCTCCTCCTTGCCGCCCTCCTTCGACGCGACTCCCGCTAGGCGCAGGAGCAACCATCGCTCGGCGCAACTAGGCGGAGAAGCAACCATCGCTCGGCGCAGCAAGCACGCGAGAACCCATTTCTGCCCTTAAACTTCAGGCGGAGGCCCTGTAGGCTGATGTTGCAGTTCCCCGTGTGGGAACCCTAGAGATGGGAGCGGCGATCCCGTAAGCCCCCCCACCCTTTGGCGGCAACGGTTCACATAAAGGGTTCCACTGGGAACCCTAATAGCGGCGCACGTTTTTTTTCTCCAAGGGGTTGAAAGGGCCCGATGGCCCATTTAAAAAAAGAGGCAAAATATCTGCTTCAAAAAAAAGGGGGAGGTTTTGTTATTGGAGACTCAACAAAAAAAAGAGGGGTTCGTTCAAAAAAAAGGTGTGATTTTGAAAAAAAAAGGGAAACAGGTGCTTAAGCCCAAGGGGGCTGGAAAAAAAAAAGGAAGAAAAAAAAGGGAGGGGGAAATAGCAAAAAAATGAATTTTCGAAAAAAAAAGGCGTGTACAAATAGCAAAAAGCCGTACGCTAAAGTTCAAAAAAAACAATGTTTAAAAGATTTTAAGAGCCGTCCGTGAAAAAAAAATGATACGGCCAAAGGTTATTCATGATTTGAGAAGCCGAAAAATTTGTAACGGCTTATTTTGTTTTATTTTCCCCCATTTATGTCTCTCTTTGTCTTCTCCCAACTTGGTCGACGTTCATGTTTTCTCACAAGTATGGGAGAAAGGGGGAGTATATATGTAGAGTCACAGGTCTTGTATTCCAGATGCAGATTCATATTTCTAAACCGATCAGATTCCAGACTCTACGGTTCAGATCCAGTTTCAGACTCGACATCAGATAGTTCCGAGTCCAGTTTCAGACACGCACGAGTGTGCGTTCATTTTTAAATGAGCATATGTTGCCATCATCAGTTCGTGGTCCCCATCATTCTTCTAGTTGTCAGGCCAGAGTTTTCATGTGAGCCATAGGGACTCCAGAGCAGAGGACCATTCCCTTGAGGGCAAGGGTTTTCATGTGGTATCAAAGGTACACCAGAGCAGTGCACCATTCTCTGAGCCAGATGGGCGAGACCCAGTTCTCCGACGAGGAGACTTCAGGCGCAAGTTCAGACTCGATGGTCAGGTTCCGAGTCTTCAGTTGACTCACACTCCAGCCCGTTCGTCCTCCTCACATGCACGGCATGAGAAGCAACGTCCTCGACTGCAGCAATGTGCGCGTTGGGTTGATATTGTTCGTAGTGTCCTGTAGCGTTGAGTTGAGTTTATTTTTGTTTGTCCAAGCTGAGCATTGCATGCTCCAGCTTGAGGGGGAGTGTTGGAGTATAAGTTGTATGCGCCTATTGTGTTGCAGCAGGGTAAATGGATCCTAGAGGAGATCCATTTACCCCATCCAGTGTTTAGTCCCACATCGTCCAGTGGTGGGACTTGGAGGCTCTGGAGAGGCTATATAAGGAGCCCCAGACCTCCTGTATCCATTGAGAAAAAGCAATGAAGCATATGCTCCTTTGAGGGCTTCTCCCGTGGTTTCATCCCGCTCCTCACGGAGTAGGGTTCCACGTAAAATCCCGTTCTTCTTTTCTTCTTGTTATTTATCTTTTCCATGTTACGCTTCCGCTTCTGATTTTCTAACATAAATCAATCCTAAAATCACATAAATAAATAAGGAGAGAATATACATGGAGATTACATCTCCATGTACATTAAGGGGGGACGGCCACCCATTCCATATAGGAATTGGGTGCCGCCCACCTCTTTCCTAAAGGAGGCAATCTCATGGATTTCCATGAGATTGCATGCCTCCTTGATTTTCTCTCTTATTTATTTCCAACAACTATTTGTTTGGATTTTATTCACCAAAAATAATTCTCAATTAATTTTGGGAATATTGCAATCTTGACATTGGAAAATTGTGAATCACATTCACAACCCAAAACAAAATATAATTTACATTTTCAATTAATTAGACAATGTGTATGCAATACACATTAATAATTAATCTACAAATATAAATTATAATTAGCTCTCTCTAATACATTATAAATCACATTTATAATATATTATGAATAATTGGATATTACTATCCACATTATTCTTATCCATAATAATTAAGTCACATTTAATTATATTGGATAATTCCTCATACATCATGATAATTAAATCACATTTAATGATCAATTTCTCATTGCTTAGATCTTATGGAATTGTTCTTAAACCATTCAAGAACAATGTTATATTTCCTCAGATACTTGGAGATAAGGACAGGGAGATTGTATTGTTCCATGTATAGTGACTTGGATATTGAGATCACATCTCAAATCCAGATCCCATGGACCTCTCATAGATGCTTGATTAAATCAAGACCGCAAACCTAATCTTCTCATTGCATCTGAATCTCATTCAGATCAATGTCCAGTACATGGACTAAGATTAGGTTACTTCTCTAATGAGAGGAGTCACTAAAATCCAGACCTGTGTCATCACTCCCTCGGAATGGAAGCGTCATGATTATACAATCGTTTATAATCAAATCACCTCAGGTATTCCTAATACATGTACATCCTACATACTGGAAGACCCATGATCATTCTGAAGATATAGATCACTTTTATACTGTCATCTTCATGATATGATCACTAAGTTTCTCAATCTTGGTCCTTGGGATATGGTACAGATCATATGCTTTCTCAAAGCATATATCTTACCTTCAAATTCATATCATGCTTCTAAAGCATGATGACCATGCATGGAATTTGATCAGTCCCAATACCTAATGAGTGAGCTCATGTCTCCCGGTTCACAAGTGAACCTGTATGATCCCTTTGAGAGATCGTATTACTCATATGCCCTTACATGCACACCAGCTCGCCGGTGTATAGACCTTGGTCAGGTCATCAACCTATTGGTCTGCCAAATGTACACACTTAAACATATAGCAATACATCTGTCTCTGGTCAGAGGATGTTTGCCTGTGATGCGACAATATTCATCATAGGTCTTTGGTTATCTCGATCTCGTCAAGTCAACTCACTGACTCAACAAATCTGATACCTCCGAATCATTATTCCCATGCAGAGGACCTGCATCAAGAGGTCGATCAGATATCAGCCTAATGAGAAAGGATTACCATCTCCTTCTCAGGCTGGAGATCTACACTTGTCAATCATAGATGATGCTTGATGAGTCCTCTATCTAACTCCTTAGGTATTCATCCAAGCATCAGTCTCTATGATTCAATCAATGAATCAATAGCTGTATGATTATCAAGTTGGCCATGGTACATAACCCTTATTGTACAGAGGGACCTTATAGTGCATTCATACATTCAATATCAGAAAGGGAGTGAAACATAATCAATAACTTTTATTGATAAATCATTTATTACAGTAACATTTATTGTAGGAATGGTTCACCTCGGGCTCACATTGCTAACAGAAATCAAACCGTTGTGAATCATATCTCTGGTATAATGACAATCTACCTCGATATATTTTGTTATCTCATGGAACACAGGGTTGTTTGCAATAAATAGAGCAGCCTGGTTATCACAATGTAACTCCATGGGTAGAGGAACCTCTATATGCAAGTCAACTAATACTGCTCGAACCCACATCATTTCTGTACTTGCTTGCGCCATAACCCTGTATTCGGATTCAGCACTTGATCTCGCTACAACTGTTTGTTTCTTGCTTTTCCAAGAAACAAGAGAACTACCAACAAACACTGCAAAACCCGAAGTTGATTTTCTATCCTTAAGACAACCTACATAGTCTGCGTCAGCATATGCGGATACAGAGAGAGTTTCTCCTTTCTTGAAGAATAATCCTGCACCTGGAGACGACTTTAGATATCTCAATATCATGCATACAACATCCATAAGTACTTGTCGAGGTTGCTCCAAGAACTGACTCACTCGGCTCACTACAAAGGCGATATCCGGTCTGGTGATTGTAACATAAAGAAATTTTCCCACCATCTCTCTGTATCTTCTCTTATCAACTTCATGTGTATCATTATCATATAGCTTCATGCTAGGATCCATAGGAGTAGTAGAAGGTCGACACCCGATCATGCCCGTCTCTGCAAGCATGTCTGTAACATACTTTCTTTGGGTCATCACAAGACCCTGTGCATTTCTAGCAAATTCCAACCCTAAGAAATACCTTAGGGTACCCAAGTCCTTAGTCACAAATTGACTGACCAGAAAATCTTTTGCCATCTTGATTCCATGCCCATCATCTCCTGTAATAACTATATCATCAACATAAACCATGATAGCAACTGTACCTCTGGATGTTCTCTGCACAAACAAGGAGTGATCTGCATTTGACCTCTTGAACCCCTGTCGTTCAATCAGATCTGAAAGCTTTTGGAACCATGCCCTAGGGCTCTGTTTAAGGCCATATATTGCCATATGGAGCCTACAAACCTGTTGACACTCCCCCTCAGCAACAAACCCCGGAGGCTGCTGCATATAGACCTCTTCCTGTAGATCTCCATACAAAAATGCATTTTTAACATCAAGTTGGAATAAGGGCCAGCCATGTACCACGGCAACTGAAAGGAGAACACACAAAGTGGAATGTCGAGCAACCGGGGAGAACGTGTTCATGTAATCAATTCCATAGGTCTGCGTAAAACCACGTGCCACCAACCTTGCTTTGTAACGATCAAGGCTCCCATCTGCATGGTGTTTAACAGTAAACACTCATTTGCAACTAGCAACAAACGCTGCAGGAGGAGGAGAAACTAGACTCCAGGCGTCGCGGGACTACAAAGCGGCCATTTCCTCTTCCATAGCGAGACGTTATCTGCTATCTCGCAATGCATCCTGGTAAGTTAGTGGAATTTCCAAGGCAGATAGAGCAACTGCAAATTTCTGGAAGTCCTTGTAAGACGATGAAAGGAAACCTGAGAAGCAGGCGGGTAGGTTGCACAAGTACGCCTCCGCTTCCTAATGGCGATAGGTGCGTCCAGGTTGTCAGGAACCTCATCCTGCACTGATCCCTGTATAGAAACATCTCCAGAGCCATCATTAGAAACCATGTTATCAGAACAAACCTGGGGCATGTTAGGTGACTGGCAATGACCATGAGTAGAAGGTGGACGACGAGTATAGAATTTTGGTAATGGTGGAACCACGGTCACAGGCATCTGAGGTGGTGTAGGTGGTGGTGGTGGTGGAGGTGGTGGTTGTATGACTGGTACTGGAGATAACTGACTCGTAGGAGGAGGTGACATGTAGATCTCAGTATCAGATTCGGGAGTAGTCATTCTGTCACCTGTAGAAGAGAAAACATCACAGATTCAAAGAATGTGACATCGACGCTAACAAAATATTTTCCACGAACAGGATCAAAGCAACGATATCCCTTCTGAGTTCTGGAGTAGCCTACAAATACGCATTTGATAGCCTTGGGAGAGAGCTTATCAAGGCCTCGAGCCGACTGGTGGACAAACGCGACAGAGCCAAATACACGGGGCGTAAGAGAGAACAACTCCTCAGGAAAGGCTATAGAGAAAGGAGTCTTCTCACCCAAGACAGACGAGGGCATGCAGTTGACTAGATAACAAGCTATGAGAACTGCATCACCCCAAAAAGAATGTGGAGTACAACTCTGAATAAATAGGGTCCGAGTGATATCCAGTAGATGACGATGTTTCCGCTCTGCAACACAGTTTTATTGTGAAGTGTAAGCACATGATGTTTGATGAAGTATACCACGGGAGGAAAAGAACAAGGAAAGAGTACGAGTACAAAACTCTTTAGCATTGTCAGAATGCACAATTTTCACAGTAGAGGAGAAAATATTTTGAACTTCATTGATGAACGTTTGGATCACATTTCCTACTTTAGATTTATTCTTTAATAAAAACACTCAATACAAGCGAGAAAAATCTTCTACTGCAACAAGATAAAACATGTGTCCTTGATGATCAGGTACACGACTGGGACCCCAAATATCAATATGGACTAACTCAAAAAGAGAGCTACTGCTCCGACTCTGACGACTCGGAAAAGTGGACCTATGATGCTTTCCCAACTGACACGCCTCGCATTGGAAGGATGTCCTTGGAGAAATATGTGGCAAAACACGAGACATCTTCTGAAGAGGTAGATGACCAAAATGGAGATGCCAGGTATATGGAGAGGTTGATCCTGTAAAGTGAAGTGATGCGCCGAGATAGGGAGTACGGACCAGACGATAGAGACCATTCTGCTCACAGCCACCTCCAATCACTTTGCCCGTGAGTATGTCCTGAAAAACAAGAGACGATGGATCAAAAAAGGCTCGACAGTTCAAATCCTTCGTAATCTGGCTAATGGACAATAAATTCGTAGAGAAATCAGGAGCATATAACACATTCTGTAATCGCATGGAGGGCGTTAAAGTAATCTCCCTCTGTCCTGTAATCGGGGAATGTGTCCCATTGGCTATTACCACAGTCCGCCCTAAAGGAACCTCTCTATATGCAGTAATCTGCTCTTTGTCCCCACATAGGTGATGTGTCGCTCCAAAGTCCATAATACATTCTATAAGCATAGAGCCATCACAAGAGGTGAGATCATAAGAACTACCTAACGTATTGGCTGTAGCGGATTGCTGGCAGAAACAGAGGCTACCACATCTGATTGGCCTCCTGGAGCTGTGTCAGGAGGCATGATCTTCCTCAGTCTGGCAACTAGATCATCGAAATGCTGGTCCAAAGAAGAAGGTGCCGGTGACTCAACTAGTGCTGCTACTCGAGCCGATGCTGGAAACCCATGCTTAGAGTAGCATGTATCCTCGGAATGGCCAAGACGGTGACAGTACATGCAGGGCTTACAGATCCGACCCCCACGGCCACGTGGACCACGTCCACGAAAGGTAGATGAGCCACCTCTTCCTATGAAAGCAGCCATCGCTGAAGGGGTCTGGGTAGTAGTAGAGCTCGGGACGGTGATTCGACTAAGTCGGCGGAAAGCTTCCTCCATGGGAGGAATAGTGGCATCAGCAAGGATCTGAGAGCGGGCGGCATCGTACTCTGGATCAAGTGCAGCCAGGAATACACCCACCATGGTAGCATTCATGTATGTCTTTTGCTGCTCGGGAGTAGCTGTCAAAGGCATGAAGCTATGTAGCTTCTCAAACATTCCTCGCAGGGATGTGTACAGTGAGTGGAGAGGACGTCCATTCTGATTGACCGTAAAAATATCATGCTGCAACTGTAGTATCTTGGTCTCATTCCGCGCCTGAGAATATGTCGCGGCTAGAATATCCCACATTGCCTTTGTCGTGGGCTGATGCAGTACGTCGTTGGCGATCTCTATCGTCAACGTCCTAGGTAGCCAGACTTTGGCATACGCGTCGTATGCCTCCCATGTGGCGTGAATCCCCGTTTCTCCGTCGGCTCATCATCGGTAAGGATATGTTTCTTACCATTGGACTTCATGAGGCTCATGAGCTGTATAGCCCAGAGCTCATAGTTCGTCCTGTCCATCTTGACAATCGGTGCCGGACCTCTGAAGGCACCTGTGGCGGGTACGTCGACTTTGTTTTCTGACATGATGCCGAGTGAAGATCACAGGGTATGTAGACTAAGAGAGATTTTGTCTACAATGACATATGGGGATTTGATTGCATATGTAGACCTATGCAATCAAATCCATCATCCGAGTTGCGCGAAGAAAACGGAAGTCAATGACGGGGACCGACGACACTTGAGGCCGGCGGCCTAGGCGTTCTTCAAAGGGCCCACGAAATTCAGCGGGAGGCCGCCAAGGGCTGGGCGGCAGTGGCGGGGGCATGGGCAAGTCGGTGGGGCCCCCTGGCGGCGGTGTTGGCATTGATGGCGGTGCCCGACAAGAAGGAGAAGGCCTTGGCGGCGGCGGTAGGCCTTGGCGCCGGGCGACAAGGGGTCGGGTGGCCTCGGCGGCACAGGCGAAGAGAGAAGGGGGCCGGGGTGGCCTCGACGGCGCGGGTGGAGAGAGAAGGGGGGGCTGGCGAGTGGGGATCTAGGGTATAGGAGCTTCGGTCTAGGACCATCGCTCTGATAGCATGTTGGAAGAAAAATAAGAGATGATTTATTTCTGAGAACCCTAAGCTCTCTTATATAGAGGAGAGACCTATGGGTAAATTACATAAGGCGGAAAAACAGAAATACAAATAAGCAAACGATACTTATAAAATATAGAAATGCACAAATATCTCTACAGTTTACAATCGGAAATAATGTAACTGAAAGGTAGCACACAACTGGGGAACAACTTGACCTAAAAAGCAATATCAATATCTGATGTATGTTTTGCATACTGTGACTAGAAAATGAGATGTGAAAGAGGGTTGAAGTAAGCTCCATTTGAAAAGGAGATGCAAGGTCCAAATACTTGCATTGTCAACTTGTGAGGTTGGCTTGTGAGAAGTAGAATAGAATAGTTAGGCTTTTTATATTTTAATCTTAAAGTTGTCCTTTTTATTCCTAGAATGATGTTGCATGTTAAATTGAAATTAAAGTGTCGCTTGACCAAGGAGGGTGTTGGTGGAATTCATAAAGTACGATAAGAAAAAAAGTTGTACATAATAATAGTTATCATATATAAATATTAACGGATTTTAGTAGCGATCTAATATAATCCATAAAGTAATGGATTTTCAAATCTCGATCCAATACAATCCAATAGAATGACACAACCAAACCAATCCAATCCAATACAATCAAATTAGATTGGATTACGAATTTTATCCGATCCATGTGCGCTCCTAATCTTTGCTATGCAGTGGATATGGGCACTGAGGAGATATGTGGTTCGGTTATACTTTTGCAACTGTGGGCATGTGAGCGCTTCACATATATTACGCTGATTATTACAGAGGCCATAGTGGCGCGGGAAGCCATTGGGAATTCGTTAGGCTAAGGCATTTGAGTATCACCGACAACCCATACACGTTGTCCGAGTAGATCACAATGCTTTCGACTTGCAATCTGTGGAGCAAGTAAATAAATTTAAATATTAAAATTTAATCTTCCCAAATTTTTAAGTTTTCTAACCAACATGTCATTCTAAATATTATTCATGCATGTGTTGCAATTGTCCTATAGGATTGAGATCATTGACGTGCTTCCGCCTTGTTGCTTAGATGGCTTGGACATTTGCAGGTCATAAGTTCTCGTGATATACTTCCGCATCATCGGGCATTACTTTCCGGATCACGTCCAATGTCATTTCAGCTGGGTGTCAAGGCATACATGCCCCTTGGAGATACTGATGAGGCCCTGCACAGCATCGATTTGAAGGGAAAGGTTGATGTCAACTGGAGAGACAAGCACACCATTCACATCATTGCATGAATGTCACGTAACCAGAGTGTGGTAGCATTAGACTATCTAACGGAGTAATGTAACTTCTGATTACATGGATGGGTATCTTTGCAATAACCAAAAGATGTCTGAGGAGATTTAATGCAACAATTGGTATACAACTTGAGTTTATTGAACTATTCACTATCCATTAGGCTTATTGCATGGTCTAACAATCTAACCAAAATTTATTCTGATTTAAATATACAGCTGTCCAGATGAGACCTTATTGTTCGATTCGGAGATAGTGATCAGGCCATCTATGAGTGCTAACAATAGCTGTACATGCAAAGGCTGAAATGGAGCGTGCATTGGCAATCCAGTTTTCTGATGCAATGAACATGAATGAAGGCAATGCAGAACATGTGCATATGTTAGGGAGAGGGTGAAGAAGAGGCCATGCTCGTGCTTAAGGACATGGTCATGGACGGTGTCGCAGGCATGGCCATGAACCTGCCATAGAAGATGTTGAAGTGTGCATCAATATTCGAGAGATGGATGATACTCTTTCACCGAATATAGTGGCCCATGACACACCTGAGTACGAGATGGAGACACAACCCATTACACATGTCGTCGAACAACACAAAAATGAAATGCCGACCCCACAAGCATCCAATAAGAATATGATGGGGGAAGATGATAGAGGGACAAAACCTACATATGCTACACTTACCCCGCCCAATGCACCACACTTCCACGAGGATGAAGATGCAGGAACTTCGCAGATACAACTCATTGATCATGGAACTCGCCTAATGCCACTTGAACAGGAAGAGGTCTCAAGAACATATCATAGGAGGAAAAGATATATCCTTTTTTTTTAAATAACAAAAAACCATCGTAACATCCACCCCTAATTGGCCTTTCTCTATTTTGTAATGTAACACGTAGAGGCAAAATCTACGTACTCTAGTGTCATTTTTAATGTTCAATATGCGGACACTGTTTGTTCATTCATTTCACTACAATGATGGCGGGGGTTGGATAAATTATAGGCCATGGAATCGTTTGTAAGCTTATTGTTTCAATAAATGGTGATGGTGTTAGGTTTCTCCAATTAGCAGAGGCAAATATTATGCTTGAAGTTGCAAAGCTTGTTTTTCGAAGTTCAACTAATATCCCAAATTTGCAATGTTCACTTTTTTAGAAGCAGAGCATAACACATAACGAAAGTGCGCTACTGGTAACGCACTCTTGGCATGCCCTATTGGCATCACATACAAAATGTATGATTATGATAGCGTATTAACACCATGTGATATTATTGCATCATTGGAAGAGACAAAATTGATTACATAAATTCAGACTTTCTTTTTTAGTAGACTAGTTAAGAGCCGAATCACATATTTATAAAAAGAAAAAGAAGAAGAAAATCAGCAGAAAAAGAAGACGAGGAGGAGTATGTGGAAGTGGAGCCATGACCTGCTTGTGGGCCTTAGGCCCAATTTCTTTATGTTTGGTTCAGAAGCCAACAAGGCCACCATTTTTAAGGGGAAGATGAGACAACACGACAAAATGTTACTATCGGAAAAATGAAATATTTTTGACCAAAACAAAAAAAAAGAATGAATATTACCGTAAAAAAATATGAAAAGAAAAAAAGGCATCTCCTCAAACAAAACAAATTGATAAAGGAGAAAGCTGTCAAAGAAAGATGAATACAACAACAAAGCCTTTTCCCACAACTAATTAGGGTCGGCTACATGGATTCTTTGCCTCCATTCAGATCTATCTTGGGTCAATCCCAGGCTTATATCCAAAAAACTAAGATCCCTTCGTAAAGTCTCATTCCAACACTTCTTGGGTCGCCCTTACCCTCTCTTAGGCGGCTCAACATCCCAAAACTCGCATCTCCTAACCGGTGCATTAGCTAACCTCCTTTCTAAATTCTAAATGGCCAAACCGCCTTAAGCGGTTTTCTCGCATCTTATCCTCGATGGGAGCTACACCAAATTTCCTTCTGATTGCATCATTCTGAATCTGATCTTTACGTATGTGTCCACACATCCATCTTAGCATTTTCATTTCTGCTACTATCATTCTCTACACATGTCTATCGTTCACAGGGAAACATTCAGATCTGTTATAAAATAGGAAGTGGAAGCGGAATCAGAAATAAAGATAAAGAACTTGACGAACACACGGGGTTTTACGTGGAACCCTACTCCCTAAGGAGGGGGATGAAACCACAGGAGAAGCTCTCAAAGGGGCATATGTTACATTGCTTTTTCTCTCAATGGATACAGGAGGTCTGGGCCTCCTTATATAGCCTCCACAGAACCTCCAAGTCCCACCACTGGTAGATGTGGGACTAAACTCATGGATGGGGTAAATGGATCTTGGGGAGATCCATTTACCCTCCTACAACTCATATGGTGCACAACCAAATACTCCAACACTCCCCCTCAAGTTGGAGCATGCAATGCTCAGCTTGGACAAACAGAAAGAAACTCAACTCACGCTACAGGACACTACGGATAATATCAACTCAACGCGCACAACTGTCGGTTGCTGTCGAGGACGTTGCTTCTCATGCCGTGCAGGTGAGGAGGACGAACAGGTTGGAGTGTGAGTTAATTGAATCTCCTCATCCGAGAGCATGTGCTCTGTACTGCGCCTGTCAGAGTCACTACAACTGGAAAATGAGTCTCCTCGTCGGAGTACTCTAGCCCGCCACAACATGTGGACAATTGCTCCACCTCTGAAAAAGGGCCGAACTGGAAAAGGCCGTGGAAGTGCAATCCTCGTCGGAGTCCATGGTCGCTGGAGAATGGAGTCTGAAGAAGTCTCCTTGTCGAAGAACTAGGTCTTTCCCATCTGGCTCAAAGAATGGTACTCTACTCTGGAGTCCCTATGGCTCACATGAAAACTCTTGCCGACAAAACAAGAAGAATGATGGGGACCACGACAAAAGATGACATACATGTGCACATCTGAAAAGACTCCATACTCATGCGTGTCTGAAACTGGAGACTCGGAAACATCTGACGTCGAGTTTGAACTGTAGAGTCTAGAATCTGAATGGCCTGGAAGCTAGAGTCTCTGAATCTAGAGAATCTGAAACATCTGTCAATCTGGCCTGTGACTCTACATATACTCCCCCTTTCTCTCATACTTGTCGGACATTGACATCGACAAAGTTGGGAGAAGACAAGATAATGAGAGAGAAAAAACATGTACTTGCAGCTTTTCCATTCTTTTAAAAAATAGCCGCTCTCTTTTTTTCTTTTTTTTCTTTTTTTAAGCCGTTCAACAAATTTTTCTGCTTTTGCAACATTTTTTAAAATGCGTACGGCTTTTCAAATGTACGCGTCTTTTCTCCCCCCCCCCTTTTTTGCAAAACTTGACTTCTTCCCTTCCCTTTGGGTATTACAATGAAAAATAATTTTTTAAAACCACGGCAGCCCCCTTTTTTTCAAACAAGGCACGGCCCACATGCAAACAAATCCCCCCTTTTTTTAATGGATTCGACCCCATTAGGGCTAACCCTACTTCAGGTTCCCAATTGGAACCCCGCGTCATCGTAGCCCTTTGAAAAGGGATGAAGAGGATCCCCAGAAGCGCCTTCGCGCGCCGCTTGGAGATCTGCCGCTGCGAGGAGTAGGGCAGCATCGCCGCGCGTGGAGAGCCTCGAGCCTGGTCTGGTGCTCGCCTGTGCGCAGGAGAGAATGTCGCCTTGGCACGACGACTGGATGGGAGGAGCTCTCGCGGGTCTGGAGAGTTTCACGCGAGATGGGGCTCGCCGTAGGAGATCGGTGATGCCTTGTTGCGCCTGGAGAACAAGGACGTGAGCCCCGCCGCCAGGAGCGAAGTCTGAAAGGGAGATGGGTCTTGAGCAGGCGCCGCCTGGATCTAGCAAGCGGGGCGGTGCTGCCGCCTGTAGCTGGAGGAGAGGCCTGCTAGGGCTCGCCCCTGGGCCAACGCACGAGGAGAATCGCCAAGGAGGGTGTTCCTATGCGTGCGATTAGTGGGGCTGCACGAGAGCATCTCGTTGAGGATGGGGGTGAAGATGCCCACCGCTGGAGCAGAACTGAGTGCCACCGCGGGCTCCTGGAATCGATGATGGAGGAGCCGCTAGGGCTCGCCTGGAGGGAGATGCTCCTCCTGGAGCGATGCATAAATCTGGAGCACTCCTCCTGTATGCAACGGCCTGGGTGCAACCATTTAAACAAGATGACAGAGTTGCAGAAGATGCGGCCTGGGCTTGAATAGCGGCTAGGACTGCCTCCTGCAATGGAGATAGCGACCTTCGCTGGATAGCGATGAAGAGGATGACGGCCAGGGTTCTAGACAGAAACATGAACATGAGCAGATCTCTGCCTGGAGATAGATGACGGCGGAGATTTCCAGAAAAGATCTTCGAACATGATAAAAATAATGAATCGAAACCTCGCTTTGAATCAAATCTTGAACAAATCTTTAACATAAAACAAATACAAATCTCGACCATATATAAGAACTTGAAATCCTCGAGAATCGAACCCTCTCTGATACCATGTTATAAAATAGGAAGCGGAAGCGTAATCAGAAATAAAGATAAAGAACTTGACGAAAACACGGGATTTTACGTGGAACCCTACTCCCAAGTAGCGGGATGAAACCACGGGAGAAGCCCTCAAAGGGGCTTATGCTTCATTGCTTTTTCTCTCAATTGATACAGGAGGTCTGAGGCTCCTTATATAGCCTCCATAGAGCTGTCAAGTCCCACCACTGGTAGATGTGGGACTAAACTCAACCAAATACTCCAACAAGATCCATAGAGCATAGCAGGTTTTATGGCTGCTTTGTAGAACTTTCCTTTGATTTTTAAAGAAATTTTCTTATCATAGAGAATGACAGAGGCTCCTCTCCACTTTAGCCATCCTGCATTTATTCTATTAGTAACATCTCCATCAATTTCTCCATCATGTTGCAAAATAGATCCCATGTATCTTGTTGACGCATAATATAGATTAACTGTACCTCTTCGTTATTTTATTTTTCTGTTGTCCTCTTTATGTAATTTACCCATAGGCTACTCTCCTATATAAGAGAGCCTAGGGCTTATGGAATAAGACATGTTATTGGTTTTTCCCAACATGGTATCAGAGCGACGGTCCTAGACCGGAGTTCTCGAAACCCTAACCCTAACCCACCCCACCCGCCGGCCTCTCCTCTCTCTCTACTCGGCGCCGCCCACCCCAACCGATCTGCAGCGGTCTCCTTCTCCGATCTGAGGTGCTCCAGCCCTAGGCATCGCCTAGCGCATCTGTGCGCGTGGGCATCGCCTGGCGCATCTGCGCATCGCCTAGGGCTTCCCGCATCTGCGCGCATCGCGTGGCCTGTGCGCTTCCCGCATCTGCGCGCATCGCCTCTGCGCGCCTCGCGCATCTCCTCTGCGCATCGGGGCGCTACTGTGCGCATCTGATCTGTGCGCACTCCTGCGCACCCCTGCGCGCACTCCTGCGCACTCCTGCGTGCACTCCTGCGCGCACTCCTGCGCACTCCAGCGCGCTGACTGTGCACCACCGCGCGTGAACTCTGTGCGCCAGCCTACAGTTTGCGTGCGTCATTGTGATTGATTGCGCGTGTCAAGACCGTAGCGCGCACATATTCATGGGGATAGTTGCTTGACGTCTACACATGCAACTAATCCCGTCTATGTCATTGTAGATAAAGATTATCTTCTGTCAATCGCTCCAGTCTTCCGGTTCCAGTATGTCAAAAAGCAAGGCAGATATCCCGTCTATTGGCGCATTTCGTGGTCCAGCGCCCATTGTCAAGATGGATGGTACGAACTATGAACTGTGGGCAATGCAGTTCATGAGTATGATGAAGTCTACAAGAAAGAAGCACATTCTTACCGAACCTGAGCCTGCAGAGAAGACTGGAGCCCATGCCTCATGGGAGGCAGATGATGCATATGCCAAGGTCTGGCTATCTGGCACATTGGCTATTGAAATTGCCAATGACATTCTACATCAACCCACAGCCAAAGACATGTGGGATATCCTGGCGGCGACATATTCTCAGGCAAAGAACGAAACGAAGATCCTGCAACTGCAACATGATATATTCACAATAAAGCAGAATGGTCGTCCTTTACATTCTCTCTACACATCACTGAGAGGGATGTTCGAGAAGCTCTATAGCTTCATGCCTCTTACCGCCACGCCAGAACAGCAGAAGACATACAGGAATGCGACGATGGTGGGTGTGTTTCTCGCTGCACTCGATCCAGAGTATGAGGCAGCATGGTCTCAGATTTTGGCAGACTCGACTATTCCTCCCATGGAGGAAGCCTTTCACAGATTGAGTAGGATCACAGTGCCTTCAGCAGCTGCGAGTCAGAGTTCCTCAGCAATGGCGGCAAACAGAGGCTGCGGATTTCATCAACAGGGACGTGGACGTGGACCTCGTGGAAGGGGTGGCCGCACTAGGCCAACATGCACATATTGCCACCGAGTCGGCCATAATGAAGACACATGCTATTCGAAGCACGGATTCCCTGCATCTGCACGAGCCGCTGAGCAGATAGAGCCCCCATCTGCTGCTACCTTGGATCAACGATTTGATGATCTAGTTGCCCGCCTCAGGGGCATCATCCCACCATCTGGTCCAGCACCGACTACAGAGAGTCATATTGATGCTGCTACTTCTGCCTCTGCATCTACTAGTACTTCAGGTAGTACACTTGCACTCCACAGTAGTAGATCTGATACATTGCCATGGATCATGGACTCGGGCGCTACACATCATCTATGTGGCGACCAGAGTCTACTTACAGGATACACTCAGATCCCTCCAGGACGGACAGTGGTGATTGCTAATGGCACGCATTCCCCTATCACGGGTCAGGGGGAGATTAGATTGACATCTTCTATGCAGCTTAAGAATGTCCTACATGCACCGCATTTTTCTATGAATCTGTTGTCAATTAGTCAGATTACGAAGGATCTCCATTGTCGAGCTATTTTTGATCCATCTTCTTTGATTTTTGAGGACATCCGTACGGGCAACGTGATTGGTCATGGCTATGAGCAGGAGGCCTTTACCGTCTGAACCAGACCCCATTTGCCGGAACCACATCTTCTCCTACTGGACAAGTATCTCCTCTCCTGTGGCATCTGCGTTTTGGTCATTTACCGCTTCAGAAGTTGTGTCGAGTTCTACCCTATGGTCTCTCTCACACACCTATCCAGTGTGAGGCATGTCAGTTGGGAAAGCATCACAGGTCGTCCTTTCCCAGTCGTCCAGGTCGGAGTAGTAACTCCAAATTTGAGTTGTTCCATATAGATATCTGGGGTCCGAGTCGTGTTCCTGATCATCAGGGACACAGGTTTTATATTGTATTTGTGGATGATTTCTCGAGAGTGTCATGGGTGTTTCTTATGAAAAATAAATCTGAAGCAAGAAATATTATTATCCATTTTCTAAATGAGATTCAGAATGTTTTCTCCACATCTGTCAAACTTGTAAGAAGTGATAATGCTTTAGAGTTATGCACCCACACTTTGGCCAATTACTACTCCTCAAAAGGGATTATTCACCAAACCTCTTGCGCGCATACATCTCAACAGAATGGGATTGCTGAAAGAAAACACCGTCACCTTCTTGATGTCACAAGATCCCTTCTTACACAGAGTAATGCTCCCTACTCCTACTGGGGTGATGCAGTTCTTACTGCATGTTACCTAATCAATCGTATGCCCTCATCTGTCTTGAATGAACAGATTCCTTTTTCACTCTTTATCCAGACAAGGAGTTGTTCGCTCTTACTCCTCGTGTGTTTGGGTCAGTCGCATTCGTCCATCAGTTGTCGCCTGGTACTGACAAGCTCTCTCCTAGGGCTGTCAAGTGTGTCTTTGTGGGGTACTCCAGAACTCAAAAGGGGTACAAGTGTTTTGATCCTGTGCGTCGGCGGTATATGATCAGTGCAGATGTTACATTTTTTGAATTTGTTATGTACTTTTCAGCATCCGGAGACATGCAGCTACCACCTATATCTCCTGATGCTGTATTAATGGCACCACCACCACCATTGCCACAAACAACACCACCGCCACCACCACCGCCACCACCACCGCCACCGCCACCACCACTGCCACCGCTAGTATCTCCACTACCATTCCATTACACCCGCAGGCCTCCTCCAGCTCATGGTTCTGACCCGTCAACTAGCTCGCCTATGGTATGTAATGAAAATATTAATGTTGATGGATCTGACGACATTTCTCAGCAGGATGTATTGCAGGAACATGGTGAGAATACAGATGATTTGGATGTTCCAATTGCTCTACGCAAGCCGGAGAGAAGCTGTGCCAAATATCCATTATCAGCAGCCGTGTCTTTTGAGAGGCTATCTGGAGACTTCAGACGTTTGCATTGGCACTTTCAGCTACAGACATTCCAAGGAATCATCATGATGCTTTGCAGGATGCTAGATGGCGGCTAGCAATGGAAGAAGAAATGGCGGCACTTCAATCCAGAGGAACCTGGAGTTTGGTTCCTATACCTCCAGATGTCAGTCTGGTGAGTTGCAAATGGGTGTTTACAGTGAAGCACAATGCAGATGGTTCCATTGACAGGTACACGGCACGCCTGGTTGCACGTGGCTTCACACAGACATATGGGGTAGATTACCTTGACACATTCTCCCCTGTGGCGCGTCATTCCACTCTACGGATCCTGTTATCAGTTGCAGTTGCTAGAGACTGGCCACTTTATCAACTGGACGTGAAGAATGCATTTCTGTATGGCGACTTGCAGGAGGAAGTCTATATGCAACAGCCACCTGGTTTTGCTGTTGAGGGGGAGTGTTCCAAGGTATGCAGATTACATAAGGCCATCTATGGCCTTAAGCAGAGCCCCAGAGCATGGTTTCAAAAGCTTTGAGATATCTTTGAGAAACAAGGATATAAACGCTCCGATGCTGATCATTCCTTGTTTGTACAGAAGACGGCTAGAGGTATCATTGTAATCATGGTTTATGTTGATGATATCTTGATTACAGGTGATGATGAGCAGGGCATTAAACAAGCAAAGGAAAGGCTGGGGACCGAGTTTGTCACCAAGGACTTGGGAGTCCTTAGATATTTTCTGGGGCTGGAGTTTGCTAGAAATCCATATGGATTAGTAATGTCACAGAGGAAGTATGTTACAGATCTATTGACTGAGACAGGTATGCTAGGGTGTCGACCTGCTACGACACCAATGGACCCTAGCATGAAGCTCTATGATGATGACACAGAAGAGGTGGACAAGAGAAGGTACAGAGAACTGGTAGGCAAACTACTGTATGTCACGATCACTAGACCTGATATATCATTTGCAGTGAGTCGTGTGAGCCAGTTCATGGAGCAACCACGTCAGGCCCATATGGATGCAATACACATGATTCTGAGATATTTAAAATCATCTCCAGGTGCAGGCTTGCTATTTAAAAAAGGAAAGAAGATCTCTATCACGGCATGTGCTGATGCAGACTATGCAGGATGCCCCAAGGACAGGAAGTCCACATCAGGATTTGCAGTCTATGTTGGGGATGCTCTAGTTTCGTGGAGAAGCAAGAAACAGACAGTGGTAGCTAGATCCAGTGATGAATCCGAATACAGGGCTATGGCCCAGGCTAGCACAGAAATGATGTGGGTGAAATCTTTACTTGCAGACCTATGTATTGATATACCTCTTCCTATGATGTTGGAGTGTGACAATCAGGCCGCCTTGTTCATTGCAAATAACCCAGCCTTTCATGAGAGGACCAAGCACATTGAGGTTGACTGTCACTACATACGTGACATGGTTCAGAAGGGGTTCATTGCTACATCTCACGTCACATCAGAGAATCAGACTGCTGATATTTTCACCAAGGCATTACTTCGAGGCCCATTCCAGAAGTGTGCGTCCAAGCTGAGCATGATTGATATCTATGCTCCATCTTGAGGGGGAGTGTTGACGCATAATATAGATTAACTGTACCTCTTCGTTATTTTATTTTTCTGTTGTCCTCTTTATGTAATTTACCCATAGGCTACTCTCCTATATAAGAGAGCCTAGGGCTTATGGAATAAGACATGTTATTGGTTTTTCCCAACATATCTAAAAGAATCTCTCTTCCGAATGTTATCGCCATCAATCTTCACCTCGATTACTTCATCACTGCATACATCAAAAGTGCACTCCATATATTCAATCTTAGCCCTACTTATACGAGATCCTTTAGTATCCAGACCGTACGCTTCTCATTTACACCATTTCTAGTCTCATCAATCAACACAATATCATCAGCAAATAACATACACCAAGGTATCTCATCATGAATGTGACTTGTCAACTCGTACATACTCAAAGTAAAAAGAAATGGACTCAAAGTTGAAACTTGATGTAAACCAATGTTGATGTCAAAATAGTCAGTCTTCCCAGACTGGATCCTTACACAAGATGAAGCCCTATCATACATATCCTTTATGAGGTTAATGCATAGGACATGTACTTGTTTCTTCTCCATAACTCTCCACAATATCTCGCGTGGCACAGAATCATAAGCCTTCTCCAAATCAATAAAAATCATATGGAGGTTCTTCCTTTTAGCTCTATAAATCTCCATTGTTCTCAGCAAATGAATGGCTTCAAGAGTTCAGCGACCTGGCTTGAATCCGAATTGATTTTCTTTTACTTTGGAAACTTACCTCAACCTTCTTTCGATCACACGTTCTCAAATTTTCATTGTGTGATTCATCAGCTCGGTACCTCTGTAATTTGAACAATTTTGAATATCCCGTTTGTTCTTAAAGAGAGACCACGATACTTCTCCAATCTTCAGACATTTTCTTGCTTCGTCAAATAATATTGAATAGATTTTTATGCCAAGTCAAACAACGAACTCTTCATACTTCTATAGGAATGTCATCCGGTCCTACACCTTTCCCAAAGTCTCATAACCTTTAAAGCCTCATTTTCCTCCTTTCTTTGTATTCGTATATAGCTTGCACGATTCAAGTAACTTTCACTACTAGCTAGATCACCCAAAGTGATCTATCTACTTCCTTCCCTAATGAAAAGCTTCTGTAAATACTGCTTCCATCTAGTCTCTATATCCTTCTGAGTAACAAGCACGTGACCTTCCTCATCCTTAATGCATCTCATTTTAGAATGGTCTTTAGACTTTCTTTCTCTTTCTTTGGCCAACCTGAATATATCCTTCTGGCCCTCCTTAGAGTCAAAACTTTTGTACAAAGCTTTATAAGCTTTTGACTTAGCTTCGCTGACATCCTTCTTTGCTTCCTTCTTCGATATTTTGTAGTTTGTGACAGTTTCCTATGTTATATCCTTAGACATAGCTTTAAAGTGTGCTCTTTTAATTTTGAGCTTCTCTTGCACACCTTCACTCCACCACCAAGCCTCATTTTGGCTTGGAGCTACTCCTCCCTTTGACTCGCCTTGCATCTCTTTGGCTACCCTTCTGATACAAGATGCTATCGTCTCCTACATCTCGTTTGCACTTCTGCTACAATCCTAAAATAAGTCTTTTAAAACCTTCTCCTTGATTGCTTCAGTTGAAGATTTCACCATCTAGTTCTAGTGATCTTGGAAACCCCCCTTTTCTTTATCAACATTTTTATTTGCACATCCATGACTAACAAATGATGTTGGGTTGTCAAACTCTCTCACAGGATTACTTTGTGTTGGGAAAATAGAAAGAATTGTTTATTCCTTGAGCCCTAAGCTCTCTTATATAGGGAGAGGCTATGGGCAAATTACATAAAGTGGATAGAAGAAAAGGAAAATATATAAACGATACATAAATATGAAATATATCTCTGCACTCCCCCTCAAGATGGATGAACACTTCTGGAAGGACCCTCTAAGCAGGGCTTTAGTGAAAATGTCAGCCGTCTGGTCCCGTGAGCTGACATGAGATGTAAAAATAAAGCATTTTTGGATCATGTCACATATATAATGGTAATCAACCTCAATGTGTTTTGTCCTCCCGTGGAATGCAGGATTATTAGAAATGAATAAGGCAACATGATTGCCGCATTCCAACGACATGGGAAGTGGTACATCTATATGTAGATCTGTTAGGACTGCTCGAACCTACATCATTTCTGTATATGCTTGTGCCATAGCTCTACCCAGATTCAACACCAGATCTAGCAACAATAGTTTGCTTCTTACTTTTCCATGAGACAAGTGAATCTCCAACAAATATAGCAAATCCTGATGTAGACTTCATGTCCTTGGGGCACCCTGCATAGTCTGCATCTGCACATGCTGAAATAGTAATAGAGCCACCCTTTTGAATAACAGCCTTGCACCTGGAGATGATTTAAGATACCTTAGTATCATTTATATAGCATCCATATGAACCTGACGAGGTTGTTCCAAGAATTGGCTCACCCGACTGACTGCAAATGAAATATCGGGTCTGGTAGTGGTAACATAAAGAAGCTTTCCAACCAGCTCCATGTATCTTCTCCTGTCGACCTCATCAGTATCATCATCATAGAGCTTCATGCTTGGATCCATGGGTTTAGTCGTCGGTCGACATCCAAGAATACTCGTGTCACTTAACAAGTCAGTGATATATTTTCTGAGTCATCACAAGCCCTTGTAGATTTCTGGCAAACTCCAATGCCAGAAAGTATCTAAGAGCTCCTAGATCCTTGGCAACAAATTCACGACCCAGAAATTCTCACCCCTCTTTATTCCTTGCATATCATCTCCTGTAATAAGTATATCATCAACATACACCATAATAGCAGTCATACCTCTAGAGATTCTTTGTATAAAAAGAGAGTGATCTGCATTCGACCGTTTGAACCCCTGTTTCTCAAAAAAATCTGAGAGCTTCTAGAACAAAGCTCTAGGGCTCTGTTTAAGGCCATAGATTGCCTTATGAAATCTACACACCTGTGAACACTCCCCCTCAACAGCAAACCCCAACAGTTGTTGGATGTAGACTTCCTCTTAAAGATCACCATACAGAAATGCATTCTTGACATCCAACTGAAACATGGGTCAATCTTGAACCATGACAACAGATAGAAGAATCCACCCCGTAAGGTGGAATGACCAGAAATTGGGGAGAACGTGTCAAGATAATCCACCCCGTATGTTTGAGTAAACCCTCGTTCAACCAGTCGATCCTCGTACCTATCAATGCTACCATCTGCATTTTGCTTCACTGTAAATACCCATTTACAACTTACTATAGACACTCCAGTGGGAGCTGGGACAAGGCTCCAAGTACCTCTCGATTGAAGGGCAACCATCTCTTCTTCTATAGTTAATCGCCACCGACCGCCCTTCAAAGCCTTCTGATAATTCCGTAGAATGACCACAGCTGTCAATGCAACTGCAAAATTCCTGAAATCGCCAATCAAGCGAACAAAGGAGATCATGGATGCTAGAGGATATGATACACAACTACGCTTCTGCTTCCGAAGTGCAATAGGTAAGTCCAAATCAACAACCTCTACGCTTGTCCCCTATAAAGAACCCTGCTCAGGTAGACCACCAGACCCATCGTTAGAAACTATGTATTTAGAACATACCTCATGTGTGATAGATGATAAGCAGTGACCATGAGCAGAAGTAGGATGGCAGGTATAGTGATGCGGCAATGGTGGGACTAGGACCGTAGCAGTTGGTAGCGGTGGTGGTGGCGGCGGTGGTGGTGGTGAAGGAGGTGATGATGGTGGAGGTGAAGGAGGTGATGTTGGTGGTGATGGCATGTATATTTCATCATCAAAGTCTACGGAAATAAACTGATCACCTGTAGGAGAAAAGTACATCACAGACACGAAAAAGGTGACATCACCACTAGCATAATACTTCTTGTGTATTGGATCATAACATTTGTATCTTTTTTGTGTCCTGGAGTACCCGACAAAGACACACTCGACAACTCTAGGAGAGAGCTTGTCAATACCTGGAGACAACTGGCATGCGAAGGCGACCGAGTCAAACACACGAGGAATAAGTAAGAACAATCCTTTTCAGGAAAAGCAAGAGAGAAGGGAATTTTCTCACCCAAAACCGACGAGGGCATGCGATTAATAAGATAGCATGCTGTAAGAACAGCATCGCCCCAAAAAGAATGCGGAGCACGACTCGGAATGAGAAGAGACCTTGTAACATCAAGCAAATGGCGATTATGTTGCATCTCTGCAATACCATTTTTGTTGGGAAGTATAGGTACATGATGTTTGATGAATAATACCTTAGGTTGAAAAATAATTGGAAAGAGTAAGGGTACAGAATTCCAAGGCATCATCAGTTCTCACAAATTTCACAGAAGAAGAAAATATATTTTTTACTTCAGTTGGAAAAGTTTTGATAACATCTTCGGTTTCAGATTTATTCTTTAATAAAAAAACCCATACAAACGAGAGAAACCAGATAAAACATGTGTCCCTGGTGATCAGGAACACGCCTGGGACCCCGAATATCTATATGAAACAAGTCAAAAATAGAGCTTCTACTCTGACTCTGACGACTGGGGAAGGCAGACCGATGATGCTTTCCCAATTGACATGCTTCACATTGAAAGGACGAGTGAAGAGAGATCTGAGGCAGAACACGATACATTTTCTGGAGCGAGAGATGACCAAAGCGCAGGTGCCACGTAAAGGGTGAGACGGGTCCAACAGAAAGAGAGGAAATTCCAACATAGGGAGTTCAAACTAAGCGATAGAAACCGACCTGCTCATGGCCACATCCAATCACCTTTTGCTCATAAGGAAGTCCTGAAATACAAGAGAAGATGGGTCAAAAATTGCTTGACAATGTAGAGCCTTCGTAATATTTCTAATAGATAACAAGTTCATAGAAAAGTCAGGTGCATGCAACATATTCTATAGATGCATAGAGGGTGTCAAGCTACTCTCCCCCTGTCCAGTGATTGGGGAATGGGTCCCATCTGCAATAACCACAGTTCGTCCTGGAGGAACCTGTCTATATGTTGTAAGTTGACCTCTGTCTCCACACAAGTGATGTGTGGCACCAGAGTCCATAATCCATTCTATAACATCAGATCCACTACTGCAAGTAAGTGCATAAGTACTACCTGAGGTACTGGAGGAGGCTGAAACAACCACATCTGAATGACTCCTGGAGGCCGATGAAGATGTAACGGGACTGCCAAGAGGTATAATGCCCCTCAATCGTGCTACAAGGTCATCAAATCATTGATCCAAAAAGGAAGCAGGCGGGGGCTCAATCTGCTCAGCCACTCGAGCAGAGGCAGGAAATCTATGCTTGTAGTAGCATGTATCCTTTGTATGTCTAGGATGCTGGCAAAAAGTACAGGGCTGACGAACACGACCTCCTCTGCCATGAGGTCCGCATCCACGAAACTGAGAAAAGCCTCCTCGACCTCGGGAGGCCGCCATCGCTGAAGAAGTCTGACTGTCCGTAGTAGATGGGACAATGATCCGACTGAACCTGCGGAAGGCTTCCTCCTTGTGAGGAATAGTAGCGTCATCAAAAATCTGGAAACGAGCCGCCTCATACTCAGGATCAAGATCTGCCAGGAATACACCAACCATGGTGGCATTGCTATAAGTCTTCTGCTCTCAGGAGTAGATGTGAGAGGCATGAAGCTATAGATCTTCTCGAACATCCCACGCAAGGATGTATATCGCGAATGAAGAAGTTGTCCATTCAGCTTGATAGTAAAGATATCATGTCGGAGTTGTAGAATCTTTGTTTCATTTTTTGCCTCTGAATAAGTAATAGTAAGAATATCCCACATCATCTTGGTTGTGGGCTAATGGAGTATATCATTGGCGATCTCTATTGCCAATGTACCTGAAAGCCAAACCTTGGCATATGCATCATCTGCCTCCCATGAGGCGTAAACCGCAGTCTTTTCAGCCGGCTCTTCCTCAGTAAGAATGTGTTTCTTACCCGTAGACTTCATCATGCTCATGAACTGCATAGCCCACAGTTCATGGTTTGAACAATCCATCTTTACTATAGGCGCAGGGCCTCTGAAGGCGCTTGTGGATGGGATATCTACCTTACTTTCTGACATGACGACTAGAGAAGACTAGGGTTGAAGACTAGGCAAGTGTTTGTCTAAACTAACATAGAGAGATTTGATTGCATGTGTAGACTTATGCAACCAATCTCATGAAGAGAGGGGACTTGGCGGTGGTGACCCCTTTTGAAAAGGGAGGTGCGGCGGCACCACTTGGAGAGAGGAGGGCAGGGGTTGAGCTACGGGGCTGCAGGACCGTGCGACGTGGGCCACGGGGCAGCAGGGACGGCGATGCAGCAGGGCCCGCGGGGGCCGAGCGGCAGCGGGAGCCGGGCGGGATCCCTAGGAGGGAGCCACAGGGGCAGCGGTGACGGGTCGGGGAGCCCTGGGCAACGACGGGTGTGGGGCGGCGACGAGCCGGGGGCAGTGGCGAGTCGGGGTTGGTGGCAACCAAGGAGTGCGCGTGAGAGAGGCTTGAGGTGGGGTTTAGGTTTAGGGTTTCGGTATAGGAGCTCCGATCTAGGAACGCCGCTCTGATACCATGTTGGGAAAATAGAAAGAGTTGTTTATTCCTTGCGCCCTAGACTCTCTTATATAGGGAGAGGCCTATGGGCAAATTACATAAAGTGGAGTGAAGAAAAGGAAAATATATAAATGATACATAAATATGAAATATATCTCTACACTTTGCAGTCTTTGCAACACAATTGATCTCTTCTCCTCAATGTAAAGTAATATATTTGTGTTTTAGTCGTGCCACTCTTATACGTAATTAAATGCTCCTCTCTTTTCTTGAAGAGAGTGTTTTCTATAAAAAGATCATAATCCGTTACAAAATCCAGAATGACTTTTCTTTTTTCATTTTTATCCTTGAAGCCATGGCCTCCATAAACACTTGCATACCCTGAAGCATCCTTTCCCACATGTCCATTAAGATCTCCATCCAGGCACATCATCTCTCTTTGTGGGATTTCTTGCAAAATCTTATCCAGATCCTCCCAAAAAGCTTGTTTAATCCTTTCACTTATGATACTAAGAATTTCTTCTTAAAGCACCAAATTTAGCAAAATAATCTGATCCCCGAACCTTTGCACCTCAACCACACAATCCTTCAAATCCTTACGAACAACCACTCCAACACCGTTTCCACCCTTATCTTTACCTGAATACCAAAGTTTAATGTATGTCTTCTCGATCTCCCGTGCTTTCTCTCCAACCCATTTTATCTCTTGGAGACGTAGAATCTGAATCTTCCTTCTTTCCATTATATCTACGATCTCCATCGATTTGCCAGTCAAAGTGCCAATATTCCAACTACCTATCTGCAACTTCCTTTACAACCTCTTTGGACTAACTTCTTTACTCGTATGCGTCCATCATGCAAGAACCCTTGCAAATTTTAGACTGCATTCAGGCAGCGATGCAACAGAACTAGCTTATTTATTCGCATGCATTCCTCATGCGAGAACCCTTGCAAATTTTGAACAATATCTGGGCAACGATGTAGCGGCCCTTGCCATTTTTTCATTGCATTCAGGTGATGCAATGTGTCGCAAGTAGGAAATGCCCCAACGAAATCTAAATGTTTGTTTAAATCCATGTTGAAAAGATCCGAATTGTCTTGAGGCAACTTCCTAAATAGTTTTAAAAAAAAAATACTATTTAGGAAGTTGTCTCCGAGTGTTTTACACTGGTTGTCGACTACCTAACGCAACTCTCCTCAATTTACCCGAGCTTGGGACCGGCCATGACTGAGTTGAAGAAAGATGAATGCTTGAAAAAAAAGTATTTTTGAAAAAAAAATGATAGTGATTCAAAAAAAGATAAAATGAGAAGGAAAAATACAGTGCTTGAGAAAAAGATGATGGCAGAAAATCAACAATGCAAAAAAAGGGGGAAAAGAGAAGAATATAAGCGGAATTTTTTGTTTGTATCTTCTACGTGGATATGTGTGATAGGGAGAGTGTCTAAGAACAACTCCTTGTTTTGTATAAGGTGCACATACGTGATCATTTGTTAAAGAGGTTCACATACTCATGAGTCATGATTTGGGCTCGGAGTTCAATAGAACTCAAAGGAATATCTAGCCATTTGAGGCATTCTCCTGTAGTTTCATCATTCCTTAGAGAGTAGTATTCCATATGAATATATATATACATATTTCGTCTTGTCTTTTTATTTTGCATTGTATGTTATATTTCTACAGATATCAATATTGATATGCACTAACTTGAGCCCTTAACTTTTGTACCTTGGTCATGAATGAACAAAATACATACACAGAAATGTAGCTTGATGTATGCTACTTGTCGAGTGTTCTAGAGGACGAGATAGGAGATGGAAACAACATAAAAGCTTGAGCATTAAAGATGGGCGTTAGAATGCTAGGGTTGGTGGTTGTGTAGAACTAAGATAAAATATATATGGATGAAAGTTCAACAACAGGAAAGTTAATACGCAGCAGATGTAAAGGTTGAAACAAATTGCATTCTGAGGGGCATTTTTTGAAGGCTTCGACTCAGCTTTTAATGGGATGGAAGAATAGAGTAAGATATCACTCATTCAGTTAACACAGTGTGGCTGAAGTGAAAAGAAGCTATAGGTATTCTATATTCTTAGAAAATGCATTTACAAACAAAGCCAAATATTATACAGCCAGAACGAAACAACAATGCCTTATGGTATCAAGTTGGGCTATTAGATTATGATTAATATCATCAGAAGATATTCCAATTGATAAAACTGTTTTTCTAATTTTTTTCAAAAATGTGATTTTTTTATGTTTGAATATTGAATTAGGTGAGACCAGAAATAGATACATGGGAGGGGGATACTAATTCCATCTATTAGACTCGTTTTAACCTTGGACATGCTTGATTTTCTTTTGGAACTTTTGTGTTATTTTTTGTCCTTTGAAATTTGATTGTGACAAATGAAATGCATCCATTCACCCAAGTGTCCAAATTAAAATAGTATCCTTATTAAGAGTGTGGCATCGTTTTGGATATTAACATCACCAGAAATCCAATTTTATATTGGAAAGTCCGGTGAAGAAATCTTCAGCTATGTGCAGCATCCAAGTTTCACAATTATAGGGCCACTTAGTAATCTGGATTTTTAACGGTAGCGTTTCAAAAATTACATTTCTGTGCAATCTCCAATTGCTATTTTAAGGAAATAATAGAAAAGAGAAAAACAATACGAAAGAGATACTCTTAAAGCTAAAAGGCCTAGGGAAGATGAATGCCTACTTCCTTTGAAGAGATTCAATCTAGTATAGCCACCCAAAGTGAGAAACTAAAAGCCGAAGGTATCCTAGACTACCTTACCTCGAAGTCCAAGTATCAATGTTAATCCAGAAATTTTGACCATGTAGATGGTCCTCGCATGTTTTCTTGTTTGTTCCTTACTCTTCTGGTGCTTTATTAAGGATGATGACCTTGCTAAGTGCAAGTCACGGCTTAGGAAATTCAGGACTATTGTGCGGGTTCAAGCAGTTTTCTTGGAAGCAAATCGAAATATTATTATACTCTGGGTTAAAAATTCCAGAAATATGTACTAAAGTGGTTGTACAGATGGAAATATTACTGTGTAAGTGACTAATATTTAATCAGCTGCACAGTTGAATTACTTGTTTCTTTATTTTACCAAGTGTTCTATTTCCCGGTTATATTGATTGTGTGCTAGTAACGTTAGAGTGCATAGTTCACTGTCCACATACACACAACATTTGATAAAGCTCAGCTTATTTAAATGTATATTATAGAGGAATGAGCATGCATGCAATACATTCCCAAGGAAAGGAAGCAGAGAAGTGAAATTCAACGACTGATTCACCACAGAATCATCTTTCAATAAAATTAAACATATGATCAGCAAAAATCCTCAAATGAAAATTATGGAGTGTTAGATATTTAAATATTGCAGAGTTAGAATTATAATTAATGGAAAGCATCATGTCAACGATGAGTGTAAATAACACATAAATCCTGTAAAATGAAAAATTAGGCTTTGTACCTGTAAGTGCGCCAAAGCATTTTGAGCACGATGTTCAGCCATTGATGCCTCAAAATCGAGAAAGAAAAGATAATCAAAGTACCTGCTCCATGCAAAAGCATATTAGTTAATTTTACAAGTAAAAGAAAACCACCACTAAACTTCATCATCTCCAAATTAAGAATATTCTTAACATGAGCTTTGAAAAAAGTGTGCATACTTGGCACTCCCATTGTTTAGATCATCAACAACCCTCAGAGGACGTTTTTGCTGTGGCCTACTTTCAATCTGGACGTGTAAATTTATAAAAATCAGAATATTAGAGAACAATGCATGCTTTTTGACTCTTGAGACTCCGATTGTACCTTTGTCAAATTTATGCTTCTTAAGGCAAACACAGCTAACGCCTTAAATATCACACCCGGACCTTCTTCAAGTGTAAAAACGATACTTGTCTAGACTCAAAAGAGGAAAAGTTAATCAGAGTTCTGTGAGGATTAACAAAAAGGGACTATGCAATTCAATATATACCTTGAAAGGTCTGTCTGTTCTTGGAAGTAAAGGTTCTCTGGCTAATATCAGAAATCGTGTAACGTTATCATGATCATCCTGTCAGTATTAATCGCTTAAAAATGATGAAATACAATTATGCAGCATAGGAAATGATGTATTCCAGGACAAAGAAGACTTAATAACCAAAAATGGAAGTAGGGGAATTTTTCAACTGATGTTATTGCAAATCCTTGATCTTAGTTTTTTGGATATAAGTCCGAGATTGACCCAAGATAGATCTGAATGGAGGCGAAAAATCCATGTAGCCGACCCTACTTAATTGTGGGAAAAGGCTTTGTTGTTGTTGTCGTTGTATGTTATTGCAAATCCCCCCTCAAAGGTTGTGTTAGATAGCTGCCAGCTAACGTGAAAAACAGTCGGATTTTTCAACACGGATTTGATAAGAATCCATGTAGCCAACCTTACTTAAAGTGGGAGAAAGGTTTGCCAATGTATGATGTTATTGCAACTACTGAAAGAGATCACCAACGAATTAAGGATTAGAACATATCAAAATTATCAAAAGTGGTGGAAAACAATATGCAGGCAGTCAATAAGCATCGGAGTGGTTCGAGTTGGTCACAATAGCCTTCATACTCCACAAGAGGACCCTCAGGGATTTGATCCGGAGTTATTTCTTCTTGTTGGTGGAAAAGAGTTTTCTCTGATAGGGTGTACCTTTGATGGAAGCAATGGTGAAGGAATTGAGGTGAAGATTGGTGATGATAACATTCGGAAGAGAGATTCTTTTAGATATCTGGGTCTATTTTGCAACATGATGGGGAAATTGATGGAGATGTTACTAATAGAATAAATGCAGGCTGGCTGAAGTGGAGAGGAGCTTCTGTTGTTCTCTGTGATAAGAAAATTTCTTTAAAAATTAAAGGAAAGTTTTACAAAGCAGCCGTGAGACCTGCTATGCTCTATGGATCTGAATGTTGGCCTGTGAACCATAGACATATGCAGAGAATGGTTGTAGCAGAAATGAATATGCTAAGATGGTTGCGTGGACACACACGTAAAGATCGGATTCGGAATGATGCAATTAGAAGAAAGTTGATGTTGCTCCGATCGAGGATAAGATGCGAGAAAACCACTTAAGATGGTTTGGTCATTTGCAAAAAAGATCAGTTGATGCACCAGTTAGGAGATGCGAGTGTTGGGATGTTGAGCCGGCTAAGAGAGAGCGGGGACGGCCCAAGAAGTGTTGGAAAGAGACCATACGAAGGGATCTTTGTTTTGTGGATATAAGCTCAGGATTGACCCAAGATAGATCTGAATGGAGGCGAAGAATCCAGGTAGCCGACCCTAATTAATTGTGGAAAAAGGCTTTGTTGTTGTGGTGGTGGTGGAAAAGAGTTTTCTGTTTATTCCATAGAACCCTAGGCTTTCTTATATAGAGAGGACCCATGGGTAAATTACATAAGAGGATATCAAGAAAATAAAAAAAAGAATAAACGATACACCGACTACATAATTATCTCTACACTCCCCTCAGGAGGGAGCATAGATATCAATCATGCTCAACTTGGAAGAATATTTCTGGAACGGTCCTTTGAGCAATGGCTTGGTGAAGATGTCGGCGGTCTGCTCCCTTGAACTAACATGTGAAGTAAAAATCAGGCCCTTCTGGACCATATCTCTAGTGTAGTGGCAGTCTACCTCAATATGTTTTGTCCTTTCATGAAAGGCTGGATTATTGGCATTGAACAAAGCAGCTTGATTATCACACTTTAGCTGCATGGGTAGAGGTACATGTATATACAAGTCTTCTAGTACAGCTCGAACCCACATCATTTCAATGCCCGTTTATGCCATGGCTCTATATTCAGACTCAGCACTAGATCTAGTCACAACAGTTTGTTTCTTGCTTTTCCAAGAAACCAGAGAACTGCCCACAAAAACTACAAAGCCTGACGTAGACTTTCGATCCTTAGGGCATCCTGCATTGTTTGCATCCACACATGGCAAAATAAATAAATCTGTGTCCTTCCTAAACAACAATCCTGAGCATGGAGAATACTTTAGATACCTTAGTACACATATATGGCATCCATATGTATCTGTCTTGGCCGTTCCATGAACTGGCTCACTCGACTTACTGCAAAGGCAATATCAGGTCGAGTTATAATGATGTAAAGAAGCTTACTCACCATTTCTCTATACCTTCTTCTGTCAACCTCCTCAGTATCGTTGTCATATAATTTCATACTTGGATCCATAGGAGTACTCGAGGGTCTACATCCAGTCATGCCCGTTTCAATAAGTAAATCTGTAATATATTTCCTTTGGGTCATCACAAGACCATGTGCATTCCTGGCAAACTCCAACCCCAGAAAGTATCGTAGGGTACCAAGATCCTTCGTAACAAACTGACGACCCAAAAATACTTTTGCCTTCTCTATCTCTTGAGTATCATCTCCTGTAACCAGAATATCATCAACATATACCATGATGACAATCGTACCTCTAGAATTCTTATGAATGAACAACGAATGATCTGCATTTGATCTTTTGAATCCATGTCGTTCAATTAGATGGGAAAGCTTCTGGAACCACGCCCTTGGGCTCTATTTAAGGCCATATATTGCCTTGTGAAGTCTACATACCATATGATTCTCCCCCTCAGCAGCAAATCCCGGAGGCAGCTGCATGTAGACTTCTTCCTGCAGATCACCATACAAGAATGCATTCTTAACATCAAGTTGGCATATGGGTCAATCACGTACCACAGCAACAGATAAAAGAATGCGAAGAGTGGAGTGACGAGCCACTGGAGAGAATGTATCCATAAAATCCACCCATATGTCTGAGTGAAGCCTCTCGCCACTGGTCCTTGTCTTGTACGGTAGCCCTTCTGAGTCCGAGAGTAACCCAAAAAGACACACTTGACAGCTCTAGGTGAGAGTTTGTCAAGTCCAGGAGACAACTGGTGAACAAAAGCAACAGCACCAAAGACACGAGGGGTAAGAGAAAATAATTCCTTGTCTGGGAAAATAAAAGAAAGAGGAATCTTCTCACCAAGTACCGAGGATGGCATACGATTCACAAGGTAACAGGCTGTAAGAACGTCATCCTCCCAAAAAGAAATAGGTGCACAAAGTTTGTATAAGCAGGGTTCGAGTAATATCAAGAAGATGGCGATGTTTCCTCTTTGCAACACCATTCTGTTGAGATATGTAAGCACATGTGGTTTGATGAATAATGCCTTTTGACGAAAAGAAATGGGAGAGAGAACGAGTGCAAAACTCCAATGCATTGTCTGTACGAACATATTTGATATGAGAGGAAAAAACATTCTGCACTTCAGTTATAAGATTTCTAATAACATCCCCTGCTTCAGATTTATTCTTTAATAGAAATACTCACGACACACGAGAAAAGTCATCAACTACAACAAGATAAAACTTGTCCTTGATGATCAAGAACACGACTCGGACCCCAAATATCAACATGAAACAATTCAAACGGAGAGCTACTGCTCCGACACTGACGACTAGGGAAGCTAGCTCGATGGTGCTTTCCCAACTGACAGGCTTCATAACGAAAAGAAGAACGTGGAGAAATCCGAGGCAATAGATGACGCATCTTCTGAAGCGGGAGGTAACCAAAGCGTAGATGCCAATTACACGGAGAGACTGATCCGGCTGAGTAGGAGACACCAGCATAGGAATTCCGGACCAGACGATAGAGGCCATCCTACTCAGAGCCACAGCCAATCAACCTATCCGTTAGTATGTCCTGAAATATAGAAGATGGGTCAAATATAGCACGACAATGCAAATCCTTTGTAATCTGACGAACAGACAGTAGATTCATGGAGAAATCAAGGGCATGTAGAACATTCTGTAAATGCATGGAAGGTGTCAATGTAACCTCCCCTTGTCCAACGATGGGGGAATGAGTCCCATCAGCTATGACCATTGACCGTCCTGGTGGAATGTCTCTATATGACTCAAGCCTATCTCTGTCGCGACAAAGATGATGTGTTGCGCCGGAATCCATAATCCGATCTGAGATATTATGAAATGATGTAGAAGCAGAAGCACTGCCCGAGGAGCTGGCAGAGGCAGAAGTACTTGCAGATACTGAAGCAGCAATGTCTAAAGAACCTCCTGGAGAATCTGTAGTTGTTGGAAGCATAATATCGTGCAATCTAGCCACGAACTCGTCAAATCGTTGATCTGATGTGGATGCTGATGGGGATGCAACATGCTTGGCTACTCGCGTCGATGCTGGAAACCCATGCTTAGAATAGCATGTATCCTCAAAATGACCTGTGCGATGACAAAAGGTACATGGTTGGCGAAAACGACCACCTCGACCACGAGGTCCACGCCCACGGAAAGAAGACTGACCACCTCTCCCTCGCGACACAACCATCGCTGAAGGTGGTGGAGCAGAAGTACTGGAAGAGAAGAAATGCGGCTAAGCCTCCAGTAAACTTCCTCCATAGGAGGATTGGTAGCATCGGCAAGTATCTGTGATCGGGTAGCATCATATTCAGGATCAAGAGCCGCGAACACTACCCCTACCATGGTAGCATTCCGAAAAGTCTTCTGTTGTTCAGGGGTGGCCGTAAGAGGTATAATATTGTAGAGTCTCTTAAAGATCCCCGGTAGGGATGTATACAAGGAATGCAGTGTGTTACAAAATAGGAAGAGGAAGCGGAATCAGAAATAAAGATAAATAAATATGGAAGAACAAAGATTTTAGCGGAACCCTACTCCCTTAGGAGCGGGATGAAACCACGGGAGAAGCCCTCAAAGGGGCGGATATTCTATTTCTTTTTCACAATGGATACATGAGGTCTGGGGCTCCTTATATAGCCTCCACAGAGCCTCCAAGTCCCACCACTGGTAGATGTGGGACCAAACTCTTGGATGGGGTAAATGGAGAAATCTATTTACCCATCTCCCATACATATGACGCACAACCAAATACTCCAACACTCCCCCTCAAGCTGGAGCATGCAATGCTCATCTTGGACAAACAAACAGAAAGAAACTCAACTCATGCCACGAGACACTACGGAAAATATCAACTCAACGCGCACAACTGTTGTTGTCGAGGATGTTGCTTCTCATACCGTGCAGGTGAGGAGGACGAACGAGCTGGAGTGTGAGTCTGTTGAATCTCCTCGTCGGAGAGCATGTGCTCTGAACTGCGCATGTCATAGTCACTGCAACTGAAATAAGTCTCCTCATCAGAGTACTCTGGCCCACCACAATAATGTGGACAACTGCTCCATCTCTGAAAAGGGCCGAACTGAAAAGGCGTGGAAGTGCAATCCTCGTCGGAGTCCACGGTCGCTGGAGAATGGAGTCTGAAAGAAGTCTCCTCGTCGGAGAACTGGGTCTCTCTCATATGGCACAGAGAATAGTATTCTACTCTGGAGTCCCTATGATACCACATGAAAATCCTTGCCAACATGGCATAGGGAATGGTCCTCTACTCTGGAGTCCCTATGGCTCACATGAAAACTCTGGCCGAAATAACAAGAAGAAAGATGGGGACCACACTAAAAGATGGCAAACACGTGCTCATCTGAAAAGACCGCATACTCGTGTGTGTCTGAAACTGAAGACTCAGAATCTGACGTCGCGTCTGAACATCTGCTGTAGAGTCTGATTGGTCTGAAATATCTATATATGGATATGGAGAATCAGGATAGACCTATAACTGAATAGACATGTGACTCTACGTATACTCCCCAGTCCCCCTTTCTCCCATACTTGTCAGAAAATGGACATCGATAAAGTTGGGAGAAGATAAAATAATGATGGGGACACAGCAAAACCACTTAGCCGATCACAACTTTTTTTTCTCGGTTTCTTAAATCATCATCATCATGTCATAATTTTTTTTAAATAAGTCATTTCTCTCCCCTTTTTTCCGGCTTTTCTTGCAAATTTTTCTTTTTTTCTTTTCGACTATTTCCAATTTTTTATAGTCGTGGCAATCATCATTTTTTTACAACATTTTTTTAAACTGTGCACATTTTTTCTTATCGGCTTTTCATTTCCCTTTTTTAAAATTTCCTCTCCTTTTAAAAAAAACCTTGTAGCCCGAACTGGGACTGAAAATAACGCACCACCTCCCTTTCTCTTTTTTTTCGGATGACCGTTGGCCCACTTGGGCATTTACAAAACAAATATTTTTTTTTAACAAAAATGCCTAGTGGCCACCTTTTTTTGTCAATATCGTCCGCTACCCTTAGGGTTCCCACATTGGGAAGCCAGTTTCTTTTGACGCCCGCCGCTCCCTAGATTGGGGTTGTCGCCGCCCAAGGGGTCCCCCAATGGGTCAACGTGCACATCGCACGCCGCCTGGGGGGCTGGGGAACGTCGCTGCCTATCTGGAGGAAAAAGTGGCCCAAGCGGGGGGTGATTTGGAGCGCCTCCTCATGGATGTCGTCGAGTGGGATGCCTGCTGGAGCTTTGGCGGGGAGCTGAGATAGGAGGGGAGGCCCGTTGGAGGCACGCCCGATGGGGAATGGCGGCGAGGCGCTGGGGGAATCGCGAAGGGAGAGGGGCGATCTGGAGTGTGCGCGGGGGGCCAGGAGTCGCCTCTTGGAGGGTGGAAGCATGTGCACGCATGAAGGCGGTGTCGCCTGAGAGAGCATCTTGTGGCCTGGAGGCGCACAGGAGGTCTGGGTTGATGTTGTGCGCTAGAGGAGCGCCGCCTAGCAGGAACTGGATATACTGTCGCCGTCTGTGATCGTGCGGCTAGGGCTGGAGGGTGTGCCGCCTCACACGGTGTGCAATTTCTGGAGGGTTGTTGACTCGTTCAGCATGGGACCCTCGCGCGATTTCTGGAGCACGCATGATGATAGATGATGCCGGTGTATCTTCACGTGAGAATAGAGATGCTGCCTGGACTTAGGGTTTCGTAAAAATCCTACTCGTGATTTGAGAACTACGGCCATCTGCGGCCTAGAAAATCACACCGCGCAAGATTCTCCAGATGCAGATTTGAATCATGAAAAATCTTCAAACACATCTTCAATCCTTACAAACAAATCTTCAAGATAAAACACCAACTTCGAATCTCAAACGAATTACAAAAAATAAATCTTCAACATAAATTCCTCAAGAATCTAACGCGCTCTGATACCGTGTTAGAAAATAGGAAGCGAAAGCTGAATCAGAAATAAAAATAAATAAACATGGAAGAACAAAGATTTTACGTGGAACCCTAGCAGGATGAAACCACGGGAGAAGCCCTCAAAGGGACAGATATTCTATTCCTTTTTATCAATGGATACAGGAGGTCTGGGGCTCCTTATATAGACTCCACAGAGCCTCCAAGTCCCATCACTGGTAGATGTGGGACTAAACTCTTGGATGGGGCAAATGCATCCTGGAGAGCTCCATTTACTCATCTCCCATACATATGGCGCACAACCAAATACTCCAACACAGTGGCCGTCCATTTTGCTTCATGGTGAATATGACATGCTGGAGCTGCAACATCTTTGTCTCATTTCGCACCCGCGAATAAGTGACCGCTAGGATGTCCCACATCGTCTTAGCGGTGGGTTGATGGAGAACATCATTTGCAAACTCCATCGACAACGTGCCTGAAAACCAGACCTTGGCATATGAATCATCAGCCTCCCAGGAGGCATAGATCCCAATCTTCGTTGTCGGTTCTTCCTCGATAAGAATGTGCTTCTTACCGTTCGACATCATTAGGCTCAGGAACTGTATCGCCCAGAGCTCATAATTCATCCCATCCATTTTGACTATTGGCGCGGGACTTTTGAACGCGCCTATGGAGGGCATATCGACGGAGACGAAGAACTAGGATCCATAGACCAAAAGAGAAGTGTCTACATAAACTGAATAGGATTTTAGTGTGTATATAGACGTTATACACTCAAATCCATGGAGAGAGAGAGAGAGACCGGAAGAGGAGTGGATGCTGCCGTTGGAGAGGGTCGGGCGGGAGAGGGGCCCGACAGTGAAGGAGGAGGGGGAACCGGCGGCGCGGCGGGAGGAGGAGCGGTGGGAGGGGATCGGCGGCGGTGAGGGAAAGGGGAGGGAAGACGGCGGCGGCACCGAGAAGGAGAGAGGGGCGGCAGGGGGGAGGGTCGGCAGTGGGAAGGGTTAGGGTTCTAGGGTTAGGTTTGGCTCTGATACCATGTTGGTGGAAAAGAGTTTTCTGTTTATTCCATAGAACCCTAGGCTCTCTTATATAGAGATGACTCATGGGTAAATTACATAAGAGGATATCAGGAAAATAAAAAAAAGAATAAACGATACACCGACTACATAATTATCTCTACACTTCTCATTGGAACAAATAATGTTTTGACCCTATTGTTGCAAATCACAGAAGTGGAACATGCACAAATGATCAAACAAGCAAGCACAAAGACGCATATTTATAGGTTTACCCCTAATGGTGCGACATCCTTAGGTTGCAACGATCGATTTCACTACATGGAGAAAGAAGAAAATATAGAGGATGATTCAAAACAAGAATCCTATGTACATCTATATAGTACCTCCTCCCATACAAATAAATACAAAAACAAATAGGACTTCAAATGCTAAAGCAAACATGACTTTGAATCTCAAACCAAATAGGACTTTTTCTGCTAGCTTAAATAGGACTTAAGGCATATCAATAATCTCCACCTTGAATTGTATCCTCTGAAAATCTTTGCCAAGCTTCGTCGTATCGTCACCATCCTGTGACACCCTAATCCGAATAACCCGAACCTGATCCGATGAAGGTCATTTGATCCGATAAAACTATCGATCATTATTAAATGATCTGAATCGATCAATAGATCGTAAATAAAAATTTGTTTGGGATCAATCGATTGCATCGTAAAACATGCCATCGGAAAAGTCGTAACACAAATCAAAAATCGAAAAAATAATCTGAGAACCATAAAATTCGTATCGATGAAATAAGACCAAGGAAATCAATCGTTCCTAAATCAGAGGTCGTTTGATCATTTAAATCGCAAAAATTTGATCGTAAAATGAGACCACATTTCGCCAATTTTGATATCTATCTTGGATCAGAAAAGTATGAAATTTATATCGTTTGATCATTATGCATAGACGATCGAAACAAGTCATTGAATATCTGAATTAGAGATTCGAGGTGCAGATACAGATGACTTTGTTAGAAAATCGGAAGCGGAAGCGGAAACAATAAACAGAGCATAGAAATAGAGATAAACATGAAGAACACAAAAGATTTTACGTGGAACCCTACTCCGTAAGGAGCGGGATGAAACCACGGGAGAAGCCCTCAACGGGGCGTGTTTGTCTATTGACTTTCTCAATGGATACAGGAGGTCTAGGGCTCCTTATATAGCCTCTCCAGAGCCTCCAAGTCCCACCACTGGACGATGTGGGACTAAACAACTGGGTGGGCTAAATGGATCTCCTCCAGGATCCATTTACCCTGCTACAACACAATAGGCGCATACAACTAATACTCCAACACTCCCCCTCAAGCTGGAGCATGCAATGCTCAGCTTGGACAAACATAAAGAGACTCAACTCAACGTTACAGGACACTACGGACAATATCAACCCAACGCGTACATTGCTGCAGTCGAGGACGTTGCTTCTCATGCCGTGCAGGTGAGGAGGACGAACGGGCTGGAGTGTGAGTCAACTGAAGACTCGGAATCTGACCATCGAGTCTGAACTTGCGCCTGAAGTCTCCTTGTCGGAGAACTGGATCTCTCCCATCTGGCTCAGAGAATGGTGCACTGCTCTGGTGTACCTATGATACCACATGAAAATCCTTATCCTCAAGGGAATAGTCCTCTGCTCTGGAGTCCCTATGGCTCACATGAAAACTCTGGCCTGACAACAACAAGAATGATGGGGACCTCGAACTGATGATGGCAACATATGCTCATCTGAAAATGACCGCACACTCGTGCGTGTCTGAAACTGGAGACTCGGAAACAATGATCGTCGAGTTTGAAACCGAACTGTAGAGTCTGATCAACTGTCTGGTCTGGAGACTGGCATCTGAATCTGGAATCTGGATCATGAACAGGCCTGTGACTCTATATATACTCCCCCTTTCTCTCATACTTGTCGGAACATGAACATCGACAAAGTTGGGAGAAGACAAGATAAATAGAGGGTAAACAAACATCCTTGCGGCTTTTCTTTTTTTTTAAAGTCGTAATCATTTTTTTTAAAACATTTTTTTTAGTAAGCCGTTCCCTTTTTTTCGGCTTTTGCATCATCATTTTTTTTGTGCGTACGGCTTTTCAAATGTACGCGCCTCTTTTTCTTTTTCTTTTCTTCCCTTTTTTTCTTTTTTTTTTTTTTGAATAACCGAAACTCTTCTCTACCTTTTTTTTCCAGCCCAACCGTGGGATTCTTTCATTTTCCTCCTCCTTTTTTTATAAAAATCAAATGCCTCCCCCTCCCCTTTTTTTATAAAAAATATCATCCAAAAATATGAACCTACGCCCCTCCACACAAATAAGGGGCCATTGGCCCGTGGGGTTCCCAACAGGGGGAAACTTCACGTGCATTTGTCGTTGTCGACCTGGACTTTCATAACATTTTTTTAATAAAGCAGGGCCCCACAAGCCCTAGGGTTCGTTTGGTTGCTGGGTTGGGCAGGGTTGGGTCGGGTTGGGTACTATTCACAGGGGTACCCCCTCCTCACAGTTTACTATTCACCCAGCCCTGTGAATAGTACCCAACCCTGCCCAACCCTGCAACCAAACGAACCCCTAGGGTTCCCATTGAGGACCCGCTTTTTCCAATGTCGTCGTCCCGATAGAGTACATGCGCATGGGAACATCTGCTTGGAGGGAGGTTGCGCGATGGGGATGCGCCGCCGAGATGAAGCGGCTCGCCTGGAGCCTCCGCCAGTTGTGCGGCTTGAAGAAACGCTGCCTTGAAGTCGCGCGCGGCAAGGAGGCGCCGCCTAGGCTTCGCGGCGGAGACACCGCCTGGGAATCTCGCCTGACGCACCGCCGCAAGCGAGGGAGGAAGGGGGTGCGGCTGGATCTGCATCGGCTGGATTGGCGATTGGGGAACATGCGCAATCGCGCGTCACCGGTTGGAGGTGGAAGTCTGCGCCGCCACATGAGGCGAGTGAGCCCGATGCCTGGGGAGGCTCCGCTAGGGTTGCGCATTGGGAAGCACGCCTGTATGTGTAGGGCTGCTGGATGGAGCACAACAAGGACTCGCGTGAAGATGATGCTCCTGGAAATGATGCCTTGAGGAGAGGGCGGCGCCGCTGGACGTGGAGCCTTGTGTTGAGAAGAAGAGAGAATGGAGGCATGCATATCGACAAACTCCCAGAATACCAACTTGATGATTATTTTTAGGGTTTTCATAAAAACCCTAAAATTGAAGAAATCTCGAATATAATAATCTTCCAGAATCCAGAATAAATACGAACTGAATCTTCTCGATCAATCGATTATCGAATAAATCAGGAACAGAAATAAACCCTCGAGAATCGAACCCGCTCTGATACCATGTTAGAAAATCGGAAGCGGAAGCGGAAATGATAAACAGAGCATAGAAATAGAGATAAACATGAAGAACACAAAAGATTTTACGTGGAACCCTACTCCGTGAGGAGCGGGATGAAACCACAGGAGAAGCCCTCAACGAGGCGTGTTTGTCTATTGACTTTCTCAATGGATACAGGAGGTCTGGGGCTCCTTATATAGCCTCTCCAGAGCCTCCAAGTCCCACCACTGGACGATGTGGGACTAAACAACTGGGTGGGGTAAATGGATCTCCTCCGGGATCCATTTACCCTGCTACAACACAATAGGCGCATACAACTAATACTCCAAGTCATTGAATATCAATCGTTCCTAAATCAGAGGTCGTTTGATCATTTAAATCGCAAAAATTTGATCGTAAAATGAGACCACATTTCGCCAATTTCGATATCCATCTTGGATCAGAAAAGTATGAAATTTATATCGTTTGATCATCATGCATAGACGGTCGAAACAAGTCATTGAATATCTGAATTAGAGATTCGAAGTGCAGATACAGATGACTTTAGTATTCAAAAGAAGGGAGAGATAAAGGTTTTAAACAATAAAATAAATAATTAAAACTTGATTTCAGACAAACAGGAGCCACACTTGGCATTCTAATTCTTTCCACATGACACAAAACTCTCTCCCCTTGTTATATAACACCCCACTCCCTTCTCATAAAATTCCAAATTCTATCCCAAATTACGACTGAAAGAGCCCCAAAACCTTCTTTTCTCCACCGAATGTGATGCTGCTCCTCTCACAGCTGCTGCCCGATCAAGCAGCTGGAGCTGCAAATCAAGCAGTTGCCTTATTTTCTCCTGTTGCTCTGGAGACCTGCTGCTTTTCCCAGCAGCGAAGGCTGCTCCCCCTTGGCCGTATAAGCCCTTCCATGCAGCCCTCTAATGCTTACATTGGGAGCTAAGTTGCTGTCCAGTTGCAGCCATAGCTGCTACCTTCTTCAAGCAGTTGTGCTGCTACTTCCTAATAGTTAGAAGACCCCCTGATAGAGTTTCATTTCAGCCTTTGTTGCAGCCCCCTTTCCCCATGCCACTGAATGCAATTTTGATCTCCATGCTAGCGATCCAAAGGTGCAATCCCCCTCCTCTTCTTGCCTTTCATGGAATTTAAGATCCAAGTTCAAAACTCATTAATTAGTCAGTGATTTTGTTTTGAAAAATTAAAGAATTGGGTGTGAATTGCATGTATTAAGATCTGAAATCATACAACTGATCATACACTAATCTCATATCCAAAAATGTGAAGAATTGGGGGTGAATTGCATGTATTAAGATCTGAAATCAGACCACTGATTATACACTAATCTCATGTCTAAAATGTGAAGAATTTGGGGGTGAACTGCCTGTATTAAGATCCGAAATCAGATCACTGATTATAGACTAATCTTACGTCAAAAAAAGTGAAGAATTGGGAATGAATTGCATGTATTAGGATCTGAAATCAGACTACTGATTATACATTAATCTCATATCCAAAAATATGAAGAATTGAGAATGAATTGCATGTATTAAGATATGAAATTAGACAACCGATCATACACTAATCTCATGTCCAAAATGTGAAGAATTGAGGGTGAATTGCATGTATTAAGATTTGAAATCAGACCACCGATTATACACTAATATCGTGTCCGAAAATGTGAAGAATTGGGGGTGAGTTGCATGTATCAAGATATGAAATCAGGCCGCTGATTATACACTGATCTCATGTCCAAAAATGTGAAGAATTGGGGGTGAATTGCATGTATTAAGATCTGAAATCAGACCACAGTTATGCACTAATTTTATGTTAAAAAAGTGAAAGAATTAGGGGTGATTTACATGTGATTAGAGTTTAATTGCAGAACAATAATTAGCTACAGATTACATGTTGCAAAGAGGAGATTTAGGGATGAATTAGCATGCAAATTAAGTACAACTTCCGACTAAATAGCGACATATTTTCAAGCTTGATACATGAGAGATTTAAGGATGGATTGGCATGCAAATTGAGTTAAAATTCAGAACTAATTAGTTAAAGATTTCATGCATTAAGAATGGAAGAATTTGGGTGTGTAGTACATGCAATTGAATCAAAACTTAAACCACTAATTACCTACAGATCTTATGCCTTAAAAATGAAAAGAGTTGAGTAATCTGGCATAAAATTGAACTTAGATCCAGATCCAATGAATGACTTCCAATCTCATGATTTTAAAAACAAAGATAGCATGTGATCACAAGGACCGATCATCTTCATGAAATCATCCTTCAGATATATTCTACTATCTATTGATCAAGGGTTTAAATATCGGTTTCGGATATCGTATCGATACCATGTCAATACGATATTTCCTAGACTTCACAAGAAGACATAGGGATGGTTGTATGAGTCTACAGATACAACCAATCATTCTAATGGTCCTGTAGACGCATTCTCTTCGATTTACTCCTCAGTTGTTCCGTGTTTCGGCTTCTTGGTACAATGTCAAAGAACAAGGGTGATGTTTTCTCCTCTTCCGGTGCCTTCAAGGGCCCGGCTCCTATCATGAAGATGGATGGGACCAACTACGAGTTGTGGTCCATGCAGTTCCGTACCCTAATGCAGTGCCATAACAAGGCGCACATTCTGACTGATTCAGAGCTGACAGACAAGACTGGGGCCAATACTTTATGGAAGCAAGATGACGCCTATGCTCGCATCTGACTCTCTGGGACACTTACCACTGAGATTGCTAATTATATTATTTATCAGCCAACAACAAAGGCTATGCGGGACATATTAGCAGACACATATGGACAGGAAAAGAATGACAGCAAGATCCTTCAACTGCAGTTCGACATTTTCTCGACCAAACAGAATGGTCGACCGCTCCGCGCACACTTCTCATCTGAGAGGCATGTTTGAGCGACTACACAACTTCATGCCTATTACCACCAGCACTGAATAGCAGCAGGCGTATCGAAATGCCACAATGACAGGAGTCTTCTTGTCATCTCTTGACTCTGAGTACGATGCAGCTCGTACTCAACTCCTGTCTGGAGAGACGATACCGCCGATGGAGGAGGTCTACAAACGATTGAGTAGGATTACTACCACATCCACTACTATGGCCCAGATGACTCCTTCTGCTATGGCAGATTCTCGTGGCAGAGGGGGGTCTTCTCAGTTTCGTGGTCGCGGGCCTCGTGGTCGAGGAGGGGGCTGTTAATGTGGCCCATGTTCCCATTGCCATCGTCCTGGTCATTATAAGGAGACATGCTTTCAGAAGCATGGATATCCAACGTCTGCGCGTGTTGCTGAGCAGACTGAGCCTTCTTTAGCATCTACTCCAGATGCGCGTTTGGATGATATTGTTTCTAGACTTCAAGACATGATGAGCACTCCTACGACTCCGACTGCAGGTTCCTCAGATGCAACAGCTACTGCTAGAACGCCGTCTAGTTCATCAGGTATTCTTTATGCATTTACCAGTAGTAGCAGTTCGGATTTGACTGATTGGATTATGGATTATGGAGCGTCACATCATATGTGTGGAGATCGGACGCAGTTTAGTTCTTACAGGTCTATCCCACCTGGAAGATCCGTAGTCATTGCTAATGGGTTTCGACTACCCATTATTGGTCAGGAAGGAATTGTTCTAGCCCCTTCTATGCATCTTCAGAACGTCTTATATGCTCCAGACTTTCAGATGAATCTTTTGTCTAATAGTCAAATTACAAAAGATTTACATTGCCGTGCCATCTTTGATCCCACTTCTCTTGTGTTTCAGAACATATTAACTGGCAGGGTGATTGGGCATGACCGTGAGCAAAGAGGATTGTATAAGCTTGCCATACCACCTTGTGCTGGGATTGCTACTATTCCTTCAGGATCTGTTTCTCCTTTCATGTGGCATCTTCGCTTTGGCCACCTTTCTCTTCAGAAGATGTATCATGTGCTGCCGCAGATATCTACTCGTACTACATTGGACTGTGAAGCCTGTCAGCTTGCGAAGCACCATCGCTCCTCTTTTCCGAGTGGTCCTAGTCATCACAGTAGTCGGTCCTTTGAGTTGTTTCATTTTGATATTTGGGATCCTAGTCGTGTTCCTGATCATTAGGGGCATCGTTTTTATATGGTTGTTGTGGATGATTATTCTAGACTATCTTGGGTACTCTTGTTAAAACATAAGTTTGAATAAATCTTTTCTTATTGAAGTCAAAAATATCTTCTCTGCTAATCGAAATTCATTCGTACGAGAAATGCTTTGGAGTTTTCCACGTTACATTTATCTGAATTTCTCAAGTTTCTTGGTATAGTTCATCAGACCTCTTGCAATTATACTTCAAAGCAGAATGGTATGGTTGAACGTAAACATCGTCAGCTTCTTGATATCACACGAACCCTGTTGATTCAGAGTCGTACCCCTCATTCTTTCTGGGTGATGTGGTTCTCACTGCTTGTTACTTGGTGAACCGCATGCCGTCCATTATTCTTAGAGAGAAGGTTCCCTTCTTGATTGTGTTTCCTGAGAAGGAACTATTCTCTCTCACTCCCAGAGTCTTTGGATTTGTGGCCTTTGTCCACAATTTCACTCCTGACCGTGACAAGCTCTCACATACAGCTGTCAAATGTGTTTTTGTTGGTTATTCTCGTACCCAAAAAGGGTATAGATGTTTTGATCATGTAGAATGAAGATATTATGTGAGTGTTGATGTCACATTTTTGGAGTCTATTATGTATTTTTCTCCTACAAGTGACAGGTTGTCCAATGTTATTTCTGGAGAGGATGTTGTTCATCCACCTCCGTCTTCTCCACCATATGACCCCCATGTTGCAGCTCAGTCTTCTCCACCTCCATTATCTCCACCACCCCCACCTCCTTCTACCCAGTCCAAGTTCTTACCCCATGTTTACATTCGCATGTCTTCTACTCACCCCTCTGCTCATGCGTCGTCCGCATCATCCACCACGCCTCAGGTATGTCATGAACACATTGTTTATACTAATGGCACTAGAGTTTTGAATGATACACAGGAAGAGTTGATTCCAAAAAACAGAGAGGTTGATGACCTGGAGATACTTATTGCCCCAAGGAAGCATCGTCGCCAATGTGCTACGTATCATCTTGTTGTGCATGTTTCTTTGGATCATCTTTCATAGGAATACAGGATGTTTGTGGTAGGACACTCTACTTTTACTATCCCACGTACATATCAGGAGGCGCTACAGGACAGTAGGTGGAGACTTGCTATGGAAGAGGAGATGGCAGCTTTGTGGTCGTGTGGAACCTGGAGCATTGTATCCGCTCCGCTAGGTACCTCTATTGTGAACTGCAAATGGATATTTACGGTAAAGCAAAGGGCAGATGGCAGTGTGGACTGCTACAAGGGAAGACTTGTGGCATGTGGGTTCACCCAAACCTATGGGGCGGACTATCAGGATACCTCCTCTCCCGTGGCTAGACACTCGACACTATGCATTCTTCTATCTGTTGTTTCATGGGACTAGCCTCTTTACCAGCTTGATGTGAAGAATGCATTTCTATACAGGGACCTACAGGAGGAAGTATATATGCAGCAGCCACCAGGGTTTACTACTGAGGGAGAGTCCCAAAAGGTGTGCAGGCTCCATAAGGCGATTTATGGCCTAAAGCAGAGTCCGAGAGCTTGGTACCATAAGCTATCGGAGTTCATAGAGCAACAGGGGTTTGTGCGGTCTATTGCGGACCACTCACTTTTTGTTCAGAGGACACAGAGAGGTAATGTTACTATTCTTGTTTATGTGGATGATATTGTTGTTACAGGGGATGATGAGCAAGGTATTCAAGCTGCCAAGGAATTCCTAAGTCAACAGTTTGTGACTAAGGACCTTGGCACTCTTCGATACTTCCTTAGATTGGAGTTCGCCAGGAACCAGCGTAGTCTTGTGATGACCCAGAGGAAGTTTAGATGGATCTTCTTTTTGAGACATGTATGACAGGGGCAAGCCTGCTACTACCCCTATGGATCCGAGTATGAGATTGTATGATGATGACACTGATGAGGTAGCAGGAGGAGATATAGAGATCTTGTTGGGAAGCTTTTATACGCCACCATCACCAGGCTGGATATAGCTTTTGCAGTGAGCAAAGTTAGCCAGTTCATGGAGCAGCCCAGGAAGGTGCATATGGATGATATCCATATGATCTTGAGATATTTGAAGACCTCACCTGGGTAGGGATACATCTCTTGAGGTGACAGCTTGTGCAGATGCAGATTATGCAAGTTGCCCCAGACACAGAAAGTCTACTTCGGGCTTTGCTATTTTTGTTGGGAGCTCACTTGTTTCATGGAAAAGCAAGAAGCAGACAGTGGTGGCTAGATCAAGAGCAGAATCTGAATACAGGGTCATGGCACGGGGAAGTGCAGAGATGATGTGGGTTAGATCTGTATTGATTGACCTTACTATTGAGGTTTCTTTTCCTATGCAGCTTTTATGTGATAATCAAGCAGCTCTATTTATTGTCAATAATATTGCTTTTCATGAACGGACAGAGCATATAGAGGTGGATTGTCATTACACTAGAGACATGATCCAGAAAAGTCTCATATCCACCTCCCATGTTCCACTGGAGATCAGACGGAAATCTTCACCAAGGCCCTAGCTAGAGGTCCATTTCAGAGGTGTTGCTCCAAGCTGAGCATGATAGATATATATGCTCCAGCTTGACGGGGAGTGTTGAGATAAATGTATCTCATGGTATCATTTATGTTTTATGTTTTCTTGGTGTACTTCTCATGCAATTATCCCAGGGCTTTTCTCCTATATAAGAGAGCCCTTGGATCTCATCTAGGGTATGATTTATTTTTCTCCCAACAGTATACAGATAAGATGGCAGTCCCTTGAGAAGCAAAGAATGATGTCGAGTCCTATTGGGTGAACTCAAGAGCATTGTCAATTTGAATAATTTGCACATAGAGAAAAAAATTTGACATACAGAAAGAAATTTTTAATAATCTTATGAATCTTCGAATGTTCCTCTATTAAATAAATCCAAGAGGATCTACTATAATCATCTATGAAAACAATAAAATATATGTGACCATTTAAAGCTCCAAACGGACAGAGCCCCAACCAAACATCACAATGGACTAAACCAAAAGAAGCGGTACGACGTGGCCCTGCATAAACTGGAAACAAAGGAACATCACGGGAGGGGCTTGGCAGAAGGATGCCCAAGGTACAAATGGCATAGGAACGGATCATCGGAGATGTATACAACACTAGCAAAAGTGGAATCCAAGGGTATGCCCAGATAATAGAGGTCATACTTCTCATGCCTCTCACCAAGAATCTACCTCGTCCGGATGTCCTAAAAAACATCAGAATTCATCAAATATCATATAACAGTTAAGCTCGGTACAAAGCTTATGAATAGACAAAAAATTAAGAGGAAAATCAAGAGCATAGTGAACTCCAGACAGTCAAATCTTGAAGGAGAACACCATAGTTCTGATGGTAATAGACGAGTGAGCCCCATTGACAACTTGAACAAACTTTACTGACGAAGAGCGTTTGGAGAAGGTTAGTAGATTTCCTTCTCTTATCATATGTATAGAGGATCTAAAGTTAATGATCCAAATAGGAGCATAAGTAGTGGCAGAGTTGACTATTGTGCCTGAAGTGGTAGCCAGACTAGCAGTAGTACTCTCACTTGTAGAAGTAATGGGTCCATGGGTCTGTAGAATCTGCATCAGACGAGAGTAGTCAACTGCATTGAGTTGGACCGTCTATCCACTGAAATCGAAATTAAAAGATGTCTCTGCAGCATCATAAGCATTCTCATAGGCACTATTGGCTATATGAGAAGGATAACCAAACTTTTGCCAACATTGCTCGGAGGGATGATTCCAGCGACCAAAGTGAATGGATTGTGGGTACTGATGTTGAGATGTTTATTTATCATAGTACTGTTAAGATAAATATAGCTATTTGTCTCTTTTATGTAATTTTCTGTTTCTTCTAGTACTTATCATGTAATTAACCCAAGGGCTTTTCTCCTATATAAGAGAGCCCTCGGGTACGTCTAGTGCATTCGATTCCTTTCTCTCAACATGGTATCGGAGCAACGGTCCTAGACCGGGGTCCCGATATCCCACCCAAAAACCCTAACCCTAATACCCCCACCCCCACCACCCGGCGCCACCGCCGGCCCACGTGGCAACAAGCCGCCTTCCCAGCAGCACCCTCGCCGCCCTAGCGGCAGTCACCGGCCCCTGCGCCGCTCCGCTCCCACGCAAACGCCACCTCGGTAGCACAGCGCTGCTCCAGCGGCATCTCGTCGCACCTGCAGCCCTGTGCCGCACCAACCGGAGTTTTTAGCCGCCCCTGCGGCTCTGTTCCGCTCCAGCGGCATATCGTTGATTGTTCCCAGCGGTTTTTAGCCGCTCTCCTCTCCGGATCTAGTCCTCTTCGCGCGGCACCACCCCCCCCACCCCTCGTGCCGTTGTTGCGGCGTCTGGGCGAAGGTCGGTGCTCGAACAAAGATTAGGGATGGTTGTATGAGTCTACACATACAACCTGTCCCTCATATGATACTGTATATCGACTAGTTTGTTTACCTCCGTCGGTCTGTGGCTCTTCTTCCATCATGTCAGAAAACAAGGGTGACGTCTTTACATCTTCGGGAGCCTTCAAAGGCCCGGCCCCTATAGTAAAGATGGACGGGACCAACTATGAACTATGGTCCATGCAGTTTCAAACCCTGATGCAGTGCCATAATAAGGAGCACATACTGACAGAATCCGAGCCGGAAGACAAGACTGGAGCGAATGTGACGTGGAAGCAGGATGATGCTTATGCTCGTATATGGCTCTCTGGGACGCTTACTACAGAGATTGCTAATGACATAGTGAATCAATCCACAGCAAAGGCTATGTGGGATATATTGGCAGCTACATATGGGCAGTTGAAGAATGAGAGCAAAATCCTTCAGCTACAGTTCGACATATTTTCCACCAAGCAAAATGGAAGGCCCCTCCATGCACATTTCTCTCATCTGAGGGGCATGTTCGAGAGATTACATAGCTTCATGCCAATCACAACCAGTACAGAACAACAACAGTCATATCGCAATGCCACAATGACAGGAGTATTTCTATCCTCTCTTGATCCTGAGTACGATGCAGCCCGTACTCAACTTCTGACTGGCGAGACTATTCCACCTATGGAGGAGGTGTATAAGAGATTGTGTAGGATCATTACTGCATCGGCGTCTACAGCACAACCTACTCCTTCTGCTATGGCTGCCACTCGTGGCAGAGGAGGATCGTCACATTTTCGAGGTCGTGGACCTCATGGTAGAGGGGGAGGCAGACATCGTGGTCCCTGTTCTCACTGTCACCGTCCAGGCCATTCTGAGGAAACTTGTTTTCACAAGCATGGATATCCAGCCACCGCACGGGTTGCAGAGCAGACTGAGGCTGCATCTGTGCATCTCCCAGATGCTCGCTTTGATGACATCGTCTCCAGACTCCGTGAGATGGTGGCTACACCTACGTCCACTTCTCCAGGTTCTACGGAAGCAGCAGCTCCCGCCAGAGCGGCATCTAGCTCCTCAGGTATCCACTATGCACTTACCAGTACTACTTGCTCAGACTTGACAGATTGGATTATAGATTCCGGGGCTTCCCATCATATGTGTGGCGACAGAATGCAGTTTACTACATACAGAGTTCTTGCGCCAGGACGATCTGTAGTAATTGCCAATGGGGTTCGACTACCCATTGTTGGTCAGGGGGAGATTACTCTAACACCTTCCTTGAGTCTTCAGAATGTCTTACATGCACCTGACTTTAAGATGAACCTGTTGTCTGTTAGCCAGCTTACTAAAGATCTACATTGTCGTGCGGTCTTTGACCCTTCTACTTTCGTGTTTCAGGACATACTGACTGGCAGGATGATTGGAAGTGGCCCTGAGCAGAGAGAATTGTATAAGCTTGCTATTTCACCATGTGCTGGACTTGCTACTATTCCCTCTGGATCTGTTTCTTCATTTCCCTGGCATCTTCGATTCGGACATCTTCCTCTACAGAAGATGTGGCATGTCTTACCTCAGATATCTACCCACACTGCATTGGATTGTGAAGCCTGTCAGCTTGGGAAGCACCATCGGTCGTCGTTTCCTGGTCGTCCTAGTCGTCATAGTAGTCGGTCATTTGAGTTGTTCCACTTTGATATTTGGGGTCCAAGTCGTGTCCCTGATCTTCAGGGCCATCGTTATTATATGGTTGCTGTAGATGATTATTCCAGACTATCATGGGTTTTTTTGTTGAAACAAAAGTCTGAGGCGGGTACTATTATTCGTCAGTTTATTCCTGAAGTTAATAATATCTTCTCTACCAATGTTAAAATAATTCGTATTGATAATGCTTTGGAGTTATCAATATTACATTTGTCAGATTTTCTCAGTTCACAAGGCATTGTTCACCAAACTTCGTGTAGTTACACTTCACAATAAAATGGCATGGCCGAACGCAAACACCGTCACCTTCTTGATGTCACTCGAACATTGTTAATTCACAGTCGTGCTCCTCATTCTTTTTGGGGAGATGATGTCCTTACTGCGTGTTATCTGGTGATCGTATGCCGTCTACTGTTCTTGGAGAAAAGGTTCCTTTCTTGATTGCGTTTCCCGAGAAGGACCTATTCTCCGTGACACCTCGAGTCTTGGATCTGTGGCGTTTGTGCATCTCTCTACCCGTGGTCGTGATAAGCTCTCACCAAGAGCTATCAAATGTGTGTTTATTGGGTACTCTCGTACTCAAAAAAGGGTATCGATGTTATGATCCGGTTTGTCGGCGATATTATGTAAGTGCTGATGTTACCTTCTTTGAGTCCATGTATTTCTCTCCTACAGGTGACAGGCTGTCTAGTAATACTGCGGATGACATAGTTATTCCTCCATCTCTTCCGGCATCTGAACCTGAACAACCATTACCTCCAACTTCTCCACCACCACCACCACCGCCGCCGCCGCCCAAATTCTTACCTATTGTTTACACTCGCAGGTCTTCTACTAGCTCTTCTGCTCATGGGCCATCCACATCATCCATCATGCCTCAGGTATGTCTTGATAACAGTATTTCTACTGATGGCACTGGAGTTTTACATCATACACAGGATGATTCTGTATAGAAGACAGAGAGGATGCAGACTTGGATGTTCCTATTGCACTAAGGAAGCCTCGACGCAAGTGTGCCACATACCCACTGGCTGCACATGTTTCTTTGGATCATCTGTCTGATGAATACAAGAAGTTTGTTGTAGGACTTTCTGCGGTAACTATACCTCGATCATATACGGAGGCATTACAGGATAGCAGATGGCGTCAAGCCATGGAAGAAGAAATGGCGGCATTGACGTCAAGAAGGACATGGACTATCGTTTCAGCTCCACGAGGTGCATCGGTTGTCAGCTGCAAATGGATATTTTCCATTAAGCAAAATGCAGATGGGAGTGTGGATCGCTACAAGGCTAGGTTGGTCGCCCGTGGCTTTACCCGGACCTATGGGGTGGATTACCAGGACACTTTTCTCCAGTAGCCAGACACTCGACGCTTCGGATCTTACTAGCAGTGGTTGTGTCACGTGATTGGCCATTATTTCAGCTTGATGTGAAGAATGCATTCCTCTATGGCGAGCTTTAGGAGGAAGTTTACATGCAGCAGCCACCAGGGTTTACCGCTGAGGGAGAGTCCCAGAAGGTATGCAGATTGCACAAGGCAATTTATGGCCTGAAGCAAAGCCCTAGAGCTTGGTATCAAAAGTTGTCTGAATTGATTGAGCAACAGGGGTTTAAGAGGTCCACTGCAGACCATTCCCTTTTCGTCCAGAAAACACATAGAGGTACGGTTGCCATTCTTGTATATGTAGATGATATTGTTGTTACAGGAGATGATGCTCAGGGCATTTAGATAGCCAAGAAGTTCCTAGGTAAAGAGTTTGTGACCAAGGATCTTGGTACCCTTCGCTACTTTCTGGGATTGGAGTTTGCCAGGAATCAACGTGGTCTAGTAATGACCCAGAGAAAGTTTGTCATGGATCTCCTCTCTGAGACAGGTATGACCGGGTGTAAGCCTGTTATGACTCCCATGGATCCAAGTATGAGATGGGGATACTGAAGAAGTTGATAGCAGGAGGTACAGGGAACTAGTTGGAAAGCTTCTATACATTACTATCACCAGGCCAGATATTATGTTTGCTGGAAGCAAGGTTAGTCAATTCATGGAGCAGCCCAGAAAGGCACATATGGATGCCATCTTTATGATTCTGAGATATCTGAAGAACTCACCTGGTTTGGGACTCTTATTCAATAAGGATGCTTCCATAGATGTAACAGCTTGCGCAGATGCTGACTATGTAGGATGTCCCACAGACAGGAAGTCTACTTCGGGGTTTGCAGTGTTTGTTGGACACTCACTTGTCTTATGGAAAAGCAAAAAGCAAACTGTGGTGGCTAGATCAAGTGCAGAATCAGAGTACAGAGCTATGGCTCAAGGGAGTGCAGAGATGATGTGGGTTAGATCGGTGTTAACTGATCTTACCATAGAAGTCCCTCTTCCGATGCAACTCTTATGTGATAATCAAGCTGCATTATTCATTGCAAATAATCATGCATTCCATGAACGTACTAAACATATCGAGGTGGACTGGCATTACACTCGGGACTTGATACAGAACGGTCTCATATCTACCTCTCATGTGTCTACAGGTGATCAGACGGCAGATATCTTCACCAAGGCTTTATCTCGGAGCCCATTTCAAAAGTGTTGTTCCAAGCTGAGCATGATAGATATATGTTAACATATATATTAGTTTCCTTTGTATCTCTCTATTATTTTTATTTTCAGCCGTATGCTTTATGTAGTTTACCCATAGGCTACTCTCCTATATAAGAGAGCCTAGGGCTGATGGAATAAACAACTCTTCTATTTTTCCCAACATGGTATCAGAGCGACGGTCCTAGACCGGAGTTCTCGAAACCCTAACCCTATCCCTACCCCCTACCAGCGTGCCTCTCTCTCCCCTCACCGTCGCCGGCACATACCCGTACCCCTTGCGCCTCCGCGCCTGCGCACCCTCGGCTGCGAGCTCCTCCGCCTGCGCCTGCGAGCCCCTTCGCCTTCGCCTGCGCGGTCTCGACCGCGCGCCTGTGCGCCTGTGTGCCCGTGCCTTGTGCACCTGCGCTCTAGCGCCTGTGCGCTTGTGCATCTGTGCCTGCACACTACAGCGCTAGAGCTCTTGCGCCTTAGCGCGACTGCACCTTAGTGCCATATTCGTGTTCCCTTGAATCACATCTCTAGAGCGCACACCGTCAACTAAATGGGTTTGGTTGCTTGAAGTCTACGCATGCAACTAAACCCATCTATGTCCGTGTAGACGATCTTCTCACCAGTCTATCGCTCCAGTCTTCTGTTTCCAGTATGTCAGAAAGCAAGGCGGATATTCCATCTATAGGCGCCTTTCGTGGTCCAGCGCCTATCGTAAAGATGGACGGTACAAACTATGAACTGTGGGTGATGAAGTTCATGAGTATGATGAAGTCAACGGGTAAGAAGCATATTCTTACCGAAGTAGAGCCTGCTGAGAAGACTGGAACCAATGCCTCATGGGAGGCAGATGATGCATACGCCAAAGTCTGGTCGTTCGGAACTTTGGCAATCGAGATTGCCAATGATATTCTACATCAGCCCACGGCCAAAGACATGTGGGACATTCTGGCGGCCACATACTCTCAAGCGAAGAATGAGACAAAGATTCTCCAACTTCAGCATGATATATTCACTATAAAGCAGAATGGTCGCCCTCTACATTCACTCTACACATCCCTGCGTGGGATGTTCGAGAAGCTATACAGCTTCATGCCCCTGACAGCCACGCCAGAGCAACAGAAGACATATCGGAATGTGACTATGGTGGGCGTTTTCCTTGCTGCACTTGATCCAGAGTATGAGGCGGCACGATCCCAGATCTTGGCCGATTCTACTATTCCTCCCATGGAGGAAGCCTTTCATAGACTGAGCCGCATCACCGTCCCTTCTACGGTCACGAATCAAAATGCTTCAGCCATGGCCGCCAACAGGGGTCGTGGATTTCATCATCAGACCCGTGGACGTGGACCTCGTGGCAGAGGAGGCCGCACTCGGCCAACTTGTACCTACTGCCATCGTGTCGGACATAATGAAGACACATGCTACTCTAAGCATGGATTTCCTGCATCTACACGAGTCGCTGAGCAGATAGAGCCTCCATCTGCTACCACCTTGGATCAACGGTTCGATGATCTAGTTGCCCGTCTAAGGGGCATTATTCCACCATCTGGTCCAGCACCCACTACTGAGAGTCAATCTGATGTTGTTGCATCTGCCTCTGCGTCTACCAGTGCTTCAGGTAGCATACTTGCATTTACCAGTAGTAGATCAGATACATTGCCTTGGATTATGGACTCAGGTGCTACACATCATCTATGTGGCGATCAGAGTTTACTTACAGGATATTCTCATATTCCTCCAGGCCGAACAGTGGTCATTGCCAATGGTACACATTCCCCAATTACTGGTCAGGGGGAGATTAGACTGACATCTTCTATGCAGCTCAAGAATGTGTTACATGCGCCTGATTTTTCAATGAATTTACTATCAATCAGTCAGATTACAAAAGATTTACAATGTCGGGCAATTTTTGACCCATCTTCTCTTATTTTTCAAGACATCCTTACGGGCAACGTGATTGGTCGTGGCTATGAGCAAGGAGGCCTCTATCGCCTTAATCAGACTCCCTTTGCTGGAACCTCATCCCTACCTACTGGACCCGTATCTCCTCTGTTGTGGCATCTGCGCTTTGGACATCTACCGCTTCAGAAGTTGCATCGTGTGTTACCCCAGGGTCTGCCCCACACATCCATCCAATGTGAGGGTTGTCAGTTGGGAAAGCATCACCGGTCTACCTTTCCCAGTCGTCCAAGTCGGAGTAGTACCTCCAAGTTTGAGTAATTTCATATTGATATCTGGGGTCCGAGTCGTGTACCTGATCATCAGGGACACAGATTTTATATAGTTATTGTGGATGACTTCTCTCATGTGTCATGGGTATTTTTGTTGAAAAATAAATCTGAAGCAGGGAATGTTATTATCCATTTTCTTAATGAAATTCGTAATGTTTTCTCCACATCTGTTAAAATTGTTAGAAGTGATAATACCCTAGAATTGTGTACTCATGTCCTAACCAATTACTACTCATCCAAAGGGATTATCCATCAAACATCATGTGCTTATACCTCTCAACAAAATGGGATTGCTGAAAGAAAACATCGCCACCTACTAGATGTCACCAGATCACTTCTTATACAGAGTCATGCTCCTTATTCTTACTGGGGTGACGCGATTCTCACAGCATGCTACCTAATTAATCGCATGCCGTCCTCTGTTCTGGGTGAACAGATTCCTTTCTCCCTTATCTTTCCTGGTAAGGATCTGTTTTCCCTTACTCCTCGTGTGTTTGGCTCAGTTGCCTTTGTCCACCAGTTGTCTCCCGGTACTGACAAGCTCTCTCCTAGGGCTGTCAAGTGTGTGTTTGTTGGCTACTCCAGAACTCAAAAGGGGTACAAGTGCTTTGATCCATTGCGTAGCCGGTATATTGTTAGTGCAGATGTCACATTTTTTGAATCCGTAATGTATTTTTCATCCTCAGGTGATCAGCAGCTACCTCCAGTTACTACCGATACCATCTATATGACACCACCACCACCATCAGTACCACCACCACCACCACCAGCTCCTTTACCATCATCCGCACCTCCAAGTACTATCCCTGTTTCACCACTACCATTTCATTATACCTGCAGGCCTACTACAACTCATGGTCATGACTCATCTCCTAGCTCGCCTAAGGTATGTACTGAAGATATTACTCTTGATGGATCTAATGATATTTCTGAGCAGGATATGTTGCAGAGGCCAGATGAGGACACAGTCGATTTAGATGTTCCCATTGCTATACGCAAATCGAAGAGGGGTTGTGTCACATATCCTTTAGCAGCTTCTGTGTCATTTTAGCGACTATCTGGGGATTTCAGGAACTTTGTAGTTGCCTTGTCAGTTGTAGATATTCCACGGAACTATCAAGATGCTCTGAAGAATACTAGATGGCGTCTAGCAATGGAGGAAGAAATGGCGGCACTCCAATCTAGGGGAACTTGGAGTCTGGTTCCTATACCTGCAGATGTGATCCCAATAAGCTGCAAGTGGGTATTTACAGTCAAGCAGAATGCAAATGGCAGTATTGACAGATACAAGGCCCGCCTTGTTGCACGTGGATTTACACAGACATACGGGGTGGATTATCTTGATACATTCTCGCCAGTAGCCCGTCATTCTACCCTACGGATCTTGCTGTCAGTTGCGGTTAGTCGAGAGTGGTCGCTATTTCAGTTGGATGTGAAGAATGCGTTCTTATATGGAGACCTACAGGAGGAAGTCTACATGCAACAGCCTCCCGGTTTCACTGTTGAGGAGGAGTGTTCTATGGTGTGCAGACTTCAGATTACAGGAGATGATGAACAAGGTATAAAGCAGGCAAAAGAAAAGCTGGGTAGCGAATTTGCCACTAAGGACCTTGGAGTCCTTAGATATTTTCTGGGGCTGGAATTCGCCAGAAATCTGTATGGGCTAGTAATGTCGCAGAGAAAATATGTTACGGACCTGTTGAGTGAAACAGGTATGCTTGGGTGCCGACCTGCTATAACACCAATGGACCCTAGCATGAAGCTATATGATGATGATACAGAAGAGGTGGACAGAAGAAGATACAGAGAACTGGTAGGCAAACTGTTGTATGTCACGATCACTGGGCCCGATATATCCTTTGCAGTGAGTCGTGTGAGCCAGTTCATGGAGCAACCACGTCAGGTCCATATGGATGCTATACATATGATACTAAGGTACCTCAAATCATCTCTTGGTGCAGGTTTGCTATTCAAGAAAGGAAAGGGGATTTCTATCTCAGCATGTGCAGATGCAGACTATGCAAGTTGTCCCAAGGACAGGAAGTCCACATCTGGGTTTGCAATCTACGTTGGAGATTCTCTAATCTCATGGAGGAGCAAGAAACAGACGGTGGTAGCCAGGTCTACTGCTGAATCTGAATATAGGGCTATGGCCCATGCTAGCACAGAAATGATGTGGGTAAAAGCTGTACTTACAGATCTATGTATAGATGTACCACTTCCTATGAACTTAGAATGTGACAATCAGGCAGCCCTGTTCATTGCGAACAATCCAGCATTCCATGAGCGAACCAAGCACATTGAGGATGACTGTCACTTCATACGTGACATGATTCAGAAGGGGTTCATTGCTACATCTCATGTCACTTCAGAAAATCAAACTGCATATATATTCACCAAGGCATTACTACGGGGCCCATTCCAGACGTGTGCGTCCAAGCTGAGCATGATTGATATCTATGCACCATCTTGAGGGGGAGTGTTAAAATATATATTAGTTTCCTTTGTATCTCTCTGTTATTTTTATTTTCAGTCGTATGCTTTATGTAATTTACCCATAGGCTACTCTCCTATATATGAGAGCCTAGGGCTGATGGAATAAACAACTCTTCTAATTTTCCCAACAATATATATGCTCTAGCTTGAGGGAAAGTGTTAAGATAAATATAGCTATCTGTCTCTTTTATATAATTTTCTGTTTCTTCTGGTACTTATCATGTAATTAACCCAAGGGCTTTTCTCTTATATAAGAGAGCCCTCGAGTACGTCTAGTGCATTCGATTCCTTTCTCCCAACAAGTACTATATTTATGTTTTATGTTTTCTTCGAGTACTACTTATGTAATTAACCCTTGGCTCCTCTCCTATATAAGAGAGCCTTGAGATCTCTTTTCATATTATGAATAAAGTTCATCCCAACATGGTATCAGAGCAACGGTCTTAGACCGGGGTTCTCGAACCAAAACCCTAACCCTAGCCCCACCCGCCAGCCTCTCTGTGCTCCTCCTCGTGCCCCCACGCGTCACCGTGTGCCTCCAGGCGACATGCAGCAGCTCCCTGTGCCGCCACAGCCACCCCAGGGCTGCCGCCAACCATTCCAGGATGCCGTTGTAGCCCACAGCGTCGCCGCTACATCCCTCCGGCGCACCCAGCGCTGCTGCCACCCCCTGTCCAGCAGTTGCTGCCGCCTTCCAGCAACCCGGTGAGGTTCGTTTGCCTCTGAAAACGTGGTGGTTTGATCAGAAAGGGGTCCGGCAACCCCTGTTCACGTGCATCAAGGTATGGACTGCTCTGTGAAGGGTGATATAGTCTGATTTCTCCCTTCATTTGAGGCTCTCGACCACAAACATTGGATTAGGGATGAGTGTATAAGTCTACAGATATATCTCATCCCTCTTTTGATGCTGTAGACAAAACTTTAGCGTGATATTCTCTGCTTGTTCCGCATTTTGGCGTATTAAAGAATGTCAGAAAATAAGGGTGACGTCTTTTCCTCGTCCGGTGCCTTCAAAGGACCGGCACCTATCGTAAAGATGGACGGGACCAACTACGAGTTATGGTCCATGCAATTCCGCACCCTGATGCAATGCCACAACAAGGAGCATATTCTGAGGGATTCTGAGCCAACGGACAAGACTGGGACCAACGCATCATAGAAACAGGATAATGACTATGCTCGTATATGGCTCTCTAGGACGCTCAGCACAGAGATTGCTAATGACATTGTCAATCAGCCAACCGCGAAGGCCATGTGGGACATATTGGCTGCTACCTACGGACAAGCGAAAAATGAAAGCAAAATACTTCAACTTCATTTCGACATTTTCTCGACCAAGCAGAATGGCCGACCTCTACATGCACGTTTCTCACATCTGAGAGCCATGTTTGAGCGACTCCACAGCTTCATGCCTATCACTACTAGTGTGGAACAACAGCAGGCATATCGGAATGCAATTATGACTGGAGTTTTTCTGTCCTCTCTTGACCCAGAGTACGATGCCGCTCGCACTCAACTACTGACTGGTGAAAACATACCTCCAATAAAGGAGGTATACAAGCGGCTAAGCAGGATTACTACTACACCTGCATCCACGTCGCAGTTGACTTCCTCAGCTACGGCTGCGTCTCGTGGACGAGGTACTACTTCCCAGTTCCATGGCCGTGGACCTCGTGGTAGATGTGGTGGTCGTCTGCGTGGTCCATGTTCTTATTGTCGTCGTCCTGGTCACTCGGAGGAGACATGCTTTCACAAGCATGGCTTTCCAGTGTCTGCACGGGTTGCTGAGCAGTCTGACTCTTCACCTCACCCACTACTGATGCACGTTTTGATGATCTTGTCTCGAGACTTCGAGAAATGGTGACCACTCCTGTGACTCAGACTGCAGGGCCATCAGATGCAGCAGCCATCGCCAGAGCTCTACCTAGTTCATCAGGTATTTCATATGTGCTTACCAGTTCCAGTACCAACAGTTCCGATGTGACAGATTGGATTATTGATTCTGGAGCATCCCATCACATGTGTGGAGATCGGACACAGTTTTCTTCATACAGAACTATTCCTCCAGGGCATTCTGTGATCATAGCCAATGGAGTTCGACTACCCATCGTGGGTCAGGGGGAGATTGTTTTAGCCCCCTCTACATACTAACTGGCAGGACGATTATTCATGGCAGTGACCAGAGAGGATTATACAAACTTGTCATTCCTTCATGTGCTGGCATGGCCTCTATTCCCTCTGGATCTGTTTCGCCGTTTCTGTGGCACCTTCGCTTTGGCCACCTTTCTCTCCAAAAGATGATGCGTGTTCTCCCGTAACTATCTATTCGTACTACTCTGGACTGTGAAGCTTGTCAGCTTGGGAAACACCACCGTTGCTCCTTTCCTAGTCGTCCAAGTCATAGTAGTAGTCGGTCTTTTGAGTTGTTGCATTTTGATATTTGGGGTCCAAGTCGTGTTCCTGATCATCAGGGGCATAGATTTTACATGGTTGTTATTGATGATCATTCTAGATTGTCTTGGGTTTTCTTACTTAAACATAAATATGAAGCAGGTGCTATAATGAAGACTTTTCTTATTGAAATCAACAACATTTTTTCTGCTAAAACCAAATATATTAGCACCGACAATGCTTTGTAATTTTCTACTCTTCGTTTGGCAGAATTTCTCCAGTCTATGGGTATTGTTCATCAGACTTCATGTGCGTATACATCACAACAAAATGGGGTTGCAGAATGCAAACATCGTCACCTTTTAGACATCACGAGGGCCTTGTTGATTCATAGTCATACACCTCATTCCTTCTGGGGGGATGCAGTCCTAACCGCCTGTTATTTAGTAAATCGTATACCTTCCACTATTCTTGGAGAAAAGAGTCCCTTCTCGATTGCGTTTCCTAAAAAGGAACTCTTCACACTTACACCTCGTGTTTTTGGTTCGGTAGCCTTTGTCCATGACTTTACTCCTGGTCGTGACAAGCTCTCACCTAGAGCTGCAAATGTGTCTTTGTTGGTTACTCTCGTACCCAAAAAGGGTATAGATGTTTTGATCATGTTTGGAGAAAATACTATATCAGTGCTGATGTTACTTTTTTCGAATCTATTATGTATTTCTCTCCTACAGGTGACAGGCTATCCGAAAATGGATCCAGAGAGGATGTTGTGGTTCCTCCACCTCCATCTCCTTCGTGTGATATCCCGAGGTTTTCGCCACCTATACCACCTCCATCTCCAACTCCACCTCCACCTCCTCATCCAGAGTCTACATTCTTACCCCATGTTTACACTCGCAGGTCTTCTACTCGACCCTCTGCTCATTCGCCTATGACATCATCCATCTTGCCTTAGGTATGTCAGGAACATATTATATCTACTGATGGCACTGGAGATTTTATTAATGAACAGGAGGAGTTAATTCCAGAAGAGGATGCAGCTGATGACCTGGAGATACCGATTGCTCTAAGAAAACCGCGTCGCCAATGTGCTACTTACCCAATGGTTGCACATGTTTCCTTGGATCATCTGTCAGATGCCTACAAGAAGTTTATAGCGGGACTTTCTGCGGTCACTATACCACGTACATATCAGGAGGCGCTCCAGGACACTAGGTGGCGACTTGCTATGGAAGAAGAGATGACGGCCCTACGATCTCGTGGCACATGGAGCATTGTTTCACCTCCAGCAGGAGCATCTATTGTGAGCTGCAAATGGATATGCACGATCAAGCAGAGGGCTGACGGCAGTGTTGATCGATTCAAAGCAAGGCTTGTGGCTCGAGGGTTCACCCAAACATATGGGGTGGATTATCAGGACACCTTCTCTCCAGTAGTAAGACATTCGACACTACGCATTCTGCTTTCTGTTGTCGTTTCCAAAGACTAGCCAATGTATCAGCTTGATGTCATGAATGCCTTTCTCTATGGGGATCTCCAGGAGGAAGTTTATATGCAACAGCCACCAGGGTTTGCTACTGAGGGGGAGATTCAGACGGTGTACCGCCTTCATAAGGCGATCTATGGCCTGAAGAAAAGTCCAAGAGCTTGGCATCAAAAACTATCAGAGTTGATAGAGCAAAAGGGGTTCGTGCGGTCTACTTCGGACCACTCACTATTTGTACAGAGGACATCTAGAGGTATTGTGGCTATCCTTGTTTATGTGGATGATATTGTAATGACAGGAGATGGTGAGCAGGGTATTCTTACTGCCAATGAGTTCCTTAGTCAGCAGTTCGTGACTAAGGACCTTGGAAACCTTCGCTACTTTCTTGGACTAGAATTCGCTAGAAATCAACGTGGACTTGTGATGAATCAAAGAAAATTTGTTATGGACCTCCTTTCCGAGACAAGCATGACAGGATGCAAGCCTGCTTCCACTCCTATGGATACGAGCATGAGATTGTATGATGAGGACACTGAAGAAATTGAAAGGAGGAAATATAGAGAGCTTGTTGGGAAGCTCCTATACGCCACTATTACCAGGCCGGATATTGCTTTTGCAGTTAGCAAAGTCAGCTAGTTCATGGAGCAACCCAGGAAGGTACATATGGATGTCGTTCACATGATCTTGAGGTACTTGAAAACGTCACCTGGCTCTGGCCTTCTGTTCAGAAGGGACGCATCACTTGAGGTGACAGGATGTGCAGATGTAGACTATGTTGGTTGTCCTAGGGACAGAAAGTCGACTTCTGGTTTTGCTATTTTTGTAGGCAGTTCACTTGTTTCATGGAAAAGCAAGAAGCAGACTGTAGTGGCCAGATCTAGTGCTGAGTCTGAATACAGGGCTATGGCACAAGGATGTATAGAAATGATGTGGGTCAGATCAGTATTGACCGACCTTACGATTGAGGTTCCCCTTCCTATGAAGCTTTTATGTGATAATCAGGCAGTGCTATTTATAGCCAATAATCATGTGTTTCATGAGCGGACAAAGCATATCGAGGTGGATTGTCACTACACTAGAGACATGATCCAGAAAGGCCTTATATCCACCTCACATGTGTCCACAGGAGATCAGACTGCAGATATATTCACAAAGACACTGGCCAGAGGTTCATTTCAGAGATGTTGTTCCAAGCTGAGCATGATTAATATCATTGCTACAGCTTAAGGGGATTTGTTGAGATGTTTATTTATCATCGTACTATATTTATGTTTTCTTCGAGTACCACTTATGTAATTAACCCTTGGCTCCTCTCCTATATAAGAGAGCCTTGGGATCTCTTTTCATATTATAAATATAGTTTATCCCAACAACTGAGGAGCGGTCGTATCTCATCTACAGCCATGGTCCAGTTATGTTAGTACACGACCACGATCAAAGTCAAAGCCTCGGCCACCTCGAAAGTTCTGTCATCCTCCTCTCTCAGATAATGCTAAGTGAGCAGAATTCTCTTCAAGAGGTAAAGTAGAAGGCCGTCCAGCAGAAGTCTCCAATTCCTGAAGATGATCGAATATAGTCTTGATTGATGGCAGAGTGTCCAACATCATGAACTGCTTCTTCACTACTTGATATCTAGGATGCAGTCCAACGAGAAAGCAATACACTTGCCAATTCGATCGATCCTGCGCTTGTTTGGTACAACGGATAGGCTGAAAGATCGCAAGTTCCTCATACAGTCTAGTAAGAAGCTTTTAATACTCGACGAGAGTAAAGTCTCCTTGAGACGCATACCAGATTCGCATGTTGATGTCGGCGAGGGGAGACTTAGTCATCTTCTAGGAGTAGGTTTGTTGCAGATCATCCCACATCTCCTTGATCGTGTCCTTACAGCGCAGGTTCATAGTATTGTGTGGTTCGATATTGTTGCCATCCAAGTGATGACCTGGTAGTTGTCTCTGAGCCATGTCTCGTACTTTGTATGTCTTTTCCAGGGGATCTTTCGTCAGACTGTAGATTTTCCATTGACTACCGATGAACACCTTGAAAGAATGAGACCAAAGAATGAGGTTTTCTGTGCCCTTAATTTTGATAGAAGTGCCTTGTCTCATCACAGAGAACGTAATGTACAAGGGATTTGTCACGATAAGAAGAATTGCCATCGTGGCCGAGTAGAAGTCCAGAATTGATTAGCATGACCTTACTCGATCATAAGGTTCGATATGTGCCTTAGATGTTGAAATCTGGCACTCAAACAACCAGCGGAACCCTAATCAAGGGTTCAACGAGTTCCACTTGGTATGTTTAGGATCCAACAGCACGATAGTTGCCTAATGGAGTGCAGCTAGGCCCTAGAGAAGGGTCGGTGGAGGTCTGACATAGCCTAGCGACATTCCAGGTGGGTTGGCGATGGTCTGGTGAGGGCTAGGCAGGGGTCTAGCGATGGTTGGCGGAGTCGTAGAAGGGTTGGCGAAGCCCTAGGTGGGCGAGGAAGAGGTCTAGAAGCATCCTAGGAAGGCTGGCAAAGCCCTAGATGGGCGAGGCAAAGCCCTAGGTGGGCGCGACGATGCCCAAGAATTGCTGGCGGAGCCTAGGAGGTCTAGTGGAGCCCTAGCAAGGTGAGAAGTGATGGCGTAGGCCTCCCGCAACGGCGCAGGTGTGCCTTAACGACGGTACAGTGCAAGACAGGGTGTTGCAACTGCGCACAAAGGGGCGTGAGGTGCCCAGCACCGGGCCCTAGGGCGAGGAGAGGGCTCGCACTAACGTGGCTAACTGTGGCAGTGGGATTTAGGTGAGACCATCGGTCTAGAACCACTGCTTTAATACTATGTGGAGAAGAGAACGAATCATTATCTTATTCCATGGGTCTAGGGTTTCTTACATACCGCGAGACCCTAGAGAGCAAAAAAAAGAGAACTGCACAAAAAACCTTGAAGGGTTACATGACTCAAATAGATAAAAGATACAATAACTCTAACAATTATAAAATGCATATTAATAAAATATAATTTATTGTATATTATGAAATACTTCAAGATTTGTATAGTTGTATATATAATGCAATCATGTGGTTACCTGGGTGCGTGCATCTGTGTAAAATCACCAAAAAAATAAAAAAACTCAAGTCATTCATTTGAAGTAATTACCGGAAGTCATGGCTTGCGAGGATTCAAAACAAATCTCAAAAACCCATAAGACGGTTCACCAACTATATGGAAGAAATCGAAGACATCTAACTCAACCAAGCAACTTCATAATCATCACCATCTTGGATACAATTTTCTATCAACATAATGTAAAAAAGGTTTCTTTTCGAAGCTTCAATAAATATTACATGAAAGCATGGCTCGAATATCGATGAAATTCGTCTACTTTTCGTTATTGTCGACTATGCAATATCGATAGGGGTGATGTCATTTTCTCAGGAATCAATGATATATCGTCAATTCACCATTTTTCTTCAATTTAGAAGAGAAATGTGATCGATTTGAGTTGCATTTCGTCCAACATTGCCTGAGTTGCCTTCTCATTGAACATATGTCAGTCATAATATATAGTATACGTTGGAAAAAGTGAGCAATCTATTATTCCAAGAAGCCCTAGGCTCTCTTATATAGGGAGAGACCTCACGGGTAAAATACATAGTAGTCTAGAGAGTAAACAGAAATTACGAAAAGGTACAAAACATAATAATATAGATCTCTACACTCCCCCTCAAGGTGGAGCATAGATATCTATCATGCTCAACTTGGAAGAACATCTCTGGAAGGGTCCTCTGAGCAACGGCTTGGTGAATATGTCAGCAGTCTGATCCCCTGAGCTCACGTGAGATGTAGATATCAATCCTCTCTGGATCAAGTCTCTAGTGTAGTGGCAGTCAACTTCAATATGCTTTGTTCTTTCATGGAATGCTGGATTGTTGGCAATAAACAATGTCGCCTGATTGTCACACTGAAGCTGCATAGGTAAAGGTACGGCTATATGTAGGTCCTCTAGCACAGATCGAACCCACATCATCTCCGTGCTTGCTTGTGCCATGGCCCAATATTCAGATTCAGCACTAGACCTTGCCACAACTATTTGTTTCTTGCTTTTCCAAGAAACTAGAGAGCTCCTAACAAAAACAGCAAATCCTGAGGTCGGCTTTCGATCCTTAGGACACCCTGCATAATCGGCATTTGTACATGCTGAAATAGATAAATCTGTGCCCTTTTGAAATAGGAGTACTGAACGTGGAGAAGAATTAAGATACCTTAGTATCATATATATGGCATCCATATGCACTTGTCTTGGCTGCTCCATAAATTGACTTACCCGGCTTACTGCAAAGGCAATATCGGGCCGAGTTATGGTAATATAAAGGAGCTTACCCGCCATTTCTCTATATCTCCTCTTATCTACTTCAGCAGTGTCATCATCATACAGCTTCATGCTTGGATCCATGGGAATACTCGATGGTCTGCATCCAACCATGCATGTCTCAGTCAAAAAATCTGTAATGTACTTCCTTTGGATCATCACCAGACCCTGTGCATTCCTGGCAAATTCCAACCCCAGAAAGTATCTTAGGGTTCCAAGATCCTTCGTGACGAACTGACGGCCCAGAAATGCTTTTGCCCTCTCTATTCCCTGAACATCATCTCTTGTCACCAGAATATCATCAACATAGACCATAATGACAACCGTACCTGCGGAAGACTTCTGAATAAACAACGAGCAATCTGCATTTGATCTTTTGAACACATGTCGTTCAATTAGATGGGAAAGCTTCTGGAACACGCCCTTAGACTCTGTTTAAGGCCATAAATTGCCTTGTGAAGTCTACACACCATATGCTTCTCTCCCTCAGCAGTGAACCCTGGTGGCTACTGCATGTAGACTTCCTCCTGCAAATCTCCATACAAGAAAGCATTCTTGACATCAAGTTGAGATATAGTCCAGCACGTAGCACAGCAACCGATAAGAGAATGCGAACAGTAGAGTGACGAGCCACTGGAGAATATGTATCCATATAATCCACACCATAGGTCTGTGTGAAACCTCTCGCAACTAGCCTTGCCTTGTATCTATCTAGACTACCATCAACACAGTATTTAACTGTGAATACCCATTTACAGTTAACAATGGATGCATCAGAAGGAGCATTAACCAAGCTCCATTTCCCACGAGACTGTAAGGCACGCATCTCTTCTACCATAGCTAGTCGCCAGCAATCAATCTTCATGGCTTCTTGATACGTCTGTGGTATGTCCACAGAAGACAAAGCTGTAGCAAATCTCTGAAAGTCGCCTGTTAGGCGATGAAAAGACACCTGGGAAGCCAAAGGATAAGAGGCACACGTCCGCTTCTGCTTCCGGATAGCAATAGGAATATCAAGGTCGATGTCCTCTGTACAGGACGGTAGAGTCTCCTCCTGCAATAAAGAATCCTGCACATGTACCATATCTGACCCGTTAGTAGTAATGTCATCTGAACATACTTGAGGCGTTATGGATGCCTGACATGTAGCCTGAGCAGGACCTGACCGACGCGTAACGAATTTTGGTAAAGTTGGAATAGGAGGTTGTGGAGGTGGTGGTGGTGGAGGTGACGTTGGGTTAGGTGGCGTAGCAACTGGAGCAGGAATGGACTCAGGTGAATTCAGACTTGGAGGCGGAGGAACATAGACATCATCATTGGTAGTGGATGGGACCAGCATATCGCCTGCAGGGGAAAAATAAATAACAGACTCAAAAAATGTGACATCAGCACTGACAAAATATTTCTTGTTTATGGGGTCATAATAACGATAGCCCTTCTGAGTGCGAGAGTAACCTACAAAGACACACTTGACAGCTCTCGGAGAGAGCTTGTCAAGTCCATAAGACAGGAGATGAACAAACGCAACAGTACCAAAGACACGAGGAGTAAGTGAGAATAATTATTTATCAGGAAAAATGATAGAAAAAAGGAATTTTCTCATCAAGGACAGATGACGGCATACAATTGACCAGATAGCAGGCTGTAAGAACAGCATCCTCCCAGAAGGTGATAGGAGCACAACTCTGAATAAGGAGGGTTCGAGAAATGTCAAGAAAGTGGCGATGCTTTCTTTCTGCCACGCCATTCTGCTGAGATGTGTAAGGACAAGTGGTTTGGTGAATAATGCCCTTAGACGAGATAAACTGGGAGAGAGACCGCGGGCAAAATTCAAGTGCATTATCTGTACGAACATATTTGACAGTAGAAAAAAAAACATTCTGCACTTCATTAATCAAGTTTTTAACAACATCCCCTGCTTCAGATTTATTCTTTAAAAGAAAGACCCAAGATACACGAGAGAAATCATCCACTACAACTAGATAGAACATGTGTCCCTGATGATCAGGTACACGACTTGGACCCCAAATATCAATATGAAATAACTCAAATGGGGAGCTACTACTCCGACTTTGACGACTATGGAAGCTAGACCGATGATGCTTTCCCAACTGACACGCTTCACAGCGAAAGGAGGAACCGGGAGAGATCTGAGGCAGTAGATGTTGCATTTTCTGGAGCGGGAGATGACCAAAGCGAAGATGCCAGATGTACGGAGATACTGGTCCGACGGAATGAGAAGAGACGCCAGCATAAGAATTCCTGACCAGCCGATACAGACCATTCTGCTCAGAGCCACAGCCAATCACCCCGCCCGTTAGTATGTCCTGAAAAATAAGAGAAGAGGGGTCAAATATAGCACGACAGTGCAAATCCTTCGTAATCTGACTAATAGACAACATATTCATAGAGAACTCAGGAGCATGGAGAACATTCTGTAGATGCATAGAAGGAGATAGGAAGACCTCCCCCTGTCCAATAAGGGGGGAATGAGTACCATCTGCGATCTGTACTGAACGGCCATGGGGAATATCCCTGTAGGACTCAAGTCTCTCGATCTCGGCAGAGGTGATGTTATATCATGACAAGACGTAAAGGCAGTAGCACTACCTGAGGTACTAGCAGCAGCAGAGGAACTGGCAGAAGCTGTGGAAGCAACATCTGAAGGTCCACAAGAATAATCAGTAGATGATTGTGGCATAATATCACGTAGACGTGCCACAAGCTCCTCGAATCGGTTGTCTGCATTGGATGCTGACTGGCGCAGAGCATGCTCGGTTACACGCGCCGATGTTGGAAACCCATGCTTAGAGTAGCATGTATCCTCCGAGTGGCATGTGCGGTGACAGAACGAACATGGCTGATGAAAGCGACCGCCCCTATCACGGGGTCCATGTCCTCGACCAGAAAACTGACCACCTCTCCCATGCGATACTGCCATCGCCGATGGGGGTGGAGTAGATGTGCTGGAAGAAACTGATATGCGACTGAGCCTCCGGTAAACATTCTCCATTGAAGGAATAACTGCATCGGCTAAAATCTGAGAGCGGGCTGCCTCGTACTCAGGATCTAGGGCTGCAAGTAGAACGCCCACCATGGTAGCATTTCGAAATATCTTATGTTGCTCAGGAGTCGCTGTAAGTGGTATGGTACTGTATAACTTCTCAAACATCCCTCTCAAGGACGTGTACAATGAGTGAAGTGGTCTGTCATTCTGCTTCATCGTGAATATATCATGCTGGAGCTGTAACATCTTGGTCTCATTCCGCACTTGGGAATACGTTGCAGCCAGAATATCCCACATTGCCATCCATCTTCACTATTGGCGTGGGACCTTTGAACACGCCTATAGAGGGCATATCAACCTTGGATTCTGATATATCGTCGGAGATGAAGAACTAGGGTTTGTAGACAAAGAGACAGGTGTCTACACGAACTGCATAGGATTTAAGTGCGTATGCAGACGTTATACACCCAAATCCATGGATACGGCAAAGGAGGCGGCTATGACAGAAGCCGCAGGAGGGGGCCGACGCCGGCTACGGTTAAGCCGGCGAGATGGAGGCGCTCGGAGCGGGGGCTGGGACCGGCTCGGACAGGCGGGGGTCGGGACCGGGAGATGGGGCCGGACCCGGGAGACTGGAGGCGGTCCTGGGATGGAAGGCGGAGGCCTAGACCGAAACCGGGAGGCGGTGCCGGGAGGCGGGACTAAGAGACGGAGGCAGGGCCGGGAGGCAGAGGCTGGGCTGGGAGGCGGAGGCAGAGCCGGGAGGCGGGGGTGAGCCGGCGACGAAGAGAGAGAGAGAGAGAGAGAGAAGGGGGGGCAACGACAGGTGGAGGAGCCTAGGGTTTTGGCTCTGATACCATGTTGGAAAAAGTGAGCAATCTATTATTCCAAGAAGCCCTAGGCTCTCTTATATAGGGAGAGACCTCACGGGTAAAATACATAGTAGTCCAGAGAGTAAACAGAAATTACAAAACTTCTTATTGCATGCCTTTCTAAGTACTACATATCAGCATGTGTGTTGATTATGATGAAAATACTACTTGAAAACGGGTAATTAGATCTTTGTTTTAGCGAATAAATGTGTATTTCTAATTTATTTATTGATAAAAAACATTAGAAACTTATTTTCTAAAAAATCAAATTTCATTTGTTTTTCCCTCATTTGTGGCCAACTTGGATGAAATATCCGTGACATGTCAACGATGTGTCATTTCCCCAGGCTAACGAAATACTAGTGAAATCGGAGGAAAATTCCTAAGTAGTACCTCGGGATTACAAAAATCCGTAGGTACTACGACATCTTTTTTTTACCTGGATACTACAGAGGTGTCGCATTCTCAAAATACAACAATGCCTAATGTTATTTAAATCTGGATACTACAAGTGTAGCGCATCTTGAGGGTGCAACACTAGTATCGCACATCAGAACTGTGATATATTAGGGAGCTTCAGGAACTGACTCACTTCCACGGTGTTTCTAGTATATCGCATGCTTGATATGCGATATAGATAAAAGTTCATGGATGATGCAATTCCAGGAAGTTTCTCCTATATTGCATGCTTGATATGCGATATAGCTAAAAGTTCCTGGATGATGCAATTCCAGGGAGTTTCTCCTATATCGCATGCCAAGAATACGAATATAGAAAAAACACCCTAGAATTGCATCATTTCTAGGAAGTTTTGGCATAGAGTCATTCATTCATAATAGATCTTCATTTCCTAGAAAAAAATACAGTTGTTTTGTTGAACTCTCATCCACATTGAAATTGGAATAAACTAAATGCACACATTCGTAATATATCCATTCATCCACATTGAAATTGGAATAAACAAAATGCATACAATCATGCACATCATTTCCAGGAAGATTTGGCATACAACGATTTTGTTGAACTCTCACCCACAATGATGATAGAGTCAACAAAATGCACACATGATTGACTCCCAAACATTTGAAAACATAATAATTCCATTAACGTAGAGTTTTACAAAAGGTTATTTCCATGAGCAGCATCATATGTTACTTGACAACTTTCATAGTAAAAAAAATTAATTTCAAAGTCTATCACCTTCTTCTCCGTTGATATGTCATCGTTGTATCATGTGGATCAAAAGGTAATAAACAACTGCCCTCACCAATCATCGTTATTTGGGAGATCATTCACCGTTGTCCTCGAAGGTTGGCCTTGGTGGTGGTGTAAGCGTGCAGTAAATGGGTTGAGTACCCCTTACGTACATGCCCAGCCTCACTGGTGCCTGCGGTGTTGACATGTCTTCACTCGGTCGCTTGACAGCTGGTGTGACAAACTAGGTCTCCAAATCTGTTGGAGCAAAAAACAGACCAGATCAAACTGATGGATTGTTTAACCATGAAGCCGTAGCGAGGATGTGATGTTTCTTCTCAGCATACATCAAATCATCTTTACATTTGAAGGTTCTTCCCTTACGTATTTCATCAACAACACCGTCAAATCCAGACTTCTTTCGAATGTCATCCTCATAGGTTGAACGAGTTTCATATCCTCTCACCTCCAAAAAATGGTAAACAGGGAACAATTGGTTGGGGAATTCGTTCAACAGCTCGCATCTCATTTACGATATTATCTTCAACATCATGATCAATGTCCTCTTCCAGCTCATCATCGGTTCCCCAAAAGATGAAGTCGTCCAAGGCATGATTAACTCTCTCAGCAGCACGTCACGCATGCGCCATTCGTGATATGTATAAGACTAAGGTATGGGATCATCAGTGCTCCGGAAACTGGAGGGTCCGGAAGCAAGGGGATCGTCCGCATCCAATGTTGCAGAAGACGGTATTCGGTATTCAGTCGGAGGGGCCACTGAATAGAGAATAATCGGTATTCGGGCGACTATTCGGAATTATTCGGTTTTGTATTTTTTGATATAAAAATTATTTATAATACATATATTCTTATATTTTTATACATATATGGTCATTAGTTAATATGAATCCAAGATAAAAGTACCAATCAATATAGAATATGACATTTGTTGCGATACCGTGGTAAAATGTAACCCATAAAAACTGAAAATTTAAAATAAAAAAATAAAAATATCAAAAGTCAAACTCCAGTCGGCCTAATAGTCGGGCCAGTCGGCCGAATAGTCGGGCGACTATTCGGTCGGGCCGACTATTGACCGACTGGAGGTCTATTCAGTCGGGGACCCCCCCCCCCCCCGCACGGCATAGTCGGACCGACTATTCGGGATAGTCGGCCGACTATTGCAACACTGACAGCATCAACAACATTTGATGCTTCCCCTACCGATAGACTCTCAATAATAATGTCAGTAGGTGTCGATTTCCCAATAGTCCGAACATACATAAGAACTCCTTGTACATCAACATCACTGACGATAAATGTCAACGTAGGCTCTTCACCTGCGTCGCGTGGAATGCGATGTGATAGTATGATTTTTTTATTGTTCATGTCCAGGATGAACTTCTGATGGACTAGGTTCAACAACTCGTCGAAGGTTATAGTCGGCATTAACCCAAAATCAGAGACATTGGTCATCGAAGAACCAATAATCGCACCCTTCAAATGGAACATACAATAGATCGACTCTATTCCAACTTAATGCGTGAGGCCACATATAACTCAGCATTATAGGATCACGAAATTGGGGGGAAATGTGTATTATATATCATAAACCTAATAATATAAAAACTCATGGACTTTACCTAAGTTTTGAGATATAAGGGAGGACTCGGGAGAAGAGGCAGCAGCGTAGGAAGAGTGCCAATGATGCAGAGGAGGGGCCGGAGGAGGACAACTATGGAGGAGACGGCGGAGCAGGAGGTCGGATAGCCCAGGTCGTCACACGTGTAGAGAGGTGGCGGAAGAAGAAATGTGGAACGATATGTTTAGGTTTAAGGGGGGGTTTATTGGATATCGCATCCCTGATGTGCGATACCGGTATCGCACTCTCAAGATGTGCTACACTCATAGTATCCAGATAAAAAAACATTAGAAAGTGTCGCATTTTGAGAATGCGACACCTTTGTAGTATCCATGTAAAAAAAATGTTGTAATACCTAGGGATTTTTGAAATCCCAAGGTACTACATAGGAATTTTCCTCAATAAAACCGATATTTTTTATGCATGAATGGACGAACATTACTAGAAGGGTTGGCTGGCTAAATGATATGGTTGAGGAGACAACAACCTTAGGAGGCGATTGTGTCACAAACATAAAGGAACTCAAAAGCTACAAGTTCGATTTAAAATGTGAACCTTGAGAAACTATAAGATAACTGTAACATCCAGATCCAATTAAACCCGAACTCGACCTGATTAGGGCCTGTATAATTCAATAAAGTTATTAATCAATATTAAATGATCTAAATTGATCTATAGAGCGCGAATCAAAATTCGTTCGGACGCAATCGATCAAAATTCGATAGCATCGTAATGCGTGTCACGGAAACGTCGCATCACAAAATCAGAAATCACAAAATAAACCGAGACCACCCAAAAATCCGATTCAACGAAATAAGATCAACGAAATCGACCGTTCATCCATCGGAGCTACATTGATTTTAGTTAAAGGTACTTTAGATTCGTGCGGTTCCAAGCGGATTTCGGTTATAGTTTTCCTTCTGACGGTACAGGATGGGGCGATACTTGTGAGATTTCGGCTTGGGACGCATTTTATTAGGCAGATTTCTTTTGCCTCCCCTTCATCTATTGCCTTCCCCTAGTCTAGCATCTCAGAATTTTTAGAACATATTTATATAATCGCAAATATTTACCACTAGATTTTCATTAATTTTTTGATAGTTAAAAAAGCTCGCACCGTTATTTTATATAGTTTTGATTTGATTATATTGATATCATTTCTTGCTTGATATAGTGTCTTTTGGATAAAGTTATAGAGATAATGAAGCTCGCACTGTTATTTATATAGTTTTGTTTGATTTTTAATGTGCAAGGAAATGCAAGGTTTAAAATAATGCATAGATGCCCGAATTATACAGAATATTTGAGCAACTTAAACAGGAGTCAATTCCGGGTTCAAATGACTGAGCAAGTTCCATTAATAACGAATCAAGGCATAAAAAGCATTACATATGGACACTCCATTAATAAAATTAGTCATCAAACTCAAGAGTGTCAAATCAGAAAACATTTATGCCATTAAAAAGATAACGAAACGAGCTTTGAAACGCAACTGAAATCGCATCGATCGGAGCTCGGATGCTCACGATATCCACATAAGAAACCAGGGGCATAAATGCAAGAAAACATGAAAAAAAATAGCAAGTAGGTCCCTGAAAGGACCTAAATGTAAATAGCAAAAGTCGCGAGGCCTTCCTGTAAATACCCACATGCGAATATCTACAATTATTAAAATCCGCAAGGGTTTGGATGCAATTTAACCCCAAGCGCGTGTGGTTATTACGTGCTGGCAGGACCTATTTGCAATATGGAGAAGCCGGCGGGGTATCCCTGCAAATTTCCCAGCCTTCATGTGACTGGGACACGTGAGGCCAGGCTCGGGTGGAAGCGAAGGCTCGGGGAGGCTCAGATCAAGGCTCGGGCCACGTGTCGACTGGAGGAAGCTCGGGTTTAGCTCGGGTGCCCCGAGCGTGGAGGCTCGGAATGGAAGCTTGGAGGTGATGTCGTGGCCTCCTGTGGAATGTGGCTGGAACTACACGAGGAACGTGACGTGGCTGAAGATGGACCGTTGGATGAGCACCCGGGGAGGTACCATCCAACGGTACCTGTACGCCTGGGCTTCTTCCTCCGTCGCGGTGCTAGCGGCGCGATCGGGGCTCCAGCGACGTCGAGCAGGCTCCTCCACCGTCTCTCGAGCACGATGATGATCCTCGGAACATGTTAGAAGTTCGACGTTCTGAGGTGTAGCCTGAGGAGGCTGATAGACCACCTTGAAGGTGTTGATGGTGGACCAATGCTGGATACGAAGCTCAAGAAATAAGCTCCGATGACGCTCCGGCCAATGACCCAATAGGTACCTGCACGGATAGTACATAGCTGAAGCGTCGCATGTAGATGAATGTGAGCGAGATGAGGGGCCAAACGAGCGGAGAACGTGATAGGCCATGGTTTTCTTCTCCGACGAGTCGAAGAAGAAGGAGGCGGAGCGGTCTGAGGTATGGGGGAAAGAGAAGATGCGTGGAAGTGAGCGTGTGAATGGTGGAAGTAAGGCGAATCTCAAGGGATGATCAATGGAGGGTGAAGATACGTGGAAGATCCATAATAAATTTATAGAAATTGAAAGAAAAGACAAAGAAGATTAGAGAAGCTTACCTGGAGGGAAGGTGGAGCGAGGCTTGGGCTAGAGCTTCTTGGAGAAGCTCGGGGTCTTCGCACATGCTGGGCGGCCGGTCCAGCGAGCTCGAGCGGCGCGGAGCCACCGCGACGCAGTCGTACAAGCTGCGGGTCTACACCGGAGGCAAAGGTAGTCGTCGTGCCATCGATCTAACCTCCCCCTGTTACGGGGAGGTGGAGTGGGGCTGGGCCTAGCTCCTCGTAAAGGTGGAAGAGGAGGAAGTGGGGCGACGACAGAGTATTTGAAGGTGGAAGGTTGGAGGTTCTGGTGGTGGGCGACGTGGTTGCGTGAGCGATGTGGAGCGCAGGATCGAAGATCGTAGATAATGTGAGTCCTCGTGAGGAAGATGGAGGATGGGGCTTCGTTGTGGGGTGGTTGGGAGGAGAAGGAGAATGTGGAGGAGATGGCAAAAATGATAAGGGGGTGAGTGGCGCGCGAGATGGGGAACGTGGGAGAGAGGGTCGTCTGGGGGAGGAAGAAGATGTCTCAGCCATTGGATCTCGTAATCCAACGGTTGAGGAAGGGGCGCTCACGGACGAACCCGATTTAGATCGATGGAGGGGCGGATCGAAAGGCGCAGAGAGCGCCATGTGTCAAGATGGGAATGATATACTGGTTGCGGATGAGTGCGGGAAGGGAGTGGCTGGGATGGAAGCGTCCGGAGCTGATCGGGTGGTGACGGGTGTGACACGTGGCAAGAAGGGAGAAAGGCGCTGACGGATGGTTGAGATGCGGGTGGAGCTTGATCAGGTGGTGGAGAAAAGAGCTGGAGTGAACGGTGGAGATGATGCGCCCAGAGGCGATCCAACGATGGAGACAGTGGGCGGGTAAAGCCAGATGAATGAGCCACGTGGCTCAACCAGAAGGAGCCACGTGGCCAATCAGGTTATTCCGGGAGAAAAATAAGAAAAGGAGGGGCGAAAAACTGATTTTGGAAAAACTCAAAACATGAAAGTTGTAGATCTTGATGGGATCTACAAGTTTCATGTTGACCAAAAACGGGAACGAGGTCAAACAAAGGGATAAACATTTTTGTGAGCGTTTTAAGGGCTTAAAAATACTACAATTTTAATTTTGTTATTCTTTTGTATTTTTAGTTTATTCTATGATTCAGATATATACAACATTTTATCTGGTTTTTATTGGCACTTAGTCTAAGCTAGGGGGTTAATAACTGCGAATTAATGTAATGAAACCGGGTTTCATCAATGAGGCAGTTGTTCATGGGGGTTGAGAGGTCATTTGATATTTTTAAATCACAAAATTAGGCACAAATCAAAAACCGTATCTCGAGAATTTCGGGGATTTAAACCCGATCCAACGTATATGAATATTATACTCATCTCGATCGTCATTCAGAGACGATCAAAATGAGCCATTGTACACCCAAATCGGAGATTCGAGGTGCGAATACGAGGACTTTGGTTATTCAAAAAAGTGAGAAAGAATATACAATAAATAAATAAATTTAACAGATAGATAGATGCGGCTGGACCCCATGAGAGCTCACTTGAGGATAGGACGGGTTGCCCTCAGCATTCAAAAGCTAACCTGCTGGGGCAGATAGATGCGACTGAGCTTTTAGACAGTGGGTTCAGGGTAAGAATGAACAGGCATAGAGATAGATTCGAGACTTGATGAGCCGAACCGTGCAAGTTGAATTTACACAAGACCCTCGATGGGATTCACCACCTACCTTCGCCAGAGCGTTAGGCCGAGACTTTAATGAGATATTTAGCGAATTGGACTGAGCTAATCTGCCTGCATCTTTCCCATTGCGAGACCAGGAGGCAGTGGAAGGTTCAAGGGTGAAATAGACACCAGCATCCCATAGTCAAAGATGCTCTAGTTATTCCTAATAAGATTGCCCGATAACTGATTGTTTCATCCAGAGCACGCCATTTGCCACCGCTGGGATTGGGGGGTATACTGGGTAACCTGTGCAAGTGTCAAATAAGGTAGAAAGGGCTAGGATCCGCTCTGATGCAAAGTGTGCCAATCCGCCGATCTGGGCTTCTCCTCTGGGATCCGTCGCATCCAGTGGAGCGAAGCTACCTTCCATTCTTTTCAAGCGGCATCCCTCCGCATTGGCGGCGAGTGGAGTGCCACAATCCCATTCATCATTTTTGATCCACATAAGCCAAAGCCGTCTGCCCTACTATATAATCAATAAGAAGGGGAAAGATTTGAGCGGCTCGGCGGCGAGCGGGAAGAGGTAGCCAACCCGTCCCAGGTTGGAATTAGGGACTTTGTCGAACTCATTCCTTTCGGGATGAGATCATCGGTCATCTTCGCATCATCTCTTTCCCTTTCCTTCAAAAAAATTAATTTACAATTTAGTGTACAGAGCAGAGCAGTAACCTCTCCAGGCTACTCCACTTGACCCCAAATTTTCTTCCACATGGCAAAGCTCCAAGGCTCCACTCCCCCTTATAAATACCATCCTTTCCCCTTTATTTTCTTCCCATTTTCTGTCAAGTTCCATCTGAGCAGGAGGCTTCATCCCTCCCTTTTTCTGCAATGGTGGTTGGAGCTACTCCTGTTTAAGCACAAGCAAGAGCCTTTGGGACTACTGCAACCATCAAGGCTGTAGCAATTTCCTCCCAACTACTGCTATAATAGCCATTTCTCCCTCTAAAGCAGTTGGAGCTGCTCATTGCAGCTGAAGGCTACAGTTGCATGCTCTCCTACATGTGCATCTTTTCCCAATTTAGGGCAAATTTAATGTACAATTCTATCCCTCTCCTCCTTGCTGCTATGTATGAACAAATTTTCTTCCTACTGCTCTCAATGGATTTTGTCTCACAAATAGGAGAAGATTTGATTATGGTGATTTGCATACTTTTAGGTTCCTCTTTGCTTACCGAATCTGAATTTTAATCTGAAACCAAATAATATAAAGTAAGTATCTTCTTTGGGTCATCTGCTTTGTTCTGTTCCTAATCAAGAAAATGTAGTTAGATTTAGCCCATTAAATTGCATGGTTAGTTTTAGATTTACGCACCTAATGCTTGTGGATAATCTAGTTAACATGTTATTATGGGCATGTTTTGGTTTAGAAGGATTGATGGTAATTGGCATTACTGAACTTAATCTAAGAGTTAGTAGCAGATAGTTGTCTTGGTCCCCTCTGTGTAAATATATTTATAAGGATAAAATCTGATCATTTGTTTCATTTAGAACACCTAAAAGTTGATATGTCACTTGCAGATGAAATTTTGAAATTTAGCTTTTACTGACTATTGATTAGTATTCAACAAATTTTTAACCTAATACATGTCTGTAACATCCAGATCTGCACAAACCCGAACTAGACCCGATTATGGTCCGTATAACTAAATAAAGTTAATAAGCAACGTTAAATAACATAAATCGATCAATTGATCGTGAATCAAAAGTCGTTCGGGCGAAATCGATCAAAAATCGATCACATCGTAATGTGTGTCCGAAAAAGTCGCGATGCAAATTCGAAAACCGCGAAATAAACCGAAACCATCTGAATGTCCGATTTGATGAAATAAAATCAACGGAATCGACCATTCGTCGATCAGAGGTCGTTTGATATTTTAAAATCACAAAATTTAGCCATAAACCAAAACCGTATATCGGAAATTTCAGAGATTCGTCTTCAATTCGAAGTATATGAATATTATACTCATTTTGACTGTCATTAAGAGACGGTCAAAACGAGCTATTGTACACCAAAATTCGAGATTCAAGGTGCGAATGCGAGTAACTTAAGTATGCTAAATAAGAGAAAGAGAAAGAAATAAAATAAAAAGCAAAAAAAAACAGCTGTTGTCCAGGACAGCAGCTGCTATCAACGCATGGCCCCAAATTCTCATGCCAATTGGCCTTTTCTCCTTTCCATTTGGCAATACAAGAGCCCCTCTTCTCCCTTATTTATATCAGCCACTGCCTTCTTTCCTCTTATAATTTTCTCTTTCTCATCTGCTCTCCAGCCGATCACAACCTTCTCCTTCATACGGTTAGAGTCCACTGGCCAGGCAGCAGCTATTACATATTTAGCTCCTAATTTCTAGAAGGCATTGGAGCCAATTGAAGCCAAATTCAGAAGCCATTGAGGCCATTTTCTGGAGCCATTCAAGTGTTGTAAGCTGCAGTCCAGCAACTCTAAAAGTTGATGCAAGCTGCTCCTCCTTCCCTATTGAAGTTGAGAGCTTCTTCCAAGCAGCTAGGATTGTTCTTGAAGCAGCCCTCTTGCAGCCATTTGCTGCATGCATGTTACTCCTCCAATATTTTGAGCAAATCCAAGGTACAATCTAAAAAAAAAGACCCCTTTGCTGCTATCCATGTTTCTATACAAGCTTTAATCCCCTCTTTGTTGCACTACATGAATATGTTTCCCTCTTGCTAGCATGTGAGCTACCCAATTGATTGAAGTTAGAACTCAAAACTAAAGACTGGATTTATTAAAAAGCATATTACCGCAAGATTTTAAAAAAAAGAGGACTTTGTTATCACCTGTTGAACATGATGATAAACTTCTATTGGGTCTACATTCTAGGTGACAAAAGAGATGTACGGTTTACCTGGACTAATACTAGGATCTGGAGAGTTGGCATTTATCTTAACTTCTTTTCCATCATCATTCACACCAGTATCTGAAATGACTCTATAAATTTCAAGTTTTATCATCACCATGCTTATTTATAATAATTGATAAATGTTCTTGTGATTCCATCTCTACATATCTTTCAATCCCAGCGGTCTGCACTTCCTCAACTCTCTCGATTTCATCAGAAATTTTTCAACGGCAAATTCATAATGTTCTTGTTTGCTGTCACTTCTGTCATCATTTCCTAAATTATGATTACATTTCAAAGTAATCAAGACTATGTGATCTCCTTCCCTACCAAAATTTTGGAATAACTCGGATTATTAATCAAGCAAACTAACAACAGTGGATATTCTTTCTACTTTGATAAAGTATTCTTACAACTTTTGTTGAATGTTAAGGTACTCTATTCCGTTAGTTGCAGGTTCTCATGCCCTCTATCCATACTTTGTTTTTATAGCAGGATTGTTAGACCCATTAGGTATACTGGAATATACAGTGATTCATGAGAAATATTACATTTTCGCCCTTGGATGCAGGTCAAGTAAATCAATTCATTGGTCCATTGATGTGACATTCCAGGGTTGTCTCCCTTAAGCTCTTGCTAGCTTGATCTGACATCAAAAGGGAAATAATGATACTGGAAATGATTGGAATCTGCAGATAGAATGAGGCCGTCACTCTTACTAACGTTTTGATCATAATTGATCTTTGACTGTTGGTTGTAACACGAGTGTTTGTGCACTTGGTTGACTGGTTCTTGTCCCTGTGGTGATTATTCTACCTTCCATCGGTCTGTTGGCTTGTGTTCCTCCAAGAAGTCTAGTTTAAAACAGGACTCTAATTTCTAAACACATGTATCCCTTCTACAAATTTTTGTCGTCTTTTTCAAGGGTTTTTATCTCAATTTGTACGAACTTCAACTATTTCTAGAATTTCCTACATGATGTGAAACAAACTTGGCAGATTTTATCATTTTAAAGACAAACCACCATTCTCTTCTTATGTTCAGCTTATTGAGATAACTTCACAACTTTCCTCGATATAAAGATAACCACTTTTCCTCGTCATGAAGATAATCATTGTTCTCTTCGGCTCATCGCAATATTTGTTCAACATCTAATAGGATCATCAAATTGTGATACTCTAAAAGGTTGCTACTAACATTGACATGTTCCATGTCAGCACAACGCTTCAATTCAATTTGAAAGTTATTCTATATACTTAAGTTTGAAATTCAAGTTGATTGGTGTTTAAACAATAGGGTGGATGACATAGATGAACAATTGATCCATAATTAGATTGATCGATCTATAAATTAGATCTAAGGAGTAAACTCTAAATCTCATGAAATATAGATAAGGAGTATTGAGAAATCTTGCAATCAATCAGAACTTAGATCCAGATCTAATGAACAACTTCTAATCTCATAATTTGAAAATCATTGGGGTATTTTCATACAAGTGACTTAGAAAATCTAGATTCAATAAGCAGACAACTAAATTAAGAAATAATCTATGATCAATGACTGAAAATCTGTGTGATCTATTATTTAGGTATGAATCACTAATTATGGATCCCTGTACAATAAGATTGTTGGCAAAGTCAACAACAACAGAGATCGAGAGAGGAGGGATCAAGCCAACTATGGTGCTTTAGTAATGACTGATAATCAAGAGTGCCAGTCATGGTGACCCTTACACATGACTGTGCGAGGGTGCGATGACCCTCAACTGGGCGGGAGATAGGAAGCCCAGTTACGGCAGCGACCGCTTACTGCGCGGGTCTCGGATCCCAGTCGTTTCTCGGTTTTTCGCGAGCGCTCGCAGTTTTACGCCTCTCTGGGATCCACGGGTTTTCTTTTAAAGACCAGTTCCGTTGACTCTTGTTCTTTAGGGTACCTAGGCTGGAGGGCCCTTGATTTTAGTTTTTCGAGCTCGTTAGCCCGTACTGGTTGGGCCGGTTTTTCTTTTAGAGTGACTTTTCCGGAGAGTCTCTCTCACCCGTCTCTGGGGCGTAGTTTTGGAGTAGACCTTTCCCTCTATTGGATCGCACTTCCAATTAGAGGGCGAGACGGACCTTTTGTAGGGTACCTCACCGCTTGAGATTTGTTTATTTTTCGCCAGCAGACTTGGCGATACTACATCCGAATCATCCATTTATACATATGAATCCTCTATGGCTACATCTGAATCAATTACAATTGAATTTGGAGGAGTTACATTTGAGATTGGATTGAGTCACAAATGAATTTGGCTAAAGTTGAGATGAATTACAGTTGTTAGTTGTAGTTGAGCTTGGTTTCCGTTGAGCTAGTTACTGTTCCACCAGTAATTCCTAACGAAGAGAACATATCAGTTTATGAAAATCATCCTTATCAGACTACGAGCTACTACCATAGTTGTTTGAAATGGCTAGTGGACGTGTTGGGAACTTAATTAGGAACTTAGGATACATTTTACTCCATTGCATGCCTACGGAGGCACCCCAACCCTAAGGCTTCCTTACTGCCTTAGAGTCATAGTGTGAGGTCTTACCCAGACCAAGACCACAGACTGTCCACTAAGCTTGAGAAATTCAACAAGAAAAGAATCAAAACACCAGACCATCATATACACTTAATATGATCAATCAACATGATTTATAAACATCATTATAAGCATTCAATAAAGACAATAATCATATCAAAGACTCATCATTCACATTCCCAAGACCCATTAGACATATATTATAATTAATAAAAAGACAATGACTTAAATATGGATCATATAATATTTGTATAAAAATGATTAATATGGGTAATTAATGTAGGATGAGTAGAATGGGGTTTTACATACCAAACAACTTGAAAACCTGTTTTATTGCAAGTAGTTCTTGTTAGAAAATCGGAAGCGGAAGCGTAACATGGAAAAAATAAATAACAAGAAAAGAACAAAAGAACAAGCGGGATTTTTACGTGGAACCCTACTCCGTGAGGAGTGGGATGAAACCACGGGAGAAGCCCTCTATGGGGCGTGTTTGTCTATTGACTTTCTCAATGAGTACAGGAGGTCTGGGGTTCTTTATATAGCCTCTCCATAGCCTCCAAGTCCCACCATTGGACGATGTGGGACTAAACACTGGATGGGGTAAATGGATCTCCTTCAGGATCCATTTACCCTGCTACAACTCAAGAGACGCTTATAACTTATGCTCCAACACTCCCCCTCAAGCTGGAGCATGCAATGCTCAGCTTGGACAAACAAACAGAAACTCAACTCATCGCTACAAGACACTACGGACAATATCAACCCAACGCGCACATGCTGCTGTCGAGGACGTTGCTTCTCATGCCGTGCAGGTGAGGAGGACGAACGGGCTGGAGTGTGAGTCGACTGAAGACTCGTAATCTGACCATCGAGTCTGAACTTGCGCCTGAAGTCTCCTCGTCGGAGAACTGGGTCTCTCCCATCTGGCTCAGAGAATGGTGCACTGTTCTGGTGTACCTATGATACCACATGAAAACCCTTGCCCTCAAGGGAATGGTCCTATGCTCTGGAGTCCCTATGGCTCACATGAAAACTCTCGCCTGACAACTAGAAGAATGATGGGGACCTCTGACAATGATGGCAACATTTGCTCATCTGAAAATGACCGCACACTCGTGCATGACTGAAACTGGAGACTCGGAACGATGATCGTCGAGTCTGAAACTGGAATCTGTAGAGTCTGAAATATGAATGGCTGGTCTGGAGACTGACATCTGCATCTGAATCTGGATCAAGACCTGTTGACTCTACATAATACTCCCCCTTTCTCCCATACTTGTCGGAACATGAACGTCGACCAAGTTGGGAGAAGACAAAGAGATACATAAATGGGGAAAACAAACATCACTTGCGGCTTTTCAAATTTTTTTTTTTAAATAAGCCGTTACCTTTTTTTTACGTGCATACGGCTTTTTCTTGTACACGCCTCTTTTTTTTTAATGAAAAATGCGTACGGCTTTTTTTTGCTATATGTACGCGCCTTTTTTTTGTTCTTTTCTTTTTTTTCGAAAATTGTACGTCTCTCCCCCCTCCTCTTTTTTTTTAATTTAAAACAGCCTAGCCCACTTGGGCTCAACCATCCCCCTCTCCCTTTTCTTTAATAGCAGCCCACTTGGGCTTTCATGTAAATAACACATATTTTTTTTAAATAAAGAACGGCTGCTTTAGGGTTCCCACGAAGGAACCACATCTTCAACGCCAGCCGCCCCCTACGGGGCTTTCTTCATTTGCGCCGCCTGACAGTCATGGCGGCTGGAGCCGACTCTGGAGATGCACGGCCGAGCGGGCTTCCCGCCTGGAAGGGTGTCCCGCGCGAGCGGAAGCGCCTGGACCTGCGATGGGCGTCGCTGGAGCTGCGCAGGGGGATCGCCAGGGGGTTGCGGCATCGCCGCCTGAGGAGTATCGTGGCGCGCGGATGCGCCTGGATGCGCGTTGAGGGCTGGATCGCAGGGATCGGCGCAAGGAGGCGTCGTTGGAGATCTATGACCCCCCACGGGATGGGTTGCGCCGCCGATGATGGCGGGGGGGACACCTCGCGCGTGGTTTGCGGCCTCGGGGAGCGCATGGAGCCCGCGGCCAGGTAGAGGTCGCCGCCAACAGAACAGGAGGAGGAGGGCGGAGGGCTGGAGGGCGCAGCATGCGCCTGGAGCTCGCCTCGCGTCTGGGATGGGGGTGCGCCGCCCGAGATGGGCTGGAAGGCCACCGCCTAGGGTTCGCCCTGGGTTACGCGCTGCGCGCAATGTGTAGCGCCGCCACGCGGTGGGGGAAAGCCTGGGGTCTGTTGTGTTTCCAGGAGCTTGTTCACGCGCGCCTGGAAGAGGAAGACGCTTGGATCTGATGCCGCGGCTAGGGTTCCCTGTTGGAATCTGATGCCTTCGCGGGATGGGGTTGCCGCCTCTGCATATAGGACTGAAGATGCCTGAAATTAGGGTTCAAGACATTGAACCCTAGATCTGGCCTGAAAATGGAACTTGGCCTTGATCACGGCATGAGAATAATAATCTCCTTTTTTAAAAAAAAACTGACAATCGAATCTCGAGAACAAAAAAATAACTTCAAGAACAACTCCACGAGAATCGAACCCGCTCTGATACCATGTTAGAAAATCGGAAGCGGAAGCGTAACATGGAAAAAATAAATAACAAGAAAAGAACAAAAGAACAAGCGGGATTTTTACGTGGAACCCTACTCCGTGAGGAGCGGGATGAAACCACGGGGAAGCCCTCTATGGGGCGTGTTTGTCTATTGACTTTCTCAATGAGTACAGGAGGTCTGGGGCTCTTTATATAGCCTCTCCATAGCCTCCAAATCCCACCATTGGACGATGTGGGACTAAACACTGGATGGGGTAAATGGACCTCCTCCAGGATCCATTTACCCTGCTACAACTCAAGAGGCGCTTACAACTTATGCTCCAACAGTTCTAAATTTTAATTGTTAAGCCCAATTTACTTGCTTTCTTTTGGAGCCACTAAAATTCATGTTATTTCTAATTAATTAGATTTACTCAACATTTGTTGATGTTCTTTTCTCCCTATTGCATGGATTGCAGGCAAAACACCTGCATCGTGGTATTGGGAGAGTTGAACATCAACTTCCGCAGTTACAATTGTCAGGTAAGCATGTTACAGTTTTTATTCTGGATATTATTATTGCTTTTCTTTCTCTTCTGTTAAAATTGGAATACATGTACATTATGCAGTTTCTTTTGTTACATGTTAAATACTATGGAAATTTATACAATAATTGGTGACATATTGTAGTTATGTGCCTTGTTAGTTAAATGTTAATGTCATTCGTGAAGGCGAAAAAAATTTCCAAATTTTCAAAAACCTAATGCGATCTCTAGCGAACATGATACTACGAATGTTATGTAAACGGGTATCCCAGATCCGCGGGATCGGGCCTCACACTGTCCTACTGTTGGACTGTAAAATTTAAGTACTTATTGGAAATTTTATCTTGATTAAATGAGAAAATTACACATAAGATCTGTTAATGTTGGCCTTTAATATTAAAGTAATTATTGTATATATATAATCCTTTGATTTATGATATTACTTAGATTTCATTTAATAGTGATATTCTGGTGTTCAGTCCATCTATAAAAATCCAAACCCAAAATATTTCATAGAATTAGAGTGTCTACTGTATTAAGTCTAATATCGGAACATACATTAGAAAATTGTCCTTTAAAATCTAATTACCTATTACCTAGAGTCCATAAATCTTTAACCACATACTGTTTGGTAAAGAGTAAGAGAAGATTGCTACCATGAATTGACTTTTGACATTTCAAAGTAAGACCTACTTGTATTCATTAAACATTGTTAAGTACTCAAATTAAAATTCATATAGCTTCATCTTTTTATAATAAGATGGGGGAACCCTCATTAACCAAAACAAATAGGGATTTTTACCCTGCAGACCCTATAATCTTTGCCAATTACCTCTACGACCTTTGAAACAACCTAATTCCTCCCTCGACTCCGTAAACTTGCTCCTCTTACCCCACAAACCCAGCCGTTAAATTGACACATCTTCGACTAACTTGCTTGGATTAAAACTAAGTTAAGCAAACCACATGAAATCTAACGGTTGGATTTCTTCCTCTTTCCCTCATTCCTTCTTCTATCCCTTTCTTCATCTCCCTTCTCCAATCCATTGACGACGGTCGAGCGACGCAGGGTAGCAGAGGGGATAAGACCTTTGGGCAGCATGCGGGAGGGGGGTCATCCTCCAGAAGGTCGATAGGAAGTGGGGGAGGGGTTCGGCCTCTGCTCGCAGGAGAGAGGGGTCAGCCATCGGGCAGTGCGCAAGGGAGGGGAGTCGGCCTCTGTGCGGGGGAGGGGTGCCGGCCTCCAGGCGACGCGTAGGGGGAGGGGGTCGGCCTCCGGGTGGCGTGTAGGGGAGGGGGTCGGGCTCTACTCGCAGGGGGTTGAGGATCATCCTTTGAGCGTGCACGAGGGAGGGGGTGCTGGGGATGAGTGAGGGAGGTAGGGGGAAGGAGGCAGAGTCCGTGGAAGAGGAAGAGGCGGCAGCGGCAGAGATGATAAATAAGGGTCGAGGCGGTGTTGCCGGTGTCGAGGAGGGTGACAGTGAGGGGGAGGAGAGGTGAGAAGGAGGCGGGGAGGGAGGGATCAGAGAGGAGGGGCGCGACGTCGAGGAGGGTGGAGAGGGTGACAGAGATAATGAGGAGGAGGCGACAAAGACTTGGGTCGGAGCATCGGGAGGGGAGGCAGCGGATCGGGGCGGAACAACAGGAGGGGAGGAGGTGGTGGAGGGGACGGAGGCAGAGGAGCAAGGGGAGGGGGAGGCGACGGCTCGAGGCTGGGCGGAGAAATGGGAGGGGAGGAGGAGGTGGACGGGGCGGAGGAACATGGGAGGGAGGAGGGGAGGAAGAGGAGGTGCATCATCCCATTATTGTAATTTTATGAAACAAAGAGGTCAATTCACATCTCTTTTTAACGAAATCTGGTTATCTAACGGGTAAATGGATGTAGGTTAACCACAGAGTCTGTAAAATAAGGGTTAGCAAGTTTACAGGGTCGAGGGAGGAATTAGGTTGTTTCAAAGGTCGTGAAGGGGGTCTACCGGGTAAAAATCCCAAAAAAATATTTACTAGTACTTCTTTCTGAGTTGACTATTCTAGTATGGAACTAGGGTTAGGATATCGTCATGTTGTCTTACTTCAACACTATGTAATAACAATGTCAGTCATGGTAACCCTTACGCCAGATCATGCGAGAGCATAGTGGCCCTTAACTGGGCAGAGGATAGGAAGCCCAGTTAGGGCAACGGTCGCTTAATGCGCGGGTCTAGGATCCCAATCCATTTCACAATTTTTACGCGAGTCCGCAGTGTTTTTACGCCTAGTTGGGTCCCGACTTTTGACCAGTTACGCTGACCCTCTGTTTTGGGGTACCTAAGATGGGGATCCCTTGGTTTTAGCTTTTCGTACGAGCTCGTTAGCCCGTACTAGTCAGGTCGGTTTCTAGAGTCTTTTATGGTGAGTCTCTCTCACCCGTCTCAGTGGTGTAGTTTTGGAGTATGTGTATCCCTCTAATGGATCGTACTTCCGCTTAAGAGGCGAGACAGAAGAGTCTCTTAGGAGACTTCCTCACCGCTTGAGTTTTGGTTACTTTTCCGCCAATAGGCTTAGTGATGAGTACATCCGAATCAGTTACAGTTGAATCAAGAGTTATAATTAAGCATTGAAATGAATTACAATTGAGTTGGGCTAGCGGATGCATTACACTTCACTGCATGCCTATGGAGGCACCCCAACCCTAACGCACTCTTTACGCCTTAGAGTCATAGTGTGAGGTCACCCTCAGACCAAGACCACAGACTATCCACTAGACTTATGATAATAGGAAGAATCAAGAATCAAATCAATGTGTCATCTTTCTCATCACCAAGATCTATAAATAAAACTTCTAAATGACAAGAAGATAGCATGCATGTAGGTGTTATCAACTAATAAAATGTTATGATATACATATAGAAGTTATGGGGTGATGGGAAATCATGGGATATCCAAACAAAGCAGCTTGAAAACCATTTTCCACGTAGGTAGTTTTGTTAAATTTATTTATCAATGCCTTTCTACTTGCTTTCTTTTGAACACATTAAATTCCGTTATTTATGTTATATACAGGGTTGTGCCGACATTTTTTGATGTTCTTTTGTTCCTTGCATGCTTGACAGGCAAATCGCCTGTGTTGCAATAGCAGTTGGATGATACCGAGCATGCATACATATACCAGACGGTATAGTTGTAGTTTTTGTTCAGTTTTTGAGGTAAATGCTTTCTTTTCTCTTCTGTACATATTTGGGATACATGTATACACTGTCAGCTTATTTTGTTACATGTTGTATATATATAGAAATTAATGAAATGGAAATTTGATGGCACATCTTGTTGTTGTTCTGTGGTTGTTAAATTAGATGTGAATGTCAAATGCAAACTCGAAAAATTCCCTCTCGAATTCATGTTGGCTAAATGCGATCTTTAGTGAATGTTATATTGCCAAAGCCGCGTAAACGGGTACCCGGATCTGAGGTGGTTCACAATAACCTACTCTAAAACCATGTGAGAAATTATAATTTGTAATAATTGTAATATCCAAAAATAGTCCCACAATTACTAGCTCACAAAGTGTGAGAGTAGTATAAAAAGGTGAGGACTACTACTTGACAACTTGAGCTTGAGCATTTTGGATGGTTGCCAATAGGTTCAATTCGACCTGAGCCCAAAAAGTTGTTAGAGCCAGGCCCCGGACATTGTAAATGGTAGGAAAGTAGATTTCCTCTGATAGTGAAAAGTGCTACCCAAATGGTGGAGCCTTTTAATTGCTACTCTGATAGGACAAAGAGATAGGAATTAATTGCTACTTGGAGCATACAACCGTTAGTATTAGTGAGAATAATTGATGTATCATATCACAATGACAATATTGCAAATATAAGTAGGAAGGTTATAATATCCCAAAAATAGTCAAACATCTAATACTCATGAAGTGTTAGAGCATGTTAAAAATGATAGGACTACTACTTGACAATCTGGGATTCAGCATTTTACATAACTATGAACTATCAATGGGTTCTATGGGACCTAGCCCAAAAAATTGTCAAAGGCAGTTTCATGGATAACAACTCGAGTCTAGGTTAAGGATGTTACAATAATAACACAACTGTTAGAAAATCGGAAGCGGAAGCGGAAACGATAATCAGAGCACAGAAATAAAGATAAACATGGAGAACACAAAAGATTTTTACGTGGAACCCTACTCCGTGAGGAGCGGGATGAAACCACGGGAGAAGCCCTCAAAGGGGCGGATATTCTATTCCTTTTTCTCAATGAGTACAGGAGGTCTGGGGCTCCTTATATAGCCTCTCCAGAGCCTCCAAGTCCCACCACTGGACGATGTGGGACTAAACACTGGATGGGGTAAATGGATCTCCTCAAGGATCCATTTACCCTGCTACAACACAATGGGCGCACATAACACATACTCCAACACTCCCCCTCAAGCTGGAGCATGCAATGCTCAGCTTGGACAAACAGACAGAAAACTCAACTCAACGCTACATGACACTACGGACAATATCAACCCAACGCGCACATTGTAGCAGTCGAGGACGTTGCTTCTCATGCCGTGCAGGTGAGGAGGACGAACGGACTGGAGTGTGAGTCAACAGAGGACTCGGAACCTGACCATCGAGTCTGAACTGCGCCTGAAGTCTCCTCATCGGAGAACTGGGTCTCTCCCATCTGGCTCAGAGAATGGTGCACTGCTCTGGTGTACCTATGATACCACATGAAAACCCTTGCCCTCAAGGGAATGGTCCTCTGCTCTGGAGTCCCTATGGCTCACATGAAAACTCTGGTCGAACAACAACAAGAATGATGGGGACCTCAAACTGATGATGGCAACATATGCTCATCTGACAATGACCGCACACTTGTGCGTGTCTGAAACTGGACTCGGAACCTTCTGACATTGAGTCTGAACATCTGTAGAGTCTGAAAATCTGGACGGTCTGGAAATCTTCATCTGATCTGGATCATCTGAATAATACATGTGACTCTACATATACTCCCCCTTTCTCCCATACTTGTCGTAAAATTGACATCGACTAAGTTGGGAGAAGACAAGATAAACGGGGAACAACAAAACCTCTTGGCCGATCACAAATTTGTCGGCTCTTTCAAAACATTCATTTTTTTTTCTCGAAACAATTTTTTTTCGAAACATTTTTTTTAGATGTGTCTCTTTCTTTTCTTTTCTTCTTCTTTTTTTTTTAACATAAGCCGTTCATCATCATTTTTTTAATCGGCTTTTCTCTCTCCTTTTTCTTTTTCCAAACATTTGCGTACGGCTTTTTATTGTATGTACGCGCCTTTTCTTTTTTTTCTCTTTTTTTTTAAACCGCCCAATTTTTTTTTAAAAAAAACCGTTTCAACCCCTTTTTTTCGGCTTTTCATCATCATTTTTTTCCGAAATGCATGCATTTTTTTTTAAATGCACATGTTTTTTTTAACAAACTCTCTCTCTTTTACAAAAATCACTCTCCTCACTTTTCTTTCGTTCTGAAACAGGGCCAAATTTTGGGCCTGATTGCAATTTTTTTATATATAATAATGCTACCCTCATTAGGGTTCCCCTCAGGGATCCCATCGAACACAGATTGCCCCCCATGGGGTTTCCTTTCGTTTGCCGTTGACGCCGCCCAGCAGATGCGAAGGAGGCGCGCCCACAGGAGCAGAAGGGCGATGGAGGCGCGCTAGGACTGGTGCGCGCGCGTGGAGCGCCGCCTGCGGGGCTCGAATCACGGTCATCGGGGGTGCGCCGCCTAGGCGATTGACGAGGAGAAGGAGCATCAGGCTCCGCCTAGGGCTGCTGGAACTGAATGGGAATCGCCACCATCGCGAGATCTGAATCGCGCAGCTTGCGCGTGAAGACTTGGAGAGGGTGCCGCCGCCTGGACTTGGGTGCAGCGCCGCCTGGACTTAGGTGCAGATGGGAAGGGACTGGAGGGAGGCGCTGCCGGTGGGGTTGCCTCGCGCCGCCTGCGCAAGGACTAGGATATCGCTTGTACGAGGAGAAGGGCTCCAGGTGGTCGGGCGGCAAGGAGAAGCCTGGTCTACGGATTTTGGAGATTCGCGAGGCTATCGCTTGGGAGTCTGGAAGTCACACGTGCGTTCGTGCGCCTGGATCTTTGGCATCGGCGCCGCGGATGATTGTGGTGCGGGTGGTTCGCTCCAGGGTTGCGCATCGCGCGCCTGCACGAGATCTGGAGACGTGCCAGGGCTAGGGTTCTCTTCATGAGACCTGCGGCTGATTGGAGAAGACCTTCTCTCCTTTAATTAGGGTTTCAAGAAACAACACCCTGGACTCTTTTTGATCAGGAACTTAAGCAGTATTTCAAGAACAAATGATAACTAAATCGAATCTCGGAAAAAAAAATCTTCACGAACAAATATCCGAGAATCGAACCCGCTCTGATACCATGTTAGAAAATCGGAAGCGGAAGCGGAAACGATAATCAGAGCACAGAAATAAAGATAAACATGGAGAACACAAAAGATTTTTACGTGGAACCCTACTCCGTGAGGAGCGGGATGAAACCACGGGAGAAGCCCTCAAAGGGGCGGATATTCTATTCCTTTTTCTCAATGAGTACAGGAGGTCTGGGGCTCCTTATATAGCCTCTCCAGAGCCTCCAAGTCCCACCACTGGACGATGTGGGACTAAACACTGGATGGGGTAAATGGATCTCCTCCAGGATCCATTTACCCTGCTACAACACAATGGGCGCACATAACACATATAGAAACATACACGATTAAGTCATTTCAGACCATCATAATGACAGCAATATTGTGGAGAAGGATCCTTGGGATTTAATTTTCCTCTTTTTCTTTCTTTGAAACAACATATGACCATATACAAACTCTATTCCTACACAACTATCTCAATATGTGACGTGGAACTACACAAACAAACACATATAATAAGCTAAATGGGTCCTAGAAAAGATCCAATTTTCATCACTTACAATAAAAACATACAATTATGCATATGAAAACAACCTAAGTTATTGGACAAGCTAACTGTCTGAATCACCTCAACCACGTCATTCTTGGTTGTAATAGGTATTAATCGGGTGACAAAGAAGTGCAATAAACTATAAAACTACTCGCTTAACTAAAAGATCACTCTTCATCCTCGTCGTTCAACAGTCAAATACGAGCACATATATTGTCATAGTTGCAAGCAACTGCAGCAAAATTTAGATAAAACATAAAAACACAAACCAAACTATTAGGCATGTAAAAGAAGACAAATAGCGTATAAAGTCAAACTAGCTGAAATGTTTTAAATAAAAAAATAGCAGGCATGTTATGAACAATGACATAGAAGATGTGTTCGGTACAGAGAGAAAAGGCAATATCACTTGCCTCTATTCTTTCAGCAAGAACACAGAGTTCATAAATTTCAGCAGCACGTGCACTTGCTACTGCTCCAGCATCTCTAATATTGTTAGAAGCTATGAACTGGTCCAAAAGTTTTTGAGGTAAAAGATGAAATGCCATGTAAGGACAAGGGTGTGACCAGAGAAATGTTAAAAAAAGAACAGGGCACCTGAGCAGCACCAGCAGTATCATCCACACTCTCCCTAACAATGCCCAGCTTACTCAGAGTAATTTCACATTGTGCTAGAGCCTACAATGAAATGGGAGCACAATTTGAATACAGAGGCATTGTAGGACAGGTGAGGCAACCCTACAGTATTTTAGTCGGAATATGATAATCTCACCTGTGGATGGCTTAAAACACGCCTCAAGTCCTCGATCCTTACTCCAGGCATAGCCAGAAGACAGTGGTTCACTGACATCTGTACTTCACCAACTATGTGGAGTCTGTGTCGAAGGAGCAAGTCATAGTTTCGATGAATGCTCCCACCTAATGAATTTTCAATAGGAAGAACTGCCCTGTCCACCAACCATAGTTCAACAGCCTTCAAGAGAAAAATAATAGTAGACATAAAGCAAATTAAAATTTGATAAAGAAAATAACCCATCATGTTGAGAAGACTAATATAAGAAATAAATGGCCAGCCAGACATAACCTTGAATGCAGCTTCGAACTGGTCACAAGGAACAGCATCACACTCCGGATATGCTTTAAAGGCAGCAGCTTCACTATATGCCCCAGGTAAGCCCTACTTCAGCAAAATGAAGCATTTGAAGGATGATAGACAAAAAGAAGACAGCATATCACTGCCATAATTGGATAAGCCAATTGCTATAACAAATAATCTACCTGATACGCCACTCGCACCTTACAGCCATGACTAGGAGCATCAAAAGGATCTATTGCAGACAAAGGCTCTGCAATTACAGAGAAATTAATAGAACGAAAAGCAAATGACAGGACTTGGATGTAAAAGCTGATAAGAAGTAAAATTTGAAGATACTACAAAATATTTGATATACTGAACATTATGCCAGTCTTGTTCCCAAGAATGAAAGGATCTTTTGGTATGATGGATGGCTACTCACCTTGAGTAACCATCCGTTCCTTCAAAAAAACTTTAAAAATTGACACTACATTAGTTTTATATTATTAACGACTTTAAGAACCACCAAGCCACGCAACTGAGTGAAAATAGTTCCACATATCTCATTATGAAATCCTAACTCTTCTTATATAGAAGGATCTGGAAGAATTAAATGCAAGTCAAAAAGCATAAGCAAACACGAAAATTTAGTAGTAGTGTAAATAGCATAACAAACAACACTCTTCCTCAAGCCAGAGCAGACGTAAATCATGCCCAACTCGTTGTATATAAAGTTACGACACTTCCTTGGTGAGCCTTTTGCAGTATGTCTGCCAATTGAAGCTCAGAAGAAATATAAGGAGGGTAATCTTCCCTCTGCTGACAACATTATGAATAAAGTAATTATCAACCTCTATATTCATTGTCTGTACACTGGATAAAACACAATGCAAATAGAAAAATGATTATCATAGAACATAGGAACAAGATGAGTGACAAGGATGCCAAGGTCAGCTAAAATAACACCCACATCACTTCATAAGTTGTAAGGGTCATATCATGATACTTAACTTCAACATTTGACCTAGCAACCACAAATACCGTAGCGCAAACATGAATCATTGTACTGATTATAATGAAGTGTAATCATGAATTAACTAGTGTAAAATCCGGATCCAATTAAACTCAAATCCAACCCGGTTAGGGTCCGTATAATTCAATAAAGTTATTAATCAATGTTAAATGACCTAAATAGATCTATTGATCGCAAATCAAAAGTTGTTCGGTCGAAATCGACCAAAAGTCGATCACATCGTAATGCATGCCACAGAAAAGCCGCATCACAAAATCGGAAACTGTGAAACAAACCGAGACTGCCATAAAATCCGATTCGACGAAATAAGACCAACGGAAACGAGCGTCGCCGATCGGAGGTCATTTGATATTTTTAAATCACAAAATTTGACCGCAAATCAAAACCGTATCTCAAAAATTTCGGGGACTCATCATCGATCCAAAGTATACGGGTATTATACTCATATTGATCGTCGTTTAGAGATGATCGAAACAAGCTACTTTGCATCGAAATCGGAGACTCGAGGCGCGAATACGGTGGATTTTTGAGATTTTCAAAAAAAATGTGGAAATAACATATTTTAAGATTATGGTGACATCATTGTTGACAACAGCATGCTGATGTCAGCTTGTTGAAGTCACCATATGATTGTCATCATTGATGTCAAAAAAAAGAAAGGAAGATTCGAAGAAGGAACCTCCCTATTAATTGTTTCCCTCTTTCCTAATTCTCCTCCCAAATCCAACGAGAATTCTCTCTTCCCTTTTCATTCCTCCAAATTTTCTTTCCCCTTTTTCTTCTCCAGTTCTTCCTTTCCAGCCGAGAAAATTTGTCCCCAATTCCCTTATATTTCCAGCCGTAGGAAAGAGAGCTCCAGTTCTCTCTTTCCAAAGCTGCTGCCAAATCTTCCATGGAGTCTCCTGCAACTTCCTCCAAAGCTCTGGAGTCTCTTGTTGCTGCAGCATTTCCCAAGCCTTTATAACTTGCAAATCTGTTGCATGAAAGATCTCCATCAAATTGAAGCAATCTAATTAGGTACATTCCTCAGTCATCCCTTTTTGCTGCCATGCATACATATTTTAAACCCCAAATTTCTGTTTCCATGCAATTTTCATGACTTAAATCAGTGGTACATTCTTGCAAGTCAAATCTTGCTTTTCTTTGCATTATGCAATACCATGTTCTGGCTGTTGTACTATCCTTAGCTTCCATTTTCTGCCAGGCATGGGTTTTTCCACACAAATGTCACATTCCAATATTTGGTTCTAATATAATTATTGGATTTCAGTGCAAATTTCTCCCAAGCAGTTGCAGGAGGAGCCTCTGTTCTTGAGGTATTATTCTCTGCAAGCTGTTCAAATAGCTCCTTAAAGAGCCCGTGTATTAAAATAGATGTCTGAGTTGCCAACATAGCCATGTAATTAAGAATTATCCAGATCAATGATGACATTAATATAATGTTCCAGTGATCAGAAAGGCGACCCGGGCGGCCGCATATGCGGCCGCATATGCGTATTCGGGCAGGCAAACGTTCCGAGTACTTGATATGTGGACTTAAGGCGGCCAAAGCGCATATGCGCCCGAGTACGAATTTGTGATAGAACTCCCGCCCCCAAAAAAATAGGTATTTATGTTTTCTGAAATCGTAAAGCCGCCCCCCTTTCTCCTTCCAGCCCTAGCGCTTCCCGCACGATAAACCCCTCTCGGCTCTCGCGATCGACTCCCTCCTTCCGAGCCCTAGCGAAGAAAACTCGCCACCCTCGCTTGAGTTGGTTGCCTCCTCCGCGGCTCCGCCATTGCGAAGGCGACTCCGCGCGCCGCCGCCTTCTTTCCGCGACTCCGCCAAAGGCTGCTCCGCCTCCGCGACTCCGCCAGAGGCTGCTCCGACTCCGCCAAAGGCTGCTCCGCCTCCGCGACATCAACTCGAGGCTGCTCCGCCTTCGCGACTCCTCCGCGACTCCGCGACTCCTCCGCGATTCTCACAGGTTGCTCCGCCTCCGCGGTTCTCACAGGCTGCCCAGCCTCCACAACTCTTCCGCAACTTTACTGACTTCTCTGCGACTCCGCGACTCCTCTGCAGTTCTCACAGACTACTCCGCCTCCATGGTTCTCACAGGCTGCTCCGCCTCCGCGACTCTTCCGCGACTTTGCGACTCCTCCACGATCTCACAGGCTGCTCCGCCTCCTTAAGAAACATCTGCCGACTTCTTTCAGGTAACCACTGAATATACAAGTCATTAACATTTCTTATAACTTGAGATGTCTTCTTTTTTATCTAATTTCATGTTAATGATTGACAGTGTAACATATTAGATGTTGGATTAGAAGTCTTCTCTATGATTATCTACACTAAATCCATGAATGAGTATTGTATAAAATGTGTATGCCACAGTTGCCACTATTAATGATTGAATACTTCTTAGGAATGAATGCAATTATATAAAATGTGTATGCCATAGTTGCCACTATTAATGATTGTATACTTCTTAGGAATGAATGCAATTATTATCTGTAAATTTATCTCCTTTTATTTTTACAGTGGAATCTTAGTTTATTAACTATTTTGGCATGACTTTAGGTCATCATGGACTCGGAACCAACACATGTGGCGGAAAATGTGTTTTTTACTCCACCCGGATCTACCGATCCGGGATGGAAATATGCGTATCTTATGGAGATATTTTATCTAAATAGACAACTTTGGAAATATTTTCGAACTTGGGTTGAAAATATTCACATTCTAATACCTACATTTTATTTTTTTTAATTATAAAATGTCTAGTATTTGAATTTATTATTATATTTGTAATTATTTGTAATTAAAATAATAGAAACCGCATAGTCCGCATATACTTCCGCATATACTTCCGCGTGCCCGCTTACTCGCTTCAGACCGCCTGACCGAACGAATACCGCATACCGACTTTCTGAACCTTGTAATGTTCAATAACCCCATTATGATCAACGAAAAGATTGATTCCAAACTGGCTTATTGAACTGCTTTCAAAATTGTTTTGTTATCAGTTATTGCCGATACGACAAACCTCATTATTTGAGTTCAACTAAAACATCAAATCAATACTAAAAGATGTTTACATAAAAAAGTAAATGGATTAAGAATTTACATATTTGCATTCTAAAATATGCTCTTGAAATATATTTAAGCTATTGTTTGAGCTATGTCATCAACTATGAGTGCAACCATCCAAAAAACGTGCATGGAGATCCTGAGGAAGTAAACATTTTTTTGAATTGTATATTATAACCAAAAGTTAAGAATAGTATAGATGTTTGCTGAATTTCTTGAAGAAATTAGATTAAAACTGTATATCATGTTGTTCTAGGTAAATCTAGATTGTTGATTTCGAGTTGGTAGTTCTTTGTCAATGAATATGCAAAAGTGATGATACTATCCATGGAGAGTTCATGGTAATAGGTTGGACTATCTCATAAAAAGAATAAGTTGGATTGTTCCCTTTTCTAGAGAATTGACGCATATTTTGTCAAGGACATTTAATTTTATGGGACAATTATGGCAACTCTTGATATTTGGCTCCAGAATGTATAAAAGATGGAACTATCACAACAAAATCAGATATGTTCTTCTGTGTCATATTGTTGGAATTGATCACAGGAAAATGCACACTCTAAACTTTTGATTTCTTTGCTAATTACTCAAAGTTTTAGGATGGAGTCTTTGGAATCTAATCAGAGCAATCCGCCGTTGTGTAGTAAGGACGTAAACCCACGTTTGTCTATTTTTTTATGCAGATCGCATCATTTCTATCTCAAAAATGGGACTGGCTTTTCGTTGAAGCTCAAAAACATGCTTGATTCGCTGTAGATTTATTTATAATATAGTTATATATGTACCAAAAAGATTGGGCTTATTTTGAATTGTGTGTACAGGTTCGGACAGATAAACTGTAAAAAAGAACTTATATCATGAATAATTCAAGAAAAGATGCATTCTTCTAAATTACATGCATTTGTATATGTATTAGTGACTTATTGTATAAAATACTATCCTTAAACGAAAGTGGTGGTAAATAGTAAATACTAACATAGAAGCCTAATGCCCATTAATCATCGAAGTTGTGGCATTGTGCAAATGCAAGGATCTTTTTAAATGTGATAATTCTTAAGACTTATATAAGGAGTACTTGATCTATAAAGCTAACCACCCAAGATAAGGTGTAGGTGTAACAGTAAACAAGTACATCTACATGGATTAAGGGTTAATCAGTGATGGCAATTAAAGTGCCGATCATGGTGACCTTTACACCTGACCGTGCGAGGGGGCGGTGACCCTCAACTAGGCAGGAGATAGGAAGCCCGGTTAGGGCAGCGGCCGCCAAGTGCGCGGGTCTAGAATCCTAGTCCTTTTCACGATATTTACGCGAGCTCGCAGTGTTTTTACGCCTAGTTGGAATCCCGACTTTTGACCAGTTCCGTTGGCCCTCTGTTTTAGGGTACCTAGGCTGGGGGTCACTCGGTTTTAGTTTTCGTGCGAGCTCGTATGCTCATACCGATCGGGCTCGTCTAGAGTGACTTTTCCGAAGAGTCTCTCTCACACGTCTCAATGGCGTAGTTTGGAGTAGACCTATCCCTCTAATGGACCGCACTTCTACTTAGAGGGCGAGACGGAAGTATAACATCCGGATCTGCACAAACCTGAACCCGACCCGATTAGAGTCTGTATAACTCAATAAAGTTATTAATCAGTGTTAAATAACATAAATCGAATAATTGATTGTGAATCAAAAGTCGTTCGCGCAAAATCGACCAAAAATCGACTGCATCGTAATGCGTGCCCGAAAAAGTCGCGATACAAATTCGAAAACCGCAAAACAAACCGAGACCACCCAAAAAAATTGATTCAACAAAATAAGACCAACGAAATCGACCGTTCGTCGATCGGAGGTCGTTTGATATTTTAAAATTGTAAAATTTAATGACCAATCAAGACCATATCCCGGAAATTTAGGGGATTCATCTTTAACCCGAAGTATATGAATATTATACTCATTTTGATCGTCACTCAGAGACGATCGAAACGAGCTATTGAACATCGAAATCCGAGATTCGAGGTACACACACGAGTGACTTTAATATTCCAAATCAAAGAGAAAATAAATAAAAATAAAATAAAATAAAAAAATTCCAGCAAAGCAGACTGACTGTTGTCCTTCTCCACATGGCTTTGCTTCCTCCATTTGTCATTTTTCTTTAGTTCCCTTTCCTTATATATATACACATGTAGCCTTCCCTACCCTTTTTATTGTTTCCTTTTCTCTCAACCCCTTCCTATTTCTCCCAACGAGAGAGAGAGAGAGCCTCCATTTTTTTATCTCCTTGCTGCTGCTTCTGCCGTTTGCAGCATCCAATGCAGCTGCTCAGGGGAAGCCATTGATGCTACTCTTCATTTGGTTGAAGCTCCTGATGCTATTGCATTCATCCAGCAGCCAAGCTGGTGCTGTTGTCCCTCCAATTGTGCTGAAGCTGCATGCAACCACTGCTAGATACTACTCCAAGAGCAGATGTCTGCTGCTGCATGCTCCTAAAGAGCCATCTATTGTTGCATGCAAACCCATTTCCTCCAAAATATGGAAGATCAAAGGTAAAATCTACCCCTCCTCTTGCTGCATTCCATGCATAATTTAAACCCTATGGAAATGACTCATGAAATTAGATAAGTAGTGTATTATAAGGTATTGATCAAGATTTTAAGATCAACTAACATCTATTTAGGTAATCTGACATTCCTTGTTTGCAGAGGAGTGCATTCCATTTCATGTGTAAACTGATCCAAAGGCCATTCCTTCAGTTCTGTCTATATGAATAGTGTACAAGAGATATACCGAGCATCAAAACTAGCAGGCAACACATATAAAATAAGTATGCATTATATCTCATAATAAGGATAAATGCCATTAACAAGCAATCAAGAGGTTAATCTAAATTCCCTTACTAACTGATATGACCTCGATCCAACATCGATAAAAATCTGGACAAGACATAATCATATAAATTTTGCATTATGAGCTTTAAAAAAATCCATGTCCATAACCAATCTTAGATGAACTATTGACGGAGATGCTTGATCAACCAATAAGTATATTGCATTATTTCAAAAAAAAAATGATTCCAGTATGGACCTCCATAAAAGTAATATGCTCTGATGTCTGTATTTTAATTAGATCTCTATAAGCTCAATTCCAACCATAATAATGTAAATACTCGTTATTTTCTGTTTTTATGCTTTCCTTCCTATGTATTATACATTAAGTTGCTAGGTTTTTTTTAAGGGTCTAATACAAAATTGTTTATTTTATTACGAGTTTTTTTTTTCACATGTAAATTCATCAGGTTACTATTTCTTGTTTGTTTAAACAACGTCATCCAGTTTATAGAGATAAAATGGATCAAGTGTACAAAAATATTGATTGTGTTAGAAGCTGACTCCATTGATATGCTTCCCTTACTTTCACGTAAAATATTATCATCAGTGTTACTAAATCAATGATAGTTATAATCTCTATGCATCTCAGGCATTGATTTTCTCTCTACATCAAACTGCATCAAATAGTATTAGGACTTAAATTGTGATGCCGAGTCATTCTCACGGTTGATAAATTTCAAAGAATAATCAAGAAAAAGGATAAATGCAACTCAAATCATGTCGAAAGATCAATCGACAAAATCTATAGTCAAGAATAATGATGTATGTGAGAGAATCTAGATTTTGCTAAAGCAAGCATAAACATTTATGATGCATGTGCCTATTAGAAAATTTGGTCGATTGACAATAAATAAAATAATGCCAACCTCTAGCTCTATCATCATGATGATGAATCCAACCTAATAAAACTTGATAATGCAACAAAGTTTTAGACTATTTATTCGGAATTCAGAATTTCACCATGACCAAGATAGGAAAATATTGTATGTTTAGCCATCCTGCTATCGGTTAGACAAGTTTGAAATTTGGTGGCTTAACATACAAACTAAGTATAACTTCAAACCATTGAAGGGCTACTGATCTCATGATGATTAAGGAGAAAGGGTAAGTTATACCCAACTAAGTCAAGTAAGAGCTCCAAATAGCCATTGAATTAAGAGATAAATAAGAAAGATGGAATTCCCGATTAAATCAACTTAGAGCCAGATCCAATGAATATATGATAATCTCAAAATTTTAGGAATAATAAATCATGACCACAATGATCGATCATCCTCATGAATTAATCGACTATATATCATTATTGACTGAATTATTGACAAAAGACATAGATCTGTACAGACAACCAGAACAGAGATTGAGAAAGGTTGAGAAATCAAGTCAGTAGTGGTGTTTCAGCAATGACTGAAAATTAAGAGTGCCAGTCATGGTGACCTTTACACCTGACTGTGCGAGGGTGCGGTGACCCTCAGCTGGGCGGGAGATTAGGAAGCCCAGTTAGGGCAGCGGCCGCTTCGTGCGCGGGTCTAGGATCCCAGTCTTTCTCTCGGTTTTTCGCGAGCGCTCGCAGTTTTTACGCCTCTCTGGGATCCACAGGTTTTCTTTTAAAGACCAGTTCCGCTGACCCTTGTTCTTTAGGGTACCTAGGCTGGAGGACCCTTGATTTTAGTTTTTCGAGCACGTTAGCCCGTACCGGTCGGGCCGGTTTTTCTTTTAGAGCGACTTTTCTAGAGAGTCTCTCTCACCTGTCTCAGTGGCGTAGTTTTGGAGTAGACCTATCCCTCTATTGGACCGCCCTTCCAATTAGAGGGCGAGACAGAAGAGCCTCTTTTGTAGGCTACCTCACCGCTTGATTTTGTTTATTTTTCGTCAGCAGACTTGGCGATGCTACATCCGAATCATCCATATATACATCTGAATCCTCTATGGCTACATCTGAATCAGTTACAGTTGAATCTGAAAAAGATACATTTGAGATTGGATTGAGTCACAATTGAGTTGGCTAAAGTTGAATTTCAGTTGAGTTGGTTTCCGTTGAACTAATTACTTTTCTGCCAATAATTCCTGGCAAAGAGAAAAGACCATATCATGAAAATCATCCTTATCAGACTATCTACTAGGCTTGAGAAAATCAACAAGAAAAGAATCAAAACCCCATATCCATCATATACCCTTACTATGATCAATCCACAAGATTCTTAAACATCATTATAAGCATTTAATAGAGATAATGATCATATCAGAGTCTCATCTATCACATTTTCAAGACCAATCAAACTTATATTATAATTAATAGAAAGGCAATGGTTCAAATATGGACCATATGATATTTATATATAAATGATTATGTGGGTAATTAGCGTAGGATGAGTAGACTGGGGTTTTACATACCAAACAACTTGAAAGCCTGTTTCATTGCAAGTAGCTTTAATTTTTAATTGTCAAAGCCCCTTTTACTTGCTTTCTTTTGGAGCCACTAAATTTCCTGTTATTTTTAATTAATTAAGATTTACTCAACATTTGTTGATGTTCTTTTCTCCCTATTCCATGGATTGCAGGCATAATACCTGCATCGTTGCATTGGGAGAGTTGAATGTCAGTTTCTGAAGCAAAATATACCAGGTAGGTATGTTATAGTTTTGTTCAAGGTATTATATAATGCTTTTATTCTCTTCTGATACATTTGGGATGCATGTAGATAATGTAATTCTGTTGTTACATGTTAACTGCTATGGAATTTATGCAATATAATTGTGACATGTTGTAGTTCTGTGGTTTATTGGTTAATTTGTGAATGTCATTCATAAATGCGAAAACAAAATTTCCCTAATTTCCAGTTCCTTAATGCGATCCCTAGTGAACATGATATTACGGATGATGTGTAAACGGGTTTCCCAGATCCGAGAAGGAGCGGGCCTCACAGATTGGTATCAGAGCAGTGGTACCCCGCTACATACATTCGTAGTATTATAGTTCCGATCGCATTAGGTCTTGGATAGCGACAGTTCTTTGACTTATCGCGAATCCGAAAGGGAAATATGACATTCCAATTTCCATAACCACATATGTCACCGATTGCAACGAATTTCCATGTTGCATCCCAAGAAGAGATAAAGCATAGCTAGAAATATCCATGAACATTAACTATTAATGATATCGGTTCTTACATAGAATTATCGCGTCCTGAACTGACCTTTCTATGTTTTAATTAATTCTGAAGCGATAAACGAACTCCGAGTTTCTAGCTTCAATAGGTAGAGTTGCATATGCCATAGATCGTCCTTGTCACATCTGTAGGTCGGGTGACCAGTGGTTTATTATAAGGCTGGTAATCAGAAGGTTACCAATGTTGATTGGTGATCATGAGATGATCACAGACTGCTACTACAACTTGACAAGTGTGAACTGATTATGGGAGTGGATTAGCGGTCAACTCATTATACCTAGTTAATTACTTTAGGAATTCGGTTGTATTCAAGATTCCCAACATACCCGAGTTTACCTTAAAGGGTACATTTCAGTATTAAAAGCTCAGAAACTTGTTGATCAGGGATATGATTCATATCTAGCAACCGTTCGAGGGGCATCTGATAGAGAGCCGATGACTCAGGACATCACGATAGTGTCAGATTACCCTAATATGTTCTTTAATGATTTGTCAGGTTTACCACCTGATAAAGAGATTGAGTTCGAGATTACATTACTACCATATACACAACCAATCTCGATGGCTCCGTGCAGCTTGGCACTAGCCGACATGAGAGAACTGAAGAAGCAATCACAAGAGTTACTTGATGCAAGTTTCATGAGGCCGAGCACTACACCTTGAGGTACTTTTGTTCACTTTATCAAAAAGAAGGATGAATCGATGAAATTATGCATTGGTTATAGACAGCTGAACAAGAAAATGGTGAAGAAACATTATCCACTGCCGCACTTTGATGATTCGTTCGATTAACTACATGGATCTTCGGTGTTTTTAAATATCAATCTCCGATCTGGCTACCATTAGCTGAGAATTCGAGAGTTGGATATTCGGAAAACAACATTCAAGAGAATAAGTAGTATGTTAAGCTGAACAAGTAAGAGTTATGATTATCCCAAATCTCATTCCTTGGGCATGTCCATTCTGGAGCAAGTATCGTAGTTGACCGTGCGAAGATTGAAGTAGTCATGTCTTGGGAACAACCCAAGACAGTTACTCAGATTCAGAGTTTCCTTAGACTAGTGGCTTATTGCAGACGCTTCGTCAGTCATTTTTCGCGAGTCATTCTTTTCTTGACACAATTGACACAAAAAAAGCCCCTTTTATTTGGAGTTGGTGGCTTTTGTCTTCTCTTTGAAAAACTGGCGTCACTATCTCTATAATATATTTTCATAGATCGCAAAAGTTTGAAGTACATCTATATGATCAGAAAGAGCTAAATATGAGACAATATCGGTAGTTTGAACTACTGAAGGATTTTGAATACACAATCTCTTACCATTCTGGTAAAGGAAATATGGTGGCAAATGCGCTTAGCAAGAAAGCTCATACACATGTGGAAACTAGCTATATACGTGAGATATGCTCATAACTTTGACTAATTGGCATTCTCGTCAGAGTGTGCCCGTATTTACTGTCGTGCCTTCGTGAAATAAGTGTTTTAGGATTGCATAGAAGGACAAATGATAGATCCTTGGATTTGAGATAGGTACATGCGTGCCATCAAGGAGAAAGGTAATAATTTTGTGGTGAATAAGTCCACTTCACGAAAGGATGGTTGCGTTGTGGTGGCTAACGATGAACAATTGGGCAGAAATTTTTAATGAAGCACACAGTTCACAAATTTCTACTCTTCTTGGCAGTACAAAGATGTATCAAAGTCTAGGCCAACATTCTGGCAGAACTGAATAAAGCAAGATGTGGCACAACATGTTAACAGATGCTTGACCTGTCAGATGTGTCAAGGCTGAGCATAGGAGACCCACGAAGATTATTACAGTCTCTCCACATTCCCAAGTAAAAGTGGATGAGGATTCCTATGGAATTTGAGAATACCAAAGGGTCGCGATGCTTTTGTATCGTTATTGACAAATTGATCAAATCAGCCCATTTATACTTGTCAGCATGATCTACACTTCATCTACTTTGGCTAGATAATACGTACAGAACATTGTCATACTTCATGGTATACCACGAGAGGTAGTATCTGTCAAAGACTTGATGGTTTACATCGCACTACTGGCATCAGTTCGTGTCAGTACTTCAAACAAAGCTTAAGACAAGTTCCGCATATATCCACATACCGACGGGCAGAGCAGACACATTATTCGGATACTTAAGTATTTGCTACGTGCATGCACTCTAGTTAAGAGAGTCTCTTATGAGTACCACCTGCAATTGGTAGAACTCCTGCATAAGAACAATCATTATTCCAGTATTGGTATGGCACCATTCAAAGCCCTATACAAGCGGATATGCCTCATACCTCTCCATTGCTCTGAAGTAGGTGAACACGCTCGTTATTCCGTAGATCTCTTTGAAAAGATTGTAAGGGCGGTTGACCTAGTTAGGAGAAAGCTTCTTACGGTGCAGACCTGTCAGAAAAGCTATGCATATAGTCAAAGAAGAGTTTTGAAGTTTCAGGTAATCCAACATCTTCTCTTTATCCATTCAAAAATATGACTTATGAATATTCAATTTAATCTCTCACACTAATGGAATATCTGTAAACACAGATAGGAGATTGTGTGTTCCTACGAGTATCTCCTAAGAATGAAGTACAGAGATTTGATGTCCACGGCAAATTAGCGTCGATATATTGGATCATTTGAAATTATTACTCGTAAGAGTAAGGTGGTGTATCGAGTGGTCCTTCCTCCACACCTATCAGCCATATAGGTATCCAATCGGTACAGATACTTGATAATATTATAAAGAAGCCTCGCATCAAAGAAATTTCCCAAAACAGAATACTATGAAACCAACATTGTAACAAAGAAACGGCATGGGATAACCAAAGCAGACATGCGGGTAAGATACCGCAGCTTTGTCAGATAATGGTCAAAACAAGCCCATTAATTTTATATATTGAAAGAACATGGCTTGTTTTCCCTTTGAGGTTTTTATGTGTTCAAAACCCTTTGAGGTTTTTATGACAGATGTGATCCAAACAAGACACAAGGTAACCTTGACTCGAGTCTCGAGGACGAGACTCCCTTTGAGGTTTTTATATTTATAACATCCGGATCTGCACAAACCTGAACCCGACCCGATTAGAGTCTGTATAACTCAATAAAGTTATTAATTAGTGTTAAATAACATAAATCGATCAATTGATCGTGAATCAAAAGTCGTTCGCGCAAAATCGACCAAAAATCGACCGCATCGTAATGCGTACCCGAAAAAGCCGCGATACAAATTCGGAAACCGCAAAACAAACCGAGACCACCCAAAAATTTGATTCAACAAAATAAGACCAACGAAATCGACCGTTCGTCGATCGGAGGTCGTTTGATATATTAAAATTGTAAATTTTAATGACCAATCAAGACCGTATCCCGGAAATTTAGGAGATTCATCTTTAACCCGAAGTATATGAATACTATACTCATTTTGATCGTCACTCAGAGACGATCGAAACGAGCTATTGAACATCGAAATCCGAGATTCGAGGTACACACACGAGTGACTTTAATATTCCAAATCAAAGAGAAAATAAATAAAAATAAAATAAAAAAATTCCAGCAAAGCAGACTGACTGTTGTCCTTCTCCACATGGCTTTGCTTCCTCCATTTGTCAATTTTCTTTAGTTCCCTTTCCTTATATATATACACATGTAGCCTTCCCTACCCTTTTTATTGTTTCCTCTTCTCTCAACCCCTTCCTATTTCTCCCAACGAGAGAGAGAGAGCATCCATTTTTTTATCTCCTTGCTGCTGCTTCTGCCGTTTGCAGCATCCATTTTTTTATCTCCTTGCTGCTGCTTCTGCCGTTTGCAGCATCCAATGCAGCTGCTCAGGGGAAGCCATTGATGCTACTCTTCATTTGGTTGAAGCTCCTGATGCTATTGCATTCATCCAGCAGCCAAGCTGGTGCGGCTGTCCCTCCAATTGTGCTGAAGCTGCATGCAACCACTGCTAGATACTACTCCAAGAGCAGATGTCTGCTGCTGCATGCTCCTAAAGAGCCATCTATTGTTGCATGCAAACCCATTTCCTCCAAAATATGGAAGATCAAAGGTAAAATCTACCCCTCCTCTTGCTGCATTCTATGCATAATTTAAACCCTATGGAAATGACTCATGAAATTAGATAAGTAGTGTATTATAAGGTATTGATCAAGATTTTAAGATCAACTAACATCTATTTAGGTAATCTGACATTCCCTGTTTGCAGAGGAGTGGATTCCATTTCATGTGTAAACTGATCCAAAGGCCATTCCTTCAGTTCTGTCTATATGAATAGTGTACAAGAGATATACCGAGCATCAAAACAAGCAGGCAACACATATAGAATAAGTATGCATTATATCTCATAATAAGGATAAATGCCATTAACAAACAATCAAGAGGTTAATCTAAATTCCCTTACTAACTGATATGACCTCGATCCAACATCGATAAAAATCTGGACAAGACATAATCATATAAATTTTGCATTATGAGCTTTAAAAAAAATCCATGTCCATAACCAATCTTAGATGAACTATTGACGGAGATGCTTGATCAACCAATAAGTATATTGCATTATTTCAAAAAAAAATGATTCCAGTATGGACCTCCATAAAAGTAATATGCTCTGATGTCTGTATTTTAATTAGATCTCTATAAGCTCAATTCCAACCATAATAATGTAAATACTCGTTATTTTCTGTTTTTATGCTTTCCTTCCTATGTATTATACATTAAGTTGCTAGGTTTTTTTTAAAGGGTCTAATACAAAATTGTTTATTTTATTAGGAGTTTTTTTTTCACATGTAAATTCATCAGGTTACTATTTCTTGTTTGTTTAAACGTCATCCAGTTTATAGAGATAAAATGGATCAAGTGTACAAAAATATTGATTGTGTTAGAAGCTGACTCCATTGATATGCTTCCCTTACTTTCACGTAAAATATTATCATCAGTGTTACTAAATCAATGATAGTTATAATCTCTATGCATCTCAGGCATTGATTTTCTCTCTACATCAAACTGCATCAAATAGTATTAGGACTTAAATTGTGATGCCGAGTCATTCTCACGGTTGATAAATTTCAAAGAATAATCAAGAAAAAGGATAAATGCAACTCAAATCATGTCGAAAGATCAATCGACAAAATCTATAGTCAAGAATAATGATGTATGTGAGAAATCCAGATTTTGCTAAAGCAAGCATAAACATTTATGATGCATGTGCCTGTTAGAAAATTTGGTCGATTGACAATAAATAAAATAATGCCAACCTCTAGCTCTATCATCATGATGATGAATCCAACCTAATAGAACTTGATAATGCAACAAAGTTTTAGACTATTTATTCGGAATTCAGAATTTCACCATGACCAAGATAGGAAAATATTGTATGTTTAGCCATCTTGTTATCGGTTAGACAAGTTTGAAATTTGGTGGCTTAACATACAAACTAAGTATAACTTCAAACCATTGAAGGGCTATTGATCTCATGATGATTAAGGAGAAAGGGTAAGTTATACCCAACTAAGTCAAGTAAGAGCTCCAAATAGCCATTGAATTAAGAGATAAATAAGAAAGGTGGAATTCCCGATTAAATCAACTTAGAGCCAGATCCAATGAATATATGATAATCTCAAAATTTTAGGAATAATAAATCATGACCACAATGATCGATCATCCTCATGAATTAATCGACTATAGATCACTATTGACTGAATTATTGACAAAAGACATAGATCTCTACAGACAACCAGAACAGAGATTGAGAAAGGTTGAGAAATCAAGTCAGTAGTGGTGTTTCAGCAATGACTGAAAATTAAGAGTGCCAGGCATGGTGACCTTTACACCTGACTGTGCGAGGGTGCGGTGACCCTCTGCTGGGCGGAAGATTAGGAAGTCCAGTTAGGGCAGCGGCCGCTTCGTGCGCGGGTCTAGGATCCCAGTCTTTCTCTCGGTTTTTCGCGAGCGCTCGTAGTTTTTACGCCTCTCTGGTATCCACAGGTTTTGTTTTAAAGACCAGTTCCGCTGACCCTTGTTCTTTAGGGTACCTAGGCTGGAGGACCCTTGGTTTTAGTTTTTCGAGCTCGTTGGCCCGTATCGGTCGGGCCGGTTTTTCTTTTAGAGCGACTTTTCTAGAGAGTCTCTCTCACCCGTCTCAGTGGCGTAGTTTTGGAGTAGACCTATCCCTCTATTGGACCGCCCTTCCAACTAGAGGGCGAGACGGAAGAGCCTCTTTTGTAGGCTACCTCACCGCTTGAGTTTTGTTTATTTTTCGTCAGCAGACTTGGCGATGCTACATCCGAATCATCCATATATACATCTAAATCCTCTATGGGTACAACTGAATCAGTTACAGTTGAATCTGAAAAAGATACATTTGAGATTGGATTGAGTCACAATTGAGTTGGCTAAAGTTGAATTTCAGTTGAGTTGGTTTCCGTTGAACAAATTACTTTTCTGCCAATAATTACTGGCAAAGAGAAAAGACCATATCATGAAAATCATCCTTATCAGACTATCTACTAGGCTTGAGAAAATCAACAAGAAAAGAATCAAAACCCCATATCCATCATATACCCTTACTATGATCAATCCACAAGATTCTTAAACATCATTATAAGCATTTAATAGAGATAATGATCATATCAGAGTCTCATCTATCACATTTTCAAGACCAATCAAACTTATATTATAATTAATAGAAAGGCAATGATTCAAATATGGACCATATGATATTTATATATAAATGATTATGTGGGTAATTAGTGTAGGATGAGTAGACTGGGGTTTTACATACCAAACAACTTGAAAGCCTGTTTCATTGCAAGTAGCTTTAATTTTTAATTGTCAAAGCCCCTTTTACTTGCTTTCTTTTGGAGCCACTAAATTTCCTGTTATTTTTAATTAATTAAGATTTACTCAACATTTGTTGATGTTCTTTTCTCCCTATTCCATGGATTGCAGGCATAATACCTGCACCGTTGTATTGGGAGAGTTGAATGTCAGTTTCTGAAGCAAAACATACCAGGTAGGTATGTTATAGTTTTGTTCAAGGTATTATATAATGCTTTTATTCTCTTTTGATACATTTGGGATGCATGTAGATAATGTAATTCTGTTGTTACATGTTAACTGCTATGGAATTTATGCAATATAATTGTGACATGTTGTAGTTCTGTGGTTTATTGGCTAATTTGTGAATGTCATTCATAAATGCGAAAACAAAATTTCCCTAATTTCCAGTTCCTTAATGCGATCCCTAGTGAACATGATATTACGGATGATGTGTAAACGGGTTTCCCAGATCCGAGAAGGAGCGGGCCTCACAGGAAGGGTCTCTTAGAAGACTTACTCACAGCTTGAGTTTTTGTTACTGTTCCACCACTAGGCTTGGCGATGGCTACATCTGAATCAGTTACAGTTGAACTTGGAAGAGTTACAAATGAACTTGGAATGAAGTATACTGGAGTTTGGCTAAGAAATGAGATCAATTACAATTGAGTTGGCTAGTGTTCAGATCAATCATAATTGAGTTTAGTTAGGGTGAAGATCAATTACAATAGAGTTGACTACAATTGAGATTGGTACAAAATCACCATTTATCATCAAATGTCAATCAATAAAAATTAATCAGATCTTAGAACTACTACTACATATGATAAATAAGCTAGTGAACGTGTTGGGAACTTAGTTAGGATGCATTAACACTCCACCGCATGTCTACGGAGGCACCCCAACCCTAAAGTACTCTTCACGCATTAGAGTCATAAAGTGAGGTCACTTTCAGAAAAAGAGCACAGACTATCCACTAAAGACTTGAGAAATTAGACAGAAAGAATGGCCAGATCAGAGACTCATCATCATTAACACCAAGATCTATCGACTTGATCTCTAGAAAGATATTATCAATTGTAAAGATCATATAATCATTAAATGAAAATATATACATAAGAAAGGTTAAGGGGAGATGGAAAATCATGGGGCATTCAGACAAAGCAGCTTGAAAACCATTTTCTTAGGTAGTTTGTTAAAATAAATATCAATGCCTTTCTACTTGCTTACTTTTGAACACATTAAATTCTTGTTATTTTATAATATGTTGGAATGTACACAACATCTGTTGACGCCTCTTGTTCCTTTCATGCTTGGCATGCAAGAAGCCTGTGACTCAGTAGCTGACAGATGATCCCGAGCATACGCACATATACCAGGCGGTACAGTTGTTGTAGTTTTTGTTCAGTTTATGAAGTAAATACGTTCTTTTCTCTTCAGAACATTTTCTAGATATATGTACACATTGTCAGCCTAGTTTGTTACATGTTGTATATATGTGTGTGTGTGTGTGAGGAAATTAATGAAATAGAAATTTGGTGGCACATCTTGTTGTTGTTCTGTGGTTGTTAAATTAGAAGTGAATGTCAAATGCAAACGTGAAAAATTTCCTCTCGATTTGTTGTTGGCTAAATGCGATCTTTAGTGAAAGTTATATTGTGAATGTCGCATAAATGGGTACTTGGATCCGAGGGGATTCACAACTAGCAAGATTGAATACAAAGTTTATACAGAGCGAGACCTAGTGAAAGTCAAGCATAGAAGTTTTCCAATAATGTTCTGCAACACGTTTTATGTTCAATTTATGTATTAACTCGGATGGTAATTGGATCTCTCAAAGATTCGGTATTATTATCTCGTTTCGGTTTGGGTCTTGTGAGAATTGGTGGGTATATTTAAATTTCCCCATATTATGTCACCAAATTACCATAAACGCAATGATGAATCATCTATAAAGTATAAAAAAACAAGTATAAATACCTAACATGAATAAGTCCCTCCTTTTATAGAGTAGAAAGATCATCATGATCATCTTGAACCTCATAATTTATGATATCATTGTTATGATGGGTACATTTATTTCATTTCAACATGGTATTAGAGAAATTATATTATGGGGGCTTCTTCATATCAAGTTTCACTTTTTTCAATATATTTTTTAAAGGTCCTCAGAGATTGCTATTTTTGTTCAAAGATCATAATGTGATTGCACACAAAGAGATCAATGCTTCTAATGAGACGAAGATTAGAACATCACATTAGGCATCTAGTCAGATCTCGTATCAGGTTATCGAGGCAATGGCAAAGACACAAAAGGAGTGAGGCACAACGCTAAGTGGCATGGCGTTTTTAGGAACATTGTTATTAGTAAAGAAGATGAGGATGCATATAAAGGAAACTCTTGCTGATGATACATGTTTTCTTCGTTGAGGGGAGAGCTCAGGAGGCTAGGATCATCTTTTCTACTTTGATTGAGATTTTTAAAGAACCTTCCAAAATGTTGAAAGAAGTTAACCATTGGTCCTTCGTTATTGCATAGTGGAAGGCATAGGTGTGTGGCAAAATTTTGGGCATGCCTTGCAAGGGTTTTCCTCTTTTATCTGGACCTTTGTTCACATAGAGGATCATATCTGCATTGTTTTATATTAAGGGGTGAGGTAATGTTGGTTGTTGCTTCAAGGAGTCGGTCATACATGGTTGTTCTTCCTCTCCCCCACCCCAACAACCATCATTTGAATGTTTCTTCAAGCATCTTCATGGTGGAGAAGTTTCTTCCACTTTTATCCGCTTTATGGATGTTTCCTTTGGTGGCAATGTGGGAGAATGGAAGTAGGACTTGTATATTAGGATGTGAGGAGTTGGTACTCGTTGGTAGTGTTGCAAAAGTCGATATTTGTTATTCAGACGGAGGGATCATTGAATAAAGAATAAACACTACTCGTCCGACTATTCAGGATTGTAGAAAATGATAGTGCGGAAGTGTATCAGAGATAAGGAATAAAGAATACGGAATAACACTGGGATTTTACGTGGAGCTCTACTCTGTGAGGAGCAGGATGAAACCATGGAAAGGCCTCTCAAGGGACGGGTATTATGTTATTCCCCTCTCTCATCTGTTACAAGTGGTGGAGGACATTTTATATAGCCCCACCAGAAAGACCAATTCCCACTCACAACAGATGTGGGACTGAACCTGTAGGTATGGTAATTGGACCTTGGAGGGATCCAGTTACTCATCTTTACATATGATGCATACTCTAACACTCCCCTCAAGCTGGAGCATGCAATGCTCATCTTGGACTAGAAAGAAAGATGCTTACTCACAATACAAGACACTACGGATAATATCAACTCAATGCATACTCTACTGGCTGCCTGCTGAGGACATTGCTTCTCAAGTTGTGTTAGTGAGGAGGAATTGAAGGGCTAGAGTGTGACCTGAATCGGGTCTCCTCCTCGGAAAATATATGCTCGGTACTGCATATGTTAGTGTCATTGAAACTGGAATGAGTGTCCACATGGAGAACTCTACCTCGCAACTGCTCCATCTCTCCGAAGGGCTAAATAAAGAACATTGTTAATTATCTATACGTAGAACTCTGAAGAAGAGTCTCTCTCATTGGGACCTCGAAGTGGGTTCTCTCTCATAGGAACCTCGAAGGATCTCGTACTAAAATGCACGATCACTAGAGAATGGAGTCTGAAAAAGATTCTCCTCGTCATAGAACTGGGTCTCTCACATATTGGCTCAAAGAATGGGATCTTTACTATGGAGTCTTTATGAATCCACGTAAATACCATAAGCCCATAATGGCTCAGAGAATGGGACCTCTACTCCGGAGTCCCTATTGATCACATAAAAACCTTGAGTCCAAATAAAAAATGGGGACCTCTCAAATAATAATCACACACAATGGTAGAGTCTAAAATTTGGACGTCCGAATCTGAACTGGAGAGTCTAAATCTACCATGTAAAACTCTATGTAATACTCCCCCTTTCACTCATATTTATCAGAAAAGATGGCATCGACAAAGTTTGGAGAAGACCCGAAGATGATGAAAACAAAATCAATAAGTCGTCTCAATTTTTTTCGGTTTTTTCTTTTTATTTTTTAAGCCATTCTCATTTCTCTCATTTTTATTGACTGTCTCTTTCAAATCACCTTTTTTTCTTTGCATACAGTTTTTTCCTTCTTTTTGTATGCTTTCCTTTTTCCAAAAGATCTCCCTTTTTTTGAATTCACGGCTCAAATTGAACCTCCCCTCTTCCCTCTATTTTCAAGAATTAGGCCTATTGGCCATTACAATTTTTCTTTTTAAAGAGACCCTCGCCCCCCCTCACATCTATTTAAAGGTCGTTCGGTTGGGGGGGTTACCCCCCAAAACCCATATTTCTACCCACTCATTTGGGGCTTTCTCTCTTTTAATACATTAAATACATCATTTCTCTTTCATCCATTCCACTAAAAAATAATATATTATACATTATATCATCTAAAAATTACAAAATAGTCAATTTCTACTCACTTTTCCAAACTTCAATATGATCACATCATAACTACTCACTTTTCCAAACATCAATGCAATCATATCACAACAAACCCTCTCAACCCCAAACCCTCTATCCAAACACCAAAACACAAAAATAGGTTATCCTTCCCCAGATAACCCTCCAACCAAACGCATCCTTAGGGTTCCTCTCCTAGGAACCCAACTTCCATCGCCCTCGATGGGGCTCTTGACTTGCATGATCGGCTTCGCTCTTGGGGCTTGGAGATTGAGTTGGTGTGGCGTGGATCCTTGCCACCACTGCCTGGAACTGTAGGTCGGAGGGACATGTTGCGATGGAGGTGCATCGCCGAGTGGCTAGAATGGCGCCACCTAGAGGTATCTATCAACGAGATCTCATGAATGGTGAAGCACAAATGATGCTGGATGCTGCTACGCAAGGGGCAGTGATACCTAAGGTGGTGGCGAGTACCCCCGCGTAAGGGGAGAAGGTGTTGGGTGGTCTGGCATCGAGGGAGGTATGACGTAGCTGGAACCCTCAATCTCCGAGATGGAGGTGCGCGCAGGAGCTCTTGCCGAAGAAGATGTCAGTTGTTGGTTCATGTTATGCTTGGAAGTCGTCAATGAGTAACCCCTAACGAACTTGAGGGATGGTTTCGAATTCGATTTTCTTTCTTGACTGGAGGGAGATGCGTTCGGATGCCCGTGGAGATGGAGATCGTTGCTGGGTAGAAGATGTGCTTGGCTGAAGTACCACCTGTAGGTTGTGTGCATGAGTCGGGTTCTAGGAACCTTGGATGTTTTCGAACTTGACAAACTGCATAACTTATGCATATGCGCAGAGCAAAATTTAAATGAAAATGTAATCTGATGAAGAACTAAATCACAAGATGAAGAAATCCAAGAACCAACTTCCTAATAATTGAACCATGTAAATGTAGGATTTTCATATTGGTGCAACCGATCAAATTAGCATTGACGACGGCGGCGCAGAATTAGGGTTTCAGAAACCCTAGAACTCTTCTCAAACTTAAATAAATCACGAATAGATCGTGAATAATAATCTTCATGAACAAATCACCAGAATTGAACCCGCTCTGGTACAATATAGGAAATGATAGTACGGAAGCATATCAGAGATAAAGAATAAAGAACTTGGAATAACATCGGAATTTTACATGGAACCCTACTCCGTAAGGAGCGAGATGAAACCACGGGAGAAGACCTCTCAATCGATGAACCAGTCGGTCGAGTAGTCGGCTCGATAGTTAGCTAACTAAGCTAGTATGTCAGCCGATTTTTGCATGGATAGCTTTTTATTTTATTTTATTTTTTATTAAAGCGAACTTAATCTAAGATGTTTAATGTTTGATTTGAATTAAATTGTTTCTTTTATTTCATTATAATAGTATTGACGATGTACAAATTTATGTAAATATAGAAAATATATGCATAAAAACTTATACATATTTACAATAATTAAAAAAATACAAAATCGATAAAAGATCAACAAAATCTGATTGGTCGTTCAACTATCGATTAATCCTTACTCAGTGTCTCGATCGACTAAATACCAACTACTGAATTTTACAAGCTAACCCATATATATGGTTATCAATTAATACAATAAAAAACAATTGAATTTTATAAAAGTCAAGATGCACATATTATTGGGTTTAGTTCAAAAAGAAGAGGCAATGCATCATAACTTCAATTTATATAAATACATTTAAAAAAGAGTCCATAGGGAAACTTATATAGGGCTGAATTTTTGGGTGATAGTGGGATAAATCAAAACCATTGAAATAAAAAAAATAAAAAATCATCAATCAACCAATAGTCGGTCAATTAGCCGGCCAATCGACTACATAGTCAAACAAACTATTCGGTCGAACTGAATATTGATTAATCGGTCACCCGTTGCACCTTATAATTGAACTGATTATTCGGTCCAGTCGATCGACTATTGCAGTAGTAGCTACTGGTTGAAGAATTCCATCATACATGATCCCCCCCAAAACCATTGTGTGAATGCCCCTTGAAGCATCTCCTAGGTGGGAAGGTTCTGACAATGGGGTATATCTAGAGAAATTGGAGCAGAAGCCAGCTGGACGAGTATACCACCTCGATCCAGATCTACCTGATCTTAACCAAGAAGTTATTAATTATTAAACTTGAGATTGATCACCTAATTATGCATGTAGAAATGCTTAAGTCCAATATATATCAAAGAATATATTTCTATACAATAAAAGTGGCAACAATTAGAAAATGCAAAATAGTCTTTCATTACAACAAGGTGCCAACATGCACAAGCTAAAGAAGAAAAGTACATTAGAATACAACTCTGGCAATTAGGGATTACGGAGAGAAAATGATGAGTTGCTTATTCATGAGGTCCAAGGGTTCTCTTATATAGAGGAGAAACCTATTTGGCAAATTACATAATGTAGATGGAAAGAAAAGAGAATACATAAAAGTGATAAAAGATAACTCATATCTCAACACTCCCCCTCAAGATGGAGCGTAGATATCTATCATGCTCAGCTTGGAACACCATGTCTGGAATGACCCTATGATTAGGGCCTTCTAAACACATCTGTTGTCTAAACTCCTGAGCTGACATGAGAGGTGGAGATGAAACCCTTTCTAAATCATGTCTCAAGTGTAGTGACAGTCTACCTCGATATGCTTGAACCTCTCATGGAAAGCTGGGTTGTAGGCAACGAAAAGCCAAGCCAGTTGTCGCATTGAATATGCATGGGAAGAGGCACCTCAACCATTAGGTCAGTAAGAATAGATCTGATCCACATCATCTATGTACTCTCCTGTGTCACGACTCTATACTCTGATTCTGCACTAGATCTGGCGATCATAGTCGCTTTCTTGCTCTTATATGATACCAAGGAACTCCCTATGTACATTACAAAGTCAAAGGTAGACTTCCTGTCCTTTGGGCATCCCGCATAATCTGCATCTGCGTAAGCTGTAACAGCAAGGGATATGTCTCTGCTAAATAAGAGACCAGTGCCAGGTGAGGTCTTCCGATACCATAGAATCATATTGGATTATATCCATATGTGTCTCTCCAGGTTTTGCTCCATGAACTGACTCACTCTACTCACTGTAAAAAATATATCTAGCATGGTGATGGTCACATATAAGAGATTCCCAACGAGCTCCATATACCTCCTATTATCTACCTCCTTAGTGTCATCACCATATAGCTTCATGTGTGGATCCATGTGAGTAGTAGAATGCCTGCAATCTGTCATGCCCGTCTCAGAGAGAAGATCTGTAGTATACTTCCTCTAGGTCATCACAAGACCTCGTTGTTTCCTGGTGAACTCCAGTTCAAGGAAGTAACGTAGACTATCATGGTCCGTGGTTACAAACTGATGACCAAGGAAATCTTTAGCTACTTGGATGTCATGCACATCATCCCATGTAACAACAATATAATCAACATAAACTAGTATGTCGATTGTTCCTCTCTGAAATCGCTAAATAAACAGTGAATGATCTGCAGTCGATCTCGCAAACCCATACCACTTTATCAAATCCGAGAACTTCTAAAACCGTGCTCTTGGACTCTGCTTAAGGCCATAGATAGCCTTATGAAGTCTGCAAACCTTCGGACACTCCCCTTCAGCAGCGAACACAGGCGACTGATGCATATAGACTTCCTCTTGTAGGTCACCATAGAGAAACATATTCATCACATCAAGCTGATATATGGCCAGTCTTGTATTACTGCAATAGAGAGTAGGATTTGCAGTGTAGAATATCGAACCACTGGAGAGAAAGTATCCTGATAGTCTACTCCATATGTCTTGGTGAGCCTACGAGCAATAAGCCTCGCTTTATAGCGATCCACGTTGCCATCTACTTGGTCCTTAAACACCCACTTGCATCCCACAGTAGACGCTCATGTAGGAGATGTAATAATGCTCTATGTGCCACGTGACTGTAACACGGGTACAAGAGTAGCCTACAAAGACACACTTGACAGTTGTAGGAGAGATTTTGTCACGACTAGCCGTCAGATGGTGGACAAAGGCAATAGTCAAATATGTGAACCCCCGAGGATCCGGGTACCTGTTTACGACATATTTCGCAGAAATTCCATATATTCAGTATCGCATTAAAAGCATAATTTATGGGCAAATTTTTCGCGCTTAAAGCTACATATGACATTCACATTCATAACTACAATCTAAAAGAGGCAAATGACACCAAAGTCTCATTTCATTAATTTCCATATCATTTTACATCATGTACAAGAATCTTCTAGTATACGCCATATATCCCAAAATTTAGTACAGAAGAGATAGCATTTACATTATAATGTGAATCAAAAACTGAGACAAAATAAACCATACCGTCTAGTGTATACCCTGTCTCCTGGAAGCATGAACGGCTACTAAACAACAGTCTCCTTGCCTGCCATGCGTGCAAGGAAGAAGAAGAGTCACAATTGTGAATACTAATCCATAGTTTAAAAATAATTAACAAGTAACTTATTATGTACAAAAGAGAGCAAGTAGAAAGGTAAAATAAGTAAAGTTTACATCTACTTGCGTAAGTAAAAAGGTTTTCAGACTTGTAATCAATTCCCATAAGCGCCCATAATCCAGTATTTTTCATATACAACATGTTTATTTCGTAACCAAAACTTCCTATTTGTGACAGTATATATTTATTTATTTATTTATTTATATTGACCACATATAATATCTGTGGTTTTGTTGATGTGGCAGATTGAATTGGAAATATTTAGAGATTTACCTGATTCTCAAGTCAACTGGTTAATATTTTCCTATCAATACTACTTTTGATGTTAACCTCTCCAAAATCTTACTTTTATTATCTCAGATGTAACTCTAGGAGATGTACATCTAGATATGGATGATCTGGATGTAGATTCGCCAAGTCTGTTGGCGAAGTAAACTCAAGCAATGAGGAAGCCTACAAATGACTCTTCTGTCTCGCCCTCTAGTTGGAAGCGCGGTCCAATAGAGGGATAGGTATATGCCAAAACTACGCCACTAAGACGGGTGAGAGAGACTTCCCGAAAAAGTCGCTCTAGAAAACGGCCCGACTAGTACGGGCAACCGAGCTCGTACGTAAAACTAAAAAACCGAGGATCCCCCGCCTGGGTATCCTAAAACAAAGGGTCAGCGGAACTGGTCTAAAGTCGGGATCCCAACGAGGCGTAAAAACACTGCGAGCCCGCGTAAAAATCGAAAAGGGACTGGGATCCTAGACCCGCGCACTTGGCGACCGCTGCCCAATCTGGGCTTCCTATCTCTCGCCCAGTTGAGGGTCACCGCGCCCTCGCACGGTCAGGGGTAAGGATCACCATGACCGGCATGTCATCATTGATTTACCGTCATATCTATTTATTTGATTTCTTAATTCATTCTTGATCTCTCCTATGGTAACTCAACGGTCCAAAGAGTCTCGCGGTTGTTATTATTATTATTTCCTAGCTAATAACCATTCATATTTTCTTTGACACAGCTATTAATCATCTATTCATATACATAGTTATTCATTATCTACTTTTTATCCAAGTTAAAGCATGAAAACTAATCCACGAACTCCAATGTGAATGAACCCTGGAAAAAGGAAGGAACTGTTTAAATTTTCCATTAACTCCTTGCTGTGTCTAAATGATGAAGACTTATTGAGAATTACGAAGAAGTAACCAAAAACGAAAGGATACTTATTGAAAATCAATAATATTAATATAACCACTTCACCATTACGAAATTTGCAAGTGTATAAATGCAATATCATGTCTCAAAAAAGGACACAAAAGATATGGAAACACAAAAACTTCTGATATTACTCCTCCTTGTCAACCTTACCTTGCTCAAATCTCAATACAGTTGAAATTATAAATATACTCAAAGCCCTTATTGAAAACATTACTGTCAAAATTTATTCCTAAGACTAATGATATGAAATACTATAAGTGTTACAGGTAAAGGAAGACGCATGCAATTCTTTTCGAGCTATTTTTATATATTAACCCATTCTGTTTATTATATTTTCATGACTTTTTTATCTATTTAAAGATTAGAATATTACCTTTTAAAAAAATAGTTCAAGTTATCTAACGTGCATGTTTATTGCTTTGATATATATATATATATATATCTATATATATTTATTTTATATAACCACGATGATATAAAATCTTCTAAATATGAAGGTATAAACTATTTGTAAACCTATTGATTGGTCTGCTCAAGAATTCTGTCATCAATGCATTTTTTTCCTCGGTGTGAATAGAAATATTGGAGTTTCCCTTATTAATTTGGAATATAGGAAGATATCCTGAATTTAATTGAAACGGGCGTGGCATATTCTCTGCACAGTTTGATAGCTCTACATCTCCAATATCTAGAATTTCTCATGATTACACATTAGTTACTAACAACACAATATCACCTGAGATGATATCTTCCTAACAGATCAGGTAAAGAAAATACACATACGGTAATTTCCTAACACAACAGGTAAAGAAACTTCGAGATTGAGCCAAAATGATCTCATCAAAATTATTACATCTGGTTGTGAATCCTAGGATAAAGATTATAAGAAATGTAAATAAATTTCTCAAAATTTATGAGCTCATTTCAGTGTACTAACTTTATAGAGAGAGAGAGAATTCAGATCTGTGTCTCATGGATAGCTACAAGAGAAAGGCAGAAAATTATACAAAAGATCATGTATGAGATACATGCATGGCAGCAAGAGAGGAAGAAGGAGTTGTACCTATTAGAGTTCTTCAAATTGGAAGAGAAGAGCGTGCATGTCTCAGGGAGGGCTGTTTTGGAGCTTCAACACCTCAAACCAAAGTTGTAGTTGGCTGCTCCAGAAGTTGTACAGCTGCAGAAAATGAGGATATGCAAGAACAGGCCAATGGGAGCAGTCAGCCCTCAAGAGCTGAAATGTCAAGATGTAGCATCAAGTGGAAACGGGGAAGAGGGCTGGGGCTTTCGGGAGAAAAGAAAGAGGGTTAGGGAGGAGTGCCTCACGTTAGAATTAAGGGGAGGTTGGAAAGAAAATTAAAGGAGAACATGCCGTTGGATTTGATAGAAAATGGTAAGAATGAAGAGGGAATAGTTGATATATAGGGGGGATATAGCTTAGATTAATGTCAAGTGGAGTTTAAAAAAATCCAAGTGGATAAAATTTAGGGATTAAGTGGCTGCTTTACAGGAGGAAAATACAGGTTCATTATTAGAAATTTTTTTTACAAATAACTGAGTTTTTTTTATATTTAACATACTTAAAATGGCATGTATGCGTACTTCGGACCTCAGATTTTGACGGGTAATATCTCGATTTGATCGTCTCGGGACGACGATCAATATGACTATAATATTGATATACTTCCGATCAGGTTTTGAATACCCGAAATTTTCGGATACGTTTTTTTGTTTAAGATTAAATATTATGAATTTAAAATATCAAACGATCTTTAATTAACGAACGGTCAATTCCGTTGGTCTTGTATCATCGAATCGGATCTAATGACGGTCTTGATTCGTCTTGCGGTTTCCGAATTTGTATCGTGGCTTTTCGCGGCGCGCATTACGGTACGACCGATTTTTGATCGATTTCGCCCAAACAATTTTTAATTCGCGATCTATTGATCGATTTAGGTTGTTTGGCATTGACCAACAACTTTATTGGGTTATTCGGACCTTATTTGGGTCGAGTTCGGGTTCGTTAGAATCCGGATGTTACAATTATAAAAATTTCAAAGGGAGTCTCGTCCTCGAGACTCGAGTTAAGGTTATTATATATCTTGAATTTCATATGGTCATAAAAACCTCAAAGGGTTTTGAACCCATAAAAACCTCAAAGAGAAAACAAGCCATATATTTTAACATATTTTTAATTACAAAAGCTTGTTTCGATTATTACCTCGGAAAAGTTGCGGGTATCGTGCCCGCATGTCGACTTCAGTTTCCCACGTCGCTTCCTCAACGCCGTGTTGGTGCCACAACACCTTGACCAATGGAATCTCTTTGCTAAGAAGCTTCTTCACAGCACGGTCAACTATCTGGACTGGCTTCTCCTCATAAGTCAGATCTGGCTCCACGTCTAGATTCTCATAACTGATGATGTGTCGAGGGTCGTGCACATATTTCCTCAGGTTGGATATATGAAAGACATCGTGAATAGCAGAAAGATGTGGAGGAAGAGCTACTCGGTAAGCAACCTTCCCTACTTTAGCCAGAATCTCAAAAGGTCCAACATATCGCGGCGCCAACTTGCCACGAACACCGAATCTCTGCACTCCCTTCATAGGAGATACATGGAGAAATACCCAATCTCCCACCTGTAATTTACAGGAATGTCCTTAGTATGTGATTAAGTTGATTATATATAAGTTATAATTGAATAAGTGAAGAGGAAATAATTAGATTACCTGAAACTCTATGTCTCTCCTCCGACGATCCGCATAGCTCTTCTGGCGGCTCGGTGTCGTCAAAAACCTCCGTCTCACAAGATCAACAGCTCTCGCAGTCTCCTCCAAGAGATCTACGGAATATAAAGCATGATCGCCTACCTCACGCCAACTGAGAGGTGTGAGGCATCTCCGCCCGTATAGGGCTTCGAATGGTGCCATGCCAATACTGGAGTGATAGCTGTTGTTGTACGTGAATTCCACTAATGGCAGATGATCCTTCCAGGACCCTTTCCATTCCAAAGTGCAAGCGCGGAGTAAATCCTTTAGTGTCTGAATGGTGCGCTCACTCTGCCCGTCTGTCTGCGGATGATAAGCAGAACTCATCTTCAACTCTGTCTGTAGTGCTGACATGAACTGATGCCAATAATGTGAAGTAAACCTCGAATCCCTGTCAGACACCACCTCTCGTGGTATACCATGTAATCTGATGATGTTCTGCATATACAGCTTGGCCAATCTGGATGGAGTGTTAAGTCGTGTTGACACGTATGAAACGGGCTGACTTGGTCAACCTATCAACAACTATCCAAATGGAATTATGGCCACCTGGCATCTTCGGCAATCCTGTGACAAAATCCATAGAAATGCTCTTCCGTTTCCACTCAGGAATGGAGAGAGACTGCAGTAATCCTGGTGGTCTCTTGTGCTCGGCCTTGACCATCTGACAGGTCATGCATCTGGTAACATGTATCTTGAAACGTAAGGGGTCTGGGTCGACCTGAAAAACACCTGGTTGTGGGTAATATGATTCAAGATACAAAAGCTGACATCTTTCTGTTATAAGAAACAAAGTTATCAAGGAGCACACTTGAAGTTGGTCAGGCTGTGGAGTGTGGTCAGAACTTTGGAGTGTCGGAGCTGGAGTCTCAGGGTGCGGCGGGCGGGGTGATCACGAGATGGAAGGAGGAAGTTTTTGAAGTGTTGGCGGAATGGAGGTCAAAGTACACCATCTCGGTCCGCTTGAGGCGTAAAGAGGATGGGCTCTCCTTTACAGTAACGAATGTGTAAGGACCCACTGGGACGGTGAGGGGTCCTCTGGCGACGGATCTGGAGCAGACGAGCTCTGCGCTGTTAGACGAAGCGTGGTATGTGGGGGAAGATCTCAACCTTACTTTGTTACTTGATGACCGTCCGTAGGGGGGAGGTGGCCGAGATCCTGGATCCAATGCCTTCCTTAACTTTGTGCATTCCGTTGGTCATTCGATTGTTGATGTGGCTGGGTGCGCGTTCACGTGGCGTAATGCGAGAATGCGGTCAAGACTGGACAGGTTCCACATCTCGGTAGATTCTGTTGGTCATTCGATTGTTGATGTGGAGGCTTTCCTTTTGTCGAGAGCTTGGGCACTTCCTCGGGCACACTCGGACCATACCCCTATTCTATGGTCCTCGGGTGAGGAGAGAAGGACCAGATTCTTTGAACGGTCATGGCTTCTGGAGGAGGGGTTCAAGGAGCAGGTGGCAGACCGGTGGAGGGAGTGGTTCGTAGAGGGTTCGGCAGTTGCTCATTTTGCGGCTAAGCTTGAGTTGTTGAGGTCGTTCTTGGTGGGGTTCGGGAGGGAGGCGAGGAGGAGAGGTGAGAAGACGGGGAGGGCTCACCGGCTCAGGAGGATGTGGTGCGTTTGGATGGGCTTGATGATCTGACTAGTATAGACCAGGTGGTGGAGAGATCCAGACTCCTGGAGGAGCTGTTGCTGGAGGATCGTAAGGAGGAGGTGGAATGGTGGCAGAGGTCTAGGCAGAAGTGGCTGAAAGGAGAGTAAATACTGGATTTTTCCATAACATGGTGTCACGTAGAAGGAGAAATCATATCCATGAGCTGGAAGTGGGGGGGGCTAAGGGTGTCCGGGAAGGCACAGCTTGGTAGTGCGCTGAGAGGGCATTTTATGGATGTGTCACGGAAGAGTGAAGGGGGTGGTTGGGGCTGGCTGGGGCGGGGTGTGAGGTTGTTGTCACAGGAGCAGTCGGAGGGTTGGTGGTGCCGTTCTCTGAAGAGGAGGTGAGGAAGGCGGTTTGGGGGTTTAATGCGAATGGGGCTCCGAGCCCTAACGGGTTTCCGGTGTTGTTCTACAGGGAGTTCTGGGACCTGCTAAAGGTGGAGATTTTGGGAATACTACAGGACTTATGTAAGAGTAACACGAGATTTGAGAGGGTTAACAAAGTGTTGTTGTTCTTGTTGCCGAAGAAAGATAACTCGGTGAGAGTGGAGGATTCCAGGTCGATCGCCCTATCCAATGGTATCTATCTTGTTGTGGAAAAGGTGTTGGCGAACAGACTCAGGGCTGTTATGGACTCTATCGTCCTTCAGGGGCAATCTGCTTTCATCCCCGGACATCAAATGGCTGATGGTATGGTGATGGCTTCTGAAATTTGCTTGGAGTGGCGGCGTTGGAACGCAAAGGGGTGATTTGGAAAATCGATTTCGCCAAGGCATATGACTGTGTGGATTGGAATTTCCTTTGGTGCTCGTTGAGGAGAAGAGGTTTCCCGGACTGCTGGATTGCTTGGATGAAAAGCTACGTCACTACTTCCTACTCGATCTTGGTGAATGGTTGATCGGAGGGGGGATTCTTCCAACCCCAGAGGGGGGTGCGGTAGGGGTGCCCCCTGGCACCAATGTTTGTTTTAGTGGATGATGCGTTGGCGGAGCTCTGTAAGCAGGCGGTTGAGGGTGGCTGGTGTCAGGGGTTTCGGAGCGGAAGCATCTCAGTGCCCTTGTTACAGTTGACGAATGACACTGTGCTCTTTCTCGGTGGTTCGGAAGAGATGAGCGGCAGAACGGCTCAGTTGTTGGGTGTTTTTAGCACATCTCTAAGGAGTATGTTTGAGCGTCTCTATGGCTACATAATCCTGACAGCCTCACCAGAGCAGCATAAGGCATATAGAGATTCTGTCATGATCGGGGTGTTTCTGGTTGCCCTTAACCCAGAATATGACTCGGCTCGCTCTCAGTTTCTCATCGATGCTACCATACCTCCTATGGAGGAAGTCTACCGTGGACTGAGCCAATTGAGTATCCCCTCTACCACGTCTTCTCGGACATCGTCGTCTATGGTAGCTTCCCGTGGTAGAGGTGGTTCATCTCCGTTCAGAGGACGAGACACACGTGGCAGAGGTCGTCTACGTCCATGTCAGCCATGTTTATGCGATCACCGATCAGGCCACTCAGAGGACATGTGCTACTCCAAGCACGGCTTCCCACCATTGTCCCGTGCTACGAAGCAGGCTCAGACTGCTCCAGATCTCATCATCGTTAATAAGAGAGATCATGACACCAGCCGTCATGGAAGGCCGTATCGGCGGTATATCAACGATATAGCGCGATACATCGGTTTCGACGGGGTAGGGGTTTCGATATTACCCAGTATCTCCTTTTACAGGGATATCGGTGATATATCCCCGATATATCGGCGATATATCGCCATATCGGCTCATATCGGTCAAAAATGACTGGTTTCAGTAGAAAAAATCCCAGATTTCGATCGATATCGTCGATATTTCGCAGATATCTCTATATATCAATGCTATTATTCATGGAAGATTGATTTAAAACCTAGTATTAAACACATATATCTAGCTACACCTAGTATTAGAACACACAATGGTTTATATATTTTTTATTTCGGGTCGGGGGTGCTGCCCCCGCACCCCCGCAAGGGGGGGCCAACCTGGGCCCCCCTTAGCCCCTCCAGGCTCGCTGACCGGGCAGCGAGACCCCCGTATTGGTAGGGTATGGTACGATAGGAGGGTACATACAATGGTTCTTCAACTTGGTGTATGTTTACAAGTTATTCATGTTGTAAGACTTGAATGAAATCGATTTCCAATATCTATAAGTCAATTCTTCAAAAACAAAATATCTATAAGTCAAGAATCAAACATTAATATCGATATGTTCAAAATGATCGATATATGTGATACAAGCTTCATAGATTGATCGATATGTGTGGTCTAAGAGTATATTTGTATGCTATTTAGTGATCTAAGAACTTGGATGAACTCAATTTTCAATATATATAGGTCAACAACTAATAGTAATAGCGATATTTCGATATGATCGATATGTGCAATATAAGGATCATAATCTTCACAAATGATCTATAAGTGTCATCTAAGTATATATTTGTAAGTTATTTAATGTTATAAGAACTTGAATGGAATCCGTTTCCAATATCTAAAGGTCAGGAATAAACATTAACAGCGATACGTTCGATATGATGATCGATATGTGCAATATATGGTCTATAAATGATCAATATGTGTGATATAAGTGTGTATTTGTAGGTTATTATTGTTCTAATATCTTGGATGATCTTAATTTCTGAAAAAATGCCAAAAAAATGGCTTTTTTGAGCCATTTTTAGCATTTCCACCGATATCATCGATATATCGTAGATATATCCCGATATATTCATTTCCGGGCGGACCGAAACGATATTAATATCGATACGGCCTTCCATGCTTCTAGTACCGATCCTCCAGATATTGCAGCCACTGCCTCTACTTATACTTCAGATATTACTTATGCATCTACTAATCACTATAGACCAGATCCTTCAGAATGGATAATGGTTTTTGGAGTTTCACATCATCTTTGTGGAGATTGCTTGCAGTTTGGTACTTATAGTCCAGCACAAAGGGAAGATCAGTAGTGATTGCAGATGGGACATATTTTCCTATTACTGAACAAAGGGAAGTTCAATTGATTCCCTACATACGTTTACAAAACGTTCTTCATGCACATGCTTTCTCCATGATTTACTATCTATCAATCAAATTATAAAAGATTTAATTGCCGTGCTATATTAGACCTTGATTCCCTTGTTTTTCATGATATACTCACGGGCAGGGTGATTGGATGTGGTCGTGAACATGGAGGGTTGTACAGGCTGACCCAGTCAGGGAAGGCCATATCACGATATATATGCGATATATCGTCGATATATCGGTATCGAGAGGAAGGAGATATCGATATTAAGGTGCATATCTATTTACCAGGATATCGGCGACATATGACCGATATATCGGTCATATATCGCCATATCGGTCCACATCGATCAAAAATGATTAAATTCAGTAAAAAAATCCAGGATATCGAATGATGTCGCCGATATTTCATCGATATCTCTATATATCAATACTCTTATTCATGCAAGCTTGATTCCACTACTTGTCTAGCTACACCTAGTATTAAAACACATAATGATTTATATATTCAGCGACGCCCCTGTTCTGATAGGGTATGGTGCAACAAGGGGTGTATACAATGGTTCTTCAACTTAGGAATGTCCGATCGATTTTAATTCATCTTCCCCTCCCCTTCGAGAATATTATTATGAATTATCTCTTTAAAAAATGATATTATGCTTTTTATTTGTTTGTTTCCAAATATAACTCAAACATTTTGTTGATGCATAATAAGTGATGCAATATAAGTCTTGGATGAACTCCATTTCCAATATCTATAAGTCAACAATTAACAATAACAATGATATGCTCCATATGACATATATGTGCAATATAAGGGCCATAGATGATCGATATGTGTGATATAAGTGTATATTTGTAAGTTATTTAGTGTTATAAGAACGTAAATGGACTACATTTCCAATATCTATAAGTTAGCAATCAACAGTAACAACAATATGTTCGATATGGTCGTTATATTGCGATATAAGGGTCATAGATGATCAATATGTGTGATCGAAGAGTATATTTGTAAGTTATTTAGTGTTCGAAGAAATTGGACAAACTCCGATTTTCAATATCTATAGGTCAACAATTAATAGCACCAATGATATGTTCAATATGATCGATATGTGAGATTTAAGGATCATATATGATCTTTATGTGTTATCTAAGTTATTTAGTATTCTAAGAACTTGGACGAACTCCGTTTCCAATATCTATAGGTCAACAATTAACTGTACCGGCGATATGTTCGAAATGACCGGTATGTGCGATATATGGGGTATAAATGACTGATATGTGTGATATAAGTGTGTATTTGTAGGTTATTTATTTTTTAATATCTTAGATGATCTTAATTTCTGAAAAACGGTAAAAAATGCCTTTTTTGAGCCATTTCTGACATTTCCACCGGCGATATATCCGATATCCTTTCCGAGCGGACCGGTACAATATCGATATCGATATGGCCTTCCATGGACCCAGTCTCCTTTTGTTGATACCACTTCTCTTTCTGCGGAGTCGATTTCTCCCTACACATAGCATCTCAGATTTGATTATCTACCGTTGCAAAAGATTGGTCGCCTCATTCCTGGGATCTCTACCAAGTTCAATTTCCCTTGTGGACCATGTTAACTTAGAAAGCATCAACCTCGTCGGGGCCTTCGGCAAGGGTGCCCCCTTGCCCCCCTCATGTTCGTGATTGCGTCGGACGTTTTGGCTCGGATGGTGACTCGGGTGGTTTTTTTTTTACGCTCAAAAAAGGGGGAAGCACTCAGCGGTGTTCGCCCCAATTTATTAGAAAGTAAAGAAGGGAGTACTTACAAGATGGATGAAGAAAACAAAAACGAGTGGTAAAAGGTATCAAAAAAGAGATACCCCCCACGCACCCGATACAACGCTACCCGGAAGACCAATCTTGACAAAAGCGAGACGCTGATATACAAATGTTTTCCTTGTAGAACCTCTGTTGAGCAAATAGTGCCTCGTTTCTCCCCAACCAGATGCTCCATAGACGCGCAATCGGGACCATCAGGTCCGCCCTTGACCGATTCCTGGCGTTAATCAAACTGTCGCATAATGCATCAGGTCTGCCCTTGACCGATTCCTGGTGACTCGGGTGGTTGACGCGGGCCTATCTAAGGGATTCTCTAAGGGGACCATCTCGATGCCTCTTATTCAATTCGTGGACGACACGTTGTGCTTTATCGAAGGGGGTGAGGCGGAACTTGCGGCTATGGCGGCGACTTTAGACCTCTTCAGTGAGCTTTCCGGCTTACGCATGAATGCCAATAAATCGAAGGTCATTGCTTTTGGTGTTTTGGAGGCGCGTGCTTCGGTTTTCGCCAACATTTTGGGCTCTGCTTTGGCCAGCCTCCCGCTGGATTATCTGGGGATTCCGTTGGTGGTTGGGCGGCCTCGATTGAAAGATTGGAGCCCGGTGGTGGAGAAGGTGGAGGCGAGGTTGGCCAGCCGGCGTGCTGCTCTCCTTTCCAAAGGAGGAAGACTGGATCTCCTTCGCTCGGTCCTGGCCGCTATTCCTGTTCACTTTTTATCGACACGTCGGTTGCCTGCGGGGATCGGCAATAGACTTGAATCTTGCTTCAAGAAGTTCCTTTGGGGGAAATCGGGCAGCGGTGGGAGGGGGATTCACCTGGTCGCTTGGGAGGAGGTGTTGAGGGAGAAGTCGTCGGGTGGCTTGGGGGTAAGGAGTCTCAGATTGATCAACGATGCCTTCTTCCTTAAATGGGCAGCCAGGGTCTGGAGCAGTGATGATAGCTTCTTCATTACCATCTTGAGGGGTCTTCACGGGCGGGCGTGGCCTGGTGTGGGAGCTTCGGAGGACGTAGGCGGGAGTTCTCCTTTTTGGCGTGGTATTCAGGAGGCTTTCGTGAAGCATAGATCGTCTTTCAAACCTGTGCTCGGTGACGGCCGCACTTTCTCCTTCTGGAATGATTGCTGGTTGGGAGGGGAGCCACTTTCTTCTCGTTTCCCCCGTCTCTTCGCTCTGGCGGAGAATAAGAGTGCCTCTGTCGCCTCCTGCTGGGTGGACGATTCTTGGTCTCCTCGCTTTCTGGGCTCCTTCTCCGATCAGAGGTTCGATGAGTTTCCGGCTTTGATGAATGCTCTTGCTCAGGCGGGCTCTCCCTCTGGTGGCTTGTATCACTGGCTTTGGAGGGACGGCCACTTCTCTACTCGAAAGGCCTACGGGTCTTTGCTTCGTCCTCCGCCTCCTAGTTCGGATGCTTTGGTGCGTGACTGTGGCTTCTTCTGGGGCCTCGGTTTGCCACTTCGTATTATCTTCTTTCTATGGCTCTTGCGTAGAAGGAGGCTCTTGACACGCGATCGCTGTTCCAGATTGATTCCCTCGGTCTCTAGCACGTGCGGCCTGTGCCTTTCTTGTTATAAAATATGAAGCGGAAGCGTAACATGGAAAAAGATAATAAACAATAATAAGAACGCGGGATTTTACGTGGAACCCTACTCCGTGAGGAGCGGGATGAAACCACGGGAGAAGCCCTCAAAGGGGCATGCTATGCATTGCTTTTTCTCAATGGATACAGGAGGTCTGGGGCTCCTTATATAGCCTCTCCAGAGCCTCGAAGTCCCACCGTTGGACGATGTGGGACTAAACACAGGATGGGGTAAATGGATCTCCTCCAGGATCCATTTACCCTGCTACAACTCAATAGGCGCTTACAACTTAGGCTCCAACACTCCCCCTCAAGCTGGAGCATGCAATGCTCAGCTTGGACAAACAGACAGAAACTCAACTCAACGCTACAAGACACTACGGACAATATCAACCCAACGCGCACATTGCTGCAGTCGAGGACGTTGCTTCTCATGCCGTGCAGGTGAGGAGGACGAATGGGCTGGAGTGTGAGTCAACTGAAGACTCGGAATCTGACCATCGAGTCGGAACTGCGCCTGAAGTTTCCTCGTCGGAGAACTGGGTCTCTCCCATCTGGCTCAGAGAATGGTGCACTGCTCAGGTGTACCTATGATACCACATGAAAACCCTTGCTTTCAAGGGAATGGTCCTCTGCTCTGGAGTCCCTATGGCTCACATGAACACTCTGGCCGAACAACAACAAGAATGATGGGGACCGCGAAACAAAAGATGGCAACTTATGCTCATCTGACAATGACCGCACACTCGTGCGTGTCTGAAACTGGAGACTCGGAAACAATGATCGTCGAGTCTGAACAACTGTAGAGTCTGATCATCTGGCTGGTCTGGAGACTGATATCTGAATCTGGATCTGGAAGAACAGACCTGTGACTCTACATATACTCCCCCTTTCTCCCATACTTGTCGGAAAATGAACATCGACAAAGTTGGGAGAAGACAATGACACGGGGGAAAAAAAATTACTTAGCCGATTACACATTTGTCGGCCTTTCAAAAACATTCATCATTTTTTTTAAGCCGTTGGCATTTTTTTTCGGCTTTTCATGCAATTTTTTTTGTAAGCCGTTTCATTCTTTCTTTTTTTTTCGGCTTTTCTTGCAGTTTTTTTTTACTTCCGGCTATTCCATTTTTTTATAGCCGTGCAAACACTTTTTTTTTGAAACATTTTTTTTGCAAATATGTGTACGGTTTTTTTTTTGTACGCATTCCCTCTTTTTTTCTCGATTTTTTTTTTAAACTCTTCTCTCTCTCCTTTTTTTTTAACAAACCTCCTCTCTTTTTTTTTTATGAAGTCATTCTCTCTCGTTTTTTTTAGTAGACTTCCTCCTCTCTCTTTCTTCATTTCCTTTCATTTTTTTTTGTATTTTAGCCCGTCTGGGCTTACAACCAAATAAACGAGAGAGGGCCCATCGAGCCCCTTACTTTGCCGCTAGGGTTCCCATTGAGACCCCTTCTTTTTTTTTCAAATGCCGCCGCCCCCAGGGGCCCTTTCAACCCGCGCCGCCACGGGCTTCGTAACTGGATGGCGATGGGCTCGAGCGCCTAGAGTTGGAGAGGAGCGCAAACATGAGGGAACTACGGCATGTCTTCACCGCTCGAGCACGACAGGGAGATGACGATGGGCTCACGCCTGCGACAGGGGGTCAGGGGGTCAGGAGAGGAGCGCAAACATGAGGGAACTATCGCCTAGAGTATGTGGATTGGAGCCGCTCGACGCCGCAGCGAAGTTGGAGGTCAGGAGGGACTCGCCGCTGATGGGAGAAGGAGCAGGCGAACAAGGATGTATCGCCAGGATGGGAGAAAGCGCCTGGAGGCGCAAGATGGGAGCGCGCCGCCTGCGGAGGATGACCATCGCCGTGAGCTGCTGCAGAAGAGGGGCGGCATCGGGATGTCGCGCCGCCTCCTGGAACACGAGAAGGTGCCGCCTTGCGCGTGAGAGCCGCTCCTTTCCTGGAGTCGCGTCGAACTGGGGTTGCCTGAGGGCTGGCGATGGTGTGCATAGGATCTGTGCCACCCAAAGGAGGCGTGAAGGCAAGATGTTCCTCCTGCGCGAGTTGTAGATGCACATCCATGGAATTCGAAGGGCTGGAGATGTGCAGACCTGGGTGCCGCCATTGCGGCTAGGGTTTTGTGAGAAAACCAAGACATCATCCTTCGAGAATTGAACAGAATAGGGTTTTCATGAAGCCCCCAAAAAAAAACTTGAACAAATCTCACATAAGTTACATAAAATCGAATCTCGAATAAATAAAAACTTGAAATTCTCGAGAATCGACCCGCTCTGATACCATGTTATAAAATATGAAGCGGAAGCGTAACATGGAAAAAGATAATAAACAATAATAAGAACGCGGGATTTTACGTGGAACCCTACTCCGTGAGGAGCGGGATGAAACCACGGGAGAAGCCCTCAAAGGGGCATGCTATGCATTGCTTTTTCTCAATGGATACAGGAGGTCTGGGGCTCCTTATATAGCCTCTCCAGAGCCTCGAAGTCCCACCGTTGGACGATGTGGGACTAAACACAGGATGGGGTAAATGGATCTCCTCCAGGATCCATTTACCCTGCTACAACTCAATAGGCGCTTACAACTTAGGCTCCAACATTTCTAATGTGGAAACTCTCGACCATCTGCTATTTCTGTGCCCCATGGTCCGGGCGATGTGGGACGACCCCTTCGTGAATTGGATGCTCGCGCGTGATGTGGAATCCTTCTACGACTCCCTCTTCTCTAACAGGCGGTTGGAGAGAAGGCGTTTTCTGGCACCGGTGGCTTGCTTGTGGTCGCTTTGGCTTGCTCGCAACGAGGCCCTCTTCTCCGAGCAGCGGTTTTACCTGGAGAATGTCTTTTGCCGTGCTAGGGCTTTGGTTGCTGATTGGTGCCTTGTGTGATTAGTTTGTTTTTCTCCTTCTGTTTAGGTGTTGGTCGCCACCCTCGGGAGGCTACCTGCCTCCTTCGCGGGGGGATGTGTTTCTCTTTCTTTTCTTTTTGTAACACCTTCTTTCTCTCTTAATAAATTGGGTAAGCACCAACGAGTGTATCCCCCTCTTCTTGGCTTCAAAAAAAAACTTAGAAAGCATCATCGGTCCAGCTTTCCAAATCATCAAGGTCGTAGTGTCAGAGTCTTTTTAAGTTGTTTCATCTTCATATGTGGGGTCCGAGTCGTGTATTCGATCATTACAGACAAAGGTACTATTTGATTTGTGTTGATTATTTTTTCAGATTGTCTTGGGTATTTCTATTAAAGCATAAGTCTGAGGATAGTACATTAATTCAGAACTTTGTGATTGAAATAAAGAATATCTTCTCTGCCTCTATAAAATATATTCGTTCTGATAATGCTCTTGAGTTTTGTACTACACAGCTCATTTTTTCAGCTCGTGTGGTATTATTCATAAAACTTCATGTCCATATACTTCCCAACAGAATGGTGTTGCAGAACGTAAACACCATCATCTCCTGGATATCACCAAGACTCTCTTCATACAGAGTCGGGCTCATCATTCATTTTAGGGTGATGATGTAATGATAGCATATTATCTTATAAATAGGATTCCATCTACCATTTTGGGTGAAAAGGCACCCTTTTCCCTTGCTTTTCCAGAAAAGAACTTTTTCCCGCTTACACCGTGAGTATTTGGTTGCGTGGTATTTGTCCATCTCTTGCATCCTGGTTGTGACAAGCTCACTCCTCGAGCTGTCAAATGTATGTTCGTTGGGTACTCTTTCACCCAAAAGGGCTATCGATGTTTTGATCCTGTAAAAGGAAAATATTATGTCAGTCTCGATGTTACCTTCTTTCAGTCAATCATGTACTAATCTCCTATAGGCGACAGATTGAGTCCCTCTGAGTCTGAGGATGCAGTTGTTCTTCCACCTCCGTCTACACATGTACCTCAACATGTCCTCCATGCTCCATTGCACTCCCCAATTAGTGGTGTGCATGATGTACAGGGTCAATCACAAGATGAGCATGCATATATACAAGATGAACCAGAACCACCCCATGAGAGTGATATGGTGTGGTCTATTGCCTTGCAAAAAGGCAAGCATTCCTGTGCATGATATAACCTCGCAGGTCAAGTGTCTCTGGAGCAACTTTCACCATATTTCAGGTAATTTGTGGTGGAATTATCTGTCATTGAAATCCCAATACATATTAGGAGGCTCTCAAGGTGAGCCAATAGCACCTAGTCATGGAGGCGAAGATGGCCGCTTTACAGTCATGTGGCACGTGGAGTATTGTTACAGCTCATGTAGATGTCTCGGTTGTGGGATACAAGTGGGTATTCACTGTGAAACATCGAGCATATGGTAGCATTGATCGTTTGTGGCTCGTGGGTTCAACCAGACCTATGGGATATCAGGACACCTTCTCTTCTGTTGCTCGGCACTCCACACTTCAGGTCCTTCTCTCTGTTGCCATCACACGGGATTGACCTCTGTATCAGCTCTGCTGCCATCACACGGGATTGACCTCTGTATCAACTCGTTGTGACGAATGCTTTCCTCTATGGTGATCTACAAGAGGAAGTCTACATGCACCAACCACCCGGGTTCGTTGCTGAGGAGGAGTGTCAGAAGATGTGTAGACGTCATAAGGCAATCTATGGCCTTAAGCAGAGTCCAAAAGCAAGGTTTCAAAAGCTCTCGGATGTGATAGAATAGAAGGGGTCGTGAGATCAACTGCAGATCACTCTTTGTTTGTTCAAAGGTCCTAGAAGGGTATTGTTTCTATACTGGTGTATGTTGATGATATCATCATTACAGGGAATAATGTACCGGGCATTCAAGCAGTTAAGGTTTTTCTTGGACGGCAGTTTGTTACCAAAGACTTAGGCAGTCTATGCTACTTCCTTGGACCGGAGTTTACCAGGAACCAGCGAGGTCTGGTAATGACCTAGAGGAAGTACGTTACGGGCTTCCTCTCAATGACAGGGATGGCAGATTGCAAGCCAACCACTACTCCTATGGACCTGAGCATGAAGCTATATGATGACGACATTGAGGAAGTAGACAAGAGGAGATACAGAAAGCTCGTTGGGAAGCTTCTATACGTGACCATCACCCCTTTGTAGTGAGCAAAGTGAGTCAGTTCATGAAGCAACCTAGACAGGCACATATGGATGCAGTCCATATGATTCTGAGGTACCTGAAGACCTCACATGGATGGGTCTTTTATTTAGCAAAGGCACATCACTTGTTACAGCTTGTGCAGATACAGACTGTGCAAGATGCCCAAAGGATAGGAAGTCTACTTCTGGTTTCGCTGTATTTGTAGGGAATTCATTAATATCATGGAAGAGCAAGAAGCAGACAGTTGTCGCAAGATCCAGCGCAGAATCATAATACAGAGCTATGGCACATAGGAGTACAGAGAAGATGTGGGTCAGATCCATTCTGACTGACCTAGCTATTGAGGTGTCTCTTCCTATGCACCTCCAGTGCGACAACCATGTTGCACTATTTCTTGCCAACAATCCAGCCTTCCATGAGAGAACCAAGCATGTCGAGGTAAACTGTCATTGCACTCGAGACATGATTCAAATTGTCTCATTTCTGCATCTCATGTTAGCCCAAGTGAGAAACAGTAGGCGTGCTCACCAAACCTCTAACCTGAGGACCCTTTCGGAGGTGTTTCCCCAAGATGAGCCAGATAGACATCTATGCTCCAGCTTAAGGAAGAGTGTTGAGAATTTTATGTTATGTTACTATGTCGTTGTTTATTCATAGATTGCAAGGGTTCTCTTATAGTTTCTCTCTTCTATATAAGAGAACCCCTGAAGTATATAAATAAACAACGAAGCATTCTATTCCACATACTTTGTATGCTTATGTGCCTTTGCATGTTCCTTATTTGCAGCATAATATCCTCCTTCAAGAGCTTGCACCATCATTGCACTGGATGTGCCTCAGGAACTCCCTATAGCGCTCCTAAAATCAAAGAGGCAATGTACATTTCATCGTATGTCACATTTTACTTCTACTGATGGTTTATCTAGTTGTGACAAGAGATTTACAGATGCTCTAATAGCTATTTCTATTCCACGAGATCATCATAATGCATTGCAGAACCATGACTGCCGACAAGCCAAGGACGAGGAGATGGGCGCACTTACATCTCGTGACACGTGGGATCTTGTGCCATACCTCCCTAGGAGTCAGACTTGTGGCATGTGGATGGATCTCCATGACTAAACAGTTGCCCAATGGTTCAATTGACAGATTGAAAGCCAAGCCAGTTGCTAAAGGCTTCACATAGACCTATGGAGTGGATGACTTTTGAAACTTTCTCTCCAGTCACCAAAACGGGATCCATACGCACCATACTTTCAGTTGCTGCTAATAAAGACCGACCTATTTTTCAACTATATGTGAAGAATGCCCTTTTTCTATGGAGACCTCGAGGAGGAGGTTTATATGATATAATCATCGGGTTACAAAGTCGAGGGGGAGTATATACGTCGACTTCTTAAGGCCATCTATGGCCTTAAGCAGAGTCCTCGGGTATGGTTTAACAGGCTCACTACCAAGACTATTTCTCTTGGCTTCCACAGGATGATATTCGACTGCTCTGTTTTTGCCAGATTCATTGGCACTATTATATCAGTTGTCCATGTTGATGATATAGTTCACTGGTGATGACAAAGCAGGTGTTTTAGAGACGAAGGCCTTCCTTCATAAGGTATTTGTGACAAAAGATCTTGGCCAACTCCGCTGCTTCATTGGCATTGAGGTGATACGTATTACAGAGGGATTGTGTCTCTCACACAGGAAATACTACTTAGATATTTTGATAGAGGGTGGACTACATGGATGTAAACCATCTGGCATCACTACAAAATTGAGGAAACACTCTATGTCTACTGATCCTGAGTTTAAGGACATTGCACGATATAGAATTCTAGTGGGCGAATTGCTTTACCTTACTATTTCTAGACATGGCATACCATATGTTGTGTGCAGAGCGAGTCAGAACATGGAGAAACTTCTTTATAGTCATTGGCAAGATGTCCTTCTGATTCTTAAATATTTGAAGGAGCCTCCATGGTGTGGCCTTTTCTATGGGGTGAATGGCCATACAAACGACATCGTTTATGCCAATGTTAATAAGCTAGTTCTCCAGAGGATCAAGGATCGACTATTGGATATGTTATATTTGTTTGTAACAATCTTGTTACATTGTGCAGTAGGAAGCAGGCAGTAATTTCTATATCAAGTGTAGAGGCAGAATACAGGGCAATGGCCCAAGCTACTTGTGAGGTTACGTGTCTCCTCTCCTTCTACAGGAACTTGGACTTCATACTACTACTCCAATCCCTCTATACTGTGACAATAAGTCTGCTACATATATTGCCACCAATTCGATTTTTCATGAGCAAACTAAGCATATTGAAGTTGACTAACACTTCGTTCTTGATGTTGTACGGGAAGGGAAAATCACTACTACTAATATCTCAATGGCTCTTCAGCTTGCATATATTTTCACGAAGGCCCTATCAAAGAAACACCTCTCGTGTAAGATTTCCAAGTTGGGCATGATCGATAGATATGCTCCAGCTTAAGGGAGAGTGTCAGAGTTCTTGAGTCTTTATATGTATTTCTAAATATTTCTTATTTCAGTCTTGTAACTCCCTTTGGAGTATATATGTAATTTTCTCGTTTTGATCCTCTAGGGTTTCACGCTAACTAAAAAATCCTAAACCTATGGAATAAGATAAGTCATTTCATTCTCTCATCTTTTTCCACAAAAGCACAATCAACTGTGAGAACATAATAATGAATCTATTCACAAAGGATGAAAATCAACTGTAACACCCAAATTGCCAATAAACCACCTGTGCAGGGTACTTAAAGATTGGTCCTGATGAGTCCTGGAAATACAACTCCTCGAAATAGTTAAGGTCTTCTCCAATAGATTAATGCATAAAGTTAGATATCATGCAGATAATCAAACCACAAAATTTGATATTCTACATCAAATATATCTGCAGGTAACCTTTCTTAAAAAGTATACCAAAAATTGCTAGTGAACATTCAACTAAAATTAACAATGCCAAACTTATAGGTAGAGAGTAACATCCTAAAATATTACCACATCTGAAATTCATAAGATGTTAAATACGGTTACAAGAGTGAGCGTCTACTACTTAACAACTTCAGCTTGAGGATTTTGAGAGGTTGTTAGACAAGTTTCCTTGATAACGACTGGAATTTAAGCACATGAACGTTACAAATGTATTCAAAGCAGGTTTCTCTAACAGTGGATGGACTACCCAAGAGGGGGAGCCTCGGTTATCAGAGTGCGTAGCCACCAATCTATAACAGATATAGTCTAGGCAGGGATCATTACAAAGACACCCTAAATAACATCAAAATCAACTAACACATGCATAAAAAGATTGCAAATTTGTGACTTTTTTCAAATATGCTATTCCTTTGCTCATACTCAACTAGTTCTACCCATGAATTTAAACCAATAATATTTCTGACCACAAATGGCGTTGAGGTGATCCCCAATTCACTCAACAGTAACCATCAAACTTCACCATCACAAACTAAACAAGCAACAAATCGCCATATCGCAAAGAAACCCAATTTTAAACAAAACCCACAAAACCAAACACCTGAAGAAGACAAAAGATGGACAAGTACTCACTCGGTAAAGAGTTGAGGTCAATGGGGCCCCTTGCCACCCCACCATCAGTAACCACGCTCTTGGTTACGCCGCCTCCCTTCTCCCCCTCTTCCATCAGACACACGAGAGAAGTGACCACGGGAGCCCTCCTGCGCCCACGATTCCCCTTGCATGCGCAAGGGACCCCTCCACTCCAACCTGCCGCAGCTCTGATCGCCATGAACTCCATCTGCCCACCTCAACCACCCAATGCCGGTGCCAAGAGACGAAGGTGGTGGGCGGTAGCTCCCCTCCTCCCTCCTCTCCACAGCGTGAGGGAGAAGTGGTGTGAGTTGTGGCGTGTGTGAAGGGCGGAGTGAGTGTCCAACTAAAGGACGTGAAGTTGGAGTTTGTTGGGGTCTGATGGAAAGGTTTCAGACCTCTCCCCGTCTCTCTGTTCTGTCGTGGAGGGAGCAGATGGAATGTCATTCAAGTTTCATTTCCCTTCGTGGGAAGATGATAAGTACAGGAAAGGAAGAATCATAAAATTTGGATTGTTTTCGTTGTCTCAAGCAATCCATTTACTGTTTTATTTTTTATTTTTTTTTTGAAATTCACACATATGGCGTTGCATAGTTACGTATTGCAGTCCATTACCCTTTATATATCATTATTGCATTTTTTTTGAAAGGATATCATTATTGCATTACCTTTCCTTTGAAGTTCCTTTGTGATTGTAATCATGTCCATTAATCAAAGTATATAGTTTGATCTTAGGATAAAAGGTAACATATAATATATTTCGCAGATACTCATTAAAAATTTAATATTGGGATTTTTACTCTACGAACCTTAGAATAATTGTAAATTACTTTCTCAACCTTGTAAACATCGTTATTATCTCATCGACCCCGTAAACTTGCTCCATCTTACCCCACAAATCATACTGTCAAAATCACTTCTACCCAAGTCAATAGCTTGGGTTAATATTGAGTTAGTCTAACCAGACATGCTGTGGAGGCGCATGGGAATGGGGGTTGGAGCTTCAGGCAATGGGAGAGGTGGAGCGGAGGCAGGGAGGCACGGGAAATGGTGCCTGGAGCTCAAACTGGTGCGAGGAAGGCATGGCAGAGGCTGGGGGCATGGGGGATGGTGCCTGGAGCCGGGGACGGTGCGAGGGAGGTGGTTCGGAGGCTGGGAGGCACGGGGGATGGTGTTTGGAGCTTGGGACAATGCGCGGGAGGTGGAATGAGATGGGGCAGCACAAGGGAGCTGCAGGGGAGGTGGGGCGGTGAGGAGGCGACGCAAGGGATGTGGGGCAACGAGGCGACGGTGCAAGGTAGGTGGGGTGGCACAGGGGAAGTGTGAGGGAGGTGGGGCGGGGTAGGGGAAGCGAGGGGAGGTATGGGCGGAGGCGGATGGGAGGAGGGAGGATCTGGGCGAAGATCGGATGTGAGGTCTGGAAGGAGGTCGGAGGAGAGGTTTGGGTGGAGGCGGAGGGTCGACCGATGTGGTGAAGGTGTTGGACATGCGAGCCTACGATAAACTATTATGCAATAAATATTATTGCGAATATCATTCCCTGTTCTGAAATGAAGAATAAATAATTTGCATAATAGGTCCCTTAGTACAATTAGAGTTATGTATCATGGCCATCTTGATGATCATACAGCTGTTGATTCAATTATTGAATCATAGAGGCTGGTGCTTGGATGAATATCTAAAGAGTTAGATTGACGACTCATCAAGCATCGTCAAATGATTATTAAGAGATGATCTCCAACCTGAGTAGGAGATGGCGATCCTTTCTCATAAGGTTGATATCTCGTCGACCTCTTAATGCAGGTCCTCTGCATAGGAATAGAGATTCAGAGGTGTTAGAGAAGTTAGGTCAAAGTGTTGACTTAACGAGATCAAGATAACCAAAGTCTTATGTCGTATGTTGTCACGATATAGGCATGCATCCTCTGATCGGAGACAGCTGTGTTACTGTATGTCTGAGTACGTACATTTGGCAGACCAATAGGTTGATGACCTAATCAAGGTCTATACACCGGCGCGCTGGTGTGCATACAAGGGCATATGAGTAACACGATCTCTCAAAGGGATCATACAGGTTCAGTTACTGAACCGGAAGACATGAGCTCACTCATGAGATATTGGAAAGATAAATTTACGTGCACGGTCATCTCGCTTTGGAAGCTTGACTGAATTTGTAGGTTTGATATATGCTTTTGGAAAGTATATGATCAACACTTGGCTATGATATATGCTTTTGGAAAGTTTATGATTGATACCAACTCCCAATAGTCAAATGAGAAACTTAATGATAAAACCACGAAGTATACGGTGTAAAATTGATCTTATACTTCGGGTTTAGTCTGAGTCTTTCAGTATGCAGGTTGTACAGATATTAGGAATACCTGAGGGTGATGTAAACGATTGTATAACCATGACGCTTCCATTCCTAAGGAGTGATGAAACGGGTCAGGATTTCAGTGACTCCTCTCAGTAGAGAAGTAATCTGATCTTGGTCCAAATGTTGGGCATTGATCTGAATGTGATTCAGATGCAATGTGAAGATTAGATTTGCGGTCTTGATTTAATCAAGCATCTATGGGAGGTCTGCAAGATCTGGATTTCAGCTGTGATCTCAATATCCAAGTCATTATACGTAGAACAAAACAATCGCCATGTCCTTATCTCCAAGTATACTCGGAGAAAGCGCATTATCCTTGAAAGAGTTCAGGATAATTTCATTGTTGATATATGTATCTGAGCATTGAGAAAATGGATAATTAAATGTGATTTAAATTTCATGAATAATATGAATTTGATTCATATTATAAGGAATGTTGGGTAATTAAATGTGATTTAATTATTATTATGAATAATATGAATTTAATTCATATTATAAAGAGAGTTATCTTAGATAATTAAATATGATTTGATTATCAAAGATGTGAATAATGTGAATGTGATTCACATTATTTGGGCACATGAGAATAGAGATCCAAGATGATTAAATGTGATTTAATTATCATGGATATGAATAATGTGGATAGCACTATCCATATTAATCATATGTATATTATAAATATGATTTATAATATATAAGAGAGAGTTATTTGCGATTTACATTTGTTAATTAAATGTTGATGTGAATTGGATTCACATTGGAATATTAATTGAAAATATAATTCACATTTTATTTTGGATTGTGAATGTGATTCACAAATTTCCAATGGCACGATTGCAATATTCACAAAATAATTATGAATTATTTTTGTAGAATAATTTACAACAATTATTGTTGTAAATATTGGAGATATATGGAATCATGCAATCTCGGAGATTACATTGGAATCTCCCTTTCCTGATAGGAGAATGGACGGCAACTGATTCCTTCAAGGAAAGGGTGGCCATCCACCACTCCTATATGGAAGGAGAGATTCTCCTTTCTATTATCTCCAAGATTAGTTGATTTAATTTGAGGATTAAATTATGTTGATTTATCAATATACATTTAATCTAAATTAAATTAATTGTTGTTGGTTTTTACCAACAAAATCTTGGCCATTAAAAGAAACAAAAATCAATGTGAGCCATTGGATTTGTGTTATCCATGGATTGAGATCCATGGATCCTAAAATACTATAAATAGAAGGGAACCCCTTGCTCTTCTTAAGTTTTTGACAACATGTGCTCTCTCTCTCTCATTCTCTCTATACGCCAACTTCATCTCTCTCCCTCTCTCTTACGACCGTCCACCATGGAGGCCTAGAGAGAGTTGCTCTTGTCACAGTGTCGCCGTTATGCTACCGGACCGATTGCTCGTGGATATCCGTCTCCTTCGGTGCGCCTCGCTCATGAATAAGACATTGGATATCGTGTTTAGAGATTAGGAGATCCATCGCTTGGACCATCAACATGGATTGCGAGAAGCATGCGTCTCATCCACACGCTCACAAGTGTTTCCTCTGTCAGATCAGACTTAAGACAGGAGGTCTCTTCATTTAGAGACTCGATCGCAACCACGCTTCAAGAGGTAAACCTAATACTTGTTTGTGATTTACATGAAACGATCCGAGAAGCGTTCTCGGATCATGTGATTTCATCTTATAAAATTTTTTAATTTCCGCTGCCTCGAGCAACTAGCGCGACTACTTGCTCCCGATCGCATAAATTGTGATCCTCACACTTCGGGGATCTTCACATATACTTCAAGTGGTATCAAAACCTTAGTTCGGAGGATTTGGATGTGATCCATAAACCTAGGAAGACTTGGGTTTGTTAGGATTTGCGAAAGTATTATCGCATTTCATTTTCGCATCTCTATTTAGTGTATATTTTCGACCTCGTTTAAATTGTTCAAACACTAAAATACTTGGATTATGTTCTCCATTAATTAAAGAAATCGCGGGATTTGAGTTTGCTTGATTTGGAATCCGTTTGCTCAAGTTATGATCATTTTAGTGAACATGTATCCATTGTTTCAAGGACTGTGAATCTTGACGTAATTAAAGAGTTAATTACTGATTTGAAACACCTAGAAAAGCATGAAAACTATTTAGATTCTGTTGTAAATCAAATTAGCAAACTTTGAAAACTTATTTTTCTTAATTTGGATTTAAATTGATTGAGATATGCTAATTTTAATAAGTGTGGGTCACTGCTGGAAATTACTTTGCTAATCAAGAACCTTGTGGTTGTCATTTAATCAATTAATGAGATTAAATGGTTTAATTTCCTGGAATAATTATGGATAAATATTTGTGAAATATTTGATTATAATTATTTCCTTAAATGACATTGCCTTAACCAATAATTAATTAAATATGATCTAGATCATAATTGGTTACTCAATCTACTTTCCAACAAATAAAGTTGCTTGAATAAGATTGTGGATTTGTTTAGCAAATCTCCTTATAATGTTAATAAAAAATATTTTGATTATTATTATATATGGTATAACTTCGGTTGAAGAACCGATTATCATCTCAAGCACACAATGATCAATTTGGCATTATCCTTTACCGAGGTGGATATGGTGTTTAGTCGGGGAGCGTTGGGGTAGCAGGTTGCACCGTGTGCAGTCTGTCTCACTCCCGTCGGTACTGGCCATGACAGCGAGTAAGGACGGGACAATGCAAGAGAGATCACGGTATATTTTCTAATTATTAATATTTAAAATAATACGTATTTGAGATAATACCATATTTTAAGTAATATTAAAAGAATGTTTGTTGGATATCAATTGGATCATAAATTTAATATGATTAAATTAATTGGAATCCAATTAAAATTAAAACACTCTATTATGAATAGATGTGTAATTTCCTTGGAAGAATTAATCGTAATGAATATGATTCATAATGATTAATTAGGATTTGAATAAGATATGGAGGATCACATAAGTGACATCCATGGTCTCCCATCAAGGCGAAGGGTTCCGTCGCCAGGGATTGTATGTAGGAGACGCTTGTTTGAAGTGACATCTCATATATGCAAGCACATCTGGATCGGGCTCTTTGCTTCTCGAAAGAGTAAGGCCGTATGCGTAATGACCCCAATATCGAGTCCTCATATTATTGGGGTAATATTGGATTGCGCATAGTGAGTACTAATCCTGCCGATGGTTGTTCAATTAATGACGGGTAACATCACCTTAGGGATGGTGGGCTCGGGTGTTAAATACTGAATTGGGAGATGCAAGTTGGACTTGCAAGGCGGAATGTGTTCCCGCTTCTTTTTATCCGAGTTGCAAGTTCTCGTATTATTGGGAAGTAACAAAGATAAGGAAGGAGATCCCAGATCTTGCTTGAGATATATTGGTAAGAATATCTCTTACATAGAAAGTGATTAAGGGAATGAACTTTCAATGTTGATAAGGCAAGACAGCTTTGATATAAAAATTCCTAAATCAAAGAAATAATGTATATTTACATATATTTATGCAAATTTCTTATTTCAGATAATCCTTCATTAAACCCACTGAATACTATACGTAATAATAATCAGTAAAATATCATGAATTGGATCCATGATTATTATATTGTACTTGCAGTTGGACACATATTGTATGTGGTTGCAATGTGCAAGTTTCCTCATAATAATTAAGAATAACAATTAAATAGACAATAGGACTACAACCCTAGGGTTTGTATGTCTCTGTAGTCTTGATCTCTCATTGAATGTACTTTGGAAGCGACATGTCGATGATGATCGTAATTGTCAATTAATCCTTATAAAATCTAAGAGGATGTTTTGGCATACATATGTGCTCTCGACATTTAATCATGAATGATATGGTTCACTGCATCATGCGGAATGGTGGCTCTAAAAGAGATGATGTATTCAAATTGTTTGAGTACCTACCTGAACCAAATTCTAGGTTGATACGATGAGTGTCATCGTTCTGCCATCTATACTCTGGTCATTCATAAAACTTCAGAATATTCATATTGTATGAATTAAATGGAGCATGTACAAATGTTGAAATACGTTTATATTGAAATCTTTTGAATTCAACATAAGAGATCCTTTGTCTTAGGCAATGGTTGTTTATAGATGAAGGGGGTGCAGTGGAAGCATGGGTTGGACCCAAGTAAGAAGGAAAGTCAAAGAGTTGATGATACTTCTGTGACTTATATATGATATATGAAGGGTTAGATGAATTTTTTTCCAATACTGCAATAAGTCATTGTATTGATAGTGTGACTATCTAGACTATCTTGGATCCTTAGAGAAGGGCTCGGATAGTGCGTCGAAATAATCTACACGTATCATTGAAATAAACTTTCTTATTGGATAAGATTAAAAGTCTAATAATTGTATCTCACTCTTCTAATGACATTTGCAAATGGTTGCATATTTTTTAGAAGACTATAAGGTTTCATCTTATGGTTTAGTAGTTGTCCACATGGATATTGATGCAATTGTTGCAACAATCTCTTTTGGATTGATAGGCTTCATATTTTTAGTGGGAGAGCCCTTAGTCTTAGAGAATGCCTCTATAACCTAGATATTAGAATACACTCATTTTTATTTTCCAAATGTTGAAAATAAACATGAGTTCTGGAATAGACCTGTCATAAAGAGTTATGATGGATATATTTCAGATAGTAATCTACCATCTAGAGGACTCTATTAAATTACAAAATTAATGAATGATTCATTATCATTTTTAATACTGAAGATTAAACCTTATAAGATCAATAGGAGGATGAAGATCATTTTATAATGATCTGGCATCGAGTCTTGGACATAAATCTATTGATGAGATCAATAGACTATTAAGAGATGAAACTTTAGAATGTCTAAAAATTTCAAATCGTACATACTTGTGAATATTGTATTCAAAAGTAGAAAATGTCCAGTACACTTTCTTTGGGAATGGTGTTAGATGCCAAGGTATTCGGGATCTCAAACGTATTGATGTATCTGGATCATCTATATCATAATGAACATTAATGATATGTGATATCATTCGATGATTATTTGTGATATGAGATTTCTTCCCTTCACCTTAGAAACCTTTGAAATGTTCAAAGATTTCACATTTTTGATTTAGAACCAAAGTTTGAAAGAAGATGAAATGAATTTGATCTAACCTAGGTAGCAAGTACCTATTGGATGAATTCAAGGAATACCTTATTGAGATATGAATATCATTCCTATCTCACTCCTAATAAATCTAAAATCAATAGAGTTATATGGAGATACAATTGTATCATGTGTGACATGATTTAATCAATGATGAATTTTAGCATAATTACCTCTTAGTTTATTGGTATATATGTAGCAGAGACTACAATATACATCCTTAATAAGGTTTCAAGCAAGTAAGCTGGAATTTAGCACTTGAGAATGCCACTTCATTAGGAAAATAAAGGATGGTATTGGATATCTACTTTATGACCTTGAGACTCTTAAAAAGAATCTCATCTCTAAGAATGTGATTCTTAGATAATGAGACTCTCTTAAGAATCAAGATGAAAATGAAGTAAAGGAACTCATTGAATCTTGAGAAGATAATGAGGCTCCTAAATTGGAAACTAAAAGGACAATTAAAGATGAAACACTAATACCTCTTTAAACAAGTTTGAGGATGTATTCCATGTGTCAGTTAAATCTGACATGATCTAACTTCATATGATGAAGCTTCTAAAGATCATATCATGGAAAGATGGATGTTAGCAATAAAGTCTGAAGTAGACTTCATATAAAAGTATTGTATATGGACCCTCGAGGATCCACCTATATGGGCAAGACCCATTAAGGTGTAAATGGATCTTCAAGAGAAAGAGGGAACCTGATGAGAAGGTAGAGACTTTCAAAGCACGTCTCGTATCCTCAAGATACACACCAAAGAGAAGACATCGCTTGCGAAAAGACTTGCTCTTCAATGACCATGCTTGAACCCATCAGAATATTGCTAATTATAGCTACACAACTTGACTTTTGTCATCTTCAAGATAAAAGTCAATATTGCATTCCACTATGAATACCTCTCTGAAGATATTCACATGAAGTAGTCCCAGAGCTTCATGGTTGAGGAAAGCAAGGTGTGCAAGTTGAAGAACTCCATCTATGGATTCAAATAAGCTTCTTGTAGTTGGAACATAAGATTTGGTGAAATTATAAATGTTATGAGTTTAGATAGAATCTTGATGAACCATGTGAAGCTTAGTGGTCGTGTCATTGTGTTCATCGTGCTAAATGTAGATAATATCCTAATCATTTGGAAATGATATAAGGATGAAAATGAGTGTTTTATAATATGGCTATTCAATACCTTGAGATATGATCTCAAGAACACCACTTATTCTTAGTTCTGAAAGTGTTCAGAAGCAAAAAGAAGAGGGTATTGGGACCGTCACATTAGTGGTACACCTTGGACATGTTCCATTTTCTGGAAAATTTCAAGAAAGGCTTCCTTCCCTTAAGATATGGTACTGACCTATCTGAAGGGATAACACCTTAAGGAGATGAGGAAGTGGATGCTAGAACTGCTTGCCGAGTGTATGCTAAATATGTACAAAAGTCATCAGTTACAAGGAGTTGAGGAAGTGCATCAGTTACAAGAAGCCGAGTGTATGCTAAATATGTACAAAAGTCATATGTCTACATGCAGTGGGAATAGTAAACTGTTACTAATCCTACTATGGAGATAAATTACTTAGTTGTAGTAATTACAGTGTCTTCAAAGACGACAAGACTTTTTGAGATAGTGATCTCAAAAGTCTTATCTTCAAGAAATTAAGACTCTATAGATAGAGATCTAAAAGGGTCTTAACTGCGGATTCCTTAGGAGATAGAGATCTCCAGGAATAAGGGTATTCTTATAAGGATAAATGGAAATAATGGTTATAATGATTATTGAGTTGTAGTGTCAAGGACACTGTAACTGATAATATTGAGTATAAGTTGCATAAAATGCAACATTCACATTGAATGCAAGAACTGTTACTAGGAGATATGCAAGTGTCGTAAAAGGACTTGGAGTAGTCTCTTGAGAATAGAGTGATTGATCAGATTACCTAGCTATTTTTCTAAATAACCTATGATTGTCACATGAGTGAGGGTTTAAAATACTTAGCCCATTAATGGCTCTTTGGGGTAGTGGGAGATTGTTGGACATGCGAGCCCACTGCGAGCCATTATGCAATAAATGTTATTGCGAATATCATTCCCTGTTCTGAAATGAAGAATAAGTAATTTGCATAATAGGTCCCTTAATACAATTAGGGTTATGTACCTTGGCCATCTTGATGATCATACAGCTGTTGATTCAATTATTGAATCATAAAGATTGGTGCTTCGATGAATATCTAAAGAGTTAGATTGAGGACTCATCAAGCACTGTCAAATGATTATTAAGAGACAATCTCCGACCGGAGTAGGAGATGGCAATCCTTTCTCATAAGGCTGATATCTAACCGACCTCTTGATGCAGGTCCTCTGCATAGGAATAGAGATTCAGACGTCTTAGATAAGTTAGGTCAAAGTGTTGACTTAATGAGATCGAGATAACCAAAGTCCTATGTCGTATGATGTCACGATACATGCACGCATCCTCTGATCGGAGACCGATGGGTTACTGTATGTCTGAGTATGTACATTTGGCAGACCAATAGGTTGATGACCTAATCAAGGTCTAAACACCGGCACACTGGTGTGCATACACGGGCACATGAGTAATACGATCTCTCAAAGGGATCATACATGTTCAGTTACTGAACCGGAAGACATGAGCTCACTCATGAGATATTAGGAAGATCAAATTCCATGCACGGTCATCTCGCTTTGGAAGCTTGACTGAATTTGTAGGTTTGATATATGCTTTTGGAAAGTATATGATCAACACCTAGGTATGATATATACTTTTGGAAAGTATATGATCGATACCAACTCCCAATAGTCAAATGAGAAACTTAATGATAACACCCTAAAGTAGACATTGTAAAATTGATCTTATACTTCGGGTTTATTCTGGGTCTTCCAGTATGCAGGATGTACAAGTATTAGGAATACATGAGGTTGATGTGATCATAAACGATTGTATAACCATGATGCTTCCATTCCTAGAGAGTGATGAAACGGGTCAGGATTTCAGTGACTCATCTTAGTAAAGAAGTAATCTGATCTTGGTCCAAATGTTGGACATTGATCTGAATGTGATTCAGATGTAATGAGAAGATTAGATTTGCGGTCTTAATTTAATAAGGCATCTTATGGGAGGTCCGTGTTGGCCACAAAAGATGCGGTTAACTAAGATGGAAAAATAAGCAAGTATCGTTGTTCCTAGCCAATCATTTCGGTCAATCAAGAAAATAGAAACCACTCAGATAAATAAATCAATCAAGCATGAAAATCGATGCAACGGTCTCCTCTATTTACTTAACATGGTATAGCGACCAGGGTCGAACATAAGGAGCACGGAAATGTACGAAGTAGTCGGAAATCTGATGAAATCAAAATATATTTTTGTGGTTTTTAATTTTGCGATTTTTTTTAATATTTTCTAATGAGAAAATAAATTAGGAGAATAAGGAAAAAACAAGTTCTAATAATTTTTATTAGGCCTAAAAGTACTCCAAAACTAGAAATAAAAATATTTTTATGTTTTTAAAATATTTAGATGCTTTTGGTGATTTTGTGGTATTTTTATGATTTTTGTAAGATTTTTATAAAAATGAAACAAACACAAAATGGGAAGATAATGTACGGCCTGGACTATAATGCAAATTTAAAATATTAAAAGTATCCAAGTGTCCTTGTTGTGATTTTTATGATGAAGTAAATAAAAAGGGCCAATTACATAAACTGAAATCCCATTTTTTTATTTTTGTAGAATTTTTAGAGAATTTTATAAGATTTTAATCTTTTGTAATTTTTAGGATTTTTGTAAAAGATAATGCAACAAAAATTACAGAGGAACAAAAACAAGCTATAACAAACACATCGAAATTTTTATGGAATTTTTAAGGCTATTTTTATATTTTTTGGTATTTTATAAAATAGACATACATGTTTTTAAGGGTTCTTTTATTTTTAGAAAATAAAAACTAAATAAAAATAATTCCAAAAATCACAATAATTACTGTGAGCTAGCGGGAACATATGGGAATTTTTGCTGAATTTTTGGAATCAAAATAATATTTATTTCATGCAAAATCAAACACACGGTTCGAGGGACCTATTTGCAAATATCCCAAAGTTTCCAGGGCAAACAATACTGCATGCAGAAAGTCTAGGGGCACTAGTGCAAAAAGTCCAAGAAAATAAGCGCACATGTTCATTAAATCACGCACAGGGGTATTTTTGCTATTATCATAAACATTCCATTCAAGACATAACAATCATAAAATGGAGGATATAGTATGCAAATAACCCATAAAAGCTCGTGAGCGTGAACGTGTGTTCGGACTCGGAGGACTAAAGTGCAAATAATGGAAACATAAGGGACTAATAAGCAAAAAGTTTAAACTACAACTTTATTTGATAGACTAAGAAGTAAAGCATATAAACTGCAGGGAAGATTGCACAAAATACCCTCGCAGGGCGCGTGCGGAGCATGTGGGGGGCGTGTGGTATGCTCTGGTGGAAGTGGGGACGTGCGGTTCGGATAATCTGTTGGGTCAGTTCTGACGCTCCATAGAATGTCAGCTACATGAGGCGCAAATGTGTCAGGGCATCAGATCCAAGGGCCCAAAAGTTGCCTCGGTTGGCAGCTTTGATCAAGTCTGGTAGGTGTGGGCTGATCCAACAGCAAAGAGCGGGCCTGGAAGAACAAGACCTCGATGACCTTCACCGGAGTCTCAGATGGGATCTTCGACTCCGATGATCGATCAGAAGGGTCCGGCAAGGTCGTGGAAGCACCCAGTGTCAAATGGATAGGTCCGATGGAGAAGCTACTGACAGGATGTGCGTGGAGGTGAATAGGGACCTGGGGAAGCTCCGACAGATCCTTTGGAGGTGTGAACTGGGCTCCCCATGTACGTTAGCACCTGCGAAGGCAAGCTGGACTCGGGGCGAAGCTCCGGTCGGGGTTATTGGAGCACAAAAGGAAAGAATCGATTGGGGGGAGGGGGGCAAAGTTCGATCTCCAGTGAAGTGGGTAGAGGAGATCCGTGCCTCAATCTCAACTTAACGGTTGATCCTAATGGTGATCAGATTGCGGGGAAAGATGGAAGGCGATGCGGTGCATTGATATGAACGGATGGGTTTGGATATCGGGGCTCCAACCCACTGGTCGGAGCAGGTGGATGTGCAGCGGTGCTAAATGGAGCGAATGGATCAAACGGGGAAGTGGACAAGAAATGAGGGGTACCTAGAGGTGAGAACGTGTTCCTTGCTCCAGGTGGAGGGGGTCGATGAGGTGACGACCTCGACCACTCTACGGAAGATGGGGAGGCCGAATGCGATGACGCTCGCTGACCACGTAGATGAGCTACATCTCCTGACCACTAAACTCCAATCCGAGGGGTTCCTCCGGTAGCTGTCACTCCACCTGAGGTCTCTAGGGCTGAAAGAAGAGGCGAGGAACGAGCTCAGCTGCAGTGGAGGCGGAAGAGACGATTCACCTAGGGGGTTGGAAGACTCGGGCTAAGGCGCGCAACCGTAGTAAGATCTGTGCCTTCCTAGGGATCTGTGAAGGTCGTAGATCCAAGGAGAAGCCACGGGCGAAGAATCGGGGCGAGGGGTGGCATGACTCGAGTGGGAACATTTGGAGAAATTGGTCCTGCGAATTAGGGTCAGGTCGGGTCAAGCCTGGAAGAGGGCGTTGACCTGAGTCAACAAAGTGACATGAACCAATCAGAAATTCGAATGTACAATAAAATTTACAAATTCAATAAAAAAAGTAAATGGCTTAAAAATAAAAAGTGTATAAAATGAAAAATATTTATTATTTTTCAGACTATTTTTCTGTGATTTCTATTTATTTTTATGAAAAATAAATTAATCCCTATACAATATAATGTATTATATACATGAATCTTATACCTATATATTGTATACAATAATTTTTATTTTGTTATTTTCACCTAAATAACCCAATTTTTATATTTTATTTATTTACAATAAAATTTTTAGAGTATAAAATAATTTTTATTTTATTTTTATTCTTTATTTACAAGTAAATAGTAAATAGGGAGTGAGACATATATACATGTATTTTGCACAGGTGAGAGAGGATTTTATTTGATTTTTATTTGATTTTTATTTCATTTTATTTTTTAGAAATATATACAAGGAGGTAAAAAGAATATTTTATTTTTGATTTTGACAAAAAAAATATTTATCTACACATGTAATATGTACAATATAGAGTATGCCCTATCTCTCTCTACTTATTTTGTTTGGCAATCAGGTCAAGGTTTGACCTGATCTTGGGGTTCGGGTATATTTATTCTAAATCCCTCCTTCCTTTTTCTTTTACTTTATTCTTTTATTTTTTAAAAAAATACATGCTAAATATAGAAAGTTAACATATGCATGTTGAATGCTAACTTGTTGTATTTACACATATTTACATTATGCTTTGCCAAGATAAATAGCTAAAATAAAAGAATAAAGAGTGAGAATCAGGGATTCATCAGTCCGCAAGATCTGGATTTGAGATATGATCTCTATATCCAAGTCACTATATGTGCAACAATACAATCGCCCTGTCCTTATCTCCAAGTATCCGCGGAGAAAACGCATTATCCTTGAAGGAGTTCAGGATAATTTCATTGTTGATATATGTATCCGAGCATTGAGAAAATGGATAATTAAATGTGATTTAATTGTCATGAATAATATGAATTTGATTCATATTATAAGAAGAGTTATCTTGGATAATTAAATGTGATTTAATTATCACGAATAATATGAATTTAATTCATATTATAAAGAGAGTTATCTTAGATAAATAAATGTGATTTGATTATCAAAGATGTGAATTATGTGAATGTGATTCACATTATTTGGGTGCATGAGAATAGAGATCCAAGATGCTTAGATGTGATTTAATTATCATGGATATGAATAATGTGGATAGCACTATCCATATTAATCATATATATTATAAATGTGATTTATAATACATAAGAGAGAGTTATTTGTGATTTACATTTGTTAGTTAAATGTGGATGTGAATTGGATTCACATTGGACAATTAATTGAAAATGTAATTCACATTTTATTTTGGATTGTGAAAGTGATTCACAAATTTCCAATGGCAAGATTACAATATTCACAAAATAATTATGAATTATTTTTGTAGGATAATTTACAAAAATTGTTGTTATAAATATTGGAGATATATGGAATCATGCAATCTTGGAGATTGTATTGGAATCTCTCTTTCCTGATAGGAGAAGGGACAACCACCGATTTCTTCAAGGAAAGGGTGGCCATCCACCAATCCTATATGGAAGGAGAGATTCTCCTTTCCATTATCTCCAAGATTAGTTGATTTAATTTGAAGATTAAATTATGTTGATTTATCAGTATATATTTAATCTAAATTAAATTAATTGTTATTGATTTTTACTAACAAAATCTTAGCCATTAAAAGAAACACAAATCATTGTGAGCCATTGGATTTGTGTTGTCCATGGATTGAGATCCGTGGATCCCAAAATATTATAAATAGAAGGACACTGATAAATCTTGTATTCATCATGCTAAAAGTCAATAATTAAACCCCTTTCTTAATCAATCCGATTAAATTCACTAATAATTCGTTCATTTTATATTGTATTATATTGTGTATAATTATCCCATAATTAATTGTATATAATAACTATTATTTAATTTGTAATTATTTTATTATAAAAAATCCATAGTAATCAAGATGAACAACTGTTTATAATTTGGGCACATGAGAATTGAGATCCTAGAGGATTAAATGTAATTTAATTATCATGGATATGAATAATGTGGATAGCACTATCCATATTAATCATATATATATATATATTATAAATGTGATTTATAATATATAAGAGAGAGTTATTTGCGATTTACATTTGTTAGTTAAATGTTGATGTGAATTGGATTCACATTGTACAATTAATTGAAAATATAATTCACATTTTATTTTTGGGTTGTGAATGCGATACACAAATTTCCAATGGCAAGATTGCAATATTCACAAAATAATTGTGAATTATTTTTGTAGAATAATTTACAACAATTGTTATTGTAAATATTGGAGGTATATGGAATCATGCAATCTTGGAGTTGTATTGGAATCTCCCTTTCCTGATAGGAGAAGGGACGACCACCAATTCCTTCAAGGAGAGGGTGCCTGTCTACCACTCCTATATGGAAGGAGAGATTCTCCTTTCCATTATCTCCAAGATTAGTTGATTTAATTTGAAGTTTAAATTATATTGATTTATCAGTATATATTTAATCTAAATTAAATTAATTGTTGTTGGTTTTTATCAATAAAATCTTTGCCACTAAAAGAAACACAAATCAATGTGAGCCATTGGATTTGTGTTGTCTATGGATTGAGATCCATGGATCCCAAAATATTCTAAATAGAAGGGAAACCCTTGGGCTTCTTAAGTTTTTGACAACATGTGCTCTCTCTCTCTCATTCTCTATATGCCAACTTCATCTCTCTCCCTCTCTCTTATGGTCGTCCACCATGGAGACCTAGGGAGAGTTGCTCTCGTCGCATGTCACCGTTGGGCTCCCGGACTGATTTCTCGTGGATCTCCGTCTCCTTCGGTGCATCTCACTTATAAATAAGACATCATATATCGTGTGTCAAGATCAGGAGATTCACCGCTTGGATCATCAACATGGATTGCGAGAAGCATGCGTCGCGTCTCCTCCATCAGATCGACTTGAGACAGGAAGTCTCTTTGTTTAGATACTCAATCGCAATCACGCTTCAAGAATTAAACTTAATACTTGTTTTTGATTTACATGAAATGATCCGAGAAGCATTCTTGGATCATGTGGTTTCACCGCATAATTTTTTTTAATTTCCGTTGCCTCGAGCAACTAGCACGACTAGTCGCTCCCGATCGCATAAGATGTGATCCTCACACTTCCGTTATATGCTTAAGGATCTTCCCATATCCTTCAAGTGGTATCATAGGCATAGGTCAGAAGTTTTGGATGCGATCCATAAACCTAGGAAGACTTGGGTTTCTTAGGATTTGCGAAAGTATTATCGCATTTCATTTTCGCATCTCTATTTAGTGTATATTTTCGGCCCTATTTAAATTGTTCAAATGCGAAAATAAACTTGAATTATGTTCTGCATTAAATAAGGAAACCATGGAATTTGAGTTTGCATGATTTGGAATCTGTTTGCTCAAGTTATGCTCATTTTAGTGAACATGTATCCACTGTTTCGGGGACTGCGAATCTTGACATAATTAAGGAGATAATTACTGATTTGAAATACGTGCAAATGCGTGCAAATCCCTTAGGTTCTGTTGTAAAATAAATTAACAAACTTTGGAAACTTTTTTTGCTTAATTTGGATTTAAATTGATTGAGATATGCTAATTTTAGTAAGTGAGGGTCACTGCTGGAAATTACTTTCCTAATCAAGAACCTTGTGATTGTCATTTAATCAGTTAGTGAAATTAAATGGTTTAATTTCTTGGAATAATTATGGATAAATATTTGTGAAATATTTTATGATAATTATTTTCTTAAATGACATTGCCTTAACCAATAATTGATTAGATATTATTTAGATCACAATTGATTACTCAATCTACTTTCCAACAAACAAAGTTGCTTGAATAGGATTGGAGATTTATTTAGCAATGATATAACTTCGGTTGAAGAACCGATTATCATGTCAAGTACACAATGATCAATTTGGCATTATCCTTTCCTGAGGTAGATATGGTGTCTAGTCAAGGAGCGTTGGGGTAGCAGGTTGCACCGTGTGCGGTCTGTCCCACTCCGTTGGTACTGACCATGACAACGGGTAGGGATGGGATAATGCAGGAGAGATCACGATATATTTTGTAATTATTAAAATTCAAAATAATACATATTTGAGATAATACCATATTTCAAGTAACATTGAAAGAATGTTAGTTGGATATCAATTCCATCATTATTTTAATATGATTAGATTAATTAGAGTCCAATTAAAATAAAAACACTCTACTATGAATAGATGTGTGATTCCCTTGGAAGAATTAATCGTAATGAATATGATTCATAATGATTAATTAGAATTTGAATATGATATGGAGGATCACATAAGTGACATCCATGATCTCCCGGCAAGGAGAAGGGTTCCGTCGCCAGGGATTGTATGTAGGAGATGCCTGTCTGAAGTGACAGCTCATGTATGCAAGCACATCTGGATCAGACTCTTTGCTTCTCGAAAGAGTAAGGCCATATGCGTAATAAACCCAATATCGAGTCCTCATATTATTGGGGCGATATTGGATTGCACATAGAGAGTACTAATCCCGTTGACGGTTGGTTCAATAAACGTCGGGTCAACATCACCTTAGGGATGGTGGGCCCATGTGTTAAAGATCGAACTGGGAGATGCAAGTTAAACTTGCAAGACGGAATGTGTTCCTGCTTCTTTTTATCCGAGTTGCAAGTTCTCATATTATTGGGATGTAACAAAGATAAGGAAGGAGATCCTAGATCTTGCTTGAGATATAATGGTAAGAATATATCTTACATTGAAAGTGATTAAGAAAATGAACTTTCCGTGTTGACAAGGCAAGATAACTTTGATATAAAAATTCCTAAATCAAAGAAAAAATGTATATTTACATATATTTATGCAAATTTCTTATTTCAGATAATCCTTTATTAAACCCACTCAATACTATACTCAATAATAACCAGTAAAATATCATGGATTGAATCTATGATGAAGATATTGTACTTGTAGTTGGACACATGCAAGTTTCCTCATAATAATGAGGAATAACAATTAAATAGACAATAGGACTACAACCCTAGGGTTTGTATGTCTCTATAGTCTTGATCTCTCATTGAATGTACTTTGGAAGTGACATGTCGATGATGATCGCAATTGTCAATTAATCCTTATAAAATCTAAGAAGATGTTTTGGTATACATATGTGCTCTCGACATTTAATCATGAATGATATGGTTCACTGCATCATGCAGAATGGTGGCTCTATAAGAGATGATGTATTCAAATTGTTTGAGTATCTACCTGAACCAAATTCTTTAAGAGTTAAGATGTACGTAGATATGATGAGTGTTATCATTCTACTATCTATACTCTGGTCATTCATGAAACTTCAGAATATTCATATTGTATGAATTAAATGGAGCATGTACAAATGTTGAAATACTATTATATTGAAATCTTTTGAATTCAACAAAGAGATCCTTTGTCTTAAGCAATGGTTGTTTATAGATGAAAGGGCGCAGTGGAAGTATGGGTTAGATCCAAGTAAGAAAGAAAGTCAAAGAGTTGACTATACTTCTGTGACTTCCATATGACATCCGAAGGGTTGGATGAGTGCCAATACTGCAATAAGCCGATGTATTGATAGTGCGACTATATAGACTATCTTGGATCCTTAGAGAAGGACTCGGATAGTGCATCGGAATAATCTACATTTAATCATTGAAATTGATTTTCTTGTTGGATAAGATTAAAAGTCTAACAATTGTATCTCATTCTTCTAATGACATTTGCAATTGGTTGCATATTTTTTAGAAGACTATAAAATTCCATCTTATGGTTTAGTAGTCGTTCACATGGATATTGATGCAATTGTTGCAACAGTCTCTGTTGGATTGAAGGACTTCATATTTTCAGTGGGAGAGCCCTTAGTCTTAGAGAATGTCTCTACGACCTAGATATTAGAATACACTCATTTTTATTTTCTGAATGTTGAAAATAAACATGAATTCTGGAATAGACCTGTCATAAAGAGTTATGATGGATATATTTAAGATAGTAATCTACCATCTAGAGGACTCTATTAAATTAGAAAATCAATTAATGGTTCACTAACATTTGTAATACTGAAAATTAAACCTTATAAGATCAATAGGAGGATGAAGATCATTTGGTAATGATCTGGCATTGAGTCTTGGACATAAGTCTAATGATGAGATCAGTATACTAGTAAGAGATGAAACTTTAGAATGTCTAACAATTTCAAATCTTACATACTTGTGAATATTGTATTCAAAAGTAGAAAATGTCCAGTACAACCTTCTTTGGGAATGGTGTTAGATGCCAATGTATTCAGGATCTCATACATATTGATGTATGTAGATCATCTAGTTCATAATGAACATTAATGATATGTGATATCATTCGATGATTATTTGTGATATGAGATTTCTTCTCTTCACCTTAGAAACCTTTGAAATGTTCAAAGATTTCACTATTTTTATTTAGAACCAAAGTTTGAAGGAAGATGAAATGAATTTGATCTAACCTAGGTAGCAACTACCTATTAGATGAATTCAAGGAATACCTTATGGAGATATAAATATCATTCCTATCTCACTCCTCCTAATAAACCTAAACTCAATAGAGTTATACGGAGATACAATTGTATCATATGTGACATGATTTGATCAATAATGAGATTTAGCTTAATTACCTCTTAGTTTACATGTATATATGTAGTAGAGACTGTAATATATATCCTTAATAAGGTTTCAAGCAAGTAAGCTATAATTTAGAACCTGAGGGTGCTACTCCATTAGGAAAATAAAGTATGGTATTGGATACCTACTTTATGACCTCAAGATTCTATACAAAAATCTCATCTCTAAGAATGTGATTCTTAGAGAATGAGATTCTCTCAATAATCAAGATGAAAATGAAGTAAAAGAACTCATTGAATCTTGAGAAGATAATGAGGCTCCTAAAATTGGAAACTAAAAGGACAATTAAAAATGAAACACTAATACCTCTTCAAACAAATTTGAGAATGTATTCCATGTGTCAGTTAAATCTGACATGATCTAACTTCATATTATGAAGCTTCTATTGAGGATCCACCTATATGGGTAAGACCCATTAAGGTGTAAATGGATCTTCAAGAGAAAGAGGGAACCTGATGAGAAGGTAGAGACCTTCAAAGCACGTCTCGTATCCTCAAGATACACACCAAAGAGAAGATCGCTTGCGACAAGACTTGATCTTCAATGACCATGCTTGAACCCGTCAGAATATTGCTAACTATATCTATAAAACATGACTTTTGTCATCTTCAAGATAAAAGTCAATATTGCATTCCACTATGAATACCTCTCTGAGGATATTCACATGAAGTAGCCCAGAGCTTCATGGTTGAGGAAAGCAAGGTGTGCAAGCTGAAAAACTCCATCTATGGACTCAAAAAAGCTTCTTGTAGTCGGAACATAAGAGTTGGTGAAATTATAAATGTTATGATTTCAGATAGAATCTTGATGAACCATGTGAAGCTTAGTGGTCGTGTCATTGTGTTCATCGTGCTAAATGTAGATAATATCCTAATCATTTGGAATTATATAAGGATGAAAATGAGTGTTTTATAATCTGGCTATTTCATACCTTGAGATATGATCTCAAGAACACCTCTTAGTTCTTAGTTCTGAAAGAGTTCAGAAGCAAAGAGAAGAGGGTATTGGGACCGTCATATTAGTGGTACACCTTGGACATGTTCCATTTTCCAGAAAATTCCAAGAAAGCTTCCTTCCCTTAAGATATGGTACTGACCTATCTGAAGGGATAGCACCTCAAGGAGTTGAGGAAGTGAATGCTAGAACTGCATGCCCTTGTGCATCAGTTATGAGTAGCCGAGTGTATGCTAAATATGTATAAAAGTCATATGTCTGCTATGCAGCGGGAGTAGTAAACTGTTACTAATACTACTATGGATATAAAACACTTAGTTGCAGTAATAACAATGTCTTAAAAGATGACAAGACTTTTTGAGATAGTGATCTCAAAAGTCTTATCTTCAAGAAATTAAGACTTTATAGATAGAGATCTGAAAGGGTCTTAACTGCGGATACCTTAGGAGATAGAGATCTCCAAGAATAAGGGTATTCTTATAAGGATAATGGAAATACTAGTTATAATGATTATTGAGTTGTGGTGTCAAGGACACTGTAACTGACAATATTGAGTATAAGTTGCATAGAATGCAACATTCTCATTGAATGCGAGAACTGTTACTAGGAGATATGCAAGTGCCGTAAAAGGACTTGGAGTAGTCCCTTGGGAATAGAGCGATTGATCAACTTACCTAGCTATTTTTCTAAATAACCTATGATTGTCACATGAGTGAGGGTTTAAAATGATTAGCCCATTAATGGCTCTTTGGGATAGTGGGAGATTAGTGGACATGCAAGCCAACGACGAGCCATTATGCAATAAATGTTATTGTGTATATCATTCCATGTTTTGAAATGAAGAATAAATAATTTGCATAATAGGTCCCTTAGTACAATTAGGGTTATGTACCATGTCCATCTTGATGATAATACAACCGTCGATTCAATTATTGAATTATAGAGGCTGATGCTTGAATGAAAATCTAAAGAGTTAGATTGACGACTCATCAAGCACCGTCAAATGATTATTAAGAGATGATCTCCAACCCGAGTAGGAGATGTCAATCCTTTCTCATAAGGACGATATCTAACCTACCTCTTGATGCAGGTCCTCTGCATAGGAATAGAGATTCAGAGGTGTAAGATAAGATAGGTCAAAGTGTTGACTTAACGAGATTGAGATAATCGAAATCCTATGTTGTATGCTGTCACGACCTAGGCACGCATCCTATGACCGGAGACAGATGTGTTACTGTATGTATGAGTATGTACATTTAGAAGGCCAATAGGTTGATGACCTAATCAAGGTCGATACACCGGCACACTGGTGTGCATACAAGGGCATACGAGTAATACGATCTCTCAAAGGGATCATACATGTTTAGTTACTGATCCTGAAGACATGAGCTCACTCATGAGATATTGAGAAGATCAAATTCCATGCACGATTGTCTCGCGTTGGAATCTTGACTGAATTTGTAGGTTTGATATATGCTTTTGGAAAGTATATGATCAACACAAGGGTATGATATATGCTTTTGGAAAGTATATGATCGATACCAGCTCCCATAGTCTAATGAGAAACTTAATGATAAACCCCTGAAGTAGACAGTGTAAAATTGATCTTATACTTTGGGTTTATTCTGGGTCTTCCAGTATGCAGGATGTACAGGTACTAGGAATACCTAAGGGTGATGTGATCATAAACAATTGTATAACCATGACGCTTCCATTCCTAGGGAGTGATGAAACAGGTTTGGATTTTAGTGTCTCCTCTCAGTAGAGAAGTAATCTGATCTTGGTCCAAATGTTGGACATTGATCTGAATGTGATTCAATGCAATAAGAAGATTAGACTTGTGGTCTTGATTTAATCAAGCATATATGGGAGCTCCGCAAGATCTGGATTTCAGATGTGATCTCATTATCCAAGTCACTATACGTTGAACAATACAATCACCATGTCCTTATCTCCAAGTATCCGCGGAGAAAGAGCATTATCCTGAAAGAGTTCAGGATAATTTCAATGTTGATATATGTATCCGAGCATTGAGAAAATGGATAATTAAATGTGATTTAATTGTCATGAATAATATGAATTTTATTCATATTATAAAGAGAGTTATCTTGGATAAATAAATGCAATTTAATCATGAATAATATGAATTTAATTCATATTATAAAGAGAGTTATCTTAGATAATTAAATGTGATTTGATTATCAAAGATGTGAATAATATGAATGTGATTCACATTATTTGGGCGCATGAGAATAGAGATCCAAGATGCTTAGATGTGATTTAATTATCATGGATATGAATAATGTGGATAGCACTATCCATATTAATCATATATATATATATATTATAAATGTGATTTATAATACATAAGAGAGAGTTATTTGCGATTTACGTTTGTTAGTTAAATGTGGATGTGAATTGGATTCACATTGGACAATTAATTGAAAATGTAATTCACATTTTATTTTGGATTGTGAAAGTGATTCACAAATTTCCAATGGAAAGATTGCAATATTCACAAAATAATTATGAATTATTTTTGTAGGATAATTTACAACAATTGTTGTTATAAATATTGGAGATATATGGAATCATGCAATCTTGGAGATTGTATTGGAATCTCTCTTTCCTGATAGGAGAAGGGACAACCACCAATTTCTTCAAGGAAAGGGTGGCCATCCACCACTCCTATATGGAAGGAGAGATTCTCCTTTCCATTATCTCCAAGATTAGTTGATTTAATTTGAAGATTAAATTATGTTGATTTATCAGTATATATTTAATCTAAATTAAATTAATTGTTATTGATTTTTACTAACAAAATCTTAGCCATTAAAAGAAACACAAATCATTGTGAGCCATTGGATTTGTGTTGTCCATGGATTGAGATCCATGGATCCCAAAATATTATAAATAGAAGGGCACTGATGAATCTTGTATTCATCTTGCTAAAAGTCAATAATTAAACCCCTTTCTTAATGAATCCAATTAAATTCACTAATAATTCGTTCATTTTATATTGTATTATATTGTGTATAATTATCCCATAATTAATTGTATATAATAACTATTATTTAATTTGTAATTATTTTATTATAAAAAATCCATAATAATCAAGATGAACAACTGTTTATAATTTCCCAACCCTTAAAGAACTAAAAAATACAAAAACAACTCAAAACCCCAAAGCAGGTGTTTTTACCCCCTTAAAAATACCCCCCAAAATACTTTTTGTATAAATAACCTCTTTTGGCTTTTCGTCCAATATGAAACATGTAGATCTCATCGAGACGAACAACTTTTATGTTTTGACTTTTTCCTAATTCCACCTTTAACTAATTCTTTTTTATTTTTGTTTGATTTTTATTTCTGAATTTTCTGGTTGGGCCAGTGGCGCTCTCTGGAGCCACCACGTGGCCGCCCCTCCTTCCTCCACCCGTTACCTCTCCTACCGTCTGATCTCCTTTTCCAGTCACCTCCATCGCATCCGTTGATCTCCGCCTTCAAATCTCACCGTTGGATCTGATCTTGATCAGATCTGGACCTCCCACTCATGCCGACATCACAGCCGTGCCCACCATCTCTCATCCTACGCCTATCATTACTCCACGTCACCCCTTCATTCTGCTGTCGGATTAAATCCTAAACTCCATCTAAACCATTCAACCCCGCCTTCGTCCGAGTTGTTGGATCGCAAGGTCCAATGGCTCCATGTCATCGTCCTCCTTCCTCCAGCCGTTTCACCTTGCGACCGCTCCGTTCCCTTCCTATTTTGGAAGGTATCTCCGGTCACATCTCCCTCTCGTAACGCCACACGTAAGACGCTCCCAGATCTGTCATCTTCGCGTAACCTCCAGCCTCCCTGCTCCATTACTGCTCCGCCTTCACTCATTCAAACACCCTGCCCCACCACATAACTGCCGGCGACCCCACTCATATAAAACCACTCCTTCCGCCTCCGAGCACCTGGTCCACCATTCACGAAGCTCCTTCCTAGCCGCCTTCCCCTCCTCGTGACAGGAGGAAGCGGAATTGGCAGGTGATCATGGGTTGAGCATCAGGTGTTGACCCTCCGCCAACCCGGGTGAGTGACAGTGGCCCAACTACCGACGAGCACCGAGGAACGACTAGCCGCATCATGCGAAGACCCGAGGTCCTTTGGACCTCAACCCAAGCCATCCCCGACCGCCTTCTTCTTCATCAATCTCCCAGGTTCGTGCTTTTGCTTTTCTCCTTATTTTCTCATTTTTTTGCCGCATTCAGCAATCGTCACCGTCGCCTGACCACCTTACAAGCTTCGCTACACCACCCGCATCATCGCGTTACACTCCACCATCACCATTCCCTTCTCCACAACCTTGTCTACCCTCCGCCACCTCCTCCTCTGCTCCGCCAGAGGAGAAGCACTCAGGCCACCACTCCCGTCGCCCCCACGACCTCCATATCACTTACAAAGCACTCACACACGCTCACAAATGCACGCTTCGGCTACACTAAACTTACAGGGACTTGATACGTCGGAGTTTGCATCAGAGCTCCTTTGAGCGTTTGTCCTCCGGTGAAGCTTCGTCAACCTTCACCTCCGACCATACCCGGAGCTTCTCCGCACCTTCATGCTTCTCGCCAGGACCTTATCTCTCTTCCTCGACCCTCAGGCATAGCCTCAGAGCACAAGGGAGCCACAGGCTGTCCGCCGGTACGCAGCCTCCTCCGATGGACCACGGTGGATGATGAAGATACAGATACCGTCCGATCGTGTCGATTGGACGACCATGATGAAGGAACATGGTGGCCCGAGCCTCCTGCCAAACCCCTAGGCTCGGGTCCTCTGAACCTCGAGACGAGCCACCAAGTACTGCCACGTGGACCTGAACCTATGTCGAGCCCGAGCCCGGACCCCGTTGCACGTGAGGGCCTAGGCTATTTACACGAAGACCTTGGATACTTTTGGTATTTGCACTTTGGTTCCCAAACACGTGCCTCACGTACGCGCTTGGGTATTTTTCAGGGAGGTTCTCGCAACTTTTGGAAATTGCAGAAATGCCCCCATGCATATGGAAGAATTACAATAAGGCCCATGCGGTTTTGTAAAATTACAAATAGGTTCCCCAGGGACATATTTGTAATATTTATTCTTTTTATTTCTTGCATTTTTATTACAATTATGCCAATGCATTGTTTTTAGCATAACTTGAGCATCATAGGTCCAAATTGCATGATTTTAGTGTCGTTTTGATCCTCGTTTCTTCATCTATATTATGGCATGTTTAATTTTCTCATCTGACACCATTTTGAATATAATAAATTTTTAATGATTAGATGATGTCTCTTGCTCCAATTGCCTTGTCGTATAATAGATGTTTTCTCATGATGTTATGCTCAAAATGACCCTGATTTCAGTCCACTTTCTGTTGCTCAATTTAAGTGATATTTTCAGGCATATTTGTAATTAACTAGTGGATGCTTCATCTTTGCATTACTCTCATGCATCATTCTAAATTGCATCGGAAAATCAACTAAAAATACATGCAACACTCAGCTTGCCTTATATTGTGTATCATGCATGGAGACCTGAAATTGAGAAATAATCCACACTTGCTCTTAATTAATAGAAATTCGATGAATAGATAGAGTAGCTTGTGTCACTGTGTTCGACCTTGGTAGACTTGCCAAGTAAAAATAATCCATAAGATTCAAAGATTGTGGTTTTGCTGAACCAAATTTGCCTCCTATACTATGATATTCTCTGATTATTAAATAGGTAAATTTGACGTTCATCAAATGGCGTTGTTGTCGGTTGAAGAGCTCTCGATCCACCCTACTTAATACAACCGAATTATCGATCAAATTTAATGTTGCATTCGTTGTAGTTAGATAAATCAAGACTAATCAAAACCACTTAGATTAATGTCGAATTAAACACACGCGACAATTTTTTTTATTTTACTTGGGCAAGCCCAAGGTCGAACTCAGGGAGGCAGCTTTTTCCTTAGGTTAATTTGAAGCAAATTTCGATGTTAGATTTTCAAGAGAATATTTTTTTGTATTTTTTACGCAATTAAGAAAAATGCGATGCAATTCGAGCCAAATTAGTAGGTTAAATTTGTAGTATGGTTAATTAAGTCCAAAAATGATGAAACTTGGCCAAAATATGAAATGCAATAAAATTAATCTACTGTAATTTTTTAGAATTTTTTGATTGTGTATGAATTAAATATCAATTAAAAATGAATGCATGGTAGTTTTTGCAAAACTAATTATAATAAATACCAAATTAGATCATTTTCAAATACAAAAATTAACCTAGGTACTGAGATAAATCCAGGAAAATTTATAGACCTAAAAAATGATGAAATTTGGACCTTTTAGAAATCAATTAGGTAAAACACCAATTAATTTAAGGCCTTGTTATGCGTGCAAATGATGTGATTTTTGGGCACTAAGTAGAACAACTTAAACTAGACCTATTGTGATTTTTTGGTGATTTTTGAAGCAATAAATAATTTAATATGGAATTAAAGGCACACAGTGGCAAAACTATGTAAATTTCCAAAAAATATTCTATTAAATTCCTCGAAGCACACAAAAAATTGACAAGTATTCACAATGATAAAGCACAAGTTTCTCTACAATATGTAATTTTTGGAATTAAAAAAAATGATGCTAAATGAATGCCTAAATAAAGGTGCAAACACATGGACCAAAATGCAAACAAGAATAAAATTATTTAATTCAGAAACATGCGTACATGGACTAAAATGCAACTATCTATAATGTAGAGGGTATGCGTGCAATTTCTCTATTGGACCACGTGTGTCTCACGTGACGTGCCTAGTACGGACTGAAATGCAATTCTGAAAACTTACAGGGGCCTCGATGTAAATTACCCAGACAGCACATGACAACCATGAGGTACTAGGCTCGGACGACGATGGAGGCTCGGAGGTTGCTTCGGGTCTTCTGCAGGCTCAGACGTTCTTCGGAGTTGGCTCGGGAGCTCCGAGCCTAAGGGGCGGGGAAAAGGCTCGGAGGAAGCGACGTGACGCGATATGGGTCGTTCAATCGAGATGATCAAACTGTTGTTGAAGTTGGAGACGTGGCGTGATGCAGACCGTCAGATCGCAATCGATCCGATGGTATCTGGAGTTCCTGGTGAGAAAGACGTGGACGAATGATGGCCGTTGGATGATCACCGGGGGGTGAATCCAACGACAGCTGTAGCCTGGGTTCTTCCTCCTCCGCCGCTACGGTGGCTGTGACTTCAGAGCTCCGCTGTAGCCTCCGCAGCTCCGCCTCCTTATCCCATGCTTAGTGAAGACTACTGGAGGCTTCTGATCAGCTGGGTGGATTCGTGGACATGCACCGGAGCGGTAGGAGCGTCTGGAAGGATAGAAGGCTGCCTGGAGGCTGGAGACAAAGGAGCTCGAAGAAGCTCCAGCAAGGTTCCGGCCAATGATGAAGATGGTACTTGCAAGGTTAGCAAAGTAGCCGAGGTGTGCAACGTGATGTGCGTGACGTGGGGAGATGGTCGAGGCTTTGCGGAGCGGAGTGGGTGGCTGCCAACGGGCTCCTCGGGGCAGAGCAATGATCGGAGATGGTTCGATGGGTCGTGGGGGCAAACAGAATGTTGCGCAGAGATGGGAGTTCCAAGGCGGAGCTCGATCGATGGGCGATGGAAGGTGATGTCGAGCGAGGAGATCGGAAAAAATAAGAGAAAATCGGAGGGGGAGAAGATGAAGATCGGAGAAGAAAATGGAGGGATCTACCTGGGAATTGGTGCTCGAGATGGAGTCGCCGGTCTTCGCTCGAGGACCGGTAGGAGCCCGAGACTGCGCAGCTCGACAGAGGAGCTGCTGCAGGGCGAAGCTCGTCGTGGATCTCACCGGAGAGGGTACCGCTGTCGTCGCTCACTTTCACGCCTAATCCCTATCACAGATCGGTGGAGGGGAGCTCTAGGGTCTCTTGTGCAAGGGCGGATAGTCTTGAAGGTGGCCGGAGGTGTTGTATTTATAGAGAGAAGGGGGTGATCCAAGCGATGGAGGGTAAGGTTTACGTGGGGTTTATGGAGCGAGGGAGAGGGAGTCATGGCGAGAGTGGGCGATGGCGAGGATGAGGGGAGTATGTGCTTTATCATGGGGCAATCAACGAGTGTAGAAGGTGGCGGAAATGGCGATGGAAAAAGAAAGGGCGAAGATGGTTGGCGAGGTGGGGCGACATAGGCGAGGCAGTCCCGGAGGTTGAAGACGGTGCCTCGGCCGTTGGATCTTGCGATCCAACGACCATGATAGGGGAGTGAAGAAGCGGCTGGGAACAGATCAGGGCAGTACGATCGAAGGGTGAAGGACGCACAACGTAGCGGGATGTGGTGCGGGCGGAAGTGAACGGTGGAGATTACATCTAGGACAGGATCAGAGGGTCGATGTTAGATTCGGGAAGGACCGACCGAGATGGAGGTATCTGGAGAAGAGATGGAGGGCGATGATGGAGCCACGTGGCGCAAGGAGGTGAAGGCGCTGGTGAGTGCTCCAGATGCAATCTGGAGTTAATCAGACGACTGCGAGATGATGCGAGCGTGGACGTCTAAGATGTAGGCCAATTGAGCTCCATCCAACGACAAAGAGGAGAGGATGCGTGGCAGGTGAACTAGTGGGTCGCATGGCAGAGGGCGCCACGTGGCCCAATCAGATTAGTCGAGAAAGAAGGTGAAATAAGATGGTAAAAATGATCGAATTTGGAAAAGCTCAAAACATAAAAGTTGTAGAACTCGATGAGATCTACAAGTTTCATGTTGGCTAAAAATGGAGACGAGGTCAAATGAAGTGATAAAATACATGGGTATAAATACAAATACATACTATGTACAATGGGGGCTCAAAACCCAAGTTTTGCATATGAGCTCCGATTTTAATGAAATTGATCTTGTTTTGAAGGTCTCTGAGTGTATATTATTTTAAAAGTGAGCTAGATCGGAGGTTGTATGAGAGAGATATGCGTATTTTAAGGTTCATGGTCTCAAACTTGGACTCGGATTTTATTGGTCAATTTTACAAGTTAGCATTTTTTTGGTATTTTTCTTGTATTAGTGTTAGTAATATATATACTATAAAGTTGAATTTATGGAATTTGGAGTTAGTATAAAATATACACTGATAAGTGATTTTTACAAGTGAATTTGGCTTCTTATTTACTGCAGATGTGAATGCTAAAATGCAGATGTTATCTATGCATGCATGAATGCTAATTATGCAATATAGGTGACGAAATGCATCTAATTATTTAGAAATAAAGCTCTATTTTCAACTTTTAGAGTGATGAATCACATATTCATTAACCCCTTATACTTAAACCTTGCTCATCCCCGAGCAACAAAAATGAAATGCAAAGGTGAAATGATTTTGGGTTCCATACCAAGGTCATGAACAAAAGTTGAAAATGGAGATTGATTCAACCTTTGGATTAATTATGTGTCGAAACCTTATTGTGATCTGAACTTAAGACCTAACAGACTTCAAGTTCCACAAGTCTTCTATTCAAGACGCCTTAACAGTCAGGTCAGAACAAATCCTCATACGCAAATTTCTGATGACTATGATTCTTACTTGTACTGTGTAAGTGAAATATATCTCTCCATATCAGACATGGCTAAGAACCAACCTCCTCTAACAAGGCAACTCTAATTCCCTGGTCCAGTATCTCTTTCCTCGAGGAGCGGGGTATTCCCTTCTAAGTTCAAGTGCGACTAGCTCAAGAAGAGGGGGTGGAGAGAAGAATGGACGGTAGCCAATGTAGCTACCTATCCAAGGATGCTTGACCAGTGTAACCAAGTCATCCAGCTGCAGACCTCTTGCAAACATACATACTCTGGCAGGAATTTTATTTTCACTCAGGCGTGCTTGATTTTTTTTAGAGTTCTTGCATTTTTTGAACTATATATACAAGGTGCAACATGTACATCAGGAGTTTTTACTCTTGATCCAGTAGACTATCCCTCTTTTGAAGCATTATTGCAACCCGCAACATCCTGTCCTTAGATGTCAACACCACCAGAATAGGTTGAGATGCACTTCCCTCCCAAGAGGAGGACAGATGTTTCAACCCGTGTGCTACTCCAAGCCAAAGGATTCTATCTCCTCACCACCTCATCAATGAAGAGATACGTGCATGGTGCTTATTCAAGTTAGGCCACTGTCTATAAGAATCATGCGTGTGAATGAAATATTCTTCTTAGACCAATAAAGATGACATGTGAACATATACTTGCGGACTCAAAGAATTAAGTCACTTGACCTGAGAAATCTTAACTCCAGTTCCTATAAGGTTCCTCTGAAATTAGGTAAATTAAGGTCAAATCAAGTCCCTTCTCAACATCTATTCATAACTTGGTTCAGAACCCACTAACTTTTCACTTTGCATATGCTAGATATGTAGATGAGGTGCAGATGACATGCTATGTAGATGAATGCAAGACTCTTTTTTTAAATGCAAGGATGATATGCAAGAGTAAATAAGAAGCCTTCGATTTTGAATATTTTTTTAAATTATACAAGAGTATTACAAATATACATGTATTTTGCAAATTTTTTTCAAATTTTCACCCAACCCATAATTATTGTATAGTATATACAAAAATACACGAAAGTACGAGCTATGGGTAAAGTATATATGTAATATATACACGCCCCCTATACTTAGCGGGTGTTATGTCCTCAGAGCACGAAAAGCGAGGAAAAGACATAGCTCGTGCTAAGCGTAGGAGAGCTAAAATAAGAAAAATGTATAGAAGTCATCCCGTCCCCCTATACTTAGGCTCTGGCAGCCTAAGTGTAGAAGAAGTCAAAAATGGGGCGGACGAGGTCAAGAGTGGAAATGGATGAGTATATATTCATGGCGGGCATCGGTCCCCCCCTATACTTGGGCTCTAGTCAGCCTAAGTATATGACATGAGTGAGTGTGAGAACCGATGGGATCTGGATGATATACAACGAATGGTGAAGAGACTCAGGTCACTCTCCCCCCAATACTTGGGATCTGGTCATCCTAAGTATAGTCATAAAATGAAAAGATATGGAGCAGGGGCGAGTGATTAGAGTCGCGGGAGGGAGGGAAAGAAAATATATACAAGAAGGGTGAGTATATACAAGGATCATGATCTGAATCTTTTCGATGCTGCTGATGGCGAGAGCTCACTATTGCAAGGTCTCATGCGCGGCTCAATGTGTGTCTACTGAGTCTGCCTCACGCATGAAAACAATCTCCTCAACATGAACTAACTGTTCATTGGGTTCGACAAAGTGTTCCAGGAGTTGTCCATTTACTAGGATGTCTGTGCTCCATCTGTAAGATCTGAGATCTCTACACATCCACTATCATGCACATCACGGACTATGAACGGACCCGTTCACTTGGATTTTACCTTACCTTGGAAAACGTTCAGCCTTGCATTGAACAACCATACCTTCTGTCCAGGAATAAAGGTCTTTCATCTGATATTTCTATCGTGCCAATGCTTTACCTTGTCCTTGTACACCAAACTGTTGTCATATGCTCGGTTTCTGATCTCCGCAAGTTCATTCAGATCCATCTCTCTCTGTTTCTTCCCTAGGTTTGTGTTCCAGTTGACCTTCTTAATTGCCCATTCGGATTTATGCACTAACTCTGGGGGCAAATGGCACGGCTTCCCAAACACCATTCTGAATGGGGAGGTTCCTAAAGGTGTCTTGTAAGTTGTCCTGTAAGCCCAAAGGACCTGATCCAAAATATGAGACCAGTCCTTCCTGTCTGGGCGGACAAGCTTCTGCAATATGGTCTTCACCTCCCTATTCGACACCTCTGCCATGCCATTGGTCTGTGGGTGGTAAGGACTAGCGACACGGTGTTCGATGCCATAATCCTTTAAGAGTTTCTTTACGTCTCTGTTCACAAAATGTCTACCCCCATCAGATATCAACACTTTGAGGATCCTGAACTTAGATATGATGTGATCTCTAATGAATTTATAGACAGTCTTGATGTCTACGGCTCGGGTCGAGATAGCCTCCACCCACCTTGAAAGATAGTCTACCGCAAGAAGGATATATTCGAAACCATGGCTAACCAGGAACGGGCCCATGAAATCGATGCCCCAGGCGTCAAAGACATCACAAATGTTGGCAGGCTACATTGGCATCTCATCCTTGGAACCAACGGTTCCTCCCATTCACTGGCATACTGGGCACGACTTTGCAAAGGTGAGCGCATCGCGAAACAGAGTCGGCCCAAAGTGCCCACTTGGACCAAGCGCTAATTAGGACCAAGGAACGGACTAACACCATAAAAGGGCTCTGCATCGTAAGCAATACAAGTCTGGGTGTCGAAGGTATCTTAGATACTCAAAAAAGACACAACCCGGTGTACTCCCAGAAAAACAAGTGCAGATGACTCCAAATTCTCTTGACGAACACATTGATCAACAAGCTAAAAATCTACTTGTGTTGAGTAAAAAGGCACTCGAGAGGCCCCTTGTTCCAATGTGAGGGAGAGAAAACTAGACACAATCCCATTCCCTCCATCATATGGCCGTCCATCTACATTTCAAGTCTGACAAACTAAGGAGACGGTTGACTGGAGCAAGAGTAGACTTATTCCCTAATATTGAGGGTGAGGTCTAGAGGAGAGTCTTTGGGATTGGAACTTCGAGTGATGCCTCGACTCGACTCTCATGAAATGCAATACACTAAATTTCATATCCTTATATTATATGTACAAAAAGAGAGTCTGATAATTAGAGAAATGGATTCCTTCAGACTAAAGCATTGATAAGCTCAGAATTTTAGGATCACTTAAATTGAGGGTCTTCGAAAAATTGAGCCTTGAAATCTTCACTTGCACTATCAAGAATTAATCCGACTCCTTCACTCTTTAGATGCTCAAGGACGAGCATGGTTTAAGTATAGGGGTATGATAAATCTCATATTCATCATGCTAAAAGTCAATAATTAAACCCCTGGCTTAATCAATCCAATAGAATTCACTAATAATTCATTCATTTTATATTGTATTATATTGTGTATAATTAACCCATAATTAATTGTATATAATAACTATTATTTAATTTATAATTATTTTATTATAAAAAACCCATAAAAATCAAGATGAACAACTGTCTATAATTTCCTAACCCTTAAAAGAACTATAAAATACAAAAACATCTCAAAACCCAAAAAGCAGGTGTTTTTACCCCCTTAAAAATACCCCCAAATATATTTTTTTGTATAAATGACCTCTTTTGGCTTTTAGTCCAACATGAAACTTGTAGATCTCATTGAGACGAACAACTTTCATGTTTTGACTTTTTCCTAATTCCACCTCTAACTGATTCTTTCTGATTTTTATTTGATTTTTATTTCTGAATTTTCGGGTTGGGCCACGTGGTGCTCTCTGGAGCCGCCACGTGGCTGCCTCTCCTTCCTCCACCCGTCACCTCTCCTAGCCGTCTGATCTCCTTTTCCAGTCACCTCCATCGCAACTGTTGATCTCTGCCTTCAAATCTCACCGTTGGATCTGATCTTGATCAGATCTGAACCGCTCGCTGCGCTGACATCACAACCGCCCAACCATCTCTCATCCTACGCCTATCATTGCTCCACATCAACCCTTCATTCTCCACCATCGGATTAAATCCTAAACTCCATCTAAATCATTCAACCCCGCCTCCATCCAAGCCGTTGGATCGCAAGATCCAACGGCTCCACATCATCGTCCTCCTTCCTCCAACCGTTTCACCTTGCAACTGCTTTGCCCCCTTCCTATTTTGGAAGGTATCTCCGGTCACATCTCCCTCTTGTAACACCACCCACAAGACGCTCCCAGATCCGTCATCTTCGCGTAACCTCCAGCCTCCCTACTCCGTTACTACCCTGCCTTCACTCCTCATTCAAACACCCCCACCCCCACCACGTAACCGCTGGTGACCCCCCTCCTATAAAGCCACTCCTTCCGCCACCGAGCAACTGGTCCACCATTCACGAAGCTCCTTCCTAGCTGCCTTCCCCTCCTCGTGACAGGAGGAGGCATAATTGGCAGGCGATCATGGGCTGAGCATTAGGTGTTGACCCTCCGTCAACCCGGCTGAGTGACGGTGGCCCAACCACCGACGAGCACCGAGGAACGGTTGGCCTCATCGTGCGAAGACTCGAGTTCCTTTAAACCTCAGCCCAAGCCATCTCCGACCGCCTTCTTCCTCATCAATCTCCCGGGTTCGTGCTTTTGCTTTTCTCCTTGTTTTCTCATATTTTTGTCGCCGCTTTCAGCAATCGTCACCTTTTCCTGACCACCTTACAAGCTTCGCTACACCGCCCGCAACTTCGCGTTACGCTCCGCCATCACCATTCCCTTCTCCACAACCTTGTCCACCCTCTGCCACCTCCTCCTCTACTCCGCCAGAGGAGAAGCACTCAGGCCACCACTTCCGTCGCCCCTATGACCTCCATATCACTCACAAAGCACTCACACACGCTCACAAATGCACGCTTCGGCTACACTAACCTTGCAGGGATTTGATCAGACGGAGTTTGCATCGGAGCTCCTTTGAGCATTTCTCCTCCGGTGAAGCTTCGTCGACCTTCACCTCCGACCATCCCTGGAACTTTACCGCACCTCCAAGCTTCTCGCCAGGACCTTATCTCTCTTCCTTGAACCTCAGGCACGACCTTGGAGCACAGAGGAGCCACATGAGGTCCGCCGGAGCGCAGCCTCCTCCGGTGGACCACAATGGATGATGAAGATACAAATACCCCTAGGCACGTGGCGGCCTGAGCCTCCTGCTGAACCCCTAGGCTCGGGTCCTCCGAACCTCGAGACGAGCCACCAAGTACTGCCACGTGAACCCGAACCTACGTTGAGCCCGAGTCTGGACCCCTCACGTGCAACACACATGAGGGCCTGAGCAATTTATACGAAGACCCTGGATACTTTTGGTATTTGTACTTTGGTCCTCAGGTGTGTGCCTCACGTGCACGCTTGGGTATTTTTCAGGGATGTCCTCGCAACTTTTGGAAATTGTAGAAATGCCCCCACCTATATGGATGCATTACAATGAGGCCCAGGTGGTTTTGTAAAATTGCAAATAGGACCCCCAGGGACCTGTTTGTAATATTTATCTTTTTTATTTCTTGTATTTTTATTACAATTATGCCCCTACATTGTTTTTAGTATAACTTAAGCATCGTAGGTCCAAATTGCATGATTTTAGTATCATTTTGATCCTCGTTTCTTCATCTTTATTATGGCATATTTAATTTTCTCATCTGACATCATTTTAAATATGATGAATTTTTAATGATTAGATGATGTCTCTTGCTCCAATGCCTTGTCATATTATAGATGTTTTCTCTTGATGTTATGCTCAAAATGACCCTAATTTCAGTCCACTTTATGTTGCTCAATTTAAGCGATCTTTTCAAGCATATTTGTAATTAACTAGTACATGTTTTGTATTCATCTTTGCATTACTCTCATGCATCATTCTAAATTGCATCGGAAAATCAACTAAAAATACATGCAACACTCAGCTTGCCTTATATTGTGTATCCTGCATGGAGACCTGAAATTGAGAAATAATCCACACTTGCTCTTAATTGATCGAAATTCAATGAATAGATAGAGTAGCTCGTGTCCCTGTGTTCGACCTTGGTAGACTTGCCAAGTGAAAATAATCCACAACATTCAAAGATTGTGGTTTTTGCTGAACCAAATTTGCCTCCTATACTAAGACATTCTCTGATGATTATTAAAGAGGAAAATTTGACGTTCATCAGGCACCCCTTGCTCTACTTAAGTTTTTGACAATATGTGCTCTCTCTCTCATTCTATCTACACGCCAACTTCATCTCTCTCCCTCTCTCTTATGGCTGTCAACCATGGAGACCTAGAGAGTTGCTCTCATCGCAGTGTCGCTGTTATGCTGCCGGACTGTTTGCTCGTGGATCTCCGTCTCCTTCGGTGCGCCTCTCTCGTGAAGAAGACGTCGGATCTCGTGTGTCGAGATCAGGAGATTCGTCGCTTGGATCATCAACATGGATTGCGAGAAGCATGCATCTCATCCATGCTCTCGCAAGCATCTCCTCCATCGGATCGGACTTCAGACAGGAGATCTCTTCGTTTAGAGACTCGATCGCAACCATGCTTCAATAGGTAAACCTAATACTTATTTGTGGTTTACATGAAACAATCCGAGAAGCGTTCTTGGATCATGTGGTTTCATAGCATAAAATTTTTTAGTTTCTGCTACCTCGAGCAACTAGCGTGACTAGTCGCTCCTGATCGCAAAAGATGCGATCCTCACACTTCCATGATGCGCTTAAGGATCTTCCCATATCCTTTACAAGGAGGGGTAGAGGTCGAGGAGGTGGGTGGAGATGGTGTTGGGTGGGAAAGGGAGGAGGGTGTGGGGGGGAGGGGCACTCGTTGTAATTTTGATAAACAAAATGGTATTACATAAAAGCAATCAACAGAATCTAGCTAGTATTAACATCCAAATGAATCAGAATTAATCACATGGTTTGTGGGGTAAGAGTTAGCAAGCTTACGAGGTCGAGGGGATAATAACGATGTTTACAAGGTCGAGAAGGTAATTTACAATGATTATAGGGTTCGTAGGGTAAAAATACCTTTAATATTTTATGTTTTTATCGTGTTCATTTTAGCTTTGATTATGCCTTGCTTAATTGATGCGGTCTATGTAAACCTCGACTAAATTTGTTTATATATTATTATTAAATATAAAATAAATCTAACCTTAGTATTCACTTGTGTTTTATTTATTTTCAGATCACATTTTTGTTAGGTTTTTAATGAATCAGGCTAAAATGAATGTTGAACCTAAAAAAGTCCCAGCATATGTATAATAGTTACCTGCCCACCTTCTCCTGTTACGTATTCTCCAGACACCCACCAATACCACTTTCATTAATAAGTAGGGGTAGCCTAGAGGTCTTCATTGGTCGAGTACTCTTACATGACCCTATCCAAATCAAAGTATTGAATCAATGGGTCAATCGACGTCGATCAGATTAGATAATCATTTGATTAGATAAACATTATTTAGAATGGGTAATGGGTACTCATAAGTAAATAACAAGTCATCTATAATGACCTTCATGCCTTCTCAGAGGTACAATGAGGATGTTCTAGGGAAATAATCTAAGAAACTTTATTAAGTTGATGTCCTCGATGCACCATGCAACTTTATCATTTGGATGGTAAGTTTTGAGATTCTGACCTTGTGCTTGTGTTATACATGCTATCTCTTAATTATTGGGTGGAATAAGGTACTTATCCACCAGTTTGATATAGTTTCTAGATCAACTTCATCCCATAACTCAACCGCTCCCCGTGATCGTTTGACATTGAACTCTCCGGCCCTTATCTGAAGTCAAATGCTGGATGGCGAACTATCAGATTACTCTCATGAGTTCCATCCTAGCTGTGGTACTCATTCTCTTCTATCTCGGGTTGTGGAGGCCTTTATCTAGAGGGTGAAAAGTTATATTGTTATAAATATTGTTCAAAATCGTGTCCTTATCTATTGTATATGTTAGCCTTAAGAAATATATTCCAAGTAGAGAGAACCCCTTTCACTAGGGATTTCTACTTAGAGCGTCCAAGCTTTTCCTTTTTTATTATAAGTTTGATTCATTAACAATAATCAAGAATAGAGAATACAAGGTTGATGCCTTCCTCTTGTAGAGTTTCACCAAGAGGATAGAACAAGATCAATAAGAGGAATATGACGACGTAATAAGATGGATGAAAGAAATCTAATGAACAACAAAGAGAAAATAAAAAAGTAGAATAATGGCTATCATTGTGGATAGAAATATGTTGGTAAACAATGAGTAATCCATTGGAGAAAACATTAATAAGGGAGATCATATATCAATCAAGAAAAAGAGAGAAAACGGTACTAACATTCTGTTGGACATGTGAGCCCACGACGAGTTATTATACAATAAATGTTATTGCAATTCAATCCTTAATTTAAAATGAAGAATAATTAATTTGCATAATAATTCCCTTGGTACAATTAGGATTATGTACCATGGCCATCTTAGTGATCATACAATTGTTGATTCAAATGTTGAATCATAGAGGTTGATGCTTGGATGATATCTAAAAGGTTAGATTGAGGACTCATCAAGTGCCATCAAATGATTGTTAAGAAAGGATCTCCAATCTGAGAAGAAGATGACAATTCTTCTCTAAAGACTGATATCTGACCGACCCCTTGATGCATGTACTCTGCAAAGGAATAGATTTTCGGAGGTGTTAGATAAGTTAGGTCAAAGAGTTGACTTAACGAGATCGAGATAACCAAGACCTATGTCATATACTTAGGATATAGGCACGCATCCTCTGACCGGAGACATATGTGTTACTATATGTATAAGTATGTATATTTGACAGTCCGATAAGTTGATGACCTATTCAAGGTCTATATATCGGTGAGCTAGTGTACTTAAAATGGCATATGAGTAATGTGATCTCTCAAAGGGATCATACAAGTTCATTACTGAATCGGAATACATAAGCTCACTCATGAGATATTGGGATCAAACTCCGTGCACGGTCATCTCGCTTGGGAAGCTTGACTGGATTATAGGTATGATATATGCTTTTGGAAGGTACATGATCGGTACCAAATCCCAATGATCAAATGAGAAACTTAATGATAAAACGTTGAAAGAGACAATTCAAATGTGATATGAAACTTCAGCTTTATTCTAGATCTTCTAGTATGCAGTATGTACGAGTATTAGGAATACTCGAGGGTGATGTGATCATAAATGATCGTATAACCATGACACTTCCTTTTCGAGGGAGTGATGAAACGGTTTAGATTTTAGCAACTCCTCTCAATAGAGAAGTAATCTGATCTTAATCCAAATGTTGGACATTGATCTGAATATGATTCTAATACAATGAGAAGATTAGCTTCGCAGCTTTGATTTAATCAATTATCTTTGAAAGGTCTCCGATATCTTGATTTGAGATATGATCTCAACGTCCAAGTCACTAGACATGGAACGTACTGCCTCCCTGTCCTTATCTCCAAATATCTGCGGAGAAAGCGCATTATTCATGAAAGAGTTCAAGAATAATTCCATTGTTGAATAATATATCTGAGCATTGAGAAATTGATAATTAAATGTGATTTAATTATCATGAATAATATGAATATGAATCATATTATTTAGATACATGAGAATGGAGATCCAAGATAATTAAATGTGATTTAATTATCAAGGATATGAATCATGTGGATATCACTATCCATGTTAATCATATATATTATAAATATGATTTATAATTTCTTAGAGAGAATAATTATAAATAATATCTACGAATTAAATGTTGATGTGAACTGGATTCACATTGAATAATTAATTGAAAATACAAATTATATTTTATATTAGATATGTGGATATGATTCACAATTATCAATGACATAATTGAAATTATCGCAAACCAATTTAGAATTATTTTTGTGAACAACAATTGTTGTTGCACATGGGAATTTTGGAGAGATATGAAATCTATCAATTAAGGAAAAAGAGGAGCACCTTCCTCTTTAAGGGGGGACGACCAAGGAGTCCTACTCCTTATATGGTCGTCCCCTCTATTAAGGGAAGGAGGCTCCTCCTATTTCCTTTAAATCCACGTGATATTGACTAAATTAAATCTAATGTGTTGTAAATTATTTACAACATATTTGACTTATTTTAAATTAATAATTGTTATTGCAAATTTATGCAATAAAATCATGGCCATTGATTGAGATCACAAAATAATCTAAACCATTGATTTTGTGAGCACATAGATTAGGATCCATGGACTCAAATTTATCTATAAAAGAAAGGCAACCTAGATTTTATTTTTAGACAACACAACTACAAGAGCAAACTCTCTCCTCCATTCTCTCTACACACCACACTCTCTCAAGTGTGGTCGTCCACATCTTGACCTAGAGAATGTTGTCATCGTCGCCACATCGTTGTGTTAATGGATCGACTGCTCGTGGATCTTTGTCTTATTTCTGCCTCTTGCTCATGAAGAAGATGTTGGATTTCATGAGACGAAATCAGGAGATACATTGCTCGGATCTTCGACTTGGATTGCGAGAAGTATGTGTTTCATCCACGTGCTCGCAAGCATCTCCTTCATTGGATCGGACTTGAGACAGGACATCTCTTACTTTAGAGACAACGATCACAACCACATTTCAAGAGATATTCCTATAAATTATTTGTGATCTTGATGAAATATTTTGAGAAGTGTTCTTGAATCATGTGATTTCATCTCTTTAAAAAAATAATTTCCGTTGTCCCGAGCTACTAGTATGACTAGTCGCTCTTGATCGCATATGATGTGATCTTCACGCTTCCATGATTCTCTAAGTCTCAAATCATAGCCTTTAGGTGATATCAGAGCCTTGGTAAAAGGTCTTGGGTATGATCCAAAACTCTAGGGAACAAGGTTTTGCATATCGGGTGCGTCGGGACTCGTGATTTGTGCATATGATGCACATTCGAATTTTTTTTCGCTAAAATGAAAAGCTCATGTTTATGCATTGTTTGGATGTGATTTTTGGTTAATAAAATGTACTTATAATGTCTAAATGCCTCCAAATAGTAGCCAAGTGTTGGCATCAAAATTGCATGATTTAAAATTCGGAAAGTCCCCGTGATGAAATTATTTTTACATGTATTCAGAGATCTGTAAGAAAATTATTTTTGTTTACTCTTTCACTGCCATGAAACAAGAAATAAATACCTTAATTAAGTAGATAATTAAACCTGGAAATCGCTCGAATTTATTTTGCACGATTCGAACTCTTTTTACTTTAGATATTCCACATTTAGTGCAGATGGGTCAGATAATGATTGTGTAAGCAAGATCTCTCTCTTATTTATCATTCAATGTAAATCATGGAAATTATAAATTTACCTTAATTAAATTGATGCTTAATATTTATGAAAATAATTGATTAAACATCAATGACCATTGAATGTATGTTTATGAAAAAACCCCTAGTTTATCCAACAATAGTTGCAGGTTAACTTTTACATGCAAAACATAGTTGCTTGATATGACTAGAAATTTAGGACCTCAAAATTGTTTTAAGATTTTTGAGTTATTACTATATAGTATAATGTCGGTCATCAAAGTTGATCGATAAAATCACAAGTACATTAATATTATTTTGTATTGTTCTCAATCGGAATGGCGAAGATGTCTAGTCAAGGTATGTTGTCTTGGTTCCTTAATTAGTGCCTTGCATGTCAAGGAAATGCTCCCTTCCAGCATAACTCGAGTATACTGGCTGGATCCATTTTTGAGGAAAGAATAATATGAGTAAGTCAAGTTGTACTCTAATTATTAAAACATAAAATAATGCATACTTGTGAGAGCTTATATTATATGGTAATATTAAGCAAACCTTAATTATTTCTTGGTTGATCGAATTGGATTGTTAATTAATTTAATATGGTTAAATTATTTAGATCTAATTAACATAAACAATCCATTATGAATGGAGATGAATTCCCTTTGAAGAATTAATCGTAATGAATATGATTCATAACGATTAATTAAAATTTGAATGGGATATAGAGGATCATATAAATGATATTCATGGTCTCCCATCAAGGAGAAGGGACACGTCATTGTGGATTATATGTTGAAGATGCCTATCCGAAGTGATAGCTCCGGCATACAAGCGCACATGGATCAGGCTCTTTGCTTCTTGAAAGAGTAAGACCGTATGCATAGTGAACCGAATATTGGGTCCGCATATTATTGAGGTGATATTGGATTGCGCATAGTGAGTTCCATTCATGTTGACAGTTTGTTCAATTAGCAATGGGTTAACATCACCTTAGGTGTGGTGGGCCTGGGTGTTAAAGATCAAATTGGGAAATGCAAGTTGGACTTGCAAGGCAGAATGAGTTCTCGCTTCTTTTTGTCCAAGTTACAGTTTCTCATATTATTAGGATGTAACAAAGGTAAAAAGGAGACCCAGATATTGCTAGAGATATATCTCTTGCTTTGAAAGTTTAATAAGGGAATGGACTTTCATTGTTTAAAAGGAAAGACAACTTTGATTTAAAACATTTATATCCTTAATCAAAGTAAAATATATATATTTATGAAAATTATATTACTTCAAATAACCTTCCTTAAATCCAATCAAAACTATACTCAATCATAACCAGTATAAATATCGTGGATTGAATCCATGATCAAGATGTAGTACTTGTAGTTGGACACATAATGTATGTGGTTGCAATGTGAAAATTGAAGGATATGGGATAATCCTCAAGCGCATCACGAAAGCGTGAGCATCGTATCAAATACGACGAAGAACGACTAGTCGTACTAATTGTTCTATGCAACGGAATTTAAAAAATTTTCATGCGATGAAACACATGATCCAAGAACGATTCTCGGATCGTTTCATCTAGAACCACATCAAATATAAAGGAATACCTCTTGTAGTATGGTTGATCGAGTCTCTATGAAAAGAGATCTCCTGTCTCAAGTCCGATTGTCGGAGAAGACGCTTGCGAGCGCGGGGATGAGTCGCGTGATCCTCGCAATACAAGAAGTTGATCCAAGCACGGTGAACTCCTGATCTCATCGTACGAGATCGAAACACCTTCTTCACGAGCGCAGCACTCCAAAGAAGATGGAGAACCGAAGAACGTCAAGGCGGCGGCGCGGTGGTGAAGCGACAACGAAACTCTCCTCTAGGGTTTGGTGGACGGCCACAAAGAGAAGGAGAGAAGTGGCTTTGACGTGTGGAAGAGGGAGAGAGACGTGTCTCAATTGCATAACCTTAGAGAGCATGGTATGCCTCTCTATTTATAGGATTTTGGAATTCATGGATCACTATCCATGGGACACATAAAATAAATGGATGGGATTGATTTATGTTCAATCCAATGGTCAAGATTGTTGTTGGTAAAAAACAACAACTATAATCTAATTTAGATCAAATATATTTGATAAATAAAATACAATTCAATCCTAAATCACTACAAGAAAGAGTAGAACAGACGACAGTCAACATCCGTCGCAAATGATAAAATGACCGTCCCCTCTGATCAATGGGGACGGTCATGCGACCATCTCCGAAGGTGGCGTCCCATTTGGTATAAGCGACAAGAGTTTGCACCATCCCCTATACTCACACAAGGGGGACGGTCGTAACCGTCCCTAAAAGTTGTGGTATAGAGGACGAGCATGACCGTCCCTTAAAGGCTCTTATTAGGGACGGTCAAGACCGTCCCTTAAGTATTCAGGGGGGACGGTCAGGATCGTCCCAAAAGGGAGGAATTGGAGACGGTCATAACCGTCTCTAAGAGCGAAGGGGACAGTCGCAATGACCGTCCCCTCTGTTCATCTACTAACAAAAAATATTTCCATTGCCTCCTATTTGATCTTCATTTTACTCTGTATGTCACTATAATGTAGTACCTGTTACAATAAATTTTTCTTCATAATAATTATTACGATCACCACACAAAAAAAATCCACATTCATAAAGTCGTCGTCCTACAACATATGCATTCAAACAACATAACCTACTTTGCAACATAATTGTCCGAAATAGTTATACAATATACTATAGTATCCTACAAAGTCACCAAACTATCCTACTCGTCGTCATCCTCATCGTCGTCGTCGTCCTCATCGTCATCAGCATCATCTTCTTCTTCGCCGTCATCGTCGTCGCCTAGCCTCGCAGCGGTATTATCATCTTCTCTTGGGTGGCTAGTCGACGCCGCACCTTGATGTGCCTGCATGAATGCATTGAAAATCGCCATTTGTTGGCGCAAATCCTGAATCTCCAAATTCATGCTAGACACTTGAGTCTCTAATTCCCTCTCCCTTTGTATCTTCTGAGAGGTCGAGCCGGTCCCTACTCCATACCAATTCCGTATGGTGGTACCACGACCACCACAACGTAAGCGTCCCTGATGCTCTGGACCGGTCGCCTGGAGGAAGGCCGCATCAGGAGTAAGAGGCGGATGACTCGTCCCAGTGTTATCTACAGAGCCAGTGGTTGTGAGCCTGACCATCTCCTCCTACAAATTTATTTAAGTAAGTTAAAATTCATTTAATTTGTAAAAGAGATGCAAAAATGTTATGAATAGCTTACATGAATTGGACCATAGGCAGGATCCACCCAATGAACTTCCCCGCCCACATCGCGGCTCTTAGACCTCTCGAAGACTTCCATTCGGTTGGGCACTCGCTCATTCTCCACTTCCTAATGTGAAAAGATTACTAAACTTACGATACCATTTTAAAGCATATATAATGATAAGAATTTAAACACTAATCATAAAGTAGATTACTTACGAAGTCATCCTTCAGTTGATTTGTGTTTCTTCTCCCCATTCTATGGGTAGACTTGAAACCTTTCCTCTGATTTTCAGCATTTCTCCTTGAGATGCCCTATACAAAGATAATAATTTTAATAATAGAATTGCAAATGATGTATGTATAAAATGCACATATATATGTCACATACCATATGTTCTTCTCCCATCCAAATATAAACCATCGCCCTCCATTGTTCAGCGGGTACATTCGGAGGACAATTTGCCAAATTGGTTTCCAATGGAAGCTCCGGGTCGAAGTACTTTAAAATATAAAGAAAATTACTTATATACTTAAATGATGAAAAACAACTTTATACTTAAATATAAAGAAAAGTACTCACTCAGGCCTTCAGACGACCTCGATGTTTACGCAACAACTCCGCACCATGGTCTAAAATCAGAGCATCAGTGGCCGGGTCACGATCCCAGGAAAAACTAGACTGCATAGAAATCAAAGCAAACAGAAATAAGTTTATATATATACTGAAGAAAAAATTTGGTTTGTTATTATTATAAATACCTCCAAATCATGAAGAATGGCATCTTTTATTGACCGCTCCACTAAACGCCAGTCTGTAATGTGGAGAGGGACCCTGGCTCTACACACCTGTCCCAAGTAACTCTGGAAAACAGCTGCGTTCTCCCCCACCGCATCGCCTCCAACTATCCGCACCCTGAGTGTCTCACTAGGACGAAGACGATCCAACACTCGGTATTGAGATGGACCTCTACGTCTGCTTGAGCTACTCGATCCGTCAGGATCGGAGGTCTCACTCCCTCGCTGTGGTGCCGGCGGTGCATCCCGAATGCGTCTAGGACGTGGAGGCATATCTGCATATTATGAAACATTTAAATTATATATAATAACAATGATATAATTCACATATTAGATCAAAAAATTAGAAAATAAATGATGGTAAACTTACACTTTAAAAATCCGCATCTACAATATCAGTTGGATTTTCTTGTATTTCAGCTTGATATGCCTCGTTTATATTTAGCAACTCATCATCATCATTGACATCAAAAAAAACTCTTGGTACTGTTCTCACGGGTATGATCCATCCATCACTGAAGTTGTCTGGAATATAGAAAACTTATTCTACCTGACTGGCAAGTGTAAAATGCTCATTTGTTTGCAATTTCCCAAATTGTTTCAATGAAATAATCCCATTTCTATCTCTTTGATATCCTATCCCCTCGCGACCGACATCAAACCAATTGCACATAAAAAGAACACAACGACATTCATGAGTAAAACTGATCTCTATTATGTCAAGTATTTCCCCATAATAGCCGTCTAAACCTGAAAGTAAATATGTTTTTACTATAACACCCGACATTTACGTCGATTTCATCTCGTCGGCGGACTTTGTTCTAAATCTGTATCCATTCACAATATAACCCTTGTAAGACATAACTTGAGAATATGGTATGCATCCAAGAATGTCAAGGTTAATGTTCCACCTATCATCTGTCGTTTCCCTTAAATGTTTCACACGTGAACGAAACCATTTGAGGAATTCAGATTTATTATGTGTCTCATTAATAATGAATTGTACTCATCAAAAAATTCGTCAATTTCTGACAACTGCATCAAGACATAGTAGTATGAGATCTCTATCCTCATCGGATATTACGCGACGGATACCACTGAATATATGCCTGGCACATAAATGAAAGACCCATAATTTAGATTCGTCCTCTTCCTCCATGACCTCGCCTTCATCATTTCGTTCATAAAGGTTGAAACGCACGCTTTCACCTTTCATATATATTTCACAGAAATTAATACACTCTTTACGAAGATAACCTTCAGCAATGCATCCTTCGGGTTGTGCTTTATCAAAGACCATATTTTTTAATTTTCGAAGGTATCTTTCTATTGGATACATCCAACGATATTGAACCGGCCCACCGATCCTTGCTTCACCTGCTAGATGAATTATTAAATGAACCATTACGTCAAAGAAGGCTAGTGGGAATATCTGCTCTAATTTGCATAATGTGATAACAATATCTTCTTCAAGTCTTCTCAAGATCAACGGATCTAAAACCTTCGAACGCAATAATGTAAAAAATCCACTCAATTCTGTTAATGATTGTAGGACAGCATCGTCAACAATCCCGCGAATAGCGAATGGGAGTAACACTTCCATGTAAACATGACAGTCATGACTTTTTAATCCAGTTATCTTACGTTCTCTTTCATTTACACACCTCGACAGCTGTGATGAAAACCCATCAGATACCTTCAAACTTTTAAGGAAGCTGAAAATTTTATCACGCTCAGTATTGGATAATGTATATATTGCTGTAGGTATAGTAATCTGTCCATTGTCTAATTCAATTAGATGTAGTTCCTTGCGTATTCCAAGTTGAACTAAATCTTGTCTCGTCCTTAAGTTATCTTTTAATTGACCTGAAAGATCTAATATTCCCAAAATATTTTCCAAAACATTCTTCTCAATATGCATGACATCCAAATTACGACGAAGTTGTAAGTGTTTCCAGTATGATAACTCTGTGAAAAAGATACTTTGTTTCTTTCAACCACCGGCTACACTTTTCTTCGTTGTTCGTCCTAAACAACTACTTCGTATAAGTAATTGCTGTTCCCAAATAATGTTGCCATTCACACGAGCTAAGTTAAGTCGTTGCCCATAAGGTGTGCCGTCAAATTTCTTATTACTATCTGCCCTTTGCTATCTGTGCTTCGATGGAAGGAATCAACGATGACCCAAATAGCAATGCTTCATACTTCCAGACAACCATGTCGAATGTGTTTTTTCAATACAGACAGGACAGGCGAGTTTTCCCTTAGTACTCCAACCAGACAAATTTGCATACGCGGGAAAGTCATTTATAGTCTACAACAGTGTAACTTGTAATTTTAAATATCTCTTTCCTACATGCATCATATGTAGGTATTCCAGTAGTCCATAAGACTTTTAGTTCATCCATTAACGGCTCTAGGTACACATCAATTGCGTTGCCAGGACCTTTAGGACCAGGAATTAGTAGTGTCATCATCATAAATGATGAACTCATTGACATCCACGGTGGTAGATTGTAAACAATCAAAATCACGGGCCAAATGTTGTAACTCAGACTCATATTACCAAACGGATTGAAACCATCTGAGGCTAATCCCAAACAAACATTTCTCTCATCACTAGAGAAATGCAGATATCTTTGATCAAATTTTATCCATTCTTCTGCATCAGATGGATGTCTCATAGCTCCATTAGCATCTCGTTTATTTGAACGAGAATGCCACGTCACCTACTTTACAGTTTTTTCTGACATGAAGAGACATTTTAGCCTTGGAATTAATGGGAAGTATCGTAATATTTTCACCGACTTCTTCTTTCTCTTTAAATTATTTTCTTTTTCTTTATACCTGGAAGCCTTACAATTTGGACAAAGAACTAAATCCGAATTCTCTCCTCGAAAAAGCATACAGTCATTAACATAAGCATCAATCTTGTATTTCAGACCAAGCGATCGGAATCGTCGCTTCGCCTCTTTCTAATCCTTAAGATAATTCTGAGGATTATTCAATAACTTCCGTATTAAAGCCAACACATCTGTCATCATTGCAGCAGTTGATCCGTTCCTTACTTTTATCTTAAACAGCTCTAATAAAAACTGCAAACGCGTCATTTCCACCCCAAGAGCCAATATATCTTCTGCATCTGGCAAACTGCTCGAGAACCTATCATCTAAACCAATGTCTTGTGCTTCAGGTCTTCTTAAGTCGTCCATTAGTTCAAATAACTCGTGATCAACATTATTCAAGGTTTGTGTAGTGACTCCTGCATCGGCCCATATCCTCATCCATTCGCAAATCTATACCCTCTCCATGTTCAGTCCAAATGGAGTAATGTAATCAAAATCCGTTGAGTATAAGATGGTTATAGACTTCCTCTCCAATATCCCATTTAATATTCTTGCATCTCACACATGGACACTAAATCTTAAGACCACCAACTTTCTTATTAACTCTTTCTATTTGAAATGCCAAATCCAAGAACGCAATCACTCCTCTCTTATATTGTTGAAAATCATCGTATCTCTTATCCATCCATGATTTATCCATTTTAATGCACAATCAAAATAAAATCCACCATTGTGTTATTATAGACAACAAGTTTTTCCACCCTAAACCATAATCAAGTGTTTCTCTTATACATAACAAGATTTTCTACATCTATTATACACAACAACATTATATTTAAAGGAGTGTTTTCTAGATCTATTATACACAATCCTATTATACACAACAACATTACATCTATTATACACAACAACACATGTCATATTATACACAACCCTATTAGATGTTCTAGATCTACTATACACAAGATCATGTTTCTCTATTATATTAAACAAATCAAGCAACCCTAATATGGGGAAAAACCTATTATATTAAACAAATCAAGCAACCCTAACATATCATCAAAAAAACTCATTCACATGGGGAAAAACATCCCTAACAAGAATATCAAGTAAAATAAACAAGAACAAAAAAAAGGAGTGTTGATAGATACCGGAAATGGAGAATAACGAGGTCGGCAAGCACGGAGAAGCCGGAGGCGACGCCGGGGCGGCAGGGGGCGACGGTGGGGCGGCGGCTTGAGTTGTGAGAAATTGAATAGAAACACAGGTCAAAGGGGTTTTTTTTGATTGACCAATGGGGACGGTCGTTACGACCGTCCCCATTGGTGACGATCAGCGACGGTTCACTAAAGACCGTCTCCTTTGGAAGGCATAAGAGACGGTCTTCAGTAACCGTCCCCTTTGGTCAAGGCAGAGGGGACGGTCATTAGTGACCGTCCCCTCCGGTCGACCTCTTTGGTCTAAGCGACGGAGGCGACGCCAACAGAAGCGTATTGGGGACGGCCAGAACCATCCCCAAAGGCCTTCCACAGGGGGGCGCATGGTCCAGTGGCATGGTCATAGCAGAGGGGACGGTCATTAATGACCGTCCCCTCTGGTCGACCACTTTGGTCCGTGGGACGGAGGTGACGCCGACAGAATCGTATTGTGGACGGTCGGAACCGTCCCCAAAGGCCTTCCACAGGGGGCGTATGGTCCAGTGGACTGGTCATGGCAGAGGGGATGGTCATTAATGACCATCCCCTCTGGTCGACCTCTTTGGTCCGTGGAACGGAGGTGACGCCAACAGAAGCGTATTGGGGACGGTCAGAATCATCCCCAAAGGCCTTCCACAGGGGGGCGTATGGTCCAGTGGACTGGTCATGGCAGAGGGGACGATCATTAATGACTGTCCCCTCTGGTCGACCACTTTGGTCCGTGGGACGGAGGCGACGCCAACAGAAGCGTATTGGGGACGGTCAGAACCGTCCCCAAAGGCCTTCCACAGGGGGGCGTATGGTCCAGTCGCCTGGTCATGGTAGAGGGGACGGTCATCAATGATCATCCCCTCTGGTCGACCACTTTGGTCCATTCGTCAGAGGTGACGCCAATAGAGGCGCAATGGGGACGGTCAGAACCGTCCCCAAAGGCCCTCCAGAAGGGTGGAAATCGTCCAGTGGCCTGGTCATGGCAGAGGGGACGGTCATTAATGACCGTCCCTATTAAGTTATTACAAAAGGGACGATAATTCACATACCGTCTCCCTGTATGTGGTCATTGGGGACGGGTTTTCGATGACCGTCCCTAAAAAGTGGCATTAGGGACGGTCAATCGCAAACCGTCGCTAGTTGTCGTCCTTAAAAAGGGCAATTCCTATAGTGAATTAAATCAAGCAATTAAGGAGATAACATCATGGAGATAACATCTCCCCATGCAACATGGTGGAAGAAGGGTGGAAATCGTCCAGTGGCCTGGTCATGGCAGAGGGGACGATCATTAATGATCGTCCCTATTAAGTTATTACAAAAGGGACGATAATCCACATACCGTCTCCCTGTATGTGGTTATTGGGGACGGTTATTCGATGACCGTCCCTAAAAAGTGGCATTAGGGACGGTCAATCGCAAACCGTCGCTAGTTGTCGTCCTTAAAAAGGGCAATTCCTGTAGTGAATTAAATCAAGCAATTAAGGAGATAATCATCATGGAGATAACCTCTCCCCATGAAACATGGTGGACGGTCACCAATTCCATATAGGACTTGGTAGCCGTCCACATGTTTCCATGTGGAGGCAATCTCATGAAATCTCATGAGAATGCATATCTCCATGAAAATCTCCATTAATTTTCCAACAACTTTTGTTGTGATTTATTCTTCAAAAATAATTCATAATTAATTTTGAGAATATTGCAATCTTACCATTGGAATTTTGTGAATCACATTAACAACCCAAAACAAAAATATAATTTACATTTTCAATTAATTAATCAATGTGTATCCAATATACATCAATAATTAATTAACAAATATAAATGATAATTAGATCTCTCTAATACATTATAAATCACATTTATGATATATTATGAATAATTAAATATTACTATCCACATTATTCTTATCCACAATAATTAAATCACATTTAATTATATTGGATAATTTCCACATACATCAAGATAATTAAATCACATTTAATTATCATTCTCTTAATGCTCAGATATAATTCAACTATGGAATTATTCTTAAACCCCTTCAAGAATAATGTGATTTCTCTGCAGATACTTGGAGATAAGGACATGGAGATTGTATTGTTCTACGTATAGTGACTCGGATATTGAGACCACATCTCAAATCCAGATCTCATGGACCTCTCATAGATGCTTGATCAAATCAAGGCCGTAAACCTAATCTTCTCATTGCATCTGAATCTACATGGACTAAGATTAGGTCACTTCTCTTCTGAGAGGAGTCACTAAAATCCAATCCTGTTATACAATCGTTTATGATCAAATCACCCTCAGGTATTCCTAACATCTGAACATCCTGCATACTGGAAGACCTATGATCAACCTGGAGATATAAATCAATTTTACACTGTCATCTTCAGGGTTTGATTACCAAGTTTCTCAATCTTGGTCACTGGGAATCGGTATTGATCATATGCTTTCCCAAAGCATATATTATACCTTCAAATTCTTGTCGTGCTTCCAAAGCACGACGACCATGCATGGAATTTGATCGGTCCCAATACCTCATGAGTGAGCTCATGTCTTCCGGATCACATGTGAACCTATAAGATCCCTTTGAGAGATTGTATTACTCATATGCCCTTACATGCACACAAGCTCGCCGGTGTATAGACTTTGGTTAGGTCATCAACCTATTGTTCTGCCAAATGTACACACTCAGACACATAGTAACATATATGTCTCTGGTCAGATGATGTATGCCTATGTTGTGACGATATTCAACATAGGTCTTTGGTTATCTCGATCTCGTTAAGTCAATCCTTTGACTCAATAAATCTGACACCTCTGAATCACTATTCCGATGTAGAGAACCTACATCAAGAGGTAGGTCAGATATCAACCATATGAGAAAGGATTTCCATCTCCTACTCAGACTGGAGATCATCACTTAATAATCATTTGATGGTGCTTGATGAGTCCTTTATCTAACTCCTTAGATATTCATCCAAGCATCAGCCTCTATGATTCAATAACTGAATCAACAGTTGTATGATCATCAAGATGGCCATGGTACATAACCCTAATTGAACCAAGAGACCTATTATGCATATTGGTTATTCTTCATTTCAGATCAGGGAATGATATTCGCAATAATATTTATTGTATAATGGCTCGCCGTGGGCTCGCATGTTCAACAATCTTCCACTAGCCCAAAGAGACATTAATGGGCTAATCATTTAAACCCGCACTCATGTGACAATCATAGGATATTTGAAAATAGCTAGGTAAGCTGATCAGTCACTCTGTTCCCAAGAGACTATGCCAAGTCCTTTTACGTCACTTGCATATCCAAAGGTAACAGTGCTCGCATCCAATGAGAATGTTGTATATTATGCAACCAATACTCAATCTTGTCAGTTATAGTGTCCTTGACACTATAGCTTAACAACCAGTATTTCCATAATCCTTATCAGAATACCCTCATTCCCGAAGATCTCTATCTCCTAAGGTATCCATAATTAAGATCTTTTAGATCACCATCTATAACGTCTTAAGTTCTTGAAGATAAGACTTTGAGATCACTATCTCAAAAATCTTTTCATCTTTGAAGACATTGTTATTACTGCAATCAAGTGTTTTATCTCGTTAGTAGGATTAGTAACATTTACTACTCCCACTGCATGGCAGATTTTTAACTTTCGTACACATCTAGCATACACCCGGCTTCTTGCAACTAATGCACAAGGGCAAGTAGTTCTAGCATTTACTTCCTCAACTCTTTGAGGTCTTATCCCTTTAGACAGGTCAGTACCATATCTTAAGGGAATGAAACCTTAATTGGAATTTTCCAGAAAATGGAATATATATCCAAGGTGTACCATTAATGCGATGGTTCCAATGCCCTCTTCTCTTTGCTTCTGAACATCTTCAGAACTAAGATCTAAGAGGTATCTTTGAGATCATATCTCAAGGTATGGAACAGCTAGTATACAAAACACTTATTATTATTATCCTTATATCATTCTAAATGATTAGGATATCATCTACATATAGCATGATGAACACAATGGCACTCCCACTAAGCTTCACATGGTACATCAAGATTCTATCTGAAATCACAACATTTATAATTTCATCAAATCTTATGTTCAATCTACAAGAAGCTTATTCGAGTCCATATATGGAGTTTCTTTAGCTTGCACACCTTGCTTTCCTCAACCATGAATCCCTGGGGCTACTTCAGGTGAATATCCTTGGAGAGATATTCATAGAGGAATACAATCTTGACTCACATTTTGAAAATGCTTAGTCAAGTTGTGTAGCTAGAGTTAGCTATATTCTGATAGATTTAAGCATGGTCGTTGAAGAGCAAGTCTCATCGCAAGCGATGCCTTCTCTTCGGTATGTAGCTCATGGATATGAACCGTGCTTTGAAGGTCTCTACTTTCTCATCAGGTTCCCTCTTTCTCCTGAAGATCCATTTACACCTTAATGGGATTTACCCATATAGGTGGATCCTCGAGGGTCCATATACAAAACTTGTATATGAAGTATGCATTAGACTTTTATTGCTAACATCCATCTTTCCATGTCATGATCCTCAGGAGCTTCATCACATGAAGTCCGATCATTTCCAGACTTAACTGACACATAGAATACATCCTCAAACTTATTTGAAGAAGTATTAGTGTTTCATCTTCAATTATTCTTTTAGTTTCCAATTTCAGGAGCCTCATTATCTTTTCAAGATTAAATGCGTTCCTTTACTTCATTTTCATCTTGATTCTCAAGAGAGTCATCCTCTGTGAATCACATTCTCAGAGATGAGATCTTTTAAGAATCTCAAGGTCATAAAGTAGGTATCCAATACCATCCTTTATTTTCCTAATGAAGTAGCACTCTCCAGTACCAGATTCCATATTACTTGCATGGAACCTTATTAAGGATATATATTGTAGTCTCTACTACATATATACCTTGGAAACTAATAGATAATTATGCTAATATTCATCATTGATCATATCATGTCACACATGATCCAATTGTATCTCCCTATAACTCTTATTGAGTTTAGGTTTATTAGGAGGAGTGAGATAGAAATGATATTCATATCTCTATAAGGTATTCTATGAATTCATCTAATAGGTACTGACTACCTAGATTAGATCAAATTCATTTAGTCTTCCTTAAAACTTTGATTCTAAATCAAAATTGTGAAATCTATGAACATTTTAAAGGTTTCTAAGTGAAGAGAAGAAATCTCATATTATAAATAATCATCAATAGATATCACATATCCACAATGTTTATTCTGAGCTAGATGATTCACATACATCAATATGTATGAGATCTTGAATACCTTGACATCTTACACCATTTCAAGGAAGGATGTATTGGACATTTTTACTTTTGAATACAATATTCACAAGTATGTAAGATTTGAACCTTCAGACAATCTAAGATTTCATCTCTTACTAGTCTATTGATCACATCAATAGACAAATGTCCAAGGCTTGATGCCAGATCATTGTTAAATGATCTTCATCCTCCTATTGATCTTTTAAGGTTTAAATTTCAGTATTAGAAATGTTAATGAATCATTCATTAATTTTCTAATTTAATAGAGTCCACTAGATTTTAGATTACTATCTAAAATATCTCCATCATAACTCTTTATGATAGATCTATTACAGAATTCATGTTTATTTCCAACATTTAGAAAAAACAATGATAATATTCTGATATCTAGGTTATAGAGACATTCTCTAAGACCAAGGGCTCTCCCACTGAAAATAACAAGTCCATCTATCTAACAGAGATTGTTGCAACAATTGCACCAATGTCCATGTGGATGACTATTAAACCTTAAAATCAAATTTTATAGTCTTCTAATACATATGTAACTAATTGCAAGTGTCATTAGAAGAATGAGATACAATTATTAGACTTTTATCTTATCCAATAAGAAAGTCAATTTCAATGATTAAATGTGAATTATTCCGATGTACTATCCGAGTCCTTCTCTAAGGATCTAGATAGGCTTGATAGTCATACTATCTATACATCAGCTTATTGCAGTATCGGCATTCATCCAACTATTTAGATGTCATATGGAAGTCACAAAAGTATTGTCAACTCTTTGACTTTCCTTCTTACTTGGGTCTAACCCATGCTTCTACTGCGCTCCCTTTATTTATAAACAACCATTGCTTTAGATGAAGGATCTCTTATGCTGAATTCAAAAGATTTCAATATAAGAGCATTTCAACATTTGTACATGCTTCATTAAATTCATACAATATGAATATTCTAAAGTTTCATGAATGACTAGAGTAGAAATAGTAGAATGACGACACTCATCGTATCTACATCCATCTGAACTCTTAAAAAAATTGGTTCAAGTAGGTACTCAAACAATTTTGAATACATCATCTCTTATAGAGCTACCATTCAACATGATGCAGAGAACCACGTCATTCATGATTAAATGTCGAGAGCACATATGCATGCCTGAACATCTTCTTAGAATTTTATAAGGATTATTTGACAATTACGATCATCATCGACATGCCACTTCCAAAGTACATTCGATGAGAGATCAAGACTATAAAGACATACAAACCCTAGGGTTGTAGTCCTATTTTTTTATTTAATTGTCACTCCTTATTATTATGAGGAAACTTGCACATTGCAACCACATACAATATGTATCCAATTGCAAGTACAATATCTTAATCATGGATCCAATCCATGATATTTTACTGGTTATTATTGAGTATAATATTGAGTGGGTTTAATGAAGGATTATCTGAAATAAGAAATTTACATAAGTATATATATATATTTATATATATACATATTTTACTTCGATTTAGGAATTTTTATATCAAAGTTGTCTTGCCTTGTCAACAATGAAAGTTCATTCCCTTTAATCACTTTCAATGTAAGAGATATACTTACCAATATATCTCAAGCAAGATCAGGGATCTCCTTCCTTATCTTTGTCACATCCCAATAATATGAGAACCTGTGACTCGGATAAAAAGAAGCGGGAACACATTCTGCCTTGCAAGTCTAACTTGCATCTCCCAATTCGATCTTTAATACCCGGGCCCACCACCCCTAAGGTGATGTTAACCCGTCATTAATTGAACCAACCGTCAACAGGAATACAACTCGCTATGCGCAATCCAATACCGCCCCAATAATATGAGGACCCGATATTGGTGTTACTACGCATACGTCCTTACTCTTTCGAGAAGCGACGAGCCCGATCCAAATAGATCGTATGCAGGAGCTGACACTTCGGACAAGCATCTCCTACATACAATATCTGGCGACAGACCCCTTCGCCTTGACGAGAGACCATGGATGTCATTTATGTGATCCTCCACCTCATATTCAAATTTTAATTAATTATTATTAATCATATTCATATAATTAATTCTTCCAAGGGAAATACACATCTATTCATAATAGAGTGTTTTTAATTGGATATAATTAACTTAATCACATTAAATTAATTATCAATCCAATTCAATCGACAAACTTGATTTTACTTGAATATATGGTATTATCTCAAAGTAAGTATTAATTAGAATTTTAATAATTAGAAAAATACATCATGATCTCTCAGGCATCATTCGTTTCCTACCCGCTGTCATGGCCAGTACCGGCGGGAGTGGGACGGACCGCAACCGGTGCGATCCGCTACCCCAACGCTCCCCGACTAGACACCATATCCGCCTCGAGAATAAATAATGCCGAGCCAATCACTTTGTACTTGAGATGATCATCAGTTCTTCAACCAAAATTATACTATATAGTAATAATCAAAAATAAGTTTAGATTATAAGGAAATTTGCTAAACAAATTCCCAATCCTATTCAAGCAAGTTGTTTGTTGATTGTGTTTCCAATTCTGATCTAGATCAAATCTAATCATTTTATTGGTTGAGTCCAAGTCAATTAAGGATATAATCATCATTAAATATTTCTCAAATATTTTCAATAATTATTTCATCAAATTAGCAATTAATTTCACTAATTGACATTCACTTGGTTCTTGATTAGGAATGTAATTTCAGAGGTGACCCCTACTTACTAAAATTAACATATCTCAATCAAAACAAATCCAAATTATGCAAAATCAGTTTTATAAGATTGCTAATTTGATTTATGACAGAACCTAAGTGATATTTCACATATTTCTAGGCGGAACAAAATAGTAATTAACTCATTAATCATGTTAAGATTCGCAGTTCCCGCAACAGTGAATACATGTTCATTAAAACGACCATATCTCGAGCAAACGGAATCCAAATTACGTAAGCTCAGATCCTATGGTTTCCTTATTTAGTGAGGAACAAAATTCAAGTGATTAATTCGTGTTTAAACATTTTAAACAGGGCCGAATTTATTCACTAAACAGTTATACGAAAATCAAATACGACAAAAACTTTCGCGACCTTAACAAACCCAAGTCATCCTATATTTACAGATCGTATCCAAAACCTTCGACCTAAGGCTCTGATACCACTTGAAAGATATGGGATAATCCTCAAACGCATCATGGAAGCATGAGCATCGTATCGAATACGACGAAGAACGACTAGTCATACTAGGTGTTCTATGCAGCGAAATTCAAAAACATTTCATGCAATGAAACCACATGATCCAAGAACGATTCTCAGATCGTTTCATCTAGAACCACATCAAGTATAAAGGAATACCTCTTGTAGCGTGGTTGATCGAGTCTCTACGAAAATAGATCTCTTGTCTCAAGTCCGATCGTCGGAAAAGACGCTTGCGAGCGCGGGGATGAGTCGTGTAATCCTCACAATCCAAGAAGTTGATCCAAGCACGGTGAACTCCTGATCTCATCGTACGAGATCGAAACACCTTCTTCGCGAGCGTAGCACTCCAAAGAAGATGGAGAACCGGAGAACGTCGAGGTGGCAGTGCGGTGGCGAAGCGACGATGAAAACTCTCCTCTAGGGTTTGGTGGACGGCCACCAAGGGGAGGAGAGAAGAGGCTTTGACGTGTGGAAGAGGGAGAGAGATGTGTCTCAATTGCATAACCTTAGAGAGCATGGTATGCCTCTCTAATTATAGGGTTTTGGGATTCATGGATCACAATCCATGGGACACATATAATCAATGGATGAGATTGATTTATGTTCAATCCAATGGTCAAGATTGTTGTTGGTAAAAACCAACAACTAATAATCTAATTTAGATCAAATATATTTGATAAATCAAATACAATTCAATCTTAAATTAAATCAAGCAATTAAGGAGATAATCTTCATGGAGATAACATCTCCTCATGAAACATGGTGGACGACCACCAATTCCATATAGGACTTGGGAGCCGTCCACATGTTTCCATGTGGAGGCAATCTCTTGAAATCTCATGAGATTGCATATCTCCATGAAAATCTCCATTAATTTCCAACAACTTTTGTTGTGATTTATTCTTCAAAAATAATTCATAATTAATTTTGAGAATATTGCAATCTTACCATTGGAATTTTGTGAATCATATTTACAACCCAAAACAAAAATATAATTTACATTTTCAATTAATTACACAATGTGTATCCAATACACATCAATAATTAATTAATAAATATAAATGATAATTAGCTCTCTCTAATACAATATAAATCACATTTATAATATATTATGAATAATTGGATATTGCTATCCACATTATTCTTATCCACAATAATTAAATCACATTTAATTATATTGGATAATTTCCACATACATCAAGATAATTAAATCACATTTAATTATCATTCTCTTAATGCTCAGATATAATTCAACTATGGAATTACTCTTGAGCCCCTTCAAGAATAATGCAATTTTTTCGCAGATACTTGGAGATTAGGACAGGACGATTGTATTGTTCCACGTATAGTGACTCGGATATTGAGATCACATCTACAATCCTGATCTCATGGACCTCTCATAGATGCTTGATTAAATCAAGGTCATAAACATAATCTTCTCATTGCATCTGAATCTCAATCAGATCAATGTCCAATACATGGACTAAGATTAGGTCACTTCTCTACTGAGAGGAGTCACTAAAATCCAAACATGTTTCATCACTCCCTCGGAATGGAAGCGTCATGGTTATACAATCGTTTATGATCAAATCACCCTGTACATCCTACATTCTGGAAGACCTATGATCAACATGAAGATATATATCAATTTTACACTGTCATCTTTAGGGTTTGATCACCAAGTTTCTCAATCTTGGTCACTGGGAATCGGTATCGATCATATGCTTTCCCAAAGCATATATTATACCTTTAAATTCTTGCATTGCTTCCAAAGCACGACAACCATGAATGGAATTTGATCGATCCCAATACCTCATGAGTGAGCTCATGTCTTCCGGTTCACATGTGAACCTGTATGTTCCCTTTGAGAGATCGTATTACTCATATGCCCTTACGTGCACACCAGCTCGCCGATGTATAGACCTTGGTTAGGTTATCAACCTATTGGTCTGCCAAATGTACACACTCAGACATATAGTAACACATATGTCTCTGGTCAGAGGATGTGTGCCTATGTTGTGACAGTATTCAACATAGGTCTTTGGTTATCTCATTCTCGTTAACTCAATCCTTCGACTCAACTAATCTGACACATCTGAATCACTATTCTCATGCAGAGGACCTGCATCAAGAGGTCGGTCAGATATCAGCCATATGAGAAAGGATTGCTATCTCCCAATCAGGCTGGAGATCATCACTTAATAATCATTTGATGGTTCTTGATGAGTCCTCTATCTAACTCCTTAGATATTCATCCAAGCACCAGCCTCTATGATTCAATAACTGAATCAAGAGTTGTATGATCATTAAGATGGTCATGATATATAACCCTAATTGTACTAAGGGACCTATTATGCAAATTGATTATTCTTCATTTCAGATCAGGGAATGATATTCGCAATAATATTTATTGCATGATGGCTCGTCGTGGGCTCGCATGTCCAACACAAATTTCCTCACAATAATGAGGATTGACAATTAAATAAACAATAGGACAAGAACCCATGGTTTATGTGTCTCTAAAGTCTTGATCTCTCATCGAGTGTGCTTTGGAAGTAACATGTTGGTGATGATCGTAATTATCAAAATCATTCTAAAAAACTGAAGAAGTTGTTTTGGCAAACATATGAGCTCTCAACATTTAATCATGAATGACATGGTACGCTGCATTATGCAGAATGATGGCTTGATAAGAGACGATGTACTAAAAAATGTTTAAGTAGGTGCCTGAACCTAGGTCCTTTTGAATTAGTATGTGAAGGATATGGCGAGATCCTTAAGCGCATCATGGAAGCGTGAGGATCGCATTGTATGCGATCAGGAGCGCCTAGTCGCACTAGTTTCTCCATGCAACGGAAATTAAAAATTTTCATGTGACGAAACCACATGATCCAAGAATACTTCTCGGATCATTTCGTCTAAACCACAAACAAGAAATAGGCTTACCTCTTGAAGCGTGGTTGTGATCGAGTCTCTAAACGAAGAGACCTCCTGTCTCAAGTCCGATCCGACAGTGGAGACGCTTACGAGCGTGTTGATGAAACATGTGCTCCTCGCAATCCATGGTGAGGATCCAAGCGCGAATCTTCATATCTCGTCACATGAGATACGATGTATTCTTCACGAGCGAGGCGCACCGAAGGAGATGAAGATCTACAAGCAATTGATCCGACAACATAATAATGACGTTGTGGCGATGGAGACTCTCTCTAGGACATCCATGGTGGACAACCACAAGAGAGAGATGGAGAGAGGGCGTGTAGAGAGAAAGATAGAGAGAGCCTTGTATTTCTCATTAGCATATGAAGAGCAAGGAGTGCCCTTCTATTTATAATATTTTGGGATCCATAGATCTCAATCCATGGGCAACACAAATCCAGGGCTTACATTGATTTGTGTTTCTTTTAATGGCTAAGATTTTATTGGTAAAAAACCAACAATAATTAGTTTAATTTAGATTAAATGTATATTGATAAATCAATATGATTTAATCCCAAATTAAATCAATCAAGCATGGAGATTATGGAATGAAGATTGCCTCCTTCGATAATATGAGATTTGGTGGCAATCTAATGTAATCTCATGATATCTCATGAGATTACATTATTCCATGGAAATCTCCAAGATTTACAACAACACTTGTTGTAAATTATTCAACAAAAATAACTCATGATTATTGCAATCTTACCATTGGAAAATTGTGAATCACATTCACAACCCAAAATAAAATGTGAATTACATTTTCAATTAATTGTCCAATGTGAATCCAATTTACATCAACATTTAATTAACAAATGTAAATTACAAATTGCTCTCTCTCATATATTATAAATCACATTTATAGTATATATGATTAATATGGATAGTGCTATCCACATTATTCATATCCATGATAATTAAATCACATTTATTCATCTTGGATCTCTATTCTCATGTGCCCAAATAATGTGAATCACATTCACATTATTTACATCTTTGATAATTAAATTAAATATAATTATCTAAGATAACTCTCTTTATAATATGAATCAAATTCATATTATTCATGATAATTAAATCACATTTAATTATCCATTCTCTCAATGCTTGGATACTTATATCAACAATGAAATTATCCTGAACTCTTTCAAGGATAATGTGCTTTCTCCGCGAATACTTGGAGATAAGGACAGTGCGATTGTATTGTTCCATGTATAGTGACTTGGATATTGAGATCGCATCTCAAATACAGATCTCGGGCCTCCCATAGATGCTTGATTAAATCAAGACCGTAAATCTAATCTTCTCATTGTATCTTAATCACATTCAGATCAATGTCCAACATTTGGACCAAGATCAGATTACTTCTCTACTGAGAGGAGTCACTAAATTCCAGACCCGTTTCATCACTCCCTAGGAATGGAAGCATCATGGTTATACAATCGTTTATAATCACATCACCCTCAGGTATTCCCAATACCTGTATATCCTGCATACTGGAAGACCCAGAATAAACCTGAAGTATTAGATCTCTTTTCACTGTCTACTTCAGGGTTTTATCTTTAAGTTTCTCATTTGATTATTGGGAGTCGGTATCGATCATATACTTTCCAAAAGCATATATCATAACCAGGCGTTGGTCATATACTTTCCAAAAGCATATATCAAACCTACAAATTCAATCAAGCTTCCAAAGCGAGACGACCGTGCACAAAATTTGATTCTTCCCAATATCTCATGAGTGAGCTCATGTCTTCCGATTCAGTAATGAACCTGTATGATCCCTTTGAGAGATCGTATTACTCATATGCCCTTGTATGCACACCAACGCGCTGGTGTATAGACCTTGGTTAGGTCATCAACCTATTGGTCTACCAAATGTACATACTTAGACATACAGTAACACAACTGTCTCTGGTTAGAGGATGCATGCCTATATCGTGATAGCATACGACATAGGACTTTGGTTATCTCGATCTCGTTAAGTCAACTCTTTGACCTAACTACTCTGACACCTCCGAATCTCTATTCTTATGCAGAGGACCTGCATCAAGAGGTCGGTCAGATATCAACCTTTGTGAGAAAGGATTGCCATCTCCTACTCAGGATGGAGATCATCTCTTAATAATCATTTGACGATATTTCATGAGTCCTCAATCTAACTCTTTAGATATTCATCCAAGCACCATCCTCTATGATTCAATATTGAATCAACAGCTGTATGATCATCAAGATGGCCATGGTACATAACCCTAATTGTACTAAGGGACCTATTATGCAAATTAATTATTTTTCATTTCAGATCAGGGAATGATATTCACAATAACATTTATTGCATAATGGCTCGCCGTGGGCTCGCATGTCCAACAATATGAGTGTGGATATGATGAATGTCATCATTCTACTATTTCTACTCAAGTCTTTCATGATATGTCATATTATTTATATTGTATGAATAGGATGAAGCAATAATAAATGCTGAAATACTCTTACATTGAAGTCTATTAAGGACATGCTCAATTTAATAGATCTCTTATCTTAAGCAATAGTTGTTTAAGCATTAAGGAAGCGTAATGGAAGCATGGATATGTTCCATGTAAGAAGGAGAGTAAAAGAGGTGATTGTACCTCTGTGACTTCCATACATATGACATCCAAAGAATTGGATGAATGCCAATACTGCAACAAACTGATGTATTGATAGTAACTATCTAGACTATCTAAGATCCTTAGAGAAGGACCCGATAGCGCATCGAGATATTCTACATCTACATATATATAAATTGACTTACTTATTAGATAAGAATAAAGTCTAATAATTGTATCTCCTTTTAGTAACACTTGGAATTGGTTGCATATGTATTAGAAGACTAGAAAATTTGATCTTAGGGTTTAATAGTCATCCACATGGGAGCTGATGCAATTGTTGCAACACTCCATTGGATAGAAAGACTACATATTTTCAGTTGGAGAGCCACCAATCTTAGAAAATGTCTCTATGACCTAGATATTTCTAATATATTCATTATTTATTTCTAAACTTGTTAGAAATGGACATATATTTTGGAATAGACCTATTATAAAGAGTTATGATGGATATATTTTAAATATAATCTAACATCTAGAGGACTCTACTAAATTAGAATATTAATGAATGGTTCATTACATTTCTAATATTGAAATTTAAACCCTAAAAGATCAACAGGAGAATGAAGATCATTTGACAATAATCTGGCAACAAGCCTTGGACATATGTTTATTGATAAGATCAATAGACTAGTAAGAGATGAAACTTTGGATTGTCTAAAAATTCAAATATTACATACTTGTGAATGTAGTATTCATGTTAAAATGTCGGATGCACCCTTCTCTGGGAATGTTGTAAGATGCCAAGTTATTCAAGGCCTCACACATATTGATGTATGTGAACATTAATGATATGTGATATCCATTAATGATTATTCATGGTATGGGATTTCTTCCTTTGCCTATTAGAAAACTTTAAAATGTTCAAAGATTTCATAGTTTTGGTTAAGAATCAAAGTTAGAAGGAAGATGAAAAGAATTTGATCTAACCTAGGTAGCTAGTACCTATTAGATGAATTCAAGGAATACTTATAGAGAAAATAATATCATTCCTATATCACTCCTCCTAATATACCTTAGCTCAATGGAGTTGTAAAGAGATGCAATTAGATCATGTTCGACATGATCTGAACAACGATGACACTTAGCTTAATTACCGCTTAGTGTCTAGGTATATATGTAGTAGAGAGTGCAATATATATACTTAGGAAGATTTCATGCAAATATGAACCCAAAAACTCCTCGTGAGCTATGGTTTGGAACCAAGTTTTGTATCAGACACTGGATGATTTAAGGATTGCTTGGTCCATGCTATAACATGGATGCAAGAAATCTGGAATCTTGCACTTGAGAGTGCTACTTCATTAAGAAGTAAAGGATGGTATTGGATGCCTACTTTATGACCTTGAGATTCTTAAAAGATTTCATCTCTAAGAATATGATTCTAAGAGAATGACTTTCTTGAGAATCAAGATAAGAATTAAGTAAAGGGACTCATTGAATCCTGAGAGGATAATGAGACACCTAGATTCAGAAACTAAAAGGATAATAGAAAGATGAAACACTCATACCTCTTCAAATCAGTTTGAGGATGGTGAGATCATCTAGAGGGTATAAATTCCATGTGTTAGAGAAATCTAACAATGATCGAACTTCATATGATGAAGCTTCTGTAGATCATGACATGGAAAGATGGATGTTAGAAATAAAGTCTAAAGTAGACTTCATACACAAGTGTTATGTATAGACCCTCAAGGATCCACCTACTGGGGTCAAACTCATTGGGTGTAAATGGATCTTCAAGATAAAGAGGGAACCTAATGAGAAGGTAGAGACCTTCTGTAAAGCCTTGAACTTGGCATATCTCGGATCCTATATAATAAGATCCGGCTTGTCAAGAGAAAACCAACAAAATTTGTTTCGTGTGAATCAGACTTCGTTTCGAATTGTTATGATTTTCGGAAGAAAGAGAAGTAAGGAAGGATAAGATGTCATTAACCCATAATGATGGTCATTAAAACTATATAAACATGATTAAAGAAACTAATGATGGATTGAAAACCGCTAATGATCATTAGCAAATACTAATCAATAGTTAGCAAAAGATAGGCATAAGCCACAAAAGTTAAATCGTGATTAGTGAAAGTTAATCACGATTAGTGTTAATTAAGCGTCATTAACGAATCTAGAATCCTCTAGAATGTTCTAACTTAAGCCCCAAGTTTGGGATAAGTTTTGGCCAAAACCATGGGCCGCTAAACCATGGTTAAGGTATAAACCATGGTTTTCTAACCATGGTTAGTGGTTTTCTGGAGCCTATAAATAGACCCCCTACCCATTCATTCTCTACGATTTCCACTACCATCACCACCCCAAGGGCTAGGGTCGAGAGTTCGGGAGGAGGAGTGAGAGGCGAGGGAGGAGCGCTAGCGAAGCGCTGTCGGGAGAACGAGGAGGAGAAAGGTATGATCCTCTCTTAGTTTGTTTCGTAAGCTAGGATTTCAATTCATCCTCTTTTCTTCCAAGCTTTGTTCGTGATTCATCTTTCTTTCTGATTCGTTTTCTGTTGTGGTTCGAGGAGAAATCTGTGTAACACCCTACTTAGGTGCGGGCGGCTATGCACGTTAGTGAACCCTGTGATTCGTCACACATTCACTCCTCTAAGACGCGTGGTGTCTACCGATTCTCCATCGCTTATGTTTTTATTCTTTCAATTATGCTTTTACAGTTATTTTGATGGAGAAATCTTTGTAATACCCTACTTAGGTGCGGGCAGCTATGCACGTCAGTGAAGCCTGTGATTCGTCACACATTCACTCACCTAAGATGCGTGGTGTTTACCGATTCTTCATCTCTTGTTGTTTGAGTATATTCTTTCAGTTTTACTGTTGTTTTCCTCACGATTGATTTTATAGAGGAAACTCTTTTCATTTTTATTTTGAAATATGTCCCGATATAAGGGGAAATTCTGCCAAAATTTTCCGAGAAATATATCCCGATATAAGGGGAAACTCTGTCGAAATTTTCCGAGAAACATGTCCCGATAAAAGGGGAAACTCTATCGAAATTTTCCGAGAAATATGTCCCGATATAAGGGGAAGCTCTACTGAAATTTCAAGAGAAAATATGTTCTTGGCGTTCTTCGTGTTCTTCGTTCGTTCTTAGCATTTTTGATACGAAAATAAAATTCGATCTTTTTAGGAGCCTTAAGACATCCTTTCTAAAAACGAAACACGATAAAGCCTTGCATACATGAGAGAGAGCTCGATTAGGTAACAAAATCCTTCCTTTTGCTCTTGGGTTTTCAAACAAGATTATTGAAATTCTTGATTTTATGTTCTGTGCTATAAAGAGCCCTAATTTTGGCTATTTTTGAAAAAGTCTGAATAGTTGCTTTGTGATTCCCACTAAAATAAGGTTTAAGCATCAAATCGATGCGATGGCTTTGAAAGTTAGGGTATGGGAGTTAAAATAAGCATAAATACGAATATATACGCCTATGAATAATATATATGTGAGTCTATACTAAGTATTGCTGATTATGTAAATCGAAGACTTAACGAAAGAATTATATCATGGGAATTGATGTGGTTTGAGTTGGATCCTGAAAAGGATCGTGTGTCACGTTAAGGATGACTGGGAGTAGAACTACAGGTCGGACATGCAACCTATAGGTTTGTCGGAAGGAACCCGTATTGGCGTTTTCCTACCTAGGTGGTACATGGTTGCCCTGTTATGATAAGTGTGCACGAAATGAATGTTTTTGTAATGCGTGGTACCGAGAGCCAATATCTTCGGGTTGAATGGCGGAAGATGTGGTCGTGCCATGTGGAGGCACGGGTGGTTCAATAGCGGCTGGGTCACGATAATATGTATTTAAAGCTGCTAGGTTATATGATTAAATGTTAGTCTGAGGTTTTAAGCAACCGAGTCCTTGAGGACGGTGTGCTCATTTGTTTTCCAGGCTGAGGGTTTGAGACCCTGTTTACTAAAAAAATTGTCAGGGTAGTATTGGAGGATTGGTTGAGGTGACGTGCGGCGGCATAAGTTTACCAAGATCAACACAATCTCCAATCCCGAAGTATCCACAGCTTTGGAGTCCAAGAATGGTGGGGTTCCCCTGGACTAATCCCTGATGTGGAATAGAAAGGAATAAGACTTAAATTAATGAGAAGGAATATAACTTTTAATGATAACAAGTTTTGCAAAATTACACAATTTGTTTTCTTTTCTCTTCTTCGTTACTTAGCATTCGCTAATTTTTATCCTATGATTTATGAAAAACTCAACATGTGTCAGTGAGCCATCACAAGGACTTTAGTAATCCAGCCAGCTTACATAGTAGACATCCAGCCAGCCAGAGCAGCTTTACTTTGTAAGGTAGTTAGTAATCTTTCTGTGTATTTCCTTTCAACTGATGTAGATGTAGATGGTTGTAGTTGAACAATGGATCATGTAAACTTTATTTTGTGAAAGGAAAAGTGTTGAAATACTTTCTTCTGAATATACTTTATTTGCAGTCTGTTTCTGAATGTTAGTTGTGATTGCTGGATAAATTATTGCTGAGTAACTAGATCCGGTTATGGGAGGATCCAAAGGCTCTAGAATTGGGGTCGTGACACCTTCAAAGCACATCTCGTAGCCATGAGCTATACACAGAAAGAAGACATCGCTTGCGATAAGACTTGCTTTCTAGTGAACATGCTTAAATCTATCAGAATATTAATAACCATAGCTACCAACTTGACTATGACATCTAGAAGGTGGAAGTCAAGATTTCATTCCTCAATGAGGATATTCATTTGAAGTAGTCCCATGGCTTCATTGTTGGAGAATGCAAGGTGTAGAACTCCATCCATAGACTCAAATAAGCTTCTTGTAGTTGAGATATTAGATTTGATGAAATTATAAATATTATGATTTCAGATAGAACCTTGATGAACCATGTGAAGCTTAGTGGGAGTGCCATTGTGTTCATCGTGCTAAATGTAGATGATAATAAGTATTTTATGATCCGGTTGTTCTATACCTTGAGATATGATCTCAAGGATGCCTCTTAAATCTTAGTTCTGAAGTTGTTGAGAAGTAAAGAGAAGAGGGCACTGGGACAATCACATTAGCAGTACACCTTGGACATATTTTGTTTTTTGGAAATCTCCAAGGAAAGCTTCTCCCCCTTAAGATATGGTACTGACCTATCTAAAGGGATAACACCTTAAAGAGTTGAGGATGTGAACGCCAAAGCTAAATGCCCTAGTGCATCAACTATGGGAAGTTCAGTGTATGTTAAATGTGTATAAAAAGCCAGATGCCTGCCATGCAATGGGAGTGGTAAAATGTTACCAATCATACTATGAAGTTAAAATACTAAATTGCAGTAATAATCAACATCTTCAAAGGCACGTGATTTTTGAGATAGTGATCTCAAAGTCTTTAAGAAATTAAGACTTTAGAAATAGTGATCTAAAATGTCTTACCTACAGATACCTTGCTAGACTTAAGACTATGTCTTAATCTAAGGCGATAGAGATCTCCAAGCATAAGAGTATCACTTACTGGCTATAATAATTATCGAGTTATAGTGACAAAGACACAATAACTACTTTAACAAGATTGAGTATTGGTTGCATAAGATGCAAGGTTCGCATTGGATGCGAGCACTGTTACTGGGGGATTATTTGGAGAAGAAAGAAACACAACATTGTTTTAAGATCCATTAGTGAAGTTGAATATCATGCCTCTACAAATGGTGTCACCAAAATCCTTAGGTAAAAATGCTATTGAACCGATGAAGATGTTCAATGATAACCAAGCCACAATAAATATGGCCAACAATCTTGCTATGCATGATAGGACGAAGCATGTGGAGATCAACATACATTTTATTTGTGAGAAGTTTGATATAAGAGAGTTTTGATCAAATAACCAAGTTGCCGGTTTCTTCCCAAATGAGGCCTAGTGTGCAATTTTGGTTAAACATAGGTAAGTTAAGTTGAGTTTAATTGACATGTATGCCCAATTTGAAGGGAGTGATAATGTTATTATTATTATAAATTGATAAGCGGATCTTTGTACGAGGACCATTACCCACCTTTGTTTTTTCCCTCTACATAGAGTTTCTCCTATTTCTTGTAGCGGAGTTGAACCCTATCTCTTGGAACCTATGAGTTATGCCTTACCAAATAAGTTATGCATTGTATCTCAGTTGTTACATGGTTCTCCAGTTTTGCAATTGGGATAAATATTTTTTTTATTTATCCAGATAAAATGAGATTCATAAACGATATCTTTCACTGGTGAAAATATTTTTCATATTCCAAATAAAAACAAGATTCAAAAATCCATCTGCATAAAAGAAAGTTGATCGATTAATACCCTAAAGCCATTTGGATAAGAGATCGCATTCTTATTTGATCGATTGGTATGAGGGGCAATAAAGAAATAAGTATCATTGACAAAGATATAATTGATGATGTGATCATAATGTGACCATCTTATTTTGGATCGTTTATCCTAAGATAAAATCTCTTTATTCCTGGATAAGGGGACATGAACCCTTCAGACTGCAACACTTTCAGAGAACTGGAAAGTTGAGAATGTAACTAACTCTTTCAGACATAAAATAAGTGATCTTTTGTGTAAATTACTCTACTTTTGAAAGGTTGAGAATATAACACTTTATTATAACTTTGGAAGAGCTTAAAATTATGTCTTAGAAAATGCTGCTTTGCATCATACATTTACAGCAACACAGGTTCAGAAATACTGGCACATAACTGGCAATCAAGAGTGCTTGTAGAATTTAAAAGAGCTCGCGAATTATTATTATTATAAATCTCAAGGAATGTTAAATTACAGCATTCACTCAAGGCAAAAGAAATCAGAAAACGCTTTCAGACAACTGGAAATTAAGAGGGCTTGTAGTATTTGGTTGGGACGAATGGCATCTTGGTAACAACTCCATCATATGCCTTCCCGCGCACAACAATCTTGACCTCGGTCCCAGCCTTGTGTGAGCCTGACTTCACATAGCCCATGGCTATGTTCTTCTTCAGACATGGGCTGAACCCCCCACTAGTCACCTCCCCAATCTTCTCCCCCGAGGCATTCGTGATCTCACTGTGACTGCGAGGTGGTGGACCTGTGGAGAAGAATCCAACACGCCTTACTGCTGGTCCCTCTGCAAGTTGCTTGAGGATGACCTCAGCTCCCAGGAAACCACCTTCTGCTCTCCTCCTCTTGCCTATAGCCCAATTTAGACCTGCTTCCACCGGTGTGACGTGTTGTTCCATGTCATTTCCATACAGGCAGAGACCAGCTTCGAGGCGCAGGCTGTCTCGCGCACCCAAACCCGTCAAGCGCACCTTATTTTCAGATCTTTCCAGAATTGCTTTTGCAAGGTCCACAGCATTCTCTGAGGGAACAGAGATCTCAAAACCATCTTCACCAGTGTAGCTGACAAAAATAAAAGAACATAAGGAAAATTCTTGGCATCCCATAATACAGAATAGCAGTTCATTGCACAAACAAAAAAACGGTATGCTAAATGCAGGGTCTGGGAAATAGATGGACATTTCGGGTCTATTGTATTTGTATTTGTACCTCTAGGTCACATGGCAAAAAAGGCTACCATTCCTAATTGGCACCCTATATCAGACACAAACAACAAGAACAACAAAACACATTATGTAGGAGTCAGCCACATAGATTATTTGCCTCCGTTCAGATCTATTTTTGGTCATTCTTTGACTTAAATCTAAATAACTAAGATCCTCGGATAGTCTCCTTTCAACACTCCAGACATAAAAAGGTAAATGATTTCTAATAACAATGGGCACAAAAAATATAAGAAAAAAGTGAATAAAGTAGGATATTCAAATTATTCCGAGACAAGTATGTATCAGCCAAGGCTGCGCAATGGTGTACAGTGTACACCACTTAAATCCTTCAATTACATGGGAGGCTGACCTGATGTGTAGCAAGCGGACGATTGTAAAGCACATCACTAGGACTACTCATGAAGTTCCGATGAATAATGCAACAGAACAGTAACAATTCAAAGCCTCAAAGGACATAACAAAATCAAAGGCAATGCAATGATTTCATCAAAGACCGTCATTCAAATATTACAATCTCAGCTTTTGATGGTTATCTCCTAACACGGTGCAAGATTTGAGTGCAAGATAAGCAAAATGCTCGACCTGAGTATAATCATCACAGAGGAATATATAGATATGATATACAGTCCCATGAAGACTTCAGAAATAAATGATAGGTTTCATGTAATCAAGAACCCTCCAGATCATTGAGCTCAAATTGAGAAAACATAGGCTATCATACTGTCCAAAGGCATATCATCTAAAAAAATGGGCTGATTTGCAATATGTTAGGCATAAATTTAAACCAAAAACTAAATATGAAAAAAATCAGTTTTGAATTGTTAATAAAAATAAGGGTTTTTATCACGTGCGGTGATCTTGAAGTAACAACTGATGCGGGAGGAGATGACGGAGGAGTTAAGATGGGAGAGGCGGGAGGGTTACATCGTGGAGGAGAGAGGAAAGAATAGTTGGGTCCACAAACAGAACTTAACAAATTTTTAACAGAAAATATAACGGAAATACTACATTGAAACCAATCAAAAGAATTACGTATCACATTATGACTTTTAAAAGTTCGGGGACGACAATGAAATCGAGTGTAAAGTTCAAGGACTTTATGTATTTACTTTAAGAACATTATTGCAAGCTTTGAGTTTTTCAATACAAAAATTTTGTTTCAAGCTTGAAATATGTATCCAAATTTATCATTCTAATTAACCTATATGTACCATTCTTCAGGTACTAGTGAAAATTTAAAATCTCGCCTTCCTCGAAACTAGTAAGACCTGCCAAATCTGCATCATTGTATTTCAATAAACTTTAGATTAAGTATTGTTGGACTAGTTTTGTTTGGACACACCATCAACTGGCAGTTGACAGAGTGCAACACTAGTCTTCCACGTGTCATTTTACTTAATTACCAATCAACTTTGAATGACTATCACTTAAAACTTCTACAGCATTTCAACAGTTAGAGAGGTCAAAGAAAAAGCAATCTAACAAAGAAAAGATCAAAATGCAGAATATTTCAAGATAAAGAGCAATGTTGAAGAATGTCTTTAGTGGCTCTCAAGTTTAGTTCCACACCATGTGATAGTGGGAGTTTGGTGTCTTGGTGGGGCTATATAAAGAACCACATACTCATTGTATCATTTGAGAAATATAATAGAATACCTAGCCCTTGAGGCAGTTCTCCCATGGTTTCATCTCACTTCTCACGGAGTAGGATTCCACATAAAAATCCATGTGTTCTATTCAAGGTTTGAAAAAACGAAAGGCGGAACGAGATGTTTTCCCTGGTGGTGGGGCGAGGCGTAGCCTTGAGGCGGTCGAGGCGTAAGCCTCAATTTGTATATGAAAATAATTAGAAAAATATAATAAATATATTTATTGGTAAAAGAATCTAATTTGACAGCCATATAATATATAACAATATAATATATGATGATATTACGAAGATAAGAACATGAAAAAAATGATATGTCAATGCCATAAACCTTTCTACTAAATTTCTACCTAATTAAAAAGAAATCATTGGCTATAACTATCACTAAAATATTTATCAAAAAGGGGTTGACTATAGTTGCAATTAAAGATATCCAAATTGTTGATATGAATCATATGATTTGAAATTTTATGCTGAACCCAGATGAAGAACGATCTAATGTCCCTCTGTCCTAATTTTTTTTCTTATATGGGTATTAGAATTCACATGCAGTTTCTTATATGGTTAAGGGTGCAATTGTAAGAGTTCATTGATATAATTGAACATGTTAATGGTAAACATGAATACGAAAGAGGTCAAATTTAAGTTTTCATCTTTTTTTGAGGCCATTAAGTTTTCATCTTGCATATATACATACTCAACAAATAGACATTTATAAACATACGAAGATACGAATAGGACTAATTATTTTCTTTAAAAAATGCTTGAAAAAATATCCAACGCCTTACCTAGCGCCTCGCCCCGCCTCACCTTGACCACCTCAGGCATCCGAGGTGCACGCCTCAGCCGGAGGGTCCAAGGCGGTCACCTCAAGCCGTTTTCTCACTGCCCGTTTAGCCTCAAGCATCTTTGTGCCTCGAGGCACATTTTTTCAAACCATGGTTCTATTTTATTAATCTTGCTTTGATTGGCTTCCGCCTTTTTTTACATGGTATCAGAGCAATCAATTCCAAAGTTTATTTTTAAAAAAATTATTATCAAAGCAGTTGTGTTTGGATCCCTTCATTGTTTTTTGGTGGGAGGCATTTGTACTCTAGATGTTCGTATTGCGGTTTTATTCTTTTATGCGTCGGAGATTGAATCAAGAAGTTGCAGATGTTCAACCGAGCGAGATGGGTTCTCCTTCGATCTAATCATGACGGTGGAGTTGCCCATCTCATATCCAAGAGCCCTCGTTGGGATCGCTCTCCAGAAAAGCTATAGCTCAAGTTCATAGCATATCTAGTGTCGTCATGTTCAAGAGCAATAACAACACGAACATCTCCCCTGCCCTCCAGCCGCATGAAGAAGGTTTTTAAGGTGGTGGCATGAGGGCTTCCTGTCCCAAGTGGTGGCACCAAGAACCCCCTAAAAGCCCCCTTCCACGTGCAAGGATGCGCGATTCTCCTGCAAGGGTGCCGTCGCCAACATCCGGCAAGCAGTGAGGCCACCTCGACAGTTGTTGCTGCAAATGGGTTCACCTCCACGCGAAGGAGATGGAGGCATCATCTCCTTGCTCCTCCAAAGATGAGAAAAAGAAATAGAACCATATGACTTGAAGGAGATGATGGTGTGGATTTGCACAGTTGTGGCACTGATTGTTTCTTCTCTAACGATGGGTTCCCTTCCATTGCTTATGATGCCACAAACAAGAGAAAAGAATGAACATATCTTTGTTGTGCTTTCTCAAGAAAATTGAAGTCTTAGCGTGCCTCTAGTTGTTCAGTTTTTTCTACAATGGGCCCGAAAGGTTACAGAAATTAGGAAAAGGAGAAGAGCTGTTGTTTTATTTTTTTAAAAAAAGGATGAAGCTACACGAAAAAAAAGAAGTTATGAAAAAAAGAACAGAAAAAAATCAAGGTGAAATGAAGAAGTTGCACCTGCTATTTGAGAAAAAAAGAAGGGAAAAAGATGGAGGAGATTAAGCTGCTTGACGGCTTTGTGGCCCACTTATGACCTTTTTTTCTTTAAGTCTATTTGCTCCACTAAAAAAAGAGGCAAAGAGGCCCAAGAGCCCTATATCACTTGAAAAAGAGACTAAAATATGTGACTAAAATGGAGAGCAACAGTAAAAAAACTCAAGGCTGATTTAAAAAAGAAAAGAAAAAGAGAATGACTGTTAAGAACAAAGGGGAGATAAAAAAGGGAGTCTGCCATGTGAAAAAAAGGGGGGCAGCATAGACTATAAAAAAGAAGGGTTGATTGACTGAGGGGGAAAATGATGAAGAATGGAAGTCCAAAAAATATTGGCATTTATAAAAAAAAAAGAGAAGAAGAAGAGATCAAAAAAATGTTGAGATGAAGAAGAAGAAGAGAAGTATCTTATTCTTTTGCCCTCTATTTATTCGTTCCCACAACTTGATCAAGTATCCTCATTTTTTTCGACAAGTATATGAGAAAGGGGGAGTGTTGGATAGTGGTTTCAAGACCCTACAAATATTTGAGGCACTCTATGTTAGAGTGGCCAAGTGTTCAGAGTACTCCTGGTGGGAGACTTATTATTTTTGCTCCATTCTCCATTGACAATAAACTCCTTATGTATGGATAGTGGTTTCAAGACCCTACAAATATTTGAGGCACTCTATGTTAGAGTGGCCAAGTGTTCAGAGTACTCCTGGTGGGAGACTTATTATTTTTGCTCCATTCTCCATTGACAATAAACTCCTTATGTACGGATATTCACACAATATGATACCGTGAACTGCAATGTGTATGGATATTCCCACAGCAATTTCCAGTGACCATGGACTCCACTATGTATGGATATTCCCATGGCATTCATTTTTTATTCGGCTCTCTAAGGAGATGGAGAAGTCTTTAGTGAAGAAGATATGTCGCGGACCAAAGTTCTCCCGATGGGAGACTCATTTCAGTTTGAGCCAATTCACACTCCAACCTCCAATTCCTCCTCACCAACATGTGATTGAGTGTTTTACTTATGTTTGTCCAAGATGAACATTGCATGCTCCAGCTTGAGGGGGAGTGTTGAAGAATGTCTTTGATGGTTCTCAAGTTTAGTTCCACTTCCACATCGTGTGATGGTGGGAGTTTGGTGTCTTGGTGGGGCTAATATAAAAAGCCCCACACCCATTGTATCGTTTGAGAAACATAATACAATACCTAACCCCTTGAGGTGGTTCTCCTGTGGTTTCATCTCGCTCCTCGCGGAGTAGGGTTCCACGTAAAAATCCATGTGTTCTATTTTATTAATATTGCTTTGATTCACTTCCGTATTTCATTTTTCTACAAGCATGACATTGACAAATAAATAGTAGAAAATAAAAAGATTCAGAGATTCATGAGCTTGGAGGAAACATAAGGGTACCCGGTTCTAGTCAAGAAACACTGAGATCCATTGATGTCTAATATTCTGAACTCTCCAAAGTATAATTTGCTCAGATCCTCCTTTGTAAGGGTTTGAAGTGCTGGAGCAGCGAGAGGACCCTGCACAGAAACCATACATGGAAAAAGTAAACACATTACACAGGAGGGGGGTACCCAAGAATAGAAATAAAGTGACAGGTTTGCATTTCTTAAGACTACTATTTATCTTGCAAAAGGATCTATATTCTATGATACTATAATAGAAAGCTATGGTGAACATTTGCAATTTGACATCCCGATGTCAAGATTGTGAAATTTAAACAAGGACTACAGCCGTATTCCAAAAACTTGATTCGTGTGCATTGCCACATGACAATGCGGTAAACTTGGAATTGATGATGTGCTATAAATCAAAATTAAATTCACCATAATAGAAAATAACAATGTTCGTAATTACTGACATTCTTCTATTTAGTTTCTTACCAAAAAACTTTGAAAACAACGCCGCATACTCATTTAATTTCTCGTCAAAAAAACACTGAAAACACCACCACCTTTTTTGAAAAAAAAACACTTTCCACTAAGCAAGATCATTATCTTTACTGACAGAGATTTCATCCCAACCACTTGTCTGATTGCCTCCAACATAGACCTCCCTCAAGGTTACCTTGAGAAGTTTGAACCATATTAGTATAATGTTTTATCCCTAATAATAACAAGCCCCGCAATCCTTTTTAAAAAAAAGAAACGATCATTTGCCATAAATAACAAGCATGATGAGTTAGTGACCACCACTACCCATCACTTTCAAAATGTTGGTAAAAGAATAGAGTACTTGAGGATACATGCAGTGAAATGGGAACTGCTAAGAAAAACTCACTTTAGAGCATCCTAAGAGCCAATAGACAATATATACTTCACTACATATTTGCACCATTCATTTATTCCCTTGACAACATAAATTAGCATGAATAGAAGGCATAGGACTCCTCTTCTATCAGAGGTACCAGTTTAAAGTTAATTTCCAAATTTCCATCCATTCAAATTCTCTCCAATCCATTTGCCAAAGACTGAACCGCCCAAGTAGTAAAAAACTTCGATCCAGATCTAAATCCATTCACAAGAATCCAAAAAAGGCATTACACGAATATCACACTTATTGTCCTCCAATATCTACATGACAACTAGAGGATTGTTGTTTGCGAGTGAGGTTGCGTAATTTGGAACCAACGGTTCCATAGCCGCAAGAACGATTAGATCAGTTGCGGGTCAAGTGTAATTATCTTCTAAAAACGCGATGGACGTTCAAACAAGACACATACAGTAGTATTTAAAAGCTCCCAAACCATGGTTAGCAAAACAAACAAACAAGCCCTTAGATCTGCACAACAGCACACAAGATAACAAAACTACGTTTGAGGCGCAACTAGATGCAGAAGCAGATCCGGGAGAGAGCGAACCTGGAGAGCGAGGAGGGACCGCTCGTCGTGGATGTGCCACTCGACGTCCCCTCCCTTCTTCTTGAAGGCCTCCATGTGAGCGCCGATGTGGTCGAGGTCCTTGTCGCGGCAGCCGGCATTGACGACGATGTAGAGGTGTCGGTCGGTGACCTTGGTGATGACGGAGTCGTCGATGGCGCCGCCGCGGTCGTTGGTGAAGACGGTGAGGGTGCCGGTGCCGTCCTTGAGGGAGGCGACGTCGGCGATGACGAGGGTCTCGAGGAAGGGGACGACGTCGCGGCCCTTGAGGCTGAGGCCGCACATGTGGGAGACGTCGAAGAGGGAGCCGTGGGAGCGGCAGTTGAGGGTGGAGTCCATGATGGAGTCCTTGTACTGGATGGGCATGGACCAGCCGGCGAAGGGCACCATCTTGCCGCCGTTCTCGACGTGAAAATCGTGCAGGACGGTGCGCTTCAGGGGGGCGGAGTCCGTGGCGAGGTGGCGACGGGCCGCGCGCCCGAGGGCTTGGCCCAGCTGCCAGAGGCCGCCTCCGCGCATTGTCGGTGGTGGTGGTGGGGAGTGGAGGGAGATGGGGGTCCTCTTTTTTTGTGTATGGTAGTACTGTGCGGAGTGGTGATGGGAGGGATGGGTTGTGTATGGTGGGGAGGAGTCTGGGCATCGAGGACGTGGGGTTGTGTGCAAATTTCACGCTGGAAATTGGGAGTGGGTGTGGTCAGGAATCTTGGGGCTCTCAATTGGGTGGTGCGGATTAAGATCAAGCGAGCCTGCTTCTTTATGGCAAGGAGGAGCAATTAATAGCTAAGAGAAAACTTGAATACTATTTGGAGCGAATACCAATAAAACAATTGCTATTGTTGGCAATTAGCTTTTTTTCGTATTTCAAAATGGATTCGTATCGTCGTTGAACAGGGGAAGATTGAATTGTTCCCTTGCATCAGCCATCTTGGTTGTTGTGGTACCTTTTGCGGGCTAATAAGAAATTATCCAAGAAGTTTTTGGTGCCAAACAAATATCACGAGAAGTAAGGTTGGAGGATGGAAGTGGCAGAAAGGCCAAGAGCATATGTGGTATGAATGGCGGGAGTGGAATGGGTGGAGCAGAGGATTCCCATGTCCAACTCGGAGTTTGGAGTTCGGATAACGGCGTCATCCTCAGTGGGTGGAGCTCACCCTTCCTTAAATGGGGCTGCTCCTTGGGGGAGCTAACTTCTCCCCGCCTCATTTCGTCCGCTTTTTTTATTTTTTTTTGAAAATTTTTTCCGTGGAATTTCATCACTATATCCCTATATTATGTTATTAAAATTTCGTGCGAAACAGAGACTCCTAGGCCTCCATCCAGACAGTCATTTTTTAACGGTAATAGAATTGTTAGAAATGACCCTGTTTGGATGGAGGCCGTAGGAGTCTCTGTTTCGCACGAAATTTTAATGTCATAATATAGGGATATATTAATGAAAATCCATGGAAGAAAATTTCAAAAAAATAAAAAAATCGGGCCGAATAGAGCGGGGGAAGCTAAGTTAGCTCCCCCACGAGGGCAGCCCCATTTTACCCTTTTTTTAATTGTAAGTATACTGCTTGCTGAACGAGAAGACAGGTCATAAAGTTGCGGTTCAGAGAACAAGATAAAGCTGTACTCGAACACAATGGAGTTCCTTTCCTTCCATATGTTCTACACCGCAGTGGCAACGATAGCTTATAGCCCTTTATAGATATACTTATAACGAAGAAAAATACATTGCATCCAATTGTAAGGCCCTGCGGCCGCTTAAGACGAAGAAGGCACATGGAGTTCAAGGACAGAACAGGTCTCCAACCAAATAAAAAAAATGCAAAAGAAGAGCAAATCATCTCCAAGATTGATGAATATGTTCTTCGTTTACTTAATACGCAAACTTTGGCTTGAATCCCTGAGCAAATACATAATAAACAACCTAAAACATGAAAATAAACTTGGAACTGTTAGCTTTGAGTCAACATGTGTTTTTGGCAAATTGCTCATCAGTTGAATGTGATGTGGTCTCTCCAGAATAAGGTGGGGTTACTTCTGTAATTTGGTAAATTGCTAGAGGGCTTAGATGAGTTTTTTTTATCACTGAAATTATTTGAGGTAGCATTTGGTTCGCGGATTACTGCAGGTTAGGGGAGTTTACCCCCCTTAACCCACATTCCCCTCTCTCCCCGTGGGCCTCACTTTATTTCTTTTTTAAAAAATTAAATAAATCAATTTTACATCATCAATCCTATCAAAAAATAATATATTATACCATCATATCATATAAAAATTATAAACTACTCCATTTCTACTCCATTTTCCAAACTTCTATACAATCACATCGCAATAACTACTCACTTTTTCAAACTCCAATACAATCCTATCACCCCAAACCCACTTCTAACACACCCCCAGTTTAACCCTCTATCCAAACACCAAAACACAAAAACGGGTTACCCTCTACCAATTTAACCCGCCTTAACCCGCCAACCAAACGCACCCTGAGTGTTCTTCTCACACACGTAAAAAGATTGTGCGAACTAGATAGTGTTCTTAAGGCTATCGCTAGTTCTAGGCAAACCCGATAAAGAAGGATATGCAACGTTCTTTGATGTTCTCATAAATATCTATGCTCGAGCTTGTGAGATCCTAGACGACTTGAGTCATTCTTTGTGATTAGGTCTCCCCCCATTCCTATGAATAAACTCCACAAAATGATTCGTTTATGTGCAGCTCCAACTTTGTGTCATCGGCCATCCTCAGATAATATAGCTTCTTCTTCTTCAACAATAACATGTTTATTAAATATTTGATCATGCATTGTCCCTTGAACTTATTATAAGTCTTCTGTGGATCATCCAAACCAATGACTTCAAAAGTTGTGTCCTCCAAAAACAAATATGCCACAGTATTTACGAAATCCCTCATCTCATTCTACTCTTATTCTTTCATCTTTTTGTGGCTTTTCCTCATCTGCTTGGAGAGCTTTTACAAGCTCCTCTTAATTGAATATATTCTTTACTTGCTAACGCCATAAGATGAAGTCATTCTTTCATTGAAGGATTTCACGAAGAATGATGCATCATTTGATGTGAACCTTGCCATCAGACCTATCCAGTGTTGGTCGCCTTTGCCATAAATTACCCAACACTACAATTAGATAGGAACTCCACCGATAACATTGAAGATGGTGAAATCAAGATTACTTTGCAAAATATGAAGAACTGTATAATAGTCCATTGAATATGTATTGCTCGACTCACTAGAAGTGTGCAAAACCCCGATTTGGATCCCTAGATCTCCTTTATCTGACTTGGGATACTCTCGATCTCAATAAGTTATCGTAATGTTTAGATTTATTGTCACGTGCAACGGGTTCCTATTAGTCTCCTTATTGTTGTGCTTCCTTGCACAATCTCGCTACCTCCTTCACCTAGTTCATCGTGGCAACCAAAGAATGCTCAGTTATTGTGTCACAACTTTTCGTCAATGTCAAATATGGCTCTCATATGGGTTATTAAGTAAACAGACACATAATAGACTATCATCAAAGCATATAAAAAATATATATACAATATAACGAAAGAAAAACAACTTAGAAAAAGAATAAGTATAACCCTCTCCCTGCTCTATCATCTTTCTTATCTTTTTTCTCCCCCACCTCCATTTGTTGTTCTTTTGTCGTGTTGTGGTGACTCTACCCCCTCTATTTATAATTGTAGCATCACGTGCTTAAGTCCCCATACAGTTATCAAAAAAAACTGGCCCCAGCAACATATTGGGTTCGAGTTGAATTGCACGTTGACATCCACCCAAAATGCTTTAGTCGAAATTGTCAAATATTATCCTCTCACTCTTATAACTTACTCTCATACTTTGTGAAATTTTCAGATGTAGGAACTATGTTTGGATTGGGGTATCACGGCTACAATCAATCTCCATCAATGTAGAATATAATGGATTTTGATCAAAATAAAATTTTTGTAGTTGAATGAAATCAAATCTTCTTTGAAGAATGCGTAGAATACTATTTATCCTATGGGGCTCTGATTATTTTTTAAAACAAGCTTAACCTTAATGGTGACAACACGGATGGACTAATGGTGAGTATGTAATGTACGGGGCTTAGGTCCCCAGTCCGTTATCAAGAAAGCTAGCTTTGATAACTTGTTGGGCTCGAGCTTGATTGGACCCATTGACAACCACCCAAAATACTCAAGGCCATGTTGTCAAGCAGTAATCCCTACAACTTATAACACACACTCACACTTCATGAGTTTTCGATGCGGGACTATTTTTTTTTTGGGGGGGGGGGGGCGGTAGGGCATGACAACCTCCCCACGTATACTCACAATGTCCTCGTTGTGACATGGCCGTCACTTATTCTCAGTTGGTGGTTGCACAATCCTGTCTTAGGTCCCTTCGGTTAGCCTTTCCACTGTTAGAGGGAACCCGCTCTAATACCATTTGTAATGACCTGGATCCGTGTGTCCCACGGAAGAATAACATAACAAAATGCCATGTCATATCTGAAGGTTACGCATGTATACCAAATCCACAATTCAAAAAGATGGTCACAAAAAGGGTAAGCAAAAGGAAAGACTTGAGATACTTCAAAATAATAATTAAAAAATCATTCACTGAGTATCTTTGACATAATCAAAGATAAAAGTTACATCTCTTGGAAGACCTCATAGCGATAGGCAAATAACTAAAAAAGAACAACTCATAAAATATTTCTTGGGTACATGTAACAATAAGACAAAGAATGGAACCAGTACAACCAAGTAGAAGTATCCAATCTTCCGTCAGCCACTCAGACCGCATCAACTGCTACTCCTCCGAGGAACCCGCATCAGGGAAAATCACAAGAGTGACAAAAATGCTCGAAACAACCCATAAAATGCCTCTTGGGTACATCTAACAAATAGGACAAAGAAAGGAACGAGTACTACCGAGTAGAAGTATCTAAACTTCCATCATCTACAAAACCCACCTCAACTGTTACTCCTCCGAGGAACCTACGACAGGGCAAACCACATGAATGACAAAGATGCTTGTAAGCAAAAATAGTTTAGCATGATTTAGGAAAAATACGAAATTAGGAAAGACATAATACAATTAATAAGAAGTATGATTGTGCGATTATATTCATAAACTTATATGAGTTCCATATGTTCTCAATCATGGTGCTCTAAAGTTTCACGCATACACTTGAATTCACTCTTATATTTAGGTTGTTCTTATTATCCGTCACCGGCACTGGCGGCTTTCCCATACACCTTCGATCATTCAATTGTATCCATATTGTGGTGACATCATCTGAGTCAATATGTAGGATTTTCCATTATGTTCTACTGAACCTAACATCCCCGGAAGGTGTTGCTCTTTAGATCATAGGTATCCATTTTTAATCCTATAATAGGATTCTAGAGATGACTCCAACCAAGAGGTGTGGCACTTAGCTCTGCTTACCGATATTGTGTTGTTGCTTTTAATATGATATTAGTAATTTTTACGCTCCTGATCAATTTCCTTACAAATGTAACCCTTAAATTTATATCTATCTCACAGCCTGTTGGTTCCTTTCCCTGGACTCAATCCATGGAATCAAAAGCGACGTATTTTCCTCGATTACAGAATATATTCTAGAATGTCAACCAAACTACAGGTATTTATGCATCAATTTGTAGCTGCAATAGACTGAAGACAGATTTAGTTATTACTACGCATGCACCTCCTGTGGATCTTGTTGCAACTAACTAATCATCAACTTATTCCTAATTTGGAAATAAATTGTCATTAAACATTTAAGAGTGTAAAAGCCAAAGAGGATAATTAGCAGCAAGACTTAATTATGTGTTATTATACAACTATATAGATAATACCTTTCTTTATATGCATCAATTGAGTCTGCCACAGACATTTTCTCATTTCATCTTCTTGCACTATTATGAGGCCATTGAAACCCAATTGGATTAAATACAATATTGCCAATGTCGTGCATTGATTTACATAAAATCTACAAATGTTATATTAAGTAGAGATTATGGATTCTATAATTCAGGAAATGCATGGCTTTTGATTCCACGGATTGAATCAGACACTAACGGGTTGTGAGAGAAAATATAAATTTAAGGGTTACATTGGTAAGGAAATTGATTAAGAGTTATAGATGCCACAATAACGGTACGCAGAGCTAAGTGCTACATCTCTTGGTGGGAACTACCTCTAGAATTCCCTTATCGGGTCCGAAATGAACACATATGGCTTAAAGGGCAACACATTTGAGGGGTGTCAGGTTTAGAATATTTGAGTGGGAAGTTCACATATTGACTCAGCAGATGTCATCACGATATGATACACATAAATGATTGAAAGTGTATGTGAAAGCCGCTTTTCAAGTGTATGCGTGCAACTTTAGAGCATCATGATTGAGAAGATATGAAACTCATATAAGTTTATGGATACAACCATGCTGTCATACTTCTTATTAATTGTATCATGTCTTTCGCTAATTTCGTATCTTTCCTAAATCATACTAAGCTATTTTTACTTATGAGCATTTTTGTCGTTCATGTGGTTTGCCCTGCCGCAGGTTCCTTCGAGGAGTAACAATTGAGGCAGTCTAAGAAGTTGACGGAAGATTAGGTGTTTCTACTCGGTAGTACTAGTTCCTTTCTTTGACTTATTGTTAGATGTACCCAAGAGACATTTTATGAGTTTTTCTTTTTTGGTTATTTGTCTATTGCTAGTAAGGTCTTCTGAGAGATGCAACTTTCATATTTGATTATGTCAAAGCTACTCAACGAATGATTTTTTATTATTATTTTGAAGGATCTCAAGTGATTCTTTACGACAAAATTCGAACTTTGAGCCAGTAAATGCGCGAGCAGACATTTCTTTACAAAACCTTACAGCTTCAGCTTTTCCATCTGCATGAAAAAAAGCTTCAACGAAGAGCGCAAATAGAAGGATACTAACGGGTGCGGATACTCTCTGTTGTGTTGTAATCTTTTTTTTTATTTTGATTTCAAAAATTCGAATCTTATAAATTGAATCTTAAATAATATTCTACATATCCTCCAAATCTCGCTCAAATTCGAGGTTATTTGTTATTTTATCTTAACGGTCACATCGATCACAAAAGGAGCGTTCTAATTTTTAGGTAGCCCAGATGCCAATGATATTTTCCACTTAATTCTTCTTTGTCGGCGAAAAGGGAAGTGCGGTCGCTCCAATCTTTTCAGGGGCACTAGCCAGAGCTTCAAAGTAAGGCATGATGTGGAGAATTGAAATTATTCAGAAAAAAAGTCACTGCAAGTTAGAGGAAAAGAGTAGGGAGAATATGTGTTCAAGGATAGAGCCATAAACTAACATGATGCCGGAAAAAGTTATTTAACTTATTTATTAAAATCGTGGGATGAGTTATTTAGTTCACCTAATTTTCAATTTTGGGATGACATATTTCAGACGTTTTAAAGGGGAGAGGAGATGATAAGTGAGAGAGGTAAGACCATAGTTTAATAATGTGACCATAGCTGGGAGTGTTACCATGTGGGCCTTCCAACTTCCATGTTTAGAGGTGAATTCATCTATGAAAAGATGCTAGCTACCAACTCAAAGAAATTTTGAAGTTAGGAGGAACCCCAAGTAATTTATGGGAAAGTCTTATGTTCATCCAAAGTAGGAGGTGACTAGTTGGTTTTTCAAATATGTGAGATTCAAATAATGGATAGAGCATTTCTCTGTAATTATTTTCAAACTATATATGGGAGATAAAATCTGCACTGTAGTGGCCAGTTTTTTTAGTGCATTCTATGAAAGTGAAGAAAGATGAGAAAATCATCGGTGAGCTGCACGCTGGTGATTTCACTATATGATCCAGTTATAAATAAACCTACTATAAATCTTCGATTTGTTTAAAGTATTCCATCTAGGATATTTAAGACGCTTACAAAGAAGAGTGTGGATATCTGGTTCCCTTAACGAACCCCCTCTTCGGGGGAAAGAATCCAATTGAGCTACCATATATTTTCAAAGAGATCCTTAGGGGAAAGAATCCAATTGAGCTACCATATATTTTCAGAGATCCTTGCAGTGATAGGAATGGTGATTATCCTTCCTATAAATTTATCCAGGCAGCCAAATGCCTCGAGTACCCGAATAATGAGATCTCATTTTAATGTGTCAAAGGCTTTCCCAGAATCAGTTATTAAGTTGATGCATTTTTACCATGGTGCTCCCAATATCCGAGGAATTTTGAGGTCGCAAGAAGGCAGTCCTGAGTAGATCTGTTTTTCAAGAATTCATGAGGCCTTGTAATTTTAAGGCATGTCTATCTGCTCAAATTTTCGAGATTATCCTCAAAGGCATGTTGATTAGACTGATAGTCCTATAGTTTTGTCTTTTCCCTATCTCCTGATTTATTTATTGGAGTGATAATGGAATTATTTATGTGTCTAATGTTTTCCAAGTCTAAGTCATCATTTTGCATGCAGTTTAGCATGGAAAGGAAATCATCTCTTAGAATTGGCTGAAATGTTTTAAATAATTCTGTTATACAACCATCTGGTTTAGGGGCCTTTTGAGATTTGAATTTTCTAAGCATCCCTTCTACTTTTGTTAAAGTAAAAGGAGCAATCATGTCACCAAGATCATCTATTTGGCCGACCACATCTTCCTTTGGATTATACCACAAAGGTTCTCATCTGTTTTGATCATCATATAGAGCATTTGGCAAAAATTAAGGGCAGTCCATGATATTTTATGAGATCTAAGCTCAATATGCCTCTGTCATTTTTTAGAGTTAGAATGGAATTTTTGTTTTGAGTGATTGAGACTGAGGTGTGAATGAAGTCTATTATTTTTATTTTTCATTCTTGAGCCATCTAAGCTTGTCTCTTTGATTCTACCTTTCGAATTCATCCTTTATATTTCCTCCAACATCTCATATAATTTCCTCCAGTGTTTTTACCTCATCCTCCTTGTACGGATCAAATTTTTTGTTCTATTTCCCTTCTGAATGATGTCAAGATAACTTTCTTTACTGGTGGTGCATAGTGTTTTTTTTTTCAAGATGTATGTTTTTCTTGAATGCGATTATTTTCATAGCCCACGCATGAAAAGGGCTATCTGAATGAACTAGTTCAATCCATGTGTTTCTAACAAGTTCGCTAAAGCACCCTTTTTGAACTAATGGCTCTTCATTTTGAAGTTATTTTTTCGAAGGAAAAAGTGTGTTCAGTGGTAAGGTGTGTGTCCAAAAACTTCACCATTTCCTTACCAAATTATAGGTACAAGACGAAGGCTAAAATTACATCAACTAGGATTATGTTACAGAGTACAAAAAGAGGGCGGAGAAGCATACCTCTAGCAACTAGAGTTGCACCCCACTAGAGTAAGGAAGGTATGTACCAAGGTTTTGTGTCCCATTCGGCTCCGAGCACCACCTCTTCTATCTTGCAAGATAAAAAAGGCCTTTTAAGATTTAAGACAAAGATAAATACAGAAGGATATGAGGAGATCCTTAAGCTCATCACGGAAGCGTGAGGATTGCATCGTATGCGATCGGGAGCGACTAGTCGCACTAGTTGCTCGATGCAGCAGAATTTAAAAATTTTTAATATGATGAAACCACATGATCCAAGAACCTTTCTCGGACCATTTCATCAAAACCACAATTAGATATAAGGTTTACCTCTTGAAGCGTGGTTGTGATCGAGTCTCTAAACAAAGAGACCTCCTGTCTCAAGTCCGATCCAACGGAGGAGACGCTTGCGAGTACGTTGATGAGACGCGTGCTCCTCACAATCCATGTTGATGATCCAAGCAGCGAATCTCCTGATCTCGTCACACGAGATCTGATGTCTTCTTCACGAACGAGGCGCACCAAAGGAGATGGACATCCACGAGCAAATACTTCGGCAACATAACGACGATGTTGCGGCAATGGCGACTCTCTCAAGGGCTCTATGGTGGACGGCCACAATGAGAGAGAGGGAGAGAGTATTGGCATGTAGAGAGAGAGAGGGAGAGAGCATTATTTTATGTTGTAAACTTGTAACTCAAAGAGTAAGGGGTGTCTCTTCTTATATAGGATTTTGGGATCCATGGATCTCAATCCATGGACAATATTAAATCAGTGGATGAGATTGATTTGTGTTTCTTTCAATGGCCATGATCTTGTTGTAAAAATACAACAACAATTAATTTAATTCAAATTAGTATATATTAATAAATCAATATAATTAATTTCAAATCAAATTAATTAATTAATCTTAGAGATAATGAGAAGATTGACCTTATCCCCTAAACAAAGGGGGGAATGGGTCTATCTCCTCAATATCTCATGAGATCTCATTATCACATGAGATCTCCAAGATTTACATCACACTTGTTGTAAGTTATTTCACAAAAATAATTCATAATTATCTTGTGAATATTGCAATCATGGTATTGGAAAAATGTGAATCACATTCACATCACAAAACAAAATGTAAATTGTATTTTCGATTAATCATCCAATGTGAATCCAATTCACATCAATAATTAATTAACAAATATAAATCACAATATGCGCTCTTTAATATATTATAAATCACATTTATAATATACCTGATTAATATGGATAGTGTTATCCACATTATTCATATCCATGATAATTAAATCACATTTTATCGTCTTGGATCTCTATTCTCATGTGTCTAAATAATATGAATCACATTCACATTATTCACATCTTTGATAGTTAAATCACATTTAATTATCTCAAATAACTCTCTTTATAATATGAATCAAATTCATATTATTCATGATATGTAAATCACATTTAATTATCCATTTTTCTCAATGCTCGGATACATATATCAACAATGAAATTATCCATGAACTCTTTCAAGGATAATGCGCTTTCTCTGTGGATACTTGGAGATAAGGACACGACTACTGTATTGTACCACGTATAATGACTTAGATATTGAGATCACATCTCAAATCCAGATCTTGCGGACCTCCCATAGATGTTTGATTAAATCAATACCGCAAATCTAATCTTCCCATTACATCCGAATCACATTCAGATCAATGTCCATCAGTTGGACTAAGATCAGATTACTTCTATATGAGAGGAGTTACTAAAATTCAGACCTGTTTCATCACTACCTCGGAATGGAAGCGTCAGGGTTATACAATCGTTTATGATCATATCACCCTCATGCATTCCTAATACATGTACATCCTGCATATTGGAAGACCCAGAACAAACCTGAAGTTTTAGATCTCTTTTAGACTGTCTTCTTCAGGGTTTTATCATTAAGGTTCTCATTCGATCATTAGGAGTTGGTATCGATCATATACTTTCCAAAAGCATATATCATACCTAGGTGTTGATCATATACTTTCCAAAAGCATATATCTAACCTTATGAATTCAGTCAAGCTTTCAAAGCGAGATGACCACGCGTGGAATTTGATTCTTCCCAATATCTCATGAGTGAGCTCATGTCTTCCGATTCACTATTGAACTTGTATGATCCCTTTGAGAGGTCGTATTACTCATATGCCCTTGCATGCACACCAGCGCGCTGGTGTATAGACCTTGGTTAGGTCATCAACCTATTGGTCTGCCAAATGTACATACTCAAACATATAGTAACACATCTGTCTCCGATCAGAGGATGCATGCATGTATCGTGACAGCATACGACATAGGTCTTTGGTTATCTCGATCTCATTAAGTCAACTCTTTGACCTAACTAATTTGACACCTCTGAATCTCTATTCCCATGTAGAGGACCTGCATCAAGAGGTCGATCAGATATCGGCCAAATGAGAAAGGATTGACATCTCCTACTCAGGCTGGAGATCATCTCTTAACAATCATTTGACGGTGTTCGATGAGTCCTCAATCTAACTCTTTAGATATTCACCCAAACACCAGCCGCTATGATTCAATAATTGAATCAACAGTTGTATGATCATTAAGATGGCCATGTACATAACCCTAATTGTACCAAGGGACCTATTATGCAAATTAGTTATTCTTTATTTAAGATCAGGGGATAATATTTGTAATAACATTTATTGCATAATGGCTCGTCGTGGGTTCGCATGTCCAACTATCTCCCACTTGCCCAAAGAGCCATTAATGGGCTAATCATTTAAACCCACACTCATGTGAAAATCCTATGCTATTTAGAAAAATAACTAGGTAAGTGATAACAGGTGTATTCCAAAAGGGACGCCATGAAAAATATCAAAAGTGTTGTCGCTGAGGTGACCACTCATGGAACACCCGGGTCGATCAGCAATTAACCCACAATCCAAAGAATACAACAATCAAGCTCAAAAATAAATGTGAATTAATCTTTATTTACTCTACCATAAAATGTACAGTGACAAGCATGTAGAGGTCGAACCACAGAGAGCAATCCAAAATGCAATAGCCTACATGTAAATCATAGTCATCCTTGTGTGGGTTTTTGATTTTTTTATTTTTTTATTTTTATTTTATGATTATTATTATTAATTTTTAATAATGTAACTAGGTAATATGTATATATCTAATATAAATAAAAATATATGTATACCCATATAGGGTTAGTATATAGCTTATAATACATACAATATATATATATATAGGTATATATAAATATAATAAAATATATATATATATATATATATATATTTCCTTTTTTTTATATTAAGACTAATGAGAATACATATAGATAATTACATATATATATATACATAAAATATTATATATTTTTTAGGATAGATAGATATATATACATAAAGGGGGTATTATAATATTCACAAAAATACTCAAAAATAGTCAAAAATTCAGGAATAAAGTTGTTTTGGGATTTTCATGATTTTTTTACTGTTTTTGTGATTTTTGGGCATTTTTGCAAACATTTTTAGTATTTTTAAATAGCTAAATAATAGCAAACAGTGGACTAGGTACTGGCTGTCACAAAACTTGACACTAAAAATAGCTAACAGCCTCAAAATTGTCCACAATATTTTTCTAATAAAAGTAATAAAATATAGCATAAATAGGGTCTGAGTTTAGATTTTTCTGATTTTTCTTGGGTTTTTAATATTTTTTTGAAGTTTTTGGGTATTTTTGAATTTTTAAGGTTTTCCTTTTGAGATTTTTAGGGATTTTTGGACTGACACTAATATAGGTCAAAATACACCATAGCTATTTTTTTTGGAATTTTTCGAGGCATTTTCATATTTTTTTGGGGTTTCATAAGTTAGACAGGGAATAAAAGGCATGTTTTTGATTTTTAATAAATGCAAAAATGCAACAAAATGCAAAACTAAAAATATAGCGTGCAAGGGTATTCAGGAGCTTAAGTCTATTTTTGCAAGATTTTTCGATTTAATATGGAACACAAAATAAATAGACAAAGCATTCAAAAATTAAATGGCCTGGCAGGAGTATTTTTGCAAATAAAATAGTTCACAGGGGCATACATGCAAAAATCACAATAAAAATACACTTTAACCTTTATTTTCAGGACCATTTAATAATTACAAGGACCCGACGGGGCTTAAATGCAAAATTTCACGCGCCTCACGTGGTTGCTGCACGTGAGGCGCGGAAGGACTAAAGTGCAAATCTTAAAACATCGGGGGTCCTTCAGCAAAATATACATTTTATTTACAACTGAGACTTTTATTTTTGGCATTAAATCATAAATACAAAAGGTAGAGGGGCTGATATGAAATTTACCCCTAAACAAAGCTTTCCATCCTGCGGCGCTGGAGGCGCCACTTATCCACGTGGCAGCCATCGGACGGTCGACGCCGATTCGTCGATGAAGGGTGTAGATTAGAAGCTTCTGGTTGATCTGACGGTCGAGGCTGATCTTCATCGAACGGTTCTCCTTTGATCTGGGGCTCGCCTCCTGATCCGACGGTGCTGAAGCCTCCTAGAAGAACGGGGAAGAAGCTCGGGGCTGGCGAGCTTTGATCGAGGAGCTTGGGCTCCTCCAGGGTTCTCCGGCGTGTCTGAGGTGTTCTGAAGGTGGCTGGAAGCGTCCCGCGTCGACTGATGGTGGTCTCATGGCTCCTGGGTGTCCGAGTCGATGGAGCGAGGTCGGAGAAGAAAGGGGCCCCCAGGAACCTCTTCCTGGTTCAATGCGAGCCCATTTGGGCTCGATTCATCGATATCACTGCACAGGAAGAACCGCGGGCGAGAGAGCTTTCTCCTCGACCCGGGGTTTGGAAGCTGCAACGCAAAAATGAGGTGGGCGGAGGGGCTCCGGCGAACGGCGGAGGAGGAGCCCCGATTCGCCAGGACCTAGAGTCCTGGGTTGGACAAATGTGCGCAATAGATGGAGAAGGCGTCGAGGAACGAGATGGGGTGAACGAGGCAGTCGGAGACAGTCGGAACCACAATGGAGAAGTCGCCGGAGCTGAGCTCCGGCGAACTTCGAATTTCGATTTTTAAGCTACAGGCATGAATTAAAACCTAATCTAATGACTGGAATGAAAAACTAACATCTAAGACTAATTAAAAATGCATAGAAGGTCAGGTCTTATACCTGGGGGCCTCCAGGGAGCAGGGCGGACGCCGGAGCTCCGCCGCGACAAAATCTCCTTCCTTCGGCCGAGTCAAGGTGCTGGGCCACTCCCCCTGTCACGAGGAACAATCCAGGAGCAAGATCTAGGCTTTAGGTTGGAATAAAAGTGGCCAAATTCGAGGAAGGAAGCGGAGCTTGTTATTTATAAACATTGGCAAGAGGCCTTATTACCCGACGATTATTAACTGATCCAATGAACATCTCGTTGATCTATGATTTTGGCGGGCATCATGGAAGATTAGGGAACAATTCTTGTGAAGGAAGCGTTGTCGATTGATGGATGGTGTGCCCGAGAAAAAGGCATGAAATCGGGGGAATGGACAGTTCAGAGACGCCAGGCGAGGGATGGGACAGTTGACCTGGGAGTCAACGAAGGCCGGCGCCTCATTGGGCCACGTCAGCCGCTACGAGACAAAATAGAAGACCTGATTAGAGATTGATTTATTTGACACCCTAAATGATTTTATTAATTTTTTCTTATAAAATAAAAAATGTGTATTATTTCGTCTAGTATTTATTTATGATTTTTATTGAATTTTTGGAGGTGTTTAATTATAGTTTTATTTGGATAATGTGTATATGCATGTATTTACATGTATTTTTATGTATTTTATTTTTAATTTTTTTATTTTCTTTTATTATTTTATTGGCTTATTTTATAAATTTATAATTTATTTTTGTGAGTATAAAGGTATTTTTGTTTGATTTTTATGAGTTTATTTATATTTTTAAATAAATAGATATAGGTGTATGTAGGTATACTTATAGGTATTTTATCTATGTATTTTATACACTTAATTTATTTATTGTATTTTCTTGATTTTTTTATTTTGTATTTACATTTTTAATGAGTTATGTGTAATGTATACATTATTAAAAAAATAAAAGAATAAAAGAATCAAGGAATACCATCCTTTTTAGTTGTATATAGGTATATAACATAGGTATTTTGTCTATAAATTTTGTAAACTTATTTTATTTTACAAATTACTTTTGGTTTCCTTTAACTTCTCTCATGTGTATGCATTATGTAAATTATTTACAAAATTCTAAAAATATGAATTTATACAAATAATGAATATTGAATAAAATGAATATTTTAATCAGTTCTATATACTAGGAGGGCCAAAAACCTAACTTCTACATATGGACTCCAAAAATTATGAAACCAATTTTATTAAATAGTTTATTGAATGCTATATACAATTAAAGGTGAGTTTGGGTGATTTGGAGTTTTTATTTGCAAGATATGGGTCTGTGAAGTTGAGATTTTGGCTTTTTATTCTGTGTATAAAATGTACACTGTGTATTATTTTTGTACAAACTCAATTTTGCATTTTTATTCATATTATTATCTACAACTTTCATGTACAAAGTTTCTTTATTTGATGAATAAATAATTATGTACAAAATTGGTATCAAAAATGCATACATAAATGCATGAATAAATGAGGTATTTATTGTACACTGGCCCTTATCTCCCCCTTCTTTATTCCTTGTCGACCAATACCATGCTGGCCTTGGTCTCAGGGGTTGGGTCATAAAATATTTACAATATTTTATTCCTTTTTCTTTTCTCCTCTTTATTCTATAATTTTGGCAGTAAAACCTTATTTAATGTAAAATAAATACAATGAATGCTATTATGTACAATTTGATGCTATTTACATGCATTTGCTGGGGTTTTTGAGGCCAAAATGATAGAATAAAGGTGATGAAATGGAGATTCATCACCCCCCTATACTTGCCTTTGCTAGTCCCTAGCAAACACTTATGCAATAAGTACAAAAAGAATAAAGAAAAGAAAAAGGAGAATAAAAGAAAGATAGAGTGAACCAGGGTGCTTTCAGTGCAATGCATGTCCTTACAAAATCTGAATTTGGAGCTCCTGTCAGACCTTGGGTGTGAATGTGTGTGGAACCTAGTCGGGAACCATCTCTAGAATACAACAGCCTTCGATAGTCACAGAACTCGGTTCAACCCACCTCAATAGCCGGGTCAGAACTAGTCTACATCATACGCAAACCCTTATAACTATGAAGCTGACTTGTACGGTGTAAGTGATAGTGGCTCTCCCCAACTGAAATGATAAAGGAGCTGACTTCTCCAGAATGACAACCCAATGATTCCCCAATCCAACAGCTCTTTCCTCGAGGAGCAGGGTATTCCCTTCTAAGTTCAAGTGGCAACCAGCTCAAGAGGAGGGGGTGAAGAGAAGAATGGACGGTAGCCAGTGTAGCTACCTATCCCGAGATGCAAGACCAGTGTAGTCAAGTCATCCAGCTGCAGGCTCACATATTTGTCTTTGGAACTCAAGCTTGCTTATTGACTTTGTACATACTTTGCAGGCATTTTATTTTTGTACAGGCCTGACCATTTTTTTTTCAACATACTATTCACAACAGCATTTACATAATGAGTTTTTCCTCTTGAGCCAGTAGACTATCCCTCTTTTGAAGCTTTATCGCAACCCACATCTCCTATCTTGAGACCTCATGGCTATTGAATCAGGTTGGGGTGCACTTCCCTCCCTAGACGAGGACGAATGTTTCCACCCGTGTGCGTCTCAAACTGGCAAATCCAACCCCCTCACCACTCCAACTGAGTTGAGCCAAGTGAAGGGTGCAAGTGTCCAAGTTAGGTAACGGTCGGTAAGAGTCGTACATGTGTCTCGAAAAGTTCTAATTAGTCCACTGAGGTGACTTGAACCCAGCCCTGATTTCTCAAAGAATTAAGTCTGCATAGACCTGAAGTACCTTAAACCTAGTTCCCATAAAGTTCCAGTGCAGTTAGGTGCGGTAAGGTCCAACCAAGCTCCAATTTGAGACTTTATTAGACTGATTCAATCATCAAGCTCACTCAAAAAGAATATGAATGGTATGCTTATGCTATGCACAATGAATGATGCAAATTTTTCACAAAAAGTTTGGAAAGAATCAAAGAATGTTTTTACACAAAGAATTTTTGCAAATAAACTAAGAACTGGACATATACAGAAAGTATATTCAATTATTTACACGGGTGTGCTGCTTTATTCACAAAATGTATGAGTTTCTAAAAACTTTACAGGTTGGAGTGAAGTAATTTATTTAGAGTTGTGTAGAAAGAATTGTATGTGTCTTATTTATGATTTACAATTATTTGTAATGGTGTTCTTATTAGTTTTTGAAAATAATTTTGCAAACTATAGTACACAATAATTTTTGCAATCATTTACACACATTTGAAAACTATTTTTGCAAAGATTTGTCACACTATATATGTATGATTTTCACAATAGTTTTGACAAGCATTTTTCAAAATATTTGCACATAGGTTTTTCAAATCCTTTCTTTCACACAAAGAAAAATTTTGCAATCAAAATGTTTTCACACATTTAAAATCATTTCACATCAAATTTTTCAAAACTGGTCACACTATTTTTCAAAGCATACTGTATAGGTATCTGATTTATTAATCAGTATGTACAAAAGAAGAAAAATAGTATTTGGTGTATAATATGGTTTTGGTTCTTTTATCCTTTGTTTGGGCTTATTCATTATTTACAAATGAGAGATTTTTGTGCGGACTCCTCAGACTTACTTGAGAATCATTTTCACAAGGATTTTGAAAACTATAGTCCAAAATAATTTTGCAAACATGTTCACGCCTTTGAAAATCCTTTTACAAAGGTTTACACAGCATAGATAGATTTTTCAAAACAATTTTGTCAATCAAATTTTTCACAATCATTTGCACACTAGTTTTCATACATTTTGCTTTCACTCAAAGAAAATAAATTTTACACACAAGACTAATTTTTCAAACGTTGAATACTTGTACACACTATTTTCAAACAAATTTCACAAGATTTTTCAAAAGAGAATGTTTTGTACAAAACACTTTTCTGATTCAATAATCAGTACAATTACAAAGAGTCTGAGGAACTCACAATCATCTTTCATTATTATAGAGCTACTTTTTACATTTTATTTTATGATGAAGTGGTCTTTTATTTTTCAGTATGAGTTATGGCTTTTAGTATATAGAGGGTATATACGACCCCTCTATACTTAGCTTGAGCTATGTCCTCATAGATCGAAAGGAAAAGCAAAGACATAACTCGTACTGAGTATAGACAGATCTAAAGAATAAATATGAATGAAATGAATGAATGAGAAGTTGACCGTCCCCCCTATACTTAGGATCAAATAATCCTAAGTATAGCAGACTGTACAAAAAGCAGGGAGGGTCAAGGGTGGGAAAATACAGATCGTACTCAGATTGTCTCCCCCTATACTTAGGGTAAGATACTCCTAAGTATAGACAAGAAGAGGAGACAATGGAGAGGATCGGAATGAAATGAAAAAAACTCGGGATGCACATCCCCCCTATACTTAGGACCAAGTACGCCCTAAGTATAGAAAACTATCTACAAGGGTGGCACCTTTTAGATAGGAAAATAAAATAGAAAAGGAAAAGAAGAAGAGAAGAAATGGAGAAAATCAGAGAAATAGCGGTTGGAGTACATCGTCTGAATCTTTCGATGCCGCAGGTGCTGTGAAGATGTCATCGTGGTGCACTAACTGAATAGAGTCAACAACGGCCAAGAATGCATCTGGTTCGAGGTAAGGCTTCAGTAGTTGGCCGTTGACGACGAAGGGCTGTGCGTCAGGAGACAAATCTGATATAGCGATGCTGCCATTGTCACGCACCTCACAAACTCAGAATGGCCCTGTCCACTTACTCTTTAATTTACCTAGAAATATCCGCAACTTTGCATTAAATAACCATACTTTCTGTCCAACGTCGAAGGTCTTTCGTCTGATGTGCCGGTCGTGCCAGCGTTTCACCTTCTCCTTGTACATCAAGGTGGTATCGTATGCACAGTCTTGGAATTCCAAGAGTTTGTTCAGATCTTTTTTTCGCTTCTGACCACTTCTGCGTGAGTCTAAATTACAATTGTTGATTGCCCAAAGAGATTTGTGTATTAATTCCACGGGCACATGGCATGGTTTCCCATATACAAGACGATAGGGCGACATGCCCAAGGGAGACTTGTAGGCGGTTCTGTAAGCCCAAAGAGCTGAGTCCAAGAGTTGAGACCAGTCTTTTCTGCTTGGCCTAACAAGTTTCTGCAATATGGTCTTGATTTCTCTGTTGGATAACTCTGCCATGCCATTGGTCTGCGGATGATAAGGAGATGCGACACGGTGATCGATGACGTATTCCTTCATTAATTTCTTGACTTCTTTATTGATGAAATGACTACCCCCGTCTGAGATGAGAATCTTTGGTATCCCAAACCGCGAAATGATGTTCTTCTTCAGAAACTGGCAAACTGCTTTGCTGTCGGCGGCTCGGGCGGGAATAACTTCAACCCAACGACTCACGTAATCTACAGCAAGAAGGATGTGCTCAAAACCTTGACTGTTAGGGAAAGGTCCCATGAAGTCAATGCCCCATGCATCGAAGACGTCTGCTATCTGAATGATTTTCAGGGGCATTGAATCTTTGGCAGTGAGTGTACCTTTCAGTCGCTGACAGTCAGTACATCTTTTAACAAATTCTGCTGCATCCTTGAATAATGTGGGCCACCAGAAGCCACACTGCAATACTTTAGCTGCCGTACGATCTCCAGAATGGTGCCCACCAGATTCGAGCGAATGACAATGCTCGAGGACACTTGATTGCTCCGTATGAGGGGTGCACCGGCGCCAAATACAATATGCTCCTTCTCTGAATAAAAGAGGATCTTCCCACTGGTAGAAGCGGATGGTCGACATGAATTTGTTCTTCTGATTCTTCGTCCAATCCGAAGGTATTACCCCAGAGGCGAGGTAATTGACAATGTCAGCATACCAAGGGAGAGAATCCACAGCTAAGATGGCTTCGTCAGGGAAGGTTTCTGTGATAGGTGCATTGCTCAGAGGAGGCTCATGCTGCTCTATTCTGGATAGATGGTCTGCTACCACATTCTGAACTCCAGGTTTGTCTTTGATTTCCAGATCGAATTCCTAGAGGAGAAGGATCCAACGAATCAGTCTTGGCTTGGCATCCTTCTTCTGCTGTAGGTACCAGAAGCAGAGTGGTCCGTGAAAATTGTGACCTTCGACCCCAACAAATAGGATCTGAACTTCTCTAAGGCGAAAACCACAGCCAACAGTTCTTTCTCTGTCACTGTATAATTTCTTTGAGCTTCATCTAATGTTCTGCTGGCATAGTGAATGGCATAGGGCGTCTTGTCTTTCCTCTGTCCAAGAACAGCTCCGACTGCAAAATCTGACGCATCGGTCATTATCTCAAATTGAAGAGTGCAGTCGGGAGGCTGTAATATTGGAGCCTGAGTGATAAGCTCCTTCAATTGATTGAAAGCACGGAGAACCGACTGATCAACAATGAATTCAGTCTCCTTGCACAAGAGTTCTGTCAAAGGTCGGGCAATGCGACTGAAATCCTTGATGAATCGCCTATAGAATCCCACATGCCCCAGGAATGACCTCACATTCTTCACTGACTGAGGTGGCTGAAGATTTGAAATGACATCCACCTTTGCTGGGTCGACTTCCATGCCACGTTTGGAAATGACGTGGCCCAGCACAATACCTTCTGTGACCATAAAGTGGCTTTTTTCCCATGAGAGCACTAGATTGACTTCACGGCATTTCTGAAGCACTCTGTCTAGGTGCTCAAGACAAGTATCGAAACTATCACGTAGACGGAGAAATCGTCCATGAACACCTCAAGCAAACTGCCTACCATCTCGGCGAAGACTGCTAGCATGCATCTTTGGAAGGTTGCAGGTGCATTGCATAATCCAAAGGGCATTCTCTTGAAGGCATAGGTGCCGAACGGGCAAGTGAAGGTAGTCTTCTCATGGTCTTCAGGGGCGATCGCCACTTGGTTGTACCCGGAGTACCCATCCAGAAAGCAGAAGAACTCCTTGCCTGCTAATCTCTCCAGAACTTGATCAATGAATGGTAAGGGGAAGTGGTCCTTCTTGGTTGCTGCATTAAGACGGCGGTAGTCAACACACACCCGCCAGGATGTCGGTACCCGAGTTGAAATTTCCTATCCTTTATCATTTGTAACCACGGTAAGCCCTGATTTCTTGGGAACTACTTACAGTGGGCTTACCCATTTTAAATCGGAGATGGGATAGATGAAGCCTGCGTCACACCATTTCGTGATTTCTTTCATAACGACGTCCCGAAGGTTAGGGTTCAGCCTTCTCTGAAATTCGCGGGACGGCTTGGCATCTTCTTCCAAGTAGATGTGGTGTGAACACAGAGCTGGATTTATCCCTCGGAGGTCTGATACGCTCCAACCAAGTGCCTTGCGGTTCTTTTCTAGAACCTTGAGAAGTCGAGATTCTTGATCCGGATTCAGCCTGCTGCTGATGATGACCGGATACATGTGTTCTTCACCCGTAAGGAAAGCATACTTCAGGCCTGCAGGAAGTGGCTTGAGTTCTGGTTTTGATCTGTCCACTTTATCTGTCACTTCAGATACCATGCTGGTGGTGGAATGCACTTTGAGGCTGCTACCATCCTCATCATTCTGTTGAGATCCCGGAGATGCACCGAACGGTTCTGCGCTAAGCTGGTCATGTTCGGTCTGGAGTGAATGCTCAAGAAGATGCGCCTGCATCTGAGAATCTGTCCCCCAAGAATCATCGGAGCATATGCTGACTGCGCTTTCCAAGTCCTCCTCAAGAGTGAGGATTTCTCGGGTCCATGGATCGTCCAGTGATAACTCTGAATCTCTGATCTCTACGATAAAATCACAGTCTGCTTCTGATGCTGCCTGGCTCTCATCAGTCGTGGAATTCTGCTCTTTGTTCATGTTTATCGTGATTTGCTGGGAGTTCGAGCTGAAAGTGATCTTCCCAGACCCGTAATCAACCACGGCACCTGAAGTACGGAGGAATGGTCTGCCAAGGATGATAGGGGTCTGGAGCAGGGGTGCAGGTGAGTCCATATCAAGGACTACAAAGTCAGCTGGGAATTTCATCTCCTGCACGGTAACTGTCACGTCTTCCAATAAACCTCGGGGCCGCTTGACGGATCGATCAGTGAACTGAAGGATCATGCGTGTCTCCTTGAGCGTCCCAGCCCGAATTCTTGCATTATGGACGAGGGCAGAAGGTTGATGGAAGAACCACTGTCAAGAAGAGTACGCTCGAAAACTTGGTCAAAAATCATACAACTGATGAGAGGTGCTCCTGTATCATGCTTTTTCTGGGGGAGGTTGCTGATAGCTGCAACTGTGGCCATGGAGAGAACGTGTTTTTCTACTTCTCGGCGTCTATTGTCTTGCGCTGGGCGACGCCTGTTAGTACATGCCTCTTTCAGTCCTTTCTTTACAGCTGGCATGTATTCCACGGCCTTCAACAAGGGAATCTCAACAGTCAATTTATCCAAAATATCCACAACACCTGGATCAGACAATGCCTTTTTTCGTTTTGCAATTTTTTTGGATTTTTGTATTGCATGCGAAAAAGGAATATTTACACTATTGGAAGGAAAATGAGAGTTCTTATTTACATCAAAATCATCGCCCATAAAATGTTGTACATCCGGACTACAAAAAGGAGTACAAGCTGAATCAGAACATGCTGGTGCCGCTGGGCGATCAAAAAGGGTAGCGTCGGCTCCATCGGCTGGCGAGGGATCGGTTGCTGCTGGCGGCTCCTCCAAGGCTGGCGCAGCTTCACTTCTGCTACAAGCTTCTTTTTGGTGTTTTTGCTTTTGCTGATTTTTTTGTGTTTTTGGCTGGAGTTGCTGCTGACAAGGCACGACGGCTGGACTGGCTTCTCCTTCTTCTTCCTCCTCACCCGCCCCTGGAGCTGGCACGGCTGATGCGGAAGATGACGATCCACCTGTTTCTTTATTCACCCCACTGGTAGTAGCAGGCGGAGGCAAGGCCCTACCGCTCCTGAGAGTAACAACATTAGAACAAACAATAATATCATTATCAGACACGGACTGGTCATCACATTCTACCTGCTCTTTCTTCTTGAAATTGTTGGGGTTGGCTTTGACCTGCGCCGGAATAGTGGTTCGGGTGGCAGTCAGGTCATCAAGCCGCTTTGTCATATCCGCTAGCCTTTTGACAAGTTGGGCCAGAAAATCCATAGCGGGGTTCAGAGAGGGCATTTCAGAAGATTCAGCATGCAGACCATGCTGATGTTGGTTAGATGGGTGAGGAGGCTGTTGTTGGTGGTGCTGCTGTGGTGGTGCAGGAAGTTGAAGCTGTTGGTACGACGGGGGAGGATACTGCTGATATTGTGGAGAGGGGGCAGCCGTGTACTGGTGATACGGCTGCGGATGGTGGTACTGCGGCTGCTGTTGATACGGAAAGTTCTGCCTCCATTGCTGTGCAAACTGGGGAGGCTGCTGGTACGGCTAGTGCTGCTGGGAGGATTGACCAAAACGACCACCCTGAGGTTGGTGGTACTGCCGGTTGGCAAATTGCTGACCCTGGGGTTGTCCCTGAGAACGGGTCGGCTGTGCAACCTGAGTCCATACCCCATTTACTTCTTGAATTAGGGGTGGTGGTGGAAAGACTGGATCAGGTACAGAAAGGAACTCTGGCTGGTATACGACCATCTGCTGTTGCGGCGGGCCCTAGTCGGGTGCCTGCACGTAGTACACGTGCTGGACTGCCGGTGGCTGCTGGCTCGGCTAAGGCTGATGCTGCGGTTGCGGCTCGTCCTTCTTCTCAGCGGGAGCGTCTGATGGTGTAGCCGACTGGACAGAGTTGATCGTACCGACCAACAGCTCGAGGTACTTGTTGATCTGATCTAGCTTATCCAGGTTCTGGGTCCTCTTCTCGATCACAGCGAGTTTCTCGAGGTCCTGTGATCGCTTCTCAATGATATCTACCTTAGAGAGATGTCCCTCGATGATGCTGAGGTTGGAGCTCTCATCTCTCTCTGCTTCCTTGGATGCAGCCATGTGAACTTGTTTCTGGAGGATCTGGGGCTGCTTCTGGTATGCCTTGGATGAAGAGAGGGCGGCCTCTCCTTCGGCCATTTCTTCAAAAATCTGCCAAACAACATCTTCATCCTTGTTGAAACGGGAGCCCCCACATGCTGCGTCCACAAGCCTTTGGCTTTCAATGTTCAGTCCCCCAAAGAAATGCTGGACCAAGCTGGTCTTCGGGATATCATGATGGGGACACTTCTCCTGCAGATCAGTGAATCTCTCCCAAGCCTCGTGTACTGACTCATGTGCTCCTTGGGAGAAATTACTAATACGTGCTCGCATCTGGTTGAGCCGACAGAGAGGGTAGTATTTGTGCAGGAAGGCGGACTTCAACTCCTCCCAGGTCGTCATGACCTTTCCCATATGATTGACCCAATAGAGGGCCTTGTCCTGTAGACTGAAGGGGAAAGCCGTCATCTTTATAATGTCCAGAGGGACATTGGGATAGTGTGTGGTACGGCAAATGCGGGAGAACTGCTGGAGGTGAATGTACGTCTCTTCGTTCGTGTTTCCATGAAAGGCAGGGAGAAGGGCTATGAACTGGGGCTTCAGCTCAAAGTGAGCATGTACCGGTAGAATGAGAATCCACTCGGTCATCTGGCTGTCTCCAGGATTGTATGTTTCTTTTAGTGTCGGCTTCGGTGGTGGTAATTCGAAGTCATCATCAGGAGGATCACCACCTCCACCTCCACCTCCTCCTCCCCAGCCTCCTCCTGTGTAACCTGTAGTCTGTACTTTTTGGAGTCCTTGTAACCCTTCCCGGATCCCTACTCAGCCAAAGAAAAGAGAGAGGAAGCCGATAGGCGAAACCAATACTTCGGTTCTCGCTTGCAACGGAATCACCCGTGAGCGTGCAAGAACCTACTCGGACGCAGGACGATGAGATAGACACCCTCGTGAAGGCGTGGCCTATGCTCAATACTTCGGACAGGGTCGATGCTCTCACAACAGAGAGTCACCATTGGTGACCAAGTCCTACTCGCCTACGTACGATAGAAGCGCCATTACTTCGGAAATCCAGGCGATACACAAGGCAGTTGCAGACTGGGTTTTGGGCTTTAATCCTTAGGGGTCACACTCGCTCAAGGGAGTAGGATTTTGGTCCCCCTCCAAGGTACCTGAAAACAATGAGGGCTTTATGAACCCGGCACAATGATAGTCCATTACGAATTTTAATTAAGGTCAAAGTTTATTTAGCAGTCCCCTTGTTTTAATTTTTAGGTTTTCACTTTTTTTGGATCTGTTTCATACCAGCGCCTAACGTTTTTGTAGATTTTCATTTAAGTCTAGGTGCTCAAAATCAGAGGGAGATAGCGGAAAAGCCGTGCAAGTGGTTCCATGATGGAAATCTCACCATTGAACCGAATGATGCATGCTGAGTTAGAAGACTTAAGGTGCATCCCAGCTCTCTCCATGTGGTATGCAAAACAGAATTTTTAAACCTATCTACATGTCGGTATGCAAGGCACAAAATCGCCCTAAACATAAGCTGCTATTAACGTGAAGAACCATAAGCCGCTAATTCATCTTTAGCCCAAGAGAGTCCGGTCTTGGCTCACCCCTCCTCTGCTCAACAAATTGAGGGTAGGAGAAAGCGCTTTACAGGGTTCGCTACGGCACAGAGGGCTAAGAGACAAATTAACAACTTGTTTAAGTTTGACTAGATCCAAGCGAAGTAGACTATAGGAACATGCATTCTTATTAATGTTTGGACCTAGCTACCGAGTCAAGCAACCTATATCTAGGGGCTCCAAGCACATAAAACAAAATAAAAGAAAGGCGGAAAGCTCAAAACTTCAGAAAATAAAATAAAAGAAGGCGATGAAAACTCGAAAAGCCGCGATGAGGCCCCCAGGTGAACAATCACCCGGGCACTGGACCTCATTGTGAAGAGTAGAGTCCTGTTTAATTACATGCCAAAAATGTCTCTCTCTCACCATAAATTACAAAATAAATACTCCTAAGTGTCTAGCCTATCTAATGCACATCTCCTTGATTCTTTGGTGCACTCTCCAGATGGTCATGAGAAGAGAAGACCATCCTCCTCCAAGCTCGGCTGCCTTGGCCTCCTAAGAAGCCATCCTCACGTGGCGGACCCTCGCATCAAAGTCACAAAAAATTACATTAGAATAGCTCAGTCAATTAAATAGAGCAGAGAAAATAATCACAATAAATGAAGAAATGAAGCATGGCGATTAATAGCAATAAAATAGCTGCTCACAAAAATGAATAATAAATCAAGAATCTTTTTATACAAGAATGACAACATGAATTAGGCTATGCTCATTGCTCCCCGGCAACGGCGCCATCTGATAACAGGTGTATTCCAAAAGGGACGCCATGAAAAATATCAAAAGTGTTGTCGCTGAGGCGACCACTCATGGAACACCCGGGTTGATCAGCAATTAACCCACAATCCAAAGAATACAACAATCAAGCTCAAAAATAAATGTGAATTAATCTTTATTTACTCTACCATAAAATGTATAGTGACAAGCATGTAGAGGTCGAACCACAGAGAGCAATCCAAAATGCAATAGCCTACATGTAAATCATAGTCATCCTTGTGTGGGTTTTTGATTTTATTATTATTATTATTATTATTATTAATTTTTAATAATGTAACTAGGTAATATGTATATATCTAATATAAATAAAAATATATGTATACCCATAGAGGGTTAGTATATAGCTTATAATACATACAATATATATATAGGTATATATAAATATAATAAAATATATATATATTTTTCCTTTTTTTATATTAAGACTAATGAGAATACATATAGATAATTACATATATATACACATAAAATATTATATTTTTTTAAGGATAGATAAATATATATACATAAAGGGGGTATTATAATATTCACAAAAATACTCAAAAATAGTCAAAAATTCAAGAATAAAGTTGTTTGGGATTTTCATGATTTTTTACTGTTTTTGTGATTTTTGGGCATTTTTGCAAACATTTTTAGTATTTTTAAATAGCTAAATAATAGCAAACAGTGGACTAGGTACTGGCTGTCACAAAACTTGACACTAAAAATAGCTAACAGCCTCAAAATTGTCCACAATATTTTTCTAATAAAGGTAATAAAATATAGCATAAATAGGGCATGAGTTTAGATTTTTCTGATTTTTCTTGGGTTTTTAATATTTTTTTGACGTTTTTGGTATTTTTGAATTTTTAAGGTTTTCCTTTTGAGATTTTTAGGGATTTTTGGATTAACACTAATATAGGTCAAAATACACCATAGGTAATTTTTTTGGAATTTTTCGAGGCATTTTCATATTTTTTTGGGGTTTCATAAGTTAGACAGGGAATAAAAGGCATGTTTTTGATTTCTAATAAATGCAAAAATGCAACAAAATGCAAAACTAAAAATATAGCGTGCAAGGGTATACTAACAGGAGCTTAAGTTTATTTTTGCAAGATTTTTCGATTTAATATGGAGCATAAAATAAATAGACAAAGCATTCAAAAATTAAATGGCCTGGCAGGGGTATTTTTACAAATAAAATAGTTCACAGGGGCATACATGCAAAAATCACAATAAAAATACACTTTAACTTTTATTTTCAGGACCATTTAATAATTACAAGGACCCGGCGGGGCTTAAATGCAAAATTTCACGCGCCTCACGTGGTTGCTGCACGTGAGGCGCGGAAGGACTAAAGTGCAAATCTTAAAACATCGGGGGTCCTTCTGCAAAATATACATTTTATTTACAACTGAGACTTTTATTTTTGGCATTAAATCATAAATACAAAAAGTAGAGGGGCTGATATGAAATTTACCCCTAAACAAAGCTTTCCATCCTGCGGCGCTGGAAGCGCCACTTATCCACGTGGCAGCCATCGGATGGTCGACGCCGATTCGTCGATGAAGGGTGTAGATTAGAAGCTTCTGGTTGATCTGACGGTCGAGGCTGATCTTCATCGAACGGTTCTCCTTTGATCTGGGGCTCGCCTCCTGATCCGACGGTGCTGAAGCCTCCTGGAAGAACGAGGAAGAAGCTTGGGGCTGGCGAGCTTTGATCGAGGAGCTTGGGCTCCTCCAGGGTTCTCCGACATGTCTGAGGTGTTCTGAAGGTGGCTGGAAGCGTCCCGCGTCGACTGATGGTGGTCTCATGGCTCCTGGGGGTCCGAGTCGATGGAGCGAGGTCGGAGAAGAAAGGGGCCCCCAGGAACCTCTTCCTGGTTCAATGCGAGCCCATTTGGGCTCGATTCTTCGATATCCCTGCACAGAAAGAACCGCGGGCGAGAGAGCTTTCTCCTCGATCCGGGGTTTGGAAGCTGCAACGCAAAAATGAGGTGGGCGGAGGGGCTCCGGCGAACGGCGGAGGAGGAGCCCCGATTCACCAGGACCTAGAGTCCTGGGTTAGACAAATGTGCGCAATAGATGGAGAAGGCGTCGAGGAACGAGATGGGGTGAACGAGGCGGTCGGAGACAGTCGGAACCACAGTGAAGAAGTCGCCGGAGCTGAGCTCCGGCGAACTTCGAATTTCGATTTTTAAGCTACAGGCATGAATTAAAACCTAATCTAATGACTGGAATGAAAAACTAACATCTAAGACTAACTAAAAATTCATAGAAGGTCAGCTCTTATACCTGGGAGCCTCCAGGGAGCAGGGCGGACGCCGGAGCTCCGCCGCGACAAAATCTCCTTCCTCCGGCCGAGTCAAGGTGCTGGGCTACTCCCCCTGTCACGAGGAACAATCCAGGAGCAAGATCTAGGCTTTAGGTTGGAATAAAAGTGGCCAAATTCGAGGAAGGAAGCGGAGCTTGTTATTTATAAACATTGGCAAGAGGCCTTATTACCCGGCGATTATTAACCGATCCAATGAACATCTCGTTGATGTATGATTTTGGCGGGCATCATGGAAGATTAGGGAACAATTCTTGTGAAGGAAGCGTTGTCGATTGATGGATGGTGTGCCCGGGAAAAAGGCATGAAATCGGGGGAATGGACAGTTCAGAGACGCCAGGCGAGGGATGGGACAGTTGACCTGGGAGTCAACGAAGGCCGGCGCCTCATTGGGACACGTCAGGCGCTACGAGACAAAATAGAAGACCTGATTAGAGATTGATTTATTTGACACCCTAAATGATTTTATTAATTTTTTCTTATAAAATAAAAAATGTGTATTATTTTGTCTAGTGCTTATTTATGATTTTTATTGAATTTTTCGAGGTGTTTAATTATAGTTTTATTTGGATAATGTGTATATGCATGTATTTACATGTATTTTTATGTATTTTATTTTTAATTTCTTTATTTTCTTTTATTATTTTATTGGATTATTTTATAAATTTATAATTTTTTTGTGAGTATAAAGGTATTTTTGTTTGATTTTTATGAGTTTATTTATATTTTTAAATAAATAGATATAGGTGTATGTAGGTATACTTATAGGTATTTTATCTATGTATTTTATACACTTAATTTATTTATTGTATTTTCTTGATTTTTTTATTTTGGATTTACATTTTTAATGAGTTATGTGTAATGTATACATTATTAAAAAAAATAAAAGAATAAAAGAATCAAGGAATACCATCCTTTTTAGTTGTATATAGGTATATAGCATAGGTATTTTGTCTATAAATTTTGTAAACTTATTTTATGTTACAAATTAATTTTGATTTCCTTTGACTTCTCTCATGTGTATGCATTATGTAAATTATTTACAAAATTCTAAAAATATGAATTTATACAAATAATGAATATTGAATAAAATGAATATTTTAATCAGTCCCATATACTAGGAGGGCCAAAAACCTAACTTCTGCATATGGACTCCAAAAATCATGAAACTGATTTTATTAAATAGTTTATGGAATGCTATATACAATTAAAGGTTAGTTTGGGTGATTTGGAGTTTTTATTTGCAAGATATGGGTCTGCGAAGTTGAGATTTTGGCTTTTTATTCTGTGTATAAAAAGTACACTGGGTATTATTTTTGTACAAACTCAATTTTGCATTTTTATTCATATTATTATCTACAACTTTTATGTACAAAGTTTCTTTATTTGATGAATAAATAATTATGTACAAAATAGGTATCAAAAATGCATACATAAATGCATGAATAAATGAGGTATTTATTGTACACTGGCCCTTATCTCCCCCTACTTTATTCCTTGTCGACCAATACCATGCTGGCCTTGGTCTCGAGGGTTGGGTCATAAAATATTTACAATATTTTATTCCTTTTTCTTTTCTCCTCTTTATTCTATAATTTTGGCAGTAAAACCTTATTTAATGTAAAATAAATACAATGAATGCTATTATGTACAATTTGATGCTATTTACATGCATTTGCTGGGGTTTTTGAGGCCAAAATGATAGAATAAAGGTGATGAAATGGAGATTCATCAGTAAGTTGATCAGTTACTCCGTTCCCAAGAGACTGCGCCAAGTTCTTTTACGACACTTGCATATCCCCGATAACAGTGCTCGCATCCAATGCGAATGTTGCATTTTATGCAACCAATACTCAATTTTCTCAGTTATAATGTCCTTGACACTAGAGCTCAATAATTATTATAACCAATATGTAATTTCTATTATCCTTATCCGAATACCCTTATTCCCGAAAATCTCTATCTCTTTAGGTATCCGCAGTTAAGACCTTTTAGATCACCATCTATATAGTCTTAATTTCTTCAAGATAAGACTTTGAGATCACTATATCTAAAGTCTTGTCATCTATGAAGATATTGTCATTAGTGCAATCAAGAGTTTATCACCATAGTAGGATTAGTACAGTTTATCACTTCCACTGCATGGCAGACATCTGACTTTTGTTCACATCTAACATACACCCGGCTTCTCACAACTGATGACAAGTGAAAATAATTTTAGCATTCACTTTCTCAACTCTTTGAGGTGCTATCCCTTCAGATAGGACAGTACCATATCTTAAGGGAAGGAAGCCTTTCTTGAAATTTTCCAGAAAATGGAACATGTCCAAGGTGTACTACTAATGTGACGGTCCCATTACCCTCGTTTCTTTGATTCTGAACACTTTCAAAACTAAGATTTTAAGAGGTTTCCTTGAGATTATATCTCAAGGTATGGAATAGCCAGTCTATAAAAATACTTATTATTATCCTTATATCATTCAAATGATTAGAGTATCATCTACATTTAGCACGATGAACACAATGGCACTCCCACTAAGCTTCATATGGTTCATCAAGACTCTAAATCATAACATTTATGATTTCATCAAATCTGATGTTCCAACTACAAGAAGCTTATTCGAGTCCATAGATGGAATTCCTTAGCTTGCACACCTTGCTTTCCTTAACTATGAATCCTTGGGGCTACTTCATATGAATAACCTCAGAGAGGAATTCATAGAGGAATGCAAATCTTGAAGATGTCAAAGTCAAGTTATGTGGCTATAGTTAGCAATATTCCGATGGGTTTAAGCAAGGTCACTGAAGAGCAACTCTCATTGCAAGCAATATCTTCTCTTCGGTGTGTATCTTGTGGATACGAACCATGCTTTGAATTCTCTACCTTCTCGTGAGGTTCCCTCTTTCTCTTGAAGATCCATTTACACCTTAACGGGTCTTACCCATATAGGTGGATCCTCGAGGATCCATATACAATACTTGTATATAAAGTCTACTTTAGACTTTATTGCTAACATCCATCTTTCCATGACATGATGTTCAGAAGCTTCATCACATGAAGTTCAATCATTGTCAGATTTCTCTGACACATGGAATCCATCCTCAAACTAATTTGAATAGGTATTAGTGTTTCATCTTTAATTGTCCTTTAGTTTCCGATTTCAGGAGCCACATTATCTTCTCAAGACTAAATGAATTCATTCACTTCATTTCATCTTGATTCTCAAAAGAGTCATCCTCTAAGAATCACATCTTTAGAGATGAGATCTTTTAAACATCTCAAGGTCATAAAGTAGGTATCCAATACCATCCTTTATTTCCTTAATGAAGTGGCACTCTCTTGTGCTAGATTCCAGCTTACTTGCATCCATGAAAAAGTTATGGACCAAGCAACCCTGAATCCTAAAGTGTCCAACACTAGGCTAGGTTCCAAACCATATCTTATTATGCGGATTTAGATATGCATGGGATATTATAAAGGATATATATTGTAATCATATATACCTTGGAAACTAAGAGGTAAGTATGCTAAGATTCATCATTGATCAATCATGTCATACATGATCTAATTGTATCTCCCTACAACTCTATTGAGTTTAGGTGTATTAGGAGGATTGAGATAGGAATGATATTCCTTACTCTATAAGGTATTCTTTGAATTCATCTAATAGGTACTTGCTACGTAGGTTAGATCAAATTGATTTCATCTTCCTTCAAACTTTGGTTCCAAATCAAAATTGTGAAATCTTTGAACATTTCAAAGCTTTCTAAGGTGAAGAGAAGAAATTTTATACCACAAATAATCATCGAATGATATCACATATCATCAATGTTTATCATGATACAAATGATCCACATATATCAATATGTATGAGATCTCGAATACCTTGGCATGTTACACCATTCTCAAAGAATGGTGTATTGGACAATTTTACTTTGAATACAATATTCACAAGTATGTAAGTTTTGAACATCTAGATAATCTAAAGTTCAATATCTTTATAGTTTATTCATCTTATCAACAAACATATGTCCAAGACTCAATGCCAGATCATTGTCAAATGATCTCCATCCTCCTATTGATCTTGTTAAGGTTTAATTTCTGTATTAGAAATGTTAATGAACCATCATTAATTTTCTAATTTAGAGTCCTCTAGATGTCATATTACTATCTGAAATATATTCATCATAACTCTTTATGATAAGTCTATTCGAAAATTCATGTTTATTTCCAATATTTAGAAATAAACAATGAGTGTATTCTGATATCCAGGTCATAGAGACATTCTTTAAGACTAAAGCTCTCCCACTAAAAATATGAAGTCTATTTATCCAATAGAGGTTGTTTCAACAATTGCAGCAACATCCATGTGGATGACTATTAAACCTTAAGATCAAATTTTCTGGTCTTCTAAAATATATGCAACCAATTGCAAGTGTTATTAGAAGAATGAGATACAATGATTAGACTTTTAATCTTATCCAATAAGCAAGCTAATTTCAATGATTAAATGTAGATTATTTCGATGCACTATCCAAGTCCTTCTCTAAGGATCCTAGATAGACTTGATAGTCATACTATCAACACATCAACTCATTGCAGTATTAGCATTTATTCGACCCTTTGGAAGTCATATGTGTGTAGAAACCATAGAAGTATAGTCAACTCTTTGACTTTCCTTCTAACTTGAGTCCAACCCATGCTTCCACTGCGCTTCTTTCGTCTATAAACAACCATTTCTTAAGACAAAGGATCTCTTATGTTGAATTCAAAAGATTTCAATATAAGAGTATTTCGACATTTATACATGCTTCATTTAGTTCATACAATATGAATATTGTGAAGTTTAATGAACGACTAGAGTATAGATAGTAGAATGATGACACTCATCATATATACATACATCTTAACTCTTAAAGACTTAGGTTCAGGTAGGTACTCAAACATTTTGAATACATCATCTCTTATAGAGCCATCATTCTGCATGATACAGTGAACCATGTCATTCATGATTAAATGTCGAGAGCACATATGTACGTCAGAAACATCTTCTTATATTTTATAAGGATTATTTAACAATTGCGATCATCATCGACATGTCACTTCCAAAGTACATTCGATGAGAGATCAAGACTATAGAGACATACAAACCCTAAGGTTGTAGTCCTATTGTCTATTTAATTGTCATTCCTCATTATTACGAGGAAACTTGCACATTGCAACCACATACATTATGCGTCCAACTGCAAGTACAATATTTTGATCATGGATCGACCATGATATTTTACTTGTTATTATTGAGTATATTATTGAGTAGGTTTAATGATGATTATCTGAAATAAGAAATTTGCATAAATACATATATATATATATACATATTACTTTGATTTAGGAATTTTTATACCAAAGTTGTCTTGTCTTTTCAACGTTAAAAATTCATTCCCTTAATCACTTCAATGTAAGAGATATACTTACCATTGTATCTCAAGCAAGATATGGGTTCTCCTTACTTATCTTTGTCACATCCCAATAATATGAGAACCTGTGACTCGGATAAAAAGAAGCAGGAACACATTCTGCCTTGCAAGTCCAACTTACATCTCCCAATTCAGTCTTTAACACCAGGGCCCACCACCCCTAAGGTAATGTTGACCCATTATTAATTGAACCAACCGTCAACATGATTAGAACTCGCTAGGCGCAATCCAATATCACCTCAATAATATGAGGACCCAATATTGGGGTCACTATGCATACGACCTTACTCTTTCTAGAAGCAAAGAGCCCGATACAGATGTGCTTGTATGCAGAAGCTGTCACTTTGTACATACGTCTCCTACATACAATCCCTGGAGATGGAACCATTTAACTTGACGAGAGACCATGGATGTCACTTATGTGATCCTCCACCTCATATTCAAATGTTAATTAATCATTATGAATCATATTCATTATGATTAATTCTTCCAAGGGAAATAACAACTCTATTTATAACATAGTGTTTTAATTTTATTTGGATTCTAATTAATCTAATCATATTAAATTAATGATCCAATTAATATCCAACAAACATTTTTATTATTACTTGAAATATGGTATTATCTCAAATACATATTATTTCGAATTTTAATAATTAGAAAAATAGATCATGATCTCTCAAGCATTATCCGTTCCCTACCCGATGTCATGACCAGTACCGACAGGAGTGGGACAGACCGCACACGGTGCAACCTGCTACCCAACGCTTCTCGACAAGACATCATATCCGCCTCGAAAAAAATAATGCCAAGTCAATCACTTTGTACTTGAGATGATATTCGGTTTTCCAATTGAAGTTATACCATATAGTAATAATCAAAACCATTTTTATTATACGGAAATTTGCTAAACAAATTCCCAAACCTATTCAAGCAACATGTTTGTTGGAAAGTTTATGATGTAACCAGTTTCTGATCTAGATCATATCTAATCAATTATTGATTAAGGCAATGTCTTTTAATGATATAATTATCATCTTAAAATATTTTACAAATATTTATCAATAATTATCTCAAGAAATTAACCATTATTCTAAAAAATTTAAATGACAATCACAAGGTTCTCGATTAAGTATGCAATTTCCAGCAATGACCCTCACTTACTAAAATTAGAATATCTCATTCATTTTAAATCCAAAAAATACAAAATAAGTTTCTAAAGTTTGCTAATTTGATTTAAAACAGAACTCAAGTGATTATTACATATTTATAGGAGTGTCAAAATAGTAACCAACTCTTTAATTACGTCATGGTTCGCCATCCCTGAAATAATGGATACAGGTTCATTAAAATGATTATATCTTGAGTTATCGGATTCCAAATCACACAAACTCAAATCCCACGATTTTCTTCATTAATGTGGAAAATTATACAAGTGATAATTTTATGTTTAAATCAATTAAACAGGTCCGAAAGTATTCACAAACAGGGTTGCGAAAATGAAATGCGACAAACTTTTCACAATCCCTAATGAGCCCAAGTCTTCCTAGGTTCATGGATAGTATCCAAAACCTCGAACCTAGCTCTGATACCACTTGAAGGATATGGGAAATCCTTAAGCTTATCATGGAAGTGTGAGGATCGCATCGTATGCGATCGGGAGCGACCAGTCGCACTAGTCGCTCGATGCAACGGAATTTAAAAATTCTTAATGTGATGAAACCACATGATCCAAGAACCTTTCTCGGATTGTTTCATCTAAACTACAATTAGGTTTAAGGTTTACCTCTTGAAGCGTGGTTGCAATAGAGTCTCTAAATGAAGAGACATCCCGTTTCAAGTCTGATCCAACGGAGGAGATGCTTGCGAGCGCGTTGATGAGATGTGTGCTCATCGCAATCCATGTTGATGATCCAAGCAACGAATCTCCTTATCTCGTCGCACGAGATCTGAATTCTTCTTCACGATAAAGGTGCACTGAAGGAGATGGAGATCCACGAGCAAATATTTCGGTAACATAACGATGATGCTGCGACGATGGCGACTCTCTCAAGGGCTCCATGGTGGACGACCACAATGAGAGAGAGGGAGAGAGTCTTGGCGTGTAGAGAGAGAGAGAGAGGGAGAGAGCACTAGTTTATGTTGTAAACTTGTAACTCGAAGAGTAAGGGATGCCTCTTCTTATATACAATTTTGGGATCCATGGAACTAAATCCATGGACAACACTAAATCAATGGATGAGATTGATTTGTGTTTCTTTCAATGGCCATGATCTTGTTGTAAAAACACAACAACAACTAACTTAAATCAAATTAATATATATCGATAAATCAATATAATTAATTTCAAATCAAATTAATTAATCTTGGAGATAATGAAAAGATTGACCTTATCCCCTAACCAAAGGGGAGAATGGGTCTATGTCCTCAATATCTCATGAGATCTCATTATCTCATGAGATCTCATTATCACATGATATCTCCAAGATTTACAACAACACTTGTTGTAAATTATTTCACAAAAATAATTCATAATTCTCTTGTGAATATTGCAATCATGCCATTGGAAAAATGTCAATCACATTCACATCCCAAAACAAAATGCAAATTATATTTTCAATTAATCATCCAATGTGAATCCAATTCACATCAATACTTAATTAACAAATATAAATCACAATATGCTCTCTTTAATATATTATAAATCACATTTATAATATACCTGATTAATATGGATAGTGATATCCACATTATTCATATCCATGATAATTAAATAACATTTAATCATCTTGGATCTCTATTCTCATGTGCCCAAATAATATGAATCACATTCACATTATTCACATTTTTGATAGCTAAATCACATTTAATTATATCAAATAACTCTCCTTATAATATGAATCAAATTCATATTATTCGTGATAATTAAATCAAATTTAGCTATCCATTTTTCTCAATGCTCGGATACATATATCAATAATGAAATTATCCATGAACTCTTTCAAGGATAATGCGCTTTCTCTGCGGATACTTGGAAATAAGGACATGGTGATTGTATTGTTCCCTGTATAGTGACTTGGATATTGAGATCACATCTCAAATCCAGATCTTGCGGACCTCCCATAGATGCTTGATTAAATCAAGACAATAAATCTAATCTTCTCATTACATCTGAACCACATTCAGATTAATGTCCATTAGTTAGACTAAGATCAGATTACTTCTCTATGAGAGGAGTCACTAAAATCCAGACCTATTTCATCACTCCCTCGGAATGGAAGCGTCAAGGTTATACAATCATATATGATCACATCACCCTCAGGCATTCCTAATACCTGTACATCCTGCATACTGGAAGATCCTGAACAAACATGAAGTTTTAGATCTCTTTTAGACTGTCTCCTTCAGGGTTTTATCATTAAGGTTCTCATTCGATCATTGGGAGTTGGTATCGATCATATACTTTCCAAAAGCATATATCATACCTAGGTGTTGATCATATAATTTCCAAAAGCATATATATCAAACCTTACAAATTTAATCAAGCTTTCAAAACGAGACTACCACGCATGGAATTTGATTCTTCCCAATATCTCATGAGTGAGCTCATGTCTTCCGGTTCAGCAATGAACCTGTATGATCCCTTTGAGAGATCGTATTACTCATATGCCCTTGCATGCACACCAGTACGCCGGTGTGTAGACCTTAGTTAGGTCATCAACCTATTGGTCTGCCAAATGTACATACTTAAATATACAGTAACACATATGTCTCCGATCAGAGGATGCATGCCTATATCGTGACAGCATACGACATAGATTTTTGGTTATCTCGATCTCGTTAAGTCAACTCTTTGACCTAACTAATATGACACATCCGATCTCTATTCCCATGCAGAGGACATGCATCAAGAGGTCGGTCAGATATCATCCAAATGAGAAAGGATTGCCATCTTCTACTCAGGCCGGAGATCATCTCTTTACAATCATTTGACGGTGCTTGATGAGTCCTCTATCTAACTCTTTAGATATTCATCCAAGCACCAGCCTCTATGATTCAATAATTGAATCAACAGATGTATGATCATTAAGATAGCCATGGTACATGACCCTAATTGTACTAAGGTACCTATTATGCAAATTAGTTATTCTTCATTTCAGATCAATGAATGATATTTGCAATAATATTTATTGCATAATGGCTCACCGTGGGCTTACATATCCAACAGCCTATAGTAACTAGAGTTGCACCCCATTAGAGTAAGGAAGGTATGCACCTAGGTTTTGTGTCCCATTCGGCTTCAAGCACCACCTCTTCCATCTCGCAAGATGAAAAAGGCCTTTTAAGATTTAAGACAAAGATAAATATAGAAGGAACCAACTAAAGAAGCTAAACTAGAGAACCATCTCATTTCTAGCCAACTAGAGGGTACAAATTTCAACAACTATCCGATTCTATCTATATCCATGAAATGCCAACTTGAGCTGATAGACTCCTAGAAGATATTACTACCGTCCGCATTGACATCATGCCAAGAAAGTTTCTCTCAAATTCCCTTTGATCTCTAGCATCTGAACAAATGGTGATCGATATCCCCATTTATTCTAGAGAACTATAGGCACACAACGGTTTCCCCTTGAAAGAAGTGAGCCCATCTAGTCCTCATCATCACCCTCTTGCACATCAACAGCAAGAGGAAGACTGTCATCCTCCTTGGTATCTTCCAACTCTAAACCTCTTGCAATATGTAATGTAACCCCTCGGGTCAAAAGGAATTGTCCCGAGAATCTTGTTATAATCTTTCTGAGCCGAGAAATTGTCATCACACTAGAACAAATGGTCCCAATCCACAGAGGTACCCTCTATGCCATACATCATTTCCATAAAAGCCAAAAGTTCCTCCACCCTATGATTAGATAGATCAGACTAAAAAGTCAAGAATAAGCATCCCTGTCTCATTTGTTAGATACACCAACATTCAGATGGGATGCCAAAACAAACATACCAAGAAACTTCTCAATAAAAACTCCATTTTTTGTCCACTCATCAAATTAGAAGTGGAAACCCTTGCCATTGCCCAACATCGGCCTCAACATTGATCACATATAAGGGATAACCATTTAAACACCCTTTCTAGAATGTCATGGGGAAGCATCACTCTCCTTGGGCTTTAGAAGCCTCGAAGAAACCCTATAGATCCTCCACATCAACTTGCAAAAGAAAATCATCATTATCTCTCCAAATATACACGATCTACTCAGATAGAACACTCTCTTTCTAGCTCAGAACATCGAGTCTACCTTCCTTCTTAGATCGTGTGATAGTATTACGATCCACCAAAAGCATGCCAAAAAAGTCACCAATATTCAATCAAAAGATGCTCCTCATACTTATTTCTAATTTTCCTCTCACCCCAGTCGGGAGTTACCTGGAAGAAAGGAAGAAAATGGGTATAGCCGAGAGAACAAACTTGAGCAACACAAGTCTGCCACCATGAGAAAAACAATAAAACTTCCATCCTTCCAACCTTTTCTCTAACTTCTCAATCAAAGGAATCCAATGAACATGTCACAGCCTTCAAGCTACCAATTGAAGACCCAAAATACTATAAGGGTGGAGAGGCATGTGATGTTCCTAATAAAGCCCAACAAACAGAAATATCCTCTTCACATGGACCAAAGGGCACATAGGCTGACTTGGATCTATTGATCCTTAAGCCAGAAACATCACTGAATAGATCAAGGGAAACATAAAGCCCTTTGCAACTCTCTGCACCAACTTTAAAAAAAGAATTGTATCAAAAGTGTACTGCAAAGTTGGTATATATATGTCCTCTCTTAAGGAAACGTTATAGATATCCCCGACAACTACATACTCCATCATCACCATTAGCACATTAACCACCCAAAATAAATTGAAGTGGACCCAAAGGACAACCATGTTGGACACCTCTTTGTGGCTGGTAAAAACCACACCTGGGAATCTGGTTAACCAAAATAGGATAAGACAACATTATCACACATCACTTTATTCACGAAATCTAAATGTCAAGGAATACCTTTCGGTGAAGCGGTACCCAAAGACACTGCCAATCTACACAATCATATGCCTTCGAGAAATTAACCTTCCACAATAAACCTTGAATGTTTTGCCTCCTCCAATCAGGCAGAATTTCTAATGACATCACTGTGTTATCCACCATTTCCATACAAGGCAAGAAGGCACATTGCACAAAAGAGATATTCCTACTCACCATCCCTTTTAGCCAAGTTGTCAACAACTTCGCAACTATAAAGTAAACGACATTAGAAAATGCAATGGGGCGAAAATACTCCACCATTGTTGCAACCTCATTCTTGGGAAATAGAAAGATAAGGGAACGATATAGACAATTAAAATCCTAATTCCTTCCAGCAAATTCTGACACCATAGAAAATATATCTTTAGCGACTAGCTCCTAAACTCCTTGAAAAAGAGTGCCGAAAAAGCATCTGGTCTAAGGGCACCGGTCGGCATTTAGGTCAAAAAAAACTCATTTAGTCTCCAATAAATCAAAATCTATGATCAATGCTAAAACCTCCTCCCAAGAAATCTGCGAGACCCCCAACCCAAGCCATCTTAATACGCTGGAAGGAGAAAGACAAATCATGCCTCTGGAATGCTCCATAATAGTCATAGCAATCGTATTGTCTCCAGCAAAAACCTCACCCTCTACAATAACAGATTAAATGAGATTTCGACAATGTTGACCATTAACCACATCATTGAAAAAACGAGTATTTTTGTCTCCTTCATTTAGCCATTTTTGACAAGATCTCTACCTCCAATCCACCTCCCTCTTATGTTCTTCTCCATTGATGTTTTTTTTGCGCTAATTCATGACTAACCATCTCACCATTGTCCAAACTCTCTCATCCTCCAACAAATCTAATCGAACAACCTTCGTTGTCCCCTGGATTTCCTTAGTTCTCACACCACCTCCTTTAACCAAGTTGAGTATCGTTAATTCAAAAAAAAAGATTTCCTTGTGAAGGCTGTGCATCTCGGGTCATTGTAAAGCAAATAATCAGTCTGTCATTGATATGTACATGCCTAAGTGCCATGAGCACTAGTTTCATATTGGTATTGGGAGGCAACGAGGAATATAAAGGTTCTACCAACCTCATATTGTTCTTGTTGTGCCTAGTGAGCTGTCGGGGGTTATGTAGCTGTAAAGTGTTGGGTTCTGCAACTACAAAATGTTGATGGGAGGAGAAGAGAACGTACGAGGGCTAATCCCATATGAGTATCTCAGGTTATAGTGTTCCATCAGATTAGTTAATCCAAATATCTGAGCCCCAAATCAAGTAATACAATGACAACCTACAACTCTAAGCTTCTTTTATGATCCTCAAGAATCCCACATGCTTCATATAATGTAATGGAACAGATAACGTTGACCGGCAGAAGCATGCAATAATAGATGCATAACCGAACCGTTATCGAAAACATGCATGGCAATCAATAAGTAGATATAATATCAATTTCAAAAAGTCCATTCAAACTAAGAGTTCCATTGTTACAACTCCAAATGGGGTATTTTTTTGTAAAAACTACTCTAAGAATTAAAATAGCATCTCAATAGTTCTTATGGGCATACAAATATCCTCTAAATCTTCACGAGTTAAATCATACCACGTCAGGAATACTGAATAGTCCATAGCACAATCTTGAATATGCAATCAACACTGATCTTCACCTGATTGGCAAACATAATTTTTCATGAGCATAATGTTGGGGATAGATCCGATCAAGCACCACACAAATAGAAGCACAATCAAAGAAGAAAACATGCACAATCGCACAAGATGAGGATTTATAGTGGTTCAACGATGTGCCTAGTCAACTTGCTCACAACAGACTCTCTCTACTATTTCTTGAATGATATTTTGGATACAATATGCGGTGCCACATGACTCTTTTTATACTACAACAAAAGAATACCGAGTATTCATCAATCCCCACCACCAGCTTTCAGCCAATTTAGATGCAGGAGGTAGATTGAGCATCTCAGCAATCCATCCCAACAGCTCTCAGCCAATAAGAATGCAGGAGGTGGAACAGACACCTCAACAATCCAACCCAACATCTCTCAGTCAATCAGAAGGCTAGAGGGAGATCAACCACATCAACAATGCTCTCTACTAGTATTCAGCCAATCAGTCTTCACATGATAAATCTCAACAATCTCCCACTTGAAGACTAATTTGTGGTACACACCACCTCTTCAATAGTCTTGGTGCGAGCTTTCCCTAGTCTTCTATTCTTGAAGACCAACAAAAGCCGAGCATGTCTTCAGCTTCTCCACTGTTATAGACTTTGTGAACATATCAGTAGTATTTTCTAATGTGTGGATATTCTTCAATTTAAATTGCCTATATTCTAGCTTCAACTTTGCAACGACCAATAGAAGCAACATTCTAAGTGATACTTCACATCAATGTGCTTAGTCCTCGAGTGAATGACAGAATTCTTTGCAAGACTAATTACACTTTGACTGTCGCTGAATAATTGACAATCTTCACATTCTTTATTCAGTTCTTTCATCAAACCCTTCAACCATGTCATTTCTTTGCAAGCTTCTGTTGCCGTCATATATTCTACTTCTGTGGTCAAGACGGTCACTATCTTCTAGAGTCTAGAGATCCAATTAATGGCTCCACTCCCCAGGGTAAAGACATACCCTGTTTTACTTTTCCAGCCATCGATGTCTCTGTTGATAAGATTTTTCGAGGTTTAGTTGGTGAATTTAAGCAATGTCGTTGTGAACCGCGAATAATCAAGATCAAATAAATACAATACAACTACTAGCATAACATATATATGTGAAAAGTAGAGCGTAAGTAGAGGTTCGAATCCACAGGGACAAGGGAAGTTTTGCACTATTCTTGGATGCATTTTTCACTAGATTTTAACTCAAACGGGTGGCAATATCATCATTTTTGATATCCAAAATTTCAAAATATGGAAGCACCTCAACCAGGGGGTTTGAAATGACTCCTAATACCTTGAGAGAGCTTCTTCAATTTTTTCAAACTATTTTTTATAGTTATAAAACTCACCACAAGATTCTAGGGACGGAAGTACAATTAAGTCAAAATTTGAGGGGCTGAAACATACATTAAAATAGTATTCTGAATTAGAAAGGAACTTTGTAATTTCCACGAATATTAAAAGTCAGAATGTGATACTTTGCATTAGAAACGGGCAAACTTTCATAAATAGTGAAATTGTCCTATTCCAAGGATCATAATAAAAATGAAGACTAAATGACCAAAATGCAAAGATGAGTTTGAAAAATAAATAAATTATTTCTCAATCAAAGACTTAATATAATTGCTAATAAGTTTACAGTTCATGAAACTAAAAACTAAGGATAGAGAAGTAGAGAAAAGGGAGTCTGCTTAGGTTGTCGAGCCCTAGCGCTGGAGAAGATCCGCAACGAGCGGCTGCTAGGAAGGAGGTACCGCCAGACAACCCAGAGCTCGATGGCAAGATGCCAGCTACGACGACAATGGTGGTTGATTGCTGGTAGGCGACGAGCAAGAAGCGCTCAACGGTATGATGCTCCCGTGAGGGTGCACAGATATGTCGGTGTTCCTCAGTTCGACGATGGCTAAGAGGGCCTCGAGCTCGGTTGCTCTAGGTAGAGGATGGTGGGTGGCTGTTGTACGCCCTGGAAGCGAACGTCGGAACTGATAAAGTCGAGATCACAACGGTGGAGAGGCTTTCCGGGAGTGATGGGTTCTTGTTTACAGGTAGGGCCTTTTCAAAATTGGACGGTTCCCCTTTCATGGCTGATGCGAACCATTTTTATAGAGCTCCATAGCGTGAAGAGGAGAACAAAATCACTCTCGGGACCTTTTGAACAGAGTTGCCGTATCTGTAGGGGATGAGTTGAGGCGATTCTTTTCTTTGGAAAGAGGAGGGATCCGTGGCAGTAGGCATGCTTGGATGGGATGGGAACCTCGACTCGAGGAGGAAGGTCCAACGGGGGCCTCTTCTGTAATGGTTGCGTAGCAGAGAAAAAAGGCACATGGCTCTTCTGCTTCTTCCTTTTGTATTCAAGGCAGAACCTGTCGAGTGTTTTTCTCCTGATGTCTTCCATCGTGCCTCTTCTCCAAGAAGAAGATCATCAAACATCCTCCAACTTCAGCTTTGTAGAACTAGAGGAGTTGTCAACCGCTACAACTAAAGCATTCCAACTATCAGGTAAACTAGAAAGAAGTAGAAGATCTTTTACCTCATCATCAAACACGATCTTTACAGACTCAAACTGGTTGATGATACTATTTAGATCAATCAAGTGTGAAGCCACTATAGAGTTCTCAATCATCTTTAAATTGAAAATCTTCTTCATCAAATACATCTTATTTGATGCAGATGGATTCGCGTACATATTTTCAAGAGCTTTGAAAAGATTTTTCGTCGTTATCTCCTTTGTGATATTTGAAGCCACCAATGGAGCAAGGCTGAGCCATATCGTTCCTAGAGTCTTTCGTTCTAGAACTTTCACTTCTCATCCTTCATGGATTCGGACTTCTTCCTTTCAATCGGAAGATAGAGATCCTTTTGATATAGAACATCTTCAATCTACATCTTCCAGAAGTGAAGTTCGATCCATTGAAATTCTCGATCTTAACCTTTAATTCTTCCACCATCTGTGTAGATGTTAATCTACGAACTTTGCTCTGATACTAGATGTTGGGGATAGATCCGATCAAGCACCACATGAATAGAAGCACGATCGAAGAAGAAAGCATGCACAATCACACAAGATGAAAATTTATAGTGGTTTGGGAATGTGCCTACTCCACTTGCTCACACCAGACTCTCTCTACTATTTCTTGAATGATGTTTTGGATAAAATATGTGGTACCACAAGGCTCTTTTTATACTACAAAAAAAGAATACCAAGTATTCAGCAATCCCACCATCAGATCTCAGCCAATCATGATGTAGGAGGTGGATTAAGCATCTCAGCAATCCAACCCAACATCTCTCAGCCAATCAGAATGCTGGAGGTGGAATAGACACCTCATCAATCTAACCCAACATCTCTCAGCCAATCAGAATGCAGGAGGTGGAACATGCACCTCAGCAATCCAACCCAACAACTCTAAGCCAATTAGAAGGCAAGAGGGATATCAAATACATCAGCAATGCTCTCCACTAGTATTCAGCAAATCAGTCTTCACAAGATAAATCTCAACACATAATGCCTAGTATGCATCGGGGTTCATGTAGAACGACCTACATGACCGCAGGGTCAAGCAACCGCCTCCGACGGTTGCGGTGAGGCCGAGTCTCACAGAGACCCTAACCGTTGGGGGCATAAAGGATGGAGGCGGACGTGGCAGGGGTTTATGCCCTATAAATAACCTCCTACTAGGAGGAGATTGCCATCGCTCACAAGAATCTCGCTTAACGGGAGCCCCCACCTTCCGATCTATCCCTCCCTTCTTCATCTCTCATTCTCTCTCGCAGCCAGGAGGAAACACATACCTCGTCGAACCTTCACTGGTATCAAAGCTCCTACCTTCATCTCAATCGCAGCTCGTTTCCTCAAGCCAACGCCAGGAGCGACAGTGCTCAACGCCCCATGGATCCCCGCCGCCGTTGCATGTCACTGCCTCGTGAAACCCTAACACAAAGAAGATAAAGATCCAAAATGACAAGTAAAATCATTGCCACTGAGGTGGGAAAAATTGAGTATGTTAATGGTATTAATTATGAGTTGTGGAGTAGAAAGATCTACTTTGGACTGCTACATGATAGCATACACTCCATAATAGACAAACCCATCCCTACCTTATATAAGAATCAAATCGTGGAGGAAATCAAAACCCGCGAACAATGGGAGAAAACGGATAATAGGGCTAGGAGCTTTATGCTGACCCATATGGAGTTGAATCTAATTAGGATCTTTGAGACCTTTAAATCAACGTATGATATATGGACTGCAGTTAAGGAGAAATATCACTCCAAGTCGGAAGTGGACGTTCAGCTTCTTCTACACAAGTACAACTCGTGTATAATAAAGGAATATGAAAGCATTCTTGAGCACGTAAACAACATGATTGTAATGGCCAAAAATCTGGCGGCTGCTGAATGCACAATTCCGGAGAGGATGCAGATAGCAACCATCTTAGGAAGTCTCCCACCGTCATTCAACATGGTTGTTACATCCTTGAGGATGAATGGCAATATCAAGAGTATGACGGACCTACTAGCACAACTGACGAATGAACAAGACCTCTCAAAGCAAAGATTGAAAGTTGAGATCTTTGAGATTGCGAAGGAGGAGGTAGGAGCTAATATGATGCATATAAAGAAAAGACTAGGACCCTTCAAAGCGAATTTCAAAAGAAAAAGTGGGAAATATCCACGTGGCTCATGCTACGATTGGGGTAAATATGACCATTTCAAGGTCAATTATCCCAATGAGAAGAAGCCGGGAAATTATAAAATGCCTGAGAACAAAGGCAAGAAGAAAGAATGTGCAGCTGTTGTAGAATACAACTCCGTCGTCACGGACATTGACGGATGGTGGATCGGCTCTGGAGCAACCATACACATTGACGAGATGAATGAGGGCCTGATGGACTTCAAGGAGCTGAGCAAAAGAGAACAGAGGATCTTAATGGGAAACAACACCTACCTGAATGTGGAAGGTGTTGGGACATGCAGACTTGAGCCGTGGGATAGTGTTATGGTACTGAATGATGTACTATATGCCCCAGGGATACGCCGGAACCTGATCTATGTCCCAGTGCTGCTCAAGAAGGATTTTAAAGTCCAATTTTATAATAACCATGTCTTTATAGGCAAGAATAAGAAGGTTTATGCAATGGGAAAGTTTATGCCCGAGCATGACCTATTCTGCCTTCTTGTAATAAGCTCTAGTGAATCGAAGAATGTCTCTTCTGAGTATTCTTTGTGTCGTTTGTCTGACTATGACTTATGCCACATGAGACTAGGTCATCCAAGAAATTATAAGATGGATCAAATGATGAAGGCAAATATGTTGCCTAAGATCATGGGTGCAAAGATATTGCCTTGCGAATATTGTATGACCGGTAAAATGACGAGAAGATCATTCTCAATCGGAATTTGGTCAATAGAGTTACTAGGTTTGATCCATTCGGACATAAACGCCATCACACATAGAAATAAGGAATACTTTATAACATTCATTGATGATTACTCAAAGTTCTCCTATGTCTATTTCTTAGGAAGAAAGTCAGAAGCACATGAAATATTTAAGAGATATAAGATGGAAGTGGAGACAAGATTGGGAAAACCAATCAAGACTCTTAGAATAGATAGAGGTGAGGAATATACCTCAAAGAAGTTTGAGGATTACTGCATTAAGACAGGCATTCATAGGTGGACTACAATACCTTATACACCACATCAGAATGATGTAGCAGAAAGAAAGAATCGAACCTTGATTAATGCAATATGATAAATGCTTTCACATAAGACTCTTCAAGAAATTCTAGGGAGATGCAGTGTTAACTACGAACTACATACAAAATAAGATTCCCACCAAGTCCGTAGAATCAATGCCATATGAAATATGGAACGGTAGAAAGCCTGATTTGGGTCATCTCCAGAAATGCGGATGTGTTGCACATGTTCTGGTACTGAGTCAACTTAGAGACAAGTTAGGCTTCATGACATTAAAGTGTAAATTTATTGACTATAGTGAGAATTCTAAAGGATATAGATTCTTCCATGAATCCAAAGGTCTAATTGAAAGTCGTGATGTATCTTTTCTCGAAAATCATCAAGAAAAGGAGCATGAAATAAAGGAATCATATCCTCTGATCATCCTACAAGACAATGAAGATGACTTGGGGATGATTTCGAGCATTCAAATATAGAGAATGAACCTATGGAACATGATAATCCTTTAGATGAAGTGGATGGACCCACACAATCCACGAGTATAATCAACAATAAGTGACTTAGAAAACAACCCGCATGGATGAAAGATTATCGTTTCTATGGATGTGAGGTGTCGTGTTATACTGTGGATGAAGATGTCATGGATTGTACAGATCCCATATCCTTTGATGAAGATATGGCTTTGTCTAAGTCAGAATCATGGACGACCTCCATGAGGGATGAGTTGGACTCAAACAAGCAAAATGATGTATGAGAGTTATGTGATTTGTCAGAAGGTAGGCAATCCATAGGATGTGTGTGGGTTCAAGAAAAAGTACCTAGTTGACGGTGTTGTTGATAAATACAAAGCAAGATTAGTTACCAAAGATTTTACTCAGCAAGCTGGAATAGACTTCTGGGAAACCTACTCTATAGTGGCTAAGTTTGTATCTATTCAGATGATCTTAGCCATAGTTGCATATATGGATTTGAAATTGTTCCAAATGGATGCAAAGACATCCTTCCTTAATAGAGAATTAAAATAGGAGATTTATATACGAAAATCTGATGGCTCTCAGGTTGAAGATCAGGAGAAATAGGGTTTACAAGTTAAGAAAGTCATTATATGGCTTAAAGCAGTCTTCACAGCAATGTATCTCAAATTTCATGAGAAAGTTATCCAATTTGGATTTGTTGCAAATAAATTGAATATCTGTGTATATGTCATGAAGAATGGGAGCAGGTTTGCAATCATGTCATTGTATGTAAATGACATTCTGCTTGTAGGTACTGGTATACAAATACTTAATGGAATCAAACAAAATTTGAGCATTGAATTTGAGATGAAGGACATGGGAGAAGCATCCTATGTTCTTGGAATTCAAATAACAAGAGACACTGACTCAAGGACATTGAGCCTTAGTCAGGAAAGATATTTGCATACTATATTAAGGAGATTTGGAATGCAGAATATCTCTCCAGCTCCAATACCACTTTGTGATGGGAAAGAGATCCAGAAGAGTCAGTGTCCCAGAAAGGGGCATAAACCTTCAGATGTACCATATGCACAAACAATGGGAAGTCTAATGTATGCAATGATGTGTACTCGATCTAACTTAACCTATCCAGTAAGCTTAGTCAGTAGATATCAAAGCAATCCCGATCCAGCACAGTGGGAAGCTGTAAAGAGGATTCTTTGATATCTGAAAGGGACAGTGCATCTGAAACTTATGTAACATGCAGAATCGCTTGAAGTGGTAGGATACTTCAATGTCGATTTCGAAGGGGATATGGATGATAGAAAATCCATCGGATTACATGTTCATGTTTGATGGTGTAGTTGTTTCTCGGGGTATCAAGAAATAAGGATGTGTATCTCAACATATATAGGAGGCTGAGTACATTGCATGTAGCATGACCACCACTCATGTTGTGTGGATCAGGTGTTTTCTAGAGAATCTAAGCCTTGAATTGATCAAAGAACCAATTGAAATGTATTATGGCAACAAGTTGTGATAAGCTTGATTAATAGTGGAGCTAATAGCTCTAAAGGAAAACACATTGAGATCCAATATCACTATATACAAGATATAGTGGGGAAGCAAGAAATCACGGTAACCTACATACCTACCAGTGACATGTTAGCTAATTCCCTAACCAAGGGAATAGTAGCCAAAATCTACATTAAACATGTCGGTTTAATGGGACTCATGAATGCATGAGTCAAGGAAGAGGTTTTATGAACCTCATTGTTGACATCTCTATGCATTACACGAATAGTGAGAGTTTAAATGCTTTGACCACTATGGTCAAGTGGGAGATGTAGGATGGACTACATGACCGCAGGGTCAAGCAACCACCTCTGGTGGTTGCGGCGAGGTCGGGTCTCACGCAGACCCTAACTGCTAGGGGCGTAAAGGATAGGGGTAGATGCGGGGGTATACACCGTATAAATAACCTCCCACTGGGAGTGGAATGCCATCACTCACAAGAAGCTCACCTAACGGGATCCCCCCTTCTGATCTATCCCTCCCTTCTTCATCTCTCGTTCTCTCTCGTATCCAGGAGGAAAGGCGTACCTCGTTGAACCTTCAATCCATGCATGGGAATGCTAACGATATTTTAATCCGCTGTAATGCATGCACTTGAGTTATCATGGATAAACACCATTATGTGACTAATTTTTTCTCATACATGTCTAAGTTCGATCCCTAATATGTAATTTTGATTCGTTCATAAACATTGGTATAAATATTGTAAATTGCATAAGAAAAAAATGGCATACATTTCTTCCATCTTGTGGGGACATATTTCATACGATTCATAGCAAGTACATATTCCTTTTATCATATAAATCACTTTGCATTTGAGCCCCCATGACTTTGATAGTTTACTTTTCTTCAACCAATTCTTGTACATGTAATGGTTTATTCTTTATTAAACCATTTCTTGTATAACTCATAATGCTTTAAATTTATAGACCATTTTCTTGCACAACTTTCATGTATGTATCTTGTATTTTCAACCGTTGGCACTTGTGGTCAATGGCATGATATGACAGTGTAACTACAATTGTAGATGACTTAGTTTTTACCTCTGTGATTCCTTGCAACCATACGCCCCTTGCGGCATTGCTCCTTGTACTTGAAGGATATAGAGAGATCCTCAAGCGCATCACGGAAGCGTGAGCGTCGTATCGGATACGACGAAGAACGACTAGTCGCACTAGTTGTTCGGTGCAGCGGAATTTTAAAAAAATTTATTCGATGAAACCACATGATCCAAGAACCATTCTTGGATCGTTTCATCTATAACCACAGCAAGTATAATGCAATACCTCTTGAAGCGTGGTTGATCGAGTCTCTAAGAGAAGAGACCTCCTGTCTCAAGTCCGATCGTCGGAGAGATCGCTTGCGAGCGCGGGGATGAACCGCGGTGTCCTCGCAATCCAAGAAGTTGATCCAAGCGCGGTTGCTCCTGATCTCGTCGCACGAGATCGAACGTCTCCTTCGCGGGCGAAGCACTCGAAGTAGACGGAGAACCGCAGAGCATCGAAGCGGTAGCACGAAGGCGAGGGCGACGACGATTCCCTCCACTAGGGTGGACGGCCACCAAGAGGAAGGGGGAGAGAGGGCTGTCGAGTATGAGAGAAAGAGAGAGAGAGTTTTGCTATAATAGCATGTGTAAAGAGAGAGCCAAGAGTGCCTCTCTATTTATAGGGTTTTGGGATCCATGGATCTCAATCCATGTGTCATATAAAATCAATGGTTGAGAATGATTTATGACAATCCAATGGTCAAGATTGTTGTTGGTAAAAGCCAACAACTTGTGATTTAATTTTGATTAAATATATTTGATAAATCAAATATATATTAATACCAAATTAAACCAACTAAATAAGGAGTGAAAAAACAAATGAGAGCCTCCTTCCCTATTGGGAGGAGTGGACGGCCACCAATTCCATAAAGGAATTGGTGCCGCCACCTCTTCCCATATGGGGAGGGCAATCCCATGGATTCCCATGGGATTGCATATCTCCTTGTTTTTCTCTCAACTTATTTTCCAACAATTTATTCATCAAAAAATAATTCTCAATTGATTTTGGGAATATTGCAATCTTGACATTGGAATATTGTGAATCACATTCACAACCCAAAACAAAATGTAATTTACATTTTCAATTAATTAGACAATGTGCATCCAATGCACATTAATAATTAATCTACTAATATAAATTATATATAACTCTCTCTAATACATTATAAATCACATTTATAATATATTAGGAATAATTGGATATTACTATCCATATTATTCATATACATAATAATTAAAGCACATTTAATTATATTGGATAATTTCTCATACATCATGATAATTAAATCACATTTAATTATCAACTTCTTTGCTTAGATCTTATGGAATTGCTCTTAAACCATTAAGAACAATGCTATTTCTCCTCAGATACTTGGAGATAAGGACGGGGCGATTGTATTGTTCCACGTATAGTGACTTGGATATTGAGATCACATCTCAAATCCAGATCTCATGGACCTCTCATAGATGCTTGATTAAATCAAGACCGTAAACCTAATCTTCTCATTGCATCTGAATCTCATTCAGATCAATGTCCAGTACATGGACTAAGATTAGGTCACTTCTCTAATGAGAGGAGTCACTAAAATCCAGACCTGTTTCATCACTCCCTCGGAATGGAAGCGTCATGGTTATACAATCGTTTATGATCAAATCACCCTTCAGGTATTCCTAATACCTGCACATCCTGCATACTGGAAGACTCATGATCATCATGAAGATAAAGATCACTTTTACACTGTCATCTTCATAGTCTGATCATTAAGTTTCTCAATCTTGGTCCTTGGGATATGGTACATATCATATGCTTTCACAAAGCATATATCTTACCTTCAAATTCATATCATGCTTCCAAAGCATGATGACCATGCATGGAATTTGGTCAATCCCAATACCTTATGAGTGAGCTCATGTCTCCCGGTTCACAAGTGAACCTGTACGATCCCTTTGAGAGATCATATTACTCATATGCCCTTACGTGCACACCAGCTCGCCGGTGTATAGACCTTGATTAGGTCATCAACCTATTGGTCTGCCAAATGTACATGCTCAGACATATAGTAATATATCTGTATCTGGTCAGAGGATGTTTGCCTGTGATGTGACAGTATTCATCATAGGTCTTTGGTTATCTCGATCTCGGTAAGTCAACTCATTGACTCAACTAATCTGATACCTCCGAATCAATATTCCTATGTAGAGGACCTGCATCAAGAGGTCGATCAGATATCAGTCTAATAAGACGGGATTGCCATCTCCCACTCAGACTACAGATCACTACTTGTTAATCATTGATGATGCTTGATGAGTCCTCTATCTAACTCCTTAGATATTCATCCAAGCATCAGCCTCTATGATTCAATTATTGAATCAACAACTGTATGATTATCAAGTTGGCCGTGGTACATAACCCTTATTGTACAGAGGGACCTTATGGTGCATTCATTCATTCAATATCAGAAAGGGAGTGAAACAAAACATCAATAACTTTTATTGATAAATCATTTATTACAATAACATTTATTGTAGGAATGGTTCGCCTCAGGCTCACATTGCTAACAATCTCCCACTAGCCCTCAGAACCATTCAGGAACAAGCCTTAAACCCATACTCATTACATGCTGGTCAAAAACCTTCTGTGTCAGAGGTTTGGTAAGAGGATCAGCAACGTTGTCGGCGGAGGCCACCTTGGTGATGATGATGTCACCACGCTTTTGAATCTCCCGAATGATGTGGTATTTCCTTTCTACGTGCTTGCTTTTCTGATACCATCTGGGTTCCTTCGCCTGGGCAATGGCTCCCGTGTTATCATAGAGTAGCGGGATGGGAGTATCAGAGGAAACTACGCCAAGCTCCTGGACGAACTTGCGCAACCACACCGCCTCCTTTGCAGCATCCGATGCGGCAATGTATTCGGCTTCTGTTGTTGAATCTGCCGTAGTGTCCTGCTTCTTGCTTCTCCAGCTCATAGCACCATCGTTCAACAGGAATACAAACCCTGACGTCGACTTTCGATCATCAATATCTGATTGGAAGTCAGAATCTGTATATCCCAAGACTTGGAGATCACCATCTCCATAGACCAAGATGTAATCTTGCGTCCGTCTAAGATATTTGAATATGTTCTTTACTGCATTCCAGTGTTGTTCTCCATAGCAGGATTGGTAACGACTTACCACTCCCACTGCATGGCAGATATCTGGCCTGGTACATATCATGGCATACATTAAGCTTCCTACAACTGATGCATAAGGGCATCCAGCCATGGCCTTCTTTTCCTCAACAGTTTGAGGAGCCATTCCTTTAGACAGGTGGATACCATGTCTTAAGGGTAGGAATCCTTTCTTGGAACTATCCATACGGAATCGTTCAAGAATCTTCTTAATGTATCCTTGTTGTGACAATCCCAATATTCTCTTCTCTCGGTTTCTGAACAGCTTTAGACCCAATATGTAAGAGGCTTCTCCAAGATCTTTCATCTCAAAGGTATGGGACAGCCAAATCTTCACACTGGTCATCATCCCTGTATCATTCCCAATGATAAGGATGTCATCTACATAAAGCACGATGAACACAATGGCGCTCCCACTAAGCTTCTTGTACACACAAGGTTCATCAGGATTCTGCACAAAATCATAACTCTTTATGGTTTCGTCAAATCTGATGTTTCAGCTACGAGAAGCTTGCTTGAGCCCATAGATGGATTTCTTCATCTTGCATACTTTGACATCCTCAGTTATGAAGCCCTGGGGTTGCTCCATGTAGATATCCTCCTCGAGGTATCCATTGAGGAAAGTCGTCTTGACGTCCATCTGCCAGATGTCATAGTCAAGATATGCAGCTATAGCTAGCAATGCTCTGATGGATTTAAGCATAGCCACAGGAGAGAATGTCTCATCGTAGTCGATGCCTTCTCTCTGTGTGTAGCCCTTGGCTACGAGCCATGCCTTGAAAGTCTCTACTTTCCCATCAGGTCCCCTCTTTCTCTTGAAGATCCATTTGAACCCAATGGGTTTCACCCCCTTAGGTGGATCCTCTAGGGTCCATACACCATTCTTATGCATGGAGTCAATTTCTGACTTCATTGCTAGCATCCATCTATCCATGTCATGATCCGCGAGTGCTTCATCAAATGAAGTAGGATCACTGTCAGTTTCTCCTGACACATGGAATCCATACCTTTCAAGTGGTGCAACCACCCTCGAACTCCTTCGAAGAGGTATAGGTGTTTCACCTTTATTTATCTCTTCAGTTTCTGGTTCAGGAAGCTGAGAGTCCTCAGGGGACTCAATGAGTTCCTCTACTTCACTTTTGTCTTGACCTTTAAGGAAATCATCCTCCAGAAATTTCACATCTCTAGAGACAAAAACCTTTTGGGTCTCAGGGTCATAAAGTTGGTATCCAATACCATCTTTAACATACCCAATGAAGTAGCACTCACGAGAGCGAGATTCTAGCTTACTTGCATCCACATTCTTTGCATGGACCAAGCAACCCCAAACCCTCAAGTGATTAACACTAGGTTTGGTTCCATACCATATCTCATGAGGAGTCTTAGGTACAGATTTGCTAGGAATCTTATTTAGGATATATATTGCAGTCTCTACTGCATATCCCCAGAAACTAAGTGGTAAATGTGCTTTACTCATCATTGAACGAACCATATCCATGATGGTTCTGTTGCGTCTTTCAGCAACACCATTAAGTTGGGGAGTTCCAGGAGGAGTGAGATTGGAAATAATTCCATTCTCTTTAAGGTATTCCTTAAATTCATCTGATAGGTACTCGCCACCTCGATCAGATTGAATTCGTTTAATCTTCCTATTGGTTTGGTTCTCAACCAAAACCTTGAACTCTTTGAACTTTTCAAAGGTTTCAGACTTATGACGTAATAGGAAGATAAACCCGTATCGCGAATGGTCATCAATAAATGTCAAATAATATCGATATCCATTTCGAGTCGTGGTACTGAAGGGACCGCATGCATCAGTATGTATTAAGTCAATAATACCTTCACATCTTGTAACCTTGTTACGGAAAGGCATCCTGGTCATTTTACCTCGAATACAATGTTCACAGGTAGGTAAAGGCTGAACCTGTAGAAAATCCAAAGGTCCATCCTTTATCAATCTATTGATCCTATCAACAGATAAATGACCAAGCCTTTGATGCCAAATCATGTTTGAATGATTTATATTACTCCTGGATCTTTTAGGGTTTTTATTAGTGGTTGTAACATTCATGACATGCTCATTAATGCACAATTCATAGAGTCCTCCAGAAGTCAAAATACCCTCTGTAATATATTTATCATAATGATTTATGACTAATTTATTACAAAATAGGAATGAATATCCACTTCTAACTAGCTTAGATACAGATATCAAATTCCTCCTGACTTCAGGTACATAAAGACACTCTTTAAGTACTAGGACTCTTCCACTAGATAATGATAGTCTGTAGGTCCCGACGGCGACTGCTGCAACACTTGCATCAGATCCCATCTGGATGACTATCTCCCCTTCTTCAAGTTGTCTAGTTTCCTGAAACAAATGCAACAAATTGCATACATGAACAGAAGCACCAGAATCAACTACCCAACTTCCTTCTCGTCTAATGAGAAAGCTGGTTTCAATGATAAGAGTAGATTTCATACCTACTGGGGCTTTACCTTTGTCGACCGACTTCAGGTAATTTGGGCAATTACGCTTCCAGTGCCCCGGCTTCTTGCAGTGGTGACAAACGTCGGTTTTCTTTGACGCCATTAAAGTGGATGCATTGGAAGATGAGACAACACTTTGTCCCTTCTTCTTTCTCTTCTGGGCCGGGCCCTTCCGAGAACCTTGCTTCCGACCGCGCTTCCCTCTGACCTGTGCAACCATTGCAGTGCCAGAGGGACCATCTTTCTTCATTACGTCTTCTACAGACTTTAATGCAGCAAGAAGCCCTGCATTTGTCAGTTCCAGCTTATTCATGTGGAATGACACCACAAAGTTATTGAAAGATTTGGGCAATGACAGCAGAATGAAATCAGATTGCATGTCTGCATCCATCGTCGCCCCCAGAGTCTCAAGCTCTGACAAGTACCCAAACATTTTGAGTACATGCTCGCGGACCGAGGTCCCTTCCTGCATCTTGCACCGAATGAGTTCTTTCATAACATTGTACCGCTGGGTGCGGTTAATGTCATCAAACATATCCTTTAGATTCTGCATGATATCCTGGCAAGTACTCATCTCCACATGTTGCTTCTGAAGAACATTGGAGAGAGAACCCAAGATATAACACCTAGCCAAGATATGATCTTCATCATACTTGTCATTATATGCTTTGTCTTCCTTAGATTTAGGGTTTTCAAGTTTGTTTTCAGAGAGCACATAACTGACGCGCTCTGCCGAAAGCACAAGTTCCAAATTACGGATCCAATCCGAGTAATTTGGTCCGGTCAATTGGTTGACCTCCAGAAGCCTGTTCAGTGGGTTCATGGCCTTCATTTTCTGAAATTGAGAATGCACTATATTAGAACATATAATCATATATTCAATTTAATTTTATTTGATTAAAGTATTTTAAATCAAATTAGTCTTGCTATGTCAACTATGAAAGTTTATTCCCTTATTCACTTTCAAAGTAGGAGATATACTTACCAATATATCTCAAGCAAGAACTGGGATATCCTCTTTATCATTGTCATATCCCAATAATATGAGAACCTATGACTCCGATAAAGAGAAGCGGGAACACATTCCGCCTTGCAAGTCCAACTTGTATTTCCCAATTCGGTCTTTAATACCCGAGCCCACCACCCCTAAGGTGATGTTGACTCGTCATTAATTGAAACAGCCGTCAACAGGAATACAACTCGCTATGCGCAATCCAATATCGCCCCAATAATATGAGGACCCGATATTGGGGTCACTACGCATACGTCCTTACTCTTTCGAGAAGCGACGAGCCCGATCCAAACGGATCATATGTGGGAGCTGTCACTTTGGACAGGCATCTCCCACATATAATATTTGGCGACGAAACCCTTCGCCTTGATGGGAGACCATGGATGTCACTTATGTGATCCTCCATCTATTATTCAAATTTAATTAATTACTATGAATCTCATTCATATAATTAATTCTTCTAAGGGAATTATTAACTCTAATCATATTAGAGTATTCTCAATTGGATATAATTAACTTAATCATATTAAATTAATTATCAATCCAATTTAATCAATCAAACTTAATTTTATGCTTGAATATACATATATGATATTATTCTCAAAGTACGTATTAATTCGAATTTTAATAATTAGAAAAATACATCATAATCCCTCGGACATTATCCCGGCCCTACCCGCTGTCATGGCCAGTACCGGCGGGAGTGGGGCGGACCACATACGTTGCAACCCGCTGACCCAGCGATCCCCGACTAGACACCATATCCACCTCGGGAAAGGATAATGCCAAATTGATTATTTTGTACTTGAGATGATCATCGGTTCTTCAACCGAAATTATACCATATAGTAATCAAAACAATTTTGATTTTAAGGAAATTTGCTAGGCAAATTCCCAAGTCCTATTCAAGCAAGAAGTTTGATGATTGTAATTCCAATTAAGGTTTAGATCAAATCTAATCAACTAATTGGTTGGGGCCAAGTCAATTAGGCAAATAATCATATTTCAATATTTCACAAATATTTTTCAAGATTATTTCACGAAATTAACACTTAATTTCACTAATTGACAATCACTTGGTTCTAGATTAGGAAAGCAATTTCAGCAGTGACCCCTACTTACTAAAATTGGCATATCTCAATCATATTAAATCCAAATTAAGCAAAGTCAATTTCTAAAGTTTTCTAATTTGATTTAGGACAGAACCTAAGTGATGTTTCACGCATTTCGAGGCAAGTCTAAACAGTAATTAACATTTTAATCACGTTCAGATTCACAGTTCCCGCAACAGTGCATACATGTCCATTAAAACGACCATATCTCGAGCATACGAAATCCGATTTACACAAACTCAGATCCTATGGTTTCCTCATTTAATGGGGAACATAATACAAGTATAAAATTCGTATTTAAACAATTTAAACAGTGCCGAATTTCTTTACTAAACAGATCTGCGAAATCAAATGCGATGAAAACTTTCGCGACCTTAGCGAACTCAAGTCGTCCTTGGTTAACGAATCACTATTCGAAACCGTCGACCTAAGGCTCTGATACCACTTGAAGGATATAGAGAGATCCTCAAGCGCATCACGGAAGCGTGAGCGTCGTATCGGATACGACGAAGAATGACTAGTCGCACTAGTTGTTCGGTGCAGCGGAATTTTAAAAAAATTTATTCGATGAAACCACATGATCCAAGAACCATTCTCGGATCATTTCATCTATAACCACGGCAAGTATAATGCAATACCTCTTGAAGCGTGGTTGATCGAGTCTCTAAGAGAAGAGACCTCCTGTCTCAAGTCCGATCGTCGGAGAGATCGCTTGCGAGCGCGGGGATGAACCGCGGTGTCCTCGCAATCCAAGAAGTTGATCCAAGCGTGGTTGCTCCTGATCTCGTCGCACGAGATCGAACGTCTCCTTCGCGGGCGAAGAACTCAAAGTAGACGGAGAACCGCAGAGCATCGAAGCGGTAGCACGAAGGCGAGGGCGACGACGATTCCCTCCACTAGGGTGGACGGCCACCAAGAAGAAGGGGGAGAGAGGGCTGTCGAGTATGAGAGAAAGAGAGAGAGAGTTTTGCTATAATAGCATGTGTAAAGAGAGAGCCAAGAGTGCCTCTCTATTTATAGGGTTTTGGGATCCATGGATCTCAATCCATGTGTCATATAAAATCAATGGTTGAGATTGATTTATGACAATCCAATGGTCAAGATTGTTGTTGGTAAAAGCCAACAACTTGTGATTTAATTTTGATTAAATATATTTGATAAATCAAATATATATTAATACCAAATTAAACCAACTAAATAAGGAGTGAAAGAACAAATGAGAGCCTCCTTCCCTATTGGGAGGAGTGGACGGCCACCAATTCCATAAAGGAATTGGTGCCGCCACCTCTTCCCATATGGGGAGGGCAATCCCATGGATTCCCATGGGATTGCATATCTCCTTGTTTTTCTCTCAACTTATTTTCCAACAATCTATTCACCAAAAAATAATTCTCAATTGATTTTGGGAATATTGCAATCTTGACATTGGAATATTGTGAATCACATTCACAACCCAAAACAAAATGTAATTTACATTTTCAATTAATTAGACAATGTGCATCCAATACACATTAATAATTAATCTACTAATATAAATTATATTTAACTCTCTCTAATACATTATAAATCACATTTATAATATATTAGGAATAATTGGATATTACTATCCACATTAGTCATATACATAATAATTAAACCACATTTAATTATATTGGATAATTTCTCATACATCATGATAATTAAATCACATTTAATTATCAACTTCTTTGCTTAGATCTTATGGAATTGCTCTTAAACCATTAAGAACAATGCTATTTCTCCTCAGATACTTGGAGATAAGGACATGGCGATTGTATTGTTCCACGTATAGTGACTTGGATATTGAGATCACATCTCAAATCCAGATCCCATGGACCTCTCATAGATGCTTGATTAAATCAAGACCGTAAACCTAATCTTCTCATTGCATCTGAATCTCATTCAGATCAATGTCCAGTACATGGACTAAGATTAGGTCACTTCTCTAATGAGAGGAGTCACTAAAATCCAGACCTGTTTCATCACTCCCTCGGAATGGAAGCGTCATGGTTATACAATCGTTTATGATCAAATCACCCTTCAGGTATTCCTAATACCTGCACATCCTGCATACTGGAAGACTCATGATCATCATGAAGATAAAGATCACTTTTACACTGTCATCTTCATAGTCTGATCATTAAGTTTCTCAATCTTGGTCCTTGGGATATGGTACATATCATATGCTTTCACAAAGCATATATCTTACCTTCAAATTCATATCATGCTTCCAAAGCATGATGACCATGCATGGAATTTGGTCAATCCCAATACCTCATGAGTGAGCTCATGTCTCCCGGTTCACAAGTGAACCTGTACGATCCCTTTGAGAGATCATATTACTCATATGCCCTTACGTGCACACCAGCTCGCCGGTGTATAGACCTTGATTAGGTCATCAACCTATTGGTCTGCCAAATATACATGCTCAGACATATAGTAATATATCTGTCTCTGGTCAGAGGATGTTTTCCTGTGATGTGACAGTATTCATCATAGGTCTTTGGTTATCTCGATCTCGCTAAGTCAACTCATTGACTCAACTAATCTGATACCTCCGAATCAATATTCCTATGCAAAGGACCTGCATCAAGAGGTCGATCAAATATCAGTCTAATAAGACGGGATTGCCATCTCCCACTCAGACTGCAGATCACTACTTGTTAATCATTGATGATGCTTGATGAGTCCTCTATCTAACTCCTTAGATATTCATCCAAGCATCAGCCTCTATGCTTCAATCATTGAATCAACAGCTGTGTGATTATCAAGTTGGCCATGGTACATAACCCTTATTATACAGAGGGACCTTATAGTGCATTCATTCATTCAATATCAGAAAGGGAGTGAAACAAAACATCAATAACTTTTATTGATAAATCATTTATTACAATAACATTTATTGTAGGAATGGTTCGCCTCGGGCTCACATTGCTAACAGTACTAACACGACCTCTTACGGTCGTCCATGTGGCTCTTTATGAATCTGTACCTCAATCAATATTTCTTGATCATAATAGGAATTCCATTACTTTTTCATCTCATCGTAATATCATTTAGGTCTTGATAAAAAGCTTAATTCTATAGACTAATCATGTGGATGAGATTATGTGTAATTTATAACTCCATTTAAGATAGTAGATCCTCAACGTATTCATAATACCTCTTGTCTTGTATACTTAATGGATTTATGCCTTTAAATTGTCGACTTTATATTTTTTTATTTGAAGCAGAGCCTAACATTATAATCTTATCAGGTATTTTTTGACAATACAAACGTATACAGTTCTCTTTCTTTATGATTGACCTGATTGTGAAAGGCATGAATGAATTCAATGGCTCGTTGATTTCAAATCCCATATGGTGTATAGTGAAAATTTAACTCAAAAATTTCTACCAGGTCAGAGTTGAAAAAAAACATCTATAAGCCTATCAATATGTATCTTATATGAGAATGTGATATGTATACTTTAGATTCGACTGGCATATCTAAATAACTAAAGAGATAAATAACTAAAGAGACAAATAAAAGTACATAATTATTTTAGAAATGAAGTAATCTAACGATGCTCTCAACAATCTGACTCGTTTTTTTCCATGTGGGTTGATAAGGTAAGTGCATGTGAGACATAACACTGGTTATTACTACTGCATCAATTAAAGTTGATGTTTACGGACTAGCCGAAACAATGAAGAATTACGTATAATGTTACGGTATAATAATGGTAGATTTATTTTTTATATAAATCAAATGATCTAAATTTTCACACCCCGCGTAAGGCGACACCAAAATCTAAGCAACATGTGATTAGACATGGGTATATATTCCATTAAACTTTGGTTTTAAAAGCAAGACTGAAAATAAACCACAGACTATAGATAACAAAACCTCCAAGGTGATTCCCAGGTCTGGGAGAATACTTTTATCTCAATTAGAATCGACATAATATTCATAGTTCAATGGATTTGACGAATACACATATGGAGATCTTATTGTAAATACAAAAATGGCATTTACACATATCTTTCTATGTTTAAACATATAAATTTAGAGTCTTAAATCAAGTAGGGTCATTTATTCATATGTATCATCTTGTGAATCCAAAAAATACATTAGGAGTCTTACTCGAAAGCAAGTCATTATGTATACATATTAACCTAGGAAACTGATACATACCTTAAGTCCAATGCATAACTCTCTCTGTCGTGGTCGTCGTGCCTCTTTCCGGTAACGTATCCGCGCTCTCCTCCTCGTCTGATTCGAGACCACCTTCTCTTGCGACGAAGATGAATCTCTCGTAAAGCCTCGTCTCAAGCTCTCTCTCTTTAACTCTCTCCCTCTCTCTCTCTCACTAAGACCCATGTTGGTGAAAAAGTGATGTAGGCGCAAGGGAGATAGCTTTTATGGCTATCAGATAGGGCATTAATTATGTCAATAAAATATTATTTAATTTGCCATGAATTATGACAGTAATGGTATTAAGATAAAACCTTGGAATTTTCCAAAATAACCAAATCGTTACATATACACACTCTGCACATGTATAAGGATATATCGACATCATAAGTAGTTTATAAATATACTAAATTTGAAATAAGCTTTTGAAAAAGATGATATGTACCCAGGCATGTATCTGGGAGTATATGGCTTAAATGCAAACCACGATGTGAAATTGACATATGAATCCAATGACGGGTAATTTCCCAATACTAATCCATTCATCGATGCAGTCTTTGTTCGTTGCATTTTGTTGATTCCACTGATTTATTTACTCCTTATATTGGTGGGGCTAGTCAAACAGTTGATCATCCCTTTGTTGAGTCTGATGATCTGGATATATTATTTTAAATTTTAGGATATGTTGTCGCGAATCAAACCGTCGCATTACAGGTGTGTGCATGACAATTATAGCGTAAGCCATTTTCTAATATGAAAAATGAAATTCATATTAATCCCTTCATTATTTTTGATTTTATTTATATTTTAAATTATATTCGTGGTATTTAATTCAAGGGATTTTATCACTTGTGCCCCTCCGAGATATCACAATATCAGTTATGCCCCTATCTTTTTGGTAATATCAGTTGTGCCCCTCACTTCTTTCTCCGTCATCAATTGTGCCCTTCCGTCAGATTGACCGTCAATGAGTTGACTTAACCATGATTTTTTCAAACCTTGGTGCAGTTAAGAGGGGTATTATTGTCCGGACTTCTTCTTCATCTTCCTCCTCCTCCATTTCTTCCTCCTCCTCCATTTATTGGCCAAAAGTTGCTAAAAAGGGTTTAGGGTTGATAATGATAAAGATTAACCAGTTCAGTAAAAGTGCATGAACTAGATGGTCTAAAACAACACCTAAGAAAGTAGGGATACGTATCAAGGGGATGTAACGCTCCATTTTTCTACTAATGTAGGATCAAGATAGAAAATAATGGAGACAATACTTAGAAACGGAGCAAGAAATTCTACAACATCGTCCAGATGAACCCCAAAACGAATAAAACCTAAACGAAACAAACCAGAATAAGAAACTGGTGGAGGAAGGCTCAGTGGTGGCGATTGAGATTATTAGGTTCGATTCCGCCAGCAGTCGTCCTCAGATCGCATATCAGAAGAGGGAGCTTCGGTGTCCTCATCGCCGTCCAATATTCAACACATAAAAAACAGATCAAACGAACGAAAACCAAAATCAAAACCAAGTAAACCTTCGCATAAAGCACAAATCAGATCTATAGAAGAGATACGGATGGAACAAGATCGAACGAGGGAGATGGCTCAGTTCAGCGGGGTAATCGCCATGCAGATCCCCGCCGAGGTGGGGACATGCGATCCGGTCTGTTGAGCTTGAAATTTATGGAGTCGTCACGGCGATCTCGCCTTCGTGGATTGAGAAATGGAGGATTTAAGAGGGGTCGTGGGGGCGGTGGGAGGTGCGGTGGGTGGAGGGAGGTGCTGGGAGGTTGAGGCGCGGGGGGCGGTGGGAGGTGCGGTGGGGGAGGGAGCTGCGGCGGGTGGAGGGAGGTGCTGGGAGGCGGAGGCGCGGGGGGCGGTGGGAGGTGCGGTGGGGGAGGGAGCTGCGACGGGTGGAGAGAGGTGCTGGGATGCGGAGGCGCGGGGGGCGGAGGAGGAGGAGGAGGATGGGGACGAAGGCGAGGCACGTGGGCGGAGCCGGAGGTTCGGGAGCGGCTGCAGGAGAGCTCCAGGAGGAGGAGGGAGGAGCTGTGGAGGAGGAAGAGAATGGATGAAGAGGAGGAAGAGGAAGAAGATGGGAGAGGAGGAAGAGAAGGGAGGAAGAAGACGGGGGTGGAAGATGACTTTTCACTCCATTTTTTAAATTTAATTCCATCTATGTCCTTGAAGTTAACGACCGTTTGTGTTGATTATGGACGGTCACTAACCCGAGGGGCACAAGTGATACATTAGCAAGAAGTGAGGGGTACAATTGATATTACCAAAAAGATAGGGGCATAACTGATATTGCGATATCTCGGAGGGGCACAAGTGATAAAATCCCTTAATTCAATATCTATGAATTATAAGATGAGAAGTGTAACGGAACGGGTCGGAACGACCGGCGGAAGCATGCAACATTGGGTCGCACGACCGAACCGTTACCGGAAACTTGCATGGTATTCAGTGAGCAGATAAAAATAATCACTCAAAAAAAAGTCCATTACTCTATAGAGTTCCATTCTTACATTCCAACAAGGAAAATGCGAAATGAACTACGGAATAAAATAACATAACAATGTTCCAGTGGGCATAAAGACATCCTTCCGTAAAAATCCATCAATGGTCTGTACCGGTTCAACTTCACGTGACAATAAGTCTCCTTGATCTGGAAATAATTCAATGCTCGTATTCCCCTGAAAAAAACAACAACACATGTTATGAGCCTAACGCTCAGTATGTGCCGAGTTGGGGTCAAGCCAGCTAGCGCGGAAAAACAAGTCTCCCTAAGCTAACTTTACATCTTTAAAACACAACCTCTTCTATACAATCACTTATCAACACTACTATGCAATTTGCATAAATTACCTTATTGCATGTGATACTAACTTGTTCTCATGTACCATCATCACGCGACTCATTATTTCACATAAACATGCATAAGAAAGGTATTCCTTGTGAAAACTTTCGTTATAGCCATAATTACATATATACCCATAAAGTTTGCCATATTTGCATATATGCCTTATCATTTTCATAATTTTCACTTATACCCTCAGAACTTTTCTGGAGTTGCATATATGCCCCAGAACAATCATAACAATTGCTTAATGCCATTACTTGGCCATAGTTGCACACATGTGCCTTAGCAATTTCAGAAACTGCACACATACCATTGGTTTGTTTAGTGGTTAAAGTTGTCTTAATTGTTACTTCTTAATGGCTTTGGTGGCTTTGCTGGCTTTGGTGGCTTTTCCGCTGGCATAAGCAGTTCATACTTGACAGTGTAGCTACAACTGTAGAGGACTTATCTTTCGCCTCGATCGGTTCCTTGAACCATACGCCCCTTGCGGCGTTGCCCTTTGGGCTTACGATAATTGGACTCTAGAGGTGGCTCCCACCATTAGGTGTAGCACTTAGCTCCGCTTATCGTCATCATGCCGTTATTTATCTTAAAGAAATTTCAATTCTTTTCATATCGATCATTTCCTTTTCCATGTTATAGTGGTTCATGAGAACATTGTTATTCAATATCTTATGATCAACTTTCATGAACGACTAGATAGCCTTAATAAATAATACTGAGTATTTTATACTTAGAATATTATAGTAATTGTGACAATCGAGATCATCAGTTTTGTCATGCAATATCAGAAAGAAAACTGATCATGCAATGCTATACTGTTATGAAAGTTACCCACTTCTAAAAGTAATTGCAATTTACTGTATGCACTTATTGATTCTCAGATAATTGACCTTTTTTTGTGTGAAGTAATTGAAATATTTCTGTTATAATAGTGGGATAATTACATTAGAATATCTCTAACCACGTGATAATCTATATAATAGAGAATGCTGGATTTTGTTGCAAGGCATAATACTACAACATGTATTAATTATGGGATGGTTGATGAGATTGTACTCTTTCTATGTCCGTGGATGTTTAGAAGTCTTGTATATTCAATACCTCACACGGTCATGAAGGTAATAGCCATACATGTTGACTCGTACAAATCCGTCACCTAAAATATTTGTTCAATTGAATAGTTCTCTAACATGCCCCATTAACGCATTTAGGTTAATCGCACAATATTGTTCATATCAATATGCTTATTGAGTCCTGGGTAAGAGATTCTATGATGTCACAGGTAAAAACAATTTCTTATGACTTAATACAAATACATGTTGGATAATGGATTTCGATGGTACAAAACTAAGATGAGAGTAGACTTTCGAAATTATGTTATTTGGTAGTAGCAATAAAACAACTATTTCCTGATGTAAAAAAATAATCTAGTACTTTTTATTCCTATTAGAATTAACACGGGATATATCGTGATCTCAAATTCGAATGGCACGAACCCCTATTTGTAATTCCAAAGACATGTATTTTTTTTACCATCTACTAATATATTATTCTTAATTTCTTGAAATCAATAATCAAATGAATAAGAATATCGTTTGACCTTGAGCGTAACTTAATTTCCGATGTACTCACTGTCTCAAATCAAATCAGTGTATGTACGCATTATCAAACAATTGTAGATTGTATTTTGGATTTCATGGGAGGCATATGTCGATTCAACAAATAATATTCCTACAGTATTCGACACATACATTAAAAAAAATCATTATCTTAAACCGATACCTAGATCATCTTGAGATCATATATTGTGTACATTAAGTAAATACTTATCACAAAGGAATATGTTGATTCATCGAATAATGTTCCTACGGTGTTCGACATATACCTTGAATTGACGAAAATATAGCTACTAGATCTCTACGTGCCTTTCCTTGACCCCAAGCCGACGTGCTCCTCTACCGGGTTGGCGCGGACGTTCTCTGTGACGGGAACAATTCTTCCGGTGAGATCTCTCTCTAACTCTTCTTCTCTCTTTTTTTTTTGTAAGAAGCAAGTGACGTGGGGAGGGGTTTCCTTTGGCTTTTTAAGCCTCTAAATAGGACAATCAATTGGGTAATAATACCCAATAAATTTTGCAATAATATCCATGCTATTCAATAGGAAAATAAAGATGGATTAAGGGCTGGAGGAGTTACAAAAAATCAGCCGTTACAATCTACCCTCCTTAAAAAAATTTCGTCCTCGAAATTTCTTAGAAAAGGGACATACCGAAAAGCTGCGGATACTTCTTCCGCATTTCGCTCTCCAGCTCCCAAGTGGCTTCCTCCTTCTGGTGATGTTGCCAGAGGACCTTGACCATCGGAACTATGCGTCGACGAAGCTGATGGTCTCTACGATCGACTATGCGAACAGGTTTCTCCTCAAAAGTGAGATTGGGCTGAATGTCGAGGACCTCGTGCTCGATAACGTGCGAAGGATCAGGAGTGTACTTCCTTAGCATAGATACATGGAATACGTCATGTAGGTTCGAGTATTGAGGTGGTAATGCAATACGATACGCCACCTCTCCGATTCGTTGTAGAATCTCAAAAGGTCCTATGTATCGAGGAGTAAGTTTCCCCTTCTTGCCGAATCGTAATACACCCTTGGTTGGGGAGATCTTTAGGAACACGTGATCTCCAACTGCAAAACTCAACTCCCTTCGATGACGATCTGCATAAGACTTCTGCCTACTTTGAGCTGCCAACAATCTCTTCTTGATTAGCTCAACACCTTGCTTGCTGATCTCGATCAGTTCCGGTCCCAAAATATGCTTCTCACCAACATCGCTCCAACAGGAGGGTGATCTGCAAGGTCTCCCATACAGTGCCTCATAGGGAGCCATCTTGATGCTCGAATGATAACTGTTATTATAAGCAAACTCTACTAACGGAAGGTGTCTATCCCAGTTGCCTGTAAAATCTAGAGCACAAGCTCTCAGCATATCTTCCAGCGTCTGGATGGTCCTTTCTGATTGGCCATCAGTCTGCGGGTGGAATGAAGTGCTGAACTTCAATTGAGTTCCCATAGCATCTTGAAAACTTTTCCATAACCGAGACGTGAATCTAGCATCCCGATCTGACACAATTGATGTAGGGACGCCATGTAATCTGACGATTTCATTTACGTACAACTCAGCTAGACTGTCTGTCGATTGATCCAAGCAGATAGGTAAGAAATGAGCCGACTTGGTTAATCGATCAACAATCACCCATATGTTGTCATAACGATGTTTCTTGGTCTTGGGTAGACCTGTAACAAAGTCCATCGTTATGTGCTCCCACTTCCATTCAGGTATATCTAAGGGTTGAACAGGGCCTGCAGGTCTCTGATGTTCAATCTTAATCTGCTGACATACCAAGCATTTTGAAATAAAAGCTGCGATGTCATTCTTCATCTTCGGCCACCAGAAATTTCGTTGCAGATCCTTGTACATTTTTGTTGTACCTGGGTGGATGGTGTACATTGACCTGTGGGCTTCATCGAGAATCTCCTGCCTTAATTCGACATCATTGGGTACCCATAATCTGTTTTGGTACCTTATAACTTCATCAATTCCAATTGCGAAATCGGAACCTTCTTTCTTAGATGCCTCCATCATTTTAGGAAGATCAACATCAATTTTCTGCGCTGCCGTGATCTTCCCAATTACCTCGGGTTGGATTCTAAGGCTTGCAAAAGATATCTTCCTTTCTTCACTTAAGAAAGGTTTCCAGTCTTCAAAATCTTTCATCATCTTCCACTGAAGTTTCAAGCTAGATAGCTTACCTTCCCACCTTCGGCTTAATGCATCAGCAACGACGTTTGCTTTTCCAGGATGATAATTAATAGCAAAGTCGTAGTCCTTTAGGAACTCCAACCAGCGTCGTTGCCTCAAATTAAGTTCCTTCTGAGAGAAAATATATTTGAGGCTCTTGTGATCACTGAGCACCTCAAACTGTTCACCATAAAGGTAATGACGCCAAATTTTAAGAGCAAAGACTACCGCTGCCAACTCTAAATCATGAGTAGGGTAGTTTCTCTCTTGCGGTTTTAATTGCCGTGAGGCATAGGCAATAACTTTCTCATTCTGCATAAGGACACACCCGAGTCCCATGCCTGATGCATCTGTATACACCACAAAGCCTCCACTGCCTGATGGTAAAGCCAAGACTGGAGCCGTAGTCAATTTCTTCTTCAAATCTTGAAAACTCCGTTCACACTCCTCCGACCATACAAACTTCGCGTTCTTTCGGGTGAGCTTCGTTAATGGTAGTGAGATCCTTGAAAAATTCTGAATGAATCGCCGGTAATATCCGGCCAAGCCAAGGAAGCTACGAATTTCAGAAACATTTTTAGGCTGATTCCAATTCATCACCGCTTCTACCTTCGCTGGATCCACCTCAATGCCATCCTTGGATACCACATGGCCAAGAAATGCAACTTTATTCAGCCAAAAGTCACATTTAGAAAATTTTGCGTAAAGCTGATGTTGACGCAGGGTTTCAAACACAATCTGCAGGTGCACCCGGTGCTGCTCCGGATTCGATGAGTATATCAAAATGTCATCTACAAATACGATGACGAACTTGTCAAGGTATTCTCGGAATACCCTATTCATCAGTTCCATAAAGGCTGCTGGTGCGTTAGTAAGACCAAATGGCATGACCAAAAATTCATAATGACCGTACCTCGTTCTGAAAGCGGTCTTTGATATATCCTCCTCTTTTATACGGAGTTGATGGTACCCCGTACGTAAATCAATTTTTGAGAAAACTGTTGCTCCTTGCAACTGATCAAATAAATCGTCAATGCGAGGTAGCGGGTACTTGTTCTTCACCGTTACTTTGTTCAGACCTCGATAATCAATACAGAGTCTGAGAGATCCATCTTTCTTTTTCACAAAGAGAACAGGTGCTCCCCATGGGGAAACACTGAGACGTAAAAATCCCTTATCCAGTTGCTCTTGTAGCTGCTTCTTTAGCTCCTCAAGTTCTGCAGGGGCCATTCTGTATGGAGCTTTAGATATCGGTGCCGTCCCCGGAATAATATCAATTGAGAAATCCACCTCTCTGTGAGGAGGTAGTCCAGGAAGATCGTCTGGAAATACATCGGCAAAATCTCGGACCACATCTAAATCTTCTAGACGTGCCTGCGACGATTCAGTGCTAATTATACTAGCTAGGTACGCGGTGCAACCTTCGGCTAGTAGTTGGCTTGCTTGTAGAGAAGAGATAACCAATCGTCCGCTCTTAATAGTGCCCCGGACGACTATCTCCTTATGATTTGGTCTGCTCAGGACCACCTTCTTCTCTCTACAATAAACTGCAGCATAATTCTCCCATAACCAATCCATGCCCAAGATGACATCATAGGTTGTGATGGGCAGTAGGATCAAATTAGCAGTGAGGGAGTCTTCTCCTATCATGACCGGTATGTCCTTTAAATACATACCCGTTGCTCTAATATCACCCATTGGTGAACAAACGGTAAGTGTGTATGGAAGCTCAACAGCTTCAAAGTTCAGTTTTCTTGCAAAACTACTTGAAATAAATGAGTGCGTGGCTCCAGAATCAAAAAGGACATGGCATAAATGACTTGCAATGAGAAGGGTACCTTCCACAGTTGTGTAAGCATCCTCTGCATCCTCGTGCGTAAGGGCGAACACCCTTCCTGGTATCTTCTTCTTTTGCTCGAATGGTTTCCTCTGATCCTTGAGCTCTTTCTTGCAGTCTTTAATGAAATGACCCTTTTCTCCACACCTCAAGCAAGCTCCTGTCACTTTGTAGCATTCACCTGGATGTCTTCTGTCACAATGCGGACATACACCCAATACATTTTTCTGGTTGGTTGGAGCATCATCGGTCCTTGTCTTCTTGACATTTATCGCGTTGTGACGTCTCCTGTCATTGTAGCTTGGCTTGTGCGGGCACTTTCGAGGGTTCACTTGTTGCGTCCTCCGATATGCTGCATCAATTTCTACACTTGCTGTAACAGCATCAGATAGGGTTGTGGGACCCCTAGTGAGTACTCTAAGGCTCAAACCGCCATTCAAGCCTTCCACGAACTTCCTCGCTCGCTGTTTTTCATTTTCACAGATGCCCTTACCATATTTTTCCAGTTCTTGAAACCTTGCAGCATACTCTTGGACCGTCATACTTCCCTGGTGAAGGTCTATGAATTCCTGGCGCTTAGCATCCCTAGCGTGCTCAGGGATGTAACGCTCAGAAAAACGCTCCACAAAATTACTCCAGCCGATGATCGGAGTCTCCGAAAAGTGAATTCCCTTGCAGGAATTCCACCACTCCTTAGCACTATCTCGTAGACGGAAAGTACCAAAAATAACTTTCTTTTCTTCCGGGCACTCGGTCGCTTCAAAAGCCATCTCCATCTCCCGTAGCCAGTGTTCGGCTTTCTCTGGCTCATGCTCACCTTTGAAGGTCGGTGGATCATGCTGGAGGAATGTTTTTAAGGTAAGTCCTCCAGAGCTTGATGGACGGGTCTGCTGCTGCTGAGCCATCAATGCCATCAGCTCCAGCATCTGCCTCTGCATGTCCACAATGGTCTCCTGACTCGTCGATGACTCGCGGTCTCTGTTGGCTTCAATCGCACGACGAGGAGCCATCTAAATCAAATCCAAAAGCATTAATGAGTTACTGTGTGGGGCTAATTCACTCTAAACGTCTAGATCTATATCATTATAAATTGTGGATATCTTATGCCCAGAGGAACTCTAGCTCTGATACCATTTGTAACGGAACGGGTCGGAACGACCGGCGGAAGCATGCAACATTGGGTCGCACGACCGAACCGTTACCGGAAACTTGCATGGTATTCAGTGAGCAGATAAAAATAATCACTCAAAAAAAAAGTCCATTACTCTATAGAGTTCCATTCTTACATTCCAACAAGGAAAATGCGAAATGAACTACGGAATAAAATAACATAACAATGTTCCAGTGGGCATAAAGACATCCTTCCGTAAAAATCCATCAATGGTCTGTACCGGTTCAACTTCACGTGACAATAAGTCTCCTTGATCTGGAAATAATTCAATGCTCGTATTCCCCTGAAAAAAACAACAACACATGTTATGAGCCTAACGCTCAGTATGTGCCGAGTTGGGGTCAAGCCAGCTAGCGCGGAAAAACAAGTCTCCCTAAGCTAACTTTACATCTTTAAAACACAACCTCTTCTATACAATCACTTATCAACACTACTATGCAATTTGCATAAATTACCTTATTGCATGTGATACTAACTTGTTCTCATGTACCATCATCACGCGACTCATTATTTCACATAAACATGCATAAGAAAGGTATTCCTTGTGAAAACTTTCGTTATAGCCATAATTACATATATACCCATAAAGTTTGCCATATTTGCATATATGCCTTATCATTTTCATAATTTTCACTTATACCCTCAGAACTTTTCTGGAGTTGCATATATGCCCCAGAACAATCATAACAATTGCTTAATGCCATTACTTGGCCATAGTTGCACACATGTGCCTTAGCAATTTCAGAAACTGCACACATACCATTGGTTTGTTTAGTGGTTAAAGTTGTCTTAATTGTTACTTCTTAATGGCTTTGGTGGCTTTGCTGGCTTTGGTGGCTTTTCCGCTGGCATAAGCGGTTCATACTTGACAGTGTAGCTACAACTGTAGAGGACTTATCTTTCGCCTCGATCGGTTCCTTGAACCATACGCCCCTTGCGGCGTTGCCCTTTGGGCTTACGATAATTGGACTCTAGAGGTGGCTCCCACCATTAGGTGTAGCACTTAGCTCCGCTTATCGTCATCATGCCGTTATTTATCTTAAAGAAATTTCAATTCTTTTCATATCGATCATTTCCTTTTCCATGTTATAGTGGTTCATGAGAACATTGTTATTCAATATCTTATGATCAACTTTCATGAACGACTAGATAGCCTTAATAAATAATACTGAGTATTTTATACTTAGAATATTATAGTAATTGTGACAATCGAGATCATCAGTTTTGTCATGCAATATCAGAAAGAAAACTGATCATGCAATGCTATACTGTTATGAAAGTTACCCACTTCTAAAAGTAATTGCAATTTACTGTATGCACTTATTGATTCTCAGATAATTGACCTTTTTTTGTGTGAAGTAATTGAAATATTTCTGTTATAATAGTGGGATAATTACATTAGAATATCTCTAACCACGTGATAATCTATATAATAGAGAATGCTGGATTTTGTTGCAAGGCATAATACTACAACATGTATTAATTATGGGATGGTTGATGAGATTGTACTCTTTCTATGTCCGTGGATGTTTAGAAGTCTTGTATATTCAATACCTCACACGGTCATGAAGGTAATAGCCATACATGTTGACTCGTACAAATCCGTCACCTAAAATATTTGTTCAATTGAATAGTTCTCTAACATGCCCCATTAACGCATTTAGGTTAATCGCACAATATTGTTCATATCAATATGCTTATTGAGTCCTGGGTAAGAGATTCTATGATGTCACAGGTAAAAACAATTTCTTATGACTTAATACAAATACATGTTGGATAATGGATTTCGATGGTACAAAACTAAGATGAGAGTAGACTTTCGAAATTATGTTATTTGGTAGTAGCAATAAAACAACTATTTCCTGATGTAAAAAAATAATCTAGTACTTTTTATTCCTATTAGAATTAACACGGGATATATCGTGATCTCAAATTCGAATGGCACGAACCCCTATTTGTAATTCCAAAGACATGTATTTTTTTTTACCATCTACTAATATATTATTCTTAATTTCTTGAAATCAATAATCAAATGAATAAGAATATCGTTTGACCTTGAGCGTAACTTAATTTCCGATGTACTCACTGTCTCAAATCAAATCAGTGTATGTACGCATTATCAAACAATTGTAGATCGTATTTTGGATTTCATGGGAGGCATATGTCGATTCAACAAATAATATTCCTACAGTATTCGACACATACATTAAAAAAAATCATTATCTTAAACCGATACCTAGATCATCTTGAGATCATATATTGTGCACATTAAGTAAATACTTATCACAAAGGAATATGTTGATTCATCGAATAATGTTCCTACGGTGTTCGACACATACCTTGAATTGACGAAAATATAGCTACTAGATCTCTACGTGCCTTTCCTTGACCCCAAGCCGACGTGCTCCTCTACCGGGTTGGCGCGGACGTTCTCTGCGACGGGAACAATTCTTCCGGTGAGATCTCTCTCTAACTCTTCTTCTCTCTTTTTTTTTGTAAGAAGCAAGTGACGTGGGGAGGGGTTTCCTTTGGCTTTTTAAGCCTCTAAATAGGACAATCAATTGGGTAATAATACCCAATAAATTTTGCAATAATATCCATGCTATTCAATAGGAAAATAAAGATGGATTAAGGGCTGGAGGAGTTACAAAAAATCAGCCGTTACAAGAAGTTGAGATCATTTTACTAGTTTTGTTTGAGAAGAATTTGGTTAAGTTAGACAGAAAGTAAAATAGGGGCTCTTTCTCAATGCGTAAGGTGCTAATTAAGCAATCACTTCAACGATATAATCCTAGACACCAAAATGAATTCAAACTAACTAATATGATTACTTGATTTTATTTGGAAACTGATTTTTTTTGTATTAAGTTGAATAATGAATTATGTAATGTTTTTTTATTTTTTGGATGTTATTGAGAAGATGAATTGTTCATAAAGTTGAATATTACTAAGTTCTATTGATAACATTTATTGTTTTGTGTTAATAATAATAATATTTATGAACAATTATTTGAGAAGTTGGGAATGACAATCTTATTAGTCTTGATAGGGGCGAATTTGGTCAGATCATACATATGGTAAAAGTGGGAGCTCTTCTTCAAGTGTAAGGTGCCAATTAAGAAACTACTTTTTCAATCCAAGCCTAAGCACCTAAGTAACCTAAGTCTAACTAGCGTGATTATTTGATTTTATTTAAAAATTTAATTATGTTATCATTTTTTGGATAATTTTTTTGTGAAGGCCACTGTCATAATTCACAGCTTTATAAAATTGTATGGTAGTGACAAGTGGTTCGACTGGGTCAAGAAATATTTGGTTCCAAACCCCATGGAGTTAGAAGTCGAGCCCAGAGTAGAGGTGAGAGTCATACGTACAGAGATGCAATGGGATGAACGACGATGAGATGAAATGGCACGTGCACTATACACTAATAGGACAGGACGTAAGCATTAGGGATGATGAATTTCTAGGGGTGTTGTAAATCGAACTTGATCTTGTTCACCTGTATTACATTGTAATGTTTGTTTGAACTTGTCCTATGTATTGCTTTTAAGTAAATGGACCTTTTCATAATGCAACGAAGTCATTTCAATCATGTCTGGTGCATTCGATTTTGGTTGAATGTCAACATTTCTAATACATGACCTTATCACATCAACAATGGAAATTCTATGTTTCATATTCCCTTCTCCCATGTTCGCTTTTGCTCATGTGGGCAGGATGCATTACTGGTGTTTGACGAGTCCCGTCACTTAGAGGACGACTACGACCACATGTGGTACACCTACCCACTCGACGTAAGCCATTTCACAATTTCAAAATCTATTTTCCACTAATCCATTTAACGCGAACTACCACTAACATTATTTTTTTCGCAGCGACCATGCGGGTACATGATAAAGGCATCGTCGCTCTCTCCAACTATCCAGTCCTTGATCGTGGAGAAAATGTTCTTGCAGACCTGCACCACGTATTGGAGTTCGCATTGGATTTCAAGGACGGGAAGTTAGATTAGTCGGAAAGCTCAATCAGAGAAAAGGAACGAAAGATTATCCACCTCTCCGACGGATCAACTTATGTACTTGATCCTATTGAAGAACTAGTGGTTAACAAGCATGTTGTACTATATATCTTTTATTTCAAATGTAATTTAAGAAACCATGGATAGTTTCTCATGCTAAATTCAAGGGATCTTGATTGTCAATCGTCATCGAGTATATTATGTTTAATTTGCAACGAGTACACATAATAATACATTTTTACAAAAATGTCCATAACGAGTTTGTATATACCTATGATCCAAAGAATTGAATTTGCAAATTCAACCTTACAAATTTCTCGATTTAAAAACATGTATTCTCAATAATTATGAAAATATTTGAAGTTATAGCATTTACATCTCAAAACTTTATAACAAGTGTTGTATACTATATAGTTTGTCTCTTGAGATTTTTTTTGAAAAATGAATGTTTTTATAAATTTTTCTAATGGTATGATACAAAGACTATACAAACTATACCTTTTCGAGATTTTTTTTTCAAATAATTCTATTTAAATTGCAAATATATATTTGCAATTTATGGTAATTTTCAATTTTTGAAAATAGTAAAGCTGAATATTACACATGCTAAAATTAGTGTATGTATCTGGCTTTATGAAGATTGTTAGAAAAAATTGGCTCACAAATCAGGACAAATTGCACCTAACTTAATTCATTTAATACAAAAATCTCTCATACATTCAATTTAAGTCACGATTTTTCCTACAAATTAAATACTTATACAATCGATCTAAGTCTCATCATATAAATCAACATATTTGATAAACTACGCAACTAAATATAGTTTCCATGCATTCATAGACCTCATAACTAGTATAAATTATGCATGCATTTAAATTTCACTAGATTTTGGTCGGAAAAAAGCAACATGCGATAATTATGGGAAAAAACATCAAGCAAAGTTTAAAAAAATCAAAAGGGATAAAAATTGCAACATTAGAAAAGGGATAAAAATGCAAAAACCAACCACCAACCCACTAATATAAAACAATCAACAATCAATCATTATTCCAAACTTGAGTAAAACGCACATAACAGAAAATCATTTAAAACCCACCAACCAATCACCAAAACTCACATTCATGTTATCCAACAGATAATCCCACACCTGAGATGGGTTACCCTCTCCCAAATAACCCGCCAGCCAAACACACCCTTCGAGCATATTTGGTAACTGGTTTGGATTGTGATATACTTTTGTGAATAGTAATTGTTTGGATGGTTGGAAGAGTTGGAGATGGTTGAATGATAAATGTGATGACATTGATTATGATATAATATATTTTTTATAACTAGCATTTTATATTATAATATACCACAAGATCAATATAAACATTTTTAATGATTATAATATATTTTTATATTAATTTTTTATTTGAATATGATTAAAAATATTATAACAAAGAAATTGTATGATCCATACAACTAATTTCAACCAAAAAAAAATACAAGGATAGAGCACATGGGATACCAGCACAGGGGATACGAGGTTCTGGCAACCAAACACGCCTTCAGAAGAAAACCTTCTTGGAAATTGCAGGTAACTGATAATAGTTATAACCGGCTGATTATTAGTAGTTAAGAACTTTGATTTCTTTGGAGACAATAAAGATCCAAACTGAATAATCATCTGGGTATAGCATCTATTCCATGCGGACTGGCTATGTCAAACATGATCGACCTTATCACATCATTGGCATTGGTTTGTTGCTGAAACAATAACCAGCAAATAGAATCTCCATGGACCAATGATTTGTAAGGGAATTGTGCTACTCATATGCAACTTGTTCCTGCCAACTCAATGCCACGGCACAGGTTTCTCCAGAAAAAGAAGGATACATTTCAAACAATTAAATTGGGTTGCGAGATCAATAGAAGCGTAAACCCAACATCTTCAAGGAAACGTGGTAATCTTCAAGCTGATCCAAACATCGCATTCAAATAGAAGCGTAAACCCAACATCTTCAAGGAAGCGTGGTAATCTTCAAGCTGATCCAAACATCACAGTCAAATATGTATTCACAAAGTACACAAAGTGGTCCTTAAAAGATAGCCATGAAGTGATAACTATGAGGCCCGCAGGTCCTCAAACCTTAAAAAGTGAACCTATGGACAAAAATTACAGTGGTCCGACACACATTCAAACTAACAAAAGCCAAAGCTGCCCAATATAACACTCTCCTCCGGTTCACTACCACTACTGGAATGTTACTATGCCTACTTAGATGTAATTAGAAAACAAGGGCTAACCGCGCATCATCTCTGCGGAGACGGAACTGAAGTACAAGGGGAACTCTCACTCAGCCTGTTGTATCAAGTGTATGATACAAGGCCCAAATCGGGGCCTCCTCAACCCAGTTTAGGGGCCAAATCTCTCACTAGTACAGAAACAACCTTGCTTGCATCATCGGAGCGCATTGATGAATGAAAGGAGCGAGTCAACGTCCCTCTTTTCGGAGGGGTACTTGATGGGCATGGAAGAATGCTTGGGGAAGAAGAGAATTGTAGGAAAGCTCCCCAGCTGCAGCTCACTCTCTGCGAACGGTTTCTGCTCCCCATCAGCCCGGAATTTCCCCACCTTCACATCTGAGCCTGAGAGCTTCTCGGCCAACTCCACATAAGAAGCATCCATTGCCTGGCACAAAACATAGCAAAAGAGTTGAGACCATGCGTTATATCACAGGAAGTAGTTGCAATAGGTTTTGGACAAGGTTCTACCTGGCAAAATTTGCACCAAGGTGCATAGAGCACCACCAACCAGGGTTCCTTCCTGTCCTCCAGTCTCAACAAGTTCTCAATACCAGGCCTGCTGAGATTAACAACGGCCTGTGTTTCAAACAGATCAGATGCTGTTGCACCAGCAACGTTCCCGTTTCCATTAGCATTTAGGGATGCCTCCTGACTGATGTTGCCCTTGTGCAAACCACACTCCTTGGCCTTGGCATCCTCCCACCACCACCTTCCTTCCCTCTCGTGCTGCCCAGGCAAGACTGGCCTAGTGCACGGCTCACACCCAATTGACACATAACCCTGTGCATGCAGTGAGTTTATGGGGACGTTCATGGTTCTGAGAAAGTTCCATATATCAAGTCCTTGAACATTAGCTACTGGGTTCCATTTGATCAAGCTTCCAGCTCCACCATCCAATCCTTCAAATGACGGATCCACCTAAATGATTCAATACAACCATTATATTACAAAATTAAAATAAAGGGTTCCAAGAAATTCGAAAGACCTAATATGAAGTTCAAATCTAAGCACAATTCTTTATAAGTTGTCATAATTTAGCAGCAACATCCTATGTTGAAACTTTGACCAATTTCCATTTCCAAAAGAATTTGAGGAGTTCGTGTTATCCTTTGATCTTCTAAATCTTTGCAAATATGTTGTAACTGAAAGGTGGTTGATTTGGACAGTAATTTCTAAAACCTAGAACAATATGCTGTATAGGCCAAGGGGATTTAGCATCTGCATTTAAGAAACCTTGAATAATTAGGAGAAATGTACTGGTATATTGACATGCATGATTCTCACTGCTATATATGCAAAATCCAGAAAGTGTAGTCACTATTAGTCAGAATTATTACCTGAACAATTGGGATGTGGGCTCTGGTACCAGGGGATTGGTCCTTCCTCTGGCCGGTGATCCAAGCCCTGAGGCCCTTGAGAGCCCTCCTGAGGGGTCTCACCTTCCGGATTCGGCAGCACTCTTGGTGGCCATCCTCATAGAAAGAGAACAGACCCTTACTCCTCACCAGTGCCTGGACCTCCACGGCATCAGGAAACATGTACTCAATGTGTATGTCATAGTGCTTCTCAACCGCATCAAAGAATTGGTAGGTCTCCGGGTTCAGTCTTCCCGTATCCAGGCTGAATACCCGGAATGGCCTGCCGGTTAGCTTCGCATACTCTATCAGAGCCACATCCTCCGCTCCACTGCAAAGACAGCATAAGAACAATGTCTTAGGACCTAAAAACGCCGACCATAACTTTTTTTTAACCAAACTCGTAAGTTTCTGTAGATGTGGATGTTTTCCCTATCAAATCCCGTACAAATAGCAGAAAGTGTCAATCTTCTGGTCGGAAATGCTAATTATTGCTGTAGAGATTCAATGGCTATAAAGCCACCCGCGATTCTCGTCGTTTGCACAAAACATAAGCCGGCATCTTGGATACAGCATGTTCCAAGGTAGAAATATAGCTTGCACACAAACACGCGGCAAAACAATTCACGCATAATCGATCGATTCCACATCTCAACTTATATCATCCATTCCTAAATCCAGTTTCAAAAATTTAAAAATTCTAAACACCCAGAAAATTGTATAATCGACAGAGCACACATTCATTTAAACAATAAAATCTTCACGCAATTCAACATATTAGAAAAAACTCACCTAAAAGCAATGGCGATATCATTGCCGAACATAGCGAGCGCCTTGTCCATAATCTCAAGCGGTGAAGCCCCCTCCAGCTCCACCGCTAGCTTGTCGAAATCAACAGCCCCTACCGTGGGCGCCTCCTCCTCCATCTCCCTCCGCACCTCTACCGCCCCTGCGTTTGCGGCGGCCACCGGAACCAACTTGTCGTTCCTCCCCGTAGCTGCCTTCCTCGGCGCAACCTCCCCACGCCTCGCCATAGATAGGGACCTAATTGGCGCAGCCACCCTCATCGCGCCTACGCAGATTAAAAAATCCGAACTTTCAGCACGGCAATCCATAGAAATTCGCAATCGATGGCAGAGAAGGAGATTTAGATGCGTTACCTCTGTAATCGGAGGAGACGACGGGGTTTGCGGAGGTGGCAATCGAGGCTGCCGCTGCTGCCATTCTGGCGGGGATGGGATTGGGGGAGGGAGGGTGGTTCTTCTGCCGTTCTCTATGTGGTGTGAGGAGGGAGAAGGGGAATGGTGGATATATAAGAGGCCATGGGGTGAAGCTGTTCGAGGAAGAATGAACCTGGACGGAGTTTTGGTCTCTGTGAAGAAAGGCGAAATCCTGTGACACGTGGCTATTTCGGATTGGGAGGACGCCACGAGTGCCAATCGTAGGTCCGTGCGTAAGCAGGGAAAGTCGAATCGAGTGGAAGCCGCCACGCGGACGCGGCTAGTTGTATTCGGGCGTCCCTGGCTTGCCATTTAGCCTTGTTAGGTTTTGCATTGATGCTCCTGAAATGTTTTATAATTGTCGTATAAATCTTAGGAAATTGATTACACAGAGAGTATGATTACTTGCTTTTCTTTCCTCATCGTTTTGGGGTTTTAACATTTGTTCACTTGATTTTTTCTAATAACACTTATATCCCTAATCTCTTGCAATTATATGTGTACCCCTACATTCTTATAGTATTATACTTAATGCCCGTAGATTACACAAAAAGGGACAATGCTGTGAAATTTGTAAGAATGCAAAGACACAAGTGTAATATGTAATAACAAAAAAAAGAAGTTTAAGTGTTATCGAACATCTCTGAGAAGTACAGAAATGAAAACTTTCTTCAATTTCTCAAATGATTTTTGGCAAAGAACAACCGGATATATTGGGGAAAATTAGCACCAGCACAGACCAAATTTATTGATTGAGATGGAAGGGTTGTGATACTGCTAAAATCTTTCTGCTTGCAGATATACTGATGTTCTAGCTTTTATTTTTCAGTATGCATTTGCCGATTACGCGTATTGTGTTTGGAGTTAAGGAGAAAAATTTTGATTTATATTAGGGATTTTATCATTTGTGCCCCTCTGAGATATCGCAATATCAGTTATGCCCCTATCTTTTTGGTAATATCAGTTGTGCCCCCGACTTCTTGCCAATATTTCACTTGTGCCCCTCAGAGGGGCATAACTGATAAAAGATTTTTATCAGTTATGCCCCTCTGAGGGGCACAAGTGAAATATTGGCAAGAAGTCGGGGGCACAACTGATATTACCAAAAAGATAGGGGCATAACTGATATTGCGATATCTCGGAGGGGCACAACTGATAAAAACCCTTTATATTATTGCAAGAAAGACTACTTAACATGCAGCTCAATTTTTTTTGAGGAAAAAAGGGTGTCACGCCGTAAAGATGTACACCCCAAAAACTATATATTCACAAGTTTAGAACAAAGTTACAAGAGCCAAGAATCCCGAAGGATTCTAGCATGAACCAAAATACTTTCTACATAAAGTATCTCCCTTCTAAACACAACACCATTTCTAGCAAGCCACAAAGCCCAAAGGATAGATACCGCACGAATCTTGTCCCCCATCCTCACATTATCAGAAGGTCCAAGTGACGCACAGAATTGCCCAACATCCTCAACAACAACATTTGGAATCATAGCCTCAACCCAAATCTGATTTTGGACAGGAGAAGAAAAGGTGATGCAAACTTTGAAGTTCGATCTCACATCTTGTACAGATGCCATCCACCCCTCTGAAGAGCCGGGCACGCCTAGCCCCTATCATCAACCGGTCCCGTCCAAACAACCAAAGAAATATCTTGACTCTCTGAGGGATCCTCAACCCTAGATAAGCCCCAATGAAGTCATGACGATGCTCTGGTCGAAAACAAGTAGAGTATATAGCTTCTTGTACACCTTCCTCACTGAAAAGAGACCATCACACCAATGCCAATGGTCCCTTCTCCCCATCAGCCCGACGATGCACGAGATGGACTCGGTGAGATCCAGTAGCTCTGCCACCCGCTGGTCGGAGAGCTCAAAATGAAAATTTAGAGACCAAGTCCCCTCAGACCGAGCCTCCGCCACTGGCAAGTTGTTGTCTGTTGTCAATGCAAAAAGATATGGGTACCTAGACGTAAGGTCCCCATGTCCAGACCAGTCATCTTGCCAGAAGCGGAAAAAGCGACCTTCACCCACCACAGGTGTCAAGTAGCTAGCAACCTGTGGCAGGACTGAACAAATCCCTCTCTAGAAGTTTGAAGGCTTGTGTCCCCGTTGTGGCTGCCATTGAAGTCCCATAGAGATCCCATAAATCTTCATATGAACAAGACAAACCAGGTTAGATCCAGCACCCCAAATTCGTATGATCATCAATGCCCTATTCATAGCATCCAAACTACACATGCCCAGGCCCCCATCTTCCTCAGAGAGCATTATTGTCTTCCAACTAACCAGTGCAATACCTTGACCAGAACCATAATTTGTCCAGAAAAAACATCTCATCAGGGTCTCGAGTCTGTGACGCATGCCAGTAGGAAGCAACCTAGAAGATAGAAAGAATGTTAGTATCGCAGACAAGACCGCCTTCAAGAGAACAAGGCGCCCGCCACGCGATAAGCATTTGGCCCTCTAGCCAGCCATCTTGCGCTTCATCCGCTCCACCACGGGAAGCCAATCTCCCTGATGTAGAGGTCCACTAGTCAAGGGCAACCCCAAGAAACTAATTGGGAGTGTTCCCTGCGGTGACCTCAAAAGAACCCGACAAGCCTCGACCTCATCCTCCTCCATACCAAAAGGGATAAAAGTTGAATTGTGTTGGACATGCGAGCCCACGACGAGCCATTATGCAATAAATGTTAGTGTAGATATCATTCCTTGATCTGAAATGAAGAATAACTAATTTGCATAATAGGTCCCTTAGTACAATTAGGGTTATGTACCATGGCCATCTTAATGATCATACAGCTGTTGATTCAATTATTGAATCATAGAGGCTAGTGCTTGGATGAATATCTAAAGAGTTAGATTGAGGACTCATCAAGTACCGTCAAATGATTATTAAGAGATGATCTCTAGCCTGAGTAGGAGATGGCAATCCTTTCTCACATAGGCTGATATATGACCGACCTCTTGATACAGGTCCTCTGCATAGGAATAGAGATTCGGAGGTGTTGGATTTAGGTCATAGAGTTGACTTAATGAGATTGAGATAACCAAAGTCTTATGTCGTATGCTGTCATGATATAGGCACGCATCCTCTGACCGGAGACAGATGTGTTACTATATGTCTGAGTATGTACATTTGGCAGACCAATAGGTTGATGACCTAACCAAGGTCTATACACCAGTGCGCTAGTGTGCATATAAGGGCATATGAGTAATACGATCTCTCAAAGGGATCATACAGGTTCATTACTGAACCGGAAGACATGAGCTCACTCATGAGATATTGGGAAGAATCAAATTCCATGCGCACGATCGTCTCGCTTTGGAAGCTTGACTGAATTTGTAGGTTTGATATATACTTTTGGAAAGTATATGATCAAGACCTAGGTATGATATATGCTTTTGGAAAGTATATGATCGATACGACCTCCCAATGATCAAATGAGAAACTTACTGATAAAACCCTGAAGTAGACAGTATAAAGTTGATCTAATACTTCGAGTTTATTCTATATCTTCCAATATGCAGGATGTACAGGTATTGGGAATACCTGAGGGTGATGTGATCATAAACGATTGTATAACCATGACGCTTCCATTCCTAGGGAGTGGTGAAACGGGTCTGGATTTTAGTGACTCCTCTCAGTAGAGAAGTAATCTGATCTTGATCCAAATGTTGGACATTGATCTGAATGTGATTCAGATGCAATGAGAAGATTAGATTTACATTCTTGATTTAATCAAGCATCTATGGGAGGCCCGAGATCTGAATTTGAGATATGATCTCAATATCCAAGTCACTATACGTGGAACAATACAATCGCCCTGTCCTTATCTCCAAGTATCAGCGGAGAAAGCGCATTATCCTTGAAAGAGTTCATGGATAATTTCATTGTTGATATGTGTATCCAAGCACCGAGAAAATTGATAATTAAATGTGATTTAATTATCATGGATAATATGAATTTGATTCATATTATAAGGAGAGATATCTAAGATAATTAAATGTAATTTAATTATCAAAGATGTAAATAATGTGAATGTGATTCATGTTATTTGGGTACATGAGAAAAAGGATATCCAAGATGATTAAATGAGATTTAATTATCATGGATATGAATAATGTAAGCATTATCCATATTAATCATATATATTATAAATGTGATTTATAATATATAAGAGAGAGCCATATTATGTTTTATATTTGTTGATTAATTGTTAATGTGAATGTGCTTTACATTGAATGATTAATTGAAAATATAATTACATTTAGTTTTGTGTTGTGAATGAGATTCACATTTTTTCAATGGCTTTATTGATATTTTCCAAAAGATAATTTGGAATTATTTTTTTATGAAAATTATTTTGACAAGAGTTATATGATATATCATGAGATAATGAGATCTCATGATATATCAATGAAATTGACCAAGTCCCCTCTAATAAGAGAGGATGGCTACAACTCCTCAAGAGGAGTAGAGTAGTCGTCCCCCCTTTTTAGGAGAGGACCATGATCTTCTCATTATCATATCTCAAGTCAAAAGCTATTTAATTTGAGATTAGTTATATTGATTATCAATGATAATTAATTTGAATTAAATCACTTGTTGTTATGTTTTGCCAACAACAATCCTAGCCGTTGAAAGGGACACAATCAATCTCATCCGTTGATTGTGTGTTGTCCATGGTTTGGGATCCATGGACTCCCAAAACCCTATATAAGAAGAGGCACCACTTGCTCTTCTAGATACTCGACATCAATGAATGCTCTCTCTCTCTCTCTACAGACCCATTCTCTCTATCTCTCATGTGGTTGTCCACTATGGATGCCCTAGAGAGATCCTCCATTGCCGCAGCATCGTCGTTATGCTGCATGATCGTTTGCTCGTGGATTTCCGTCTACTTCGGCGTGCCTTGCTCGTGAAGAAGACGTCGTATCTCGTTTGTCGAGATCAGGAGATCCGTGGCTTGGATCATCAACATGGATTGCGAGAAGCACACGTCTCATCCACGCACTCGCAAGCGTCTCCTCCGTCGGATCAGACTTGAGACAGGAGGTCTCTTTGTTTAGAGACTCGATCACAACCACGCTTCAAGAGGTAATCCTATCACTTATTTGTGGTTTAGACGAAACGATCCGAGAAGTGTTCTTGGATCATGTGGTTTCGTCACATAGAATTTTTTTAATTTCCGCTGCATCGAGCGACTAGTGTGACTAGTCGCTCCCGATCGCATTCGATGCGATCATCATGCTTTCATGATGCGCTTGAGGATTTTTCGCGTATCCTTCAAGTGGTATCAGATCCAGGTTATCGAAGGTTTTGAATTAGATCCATGAACCTACGTAGATTCGAACTCGTTTGGGTTCGTGAAAATTTTAGCATTTCAATTTTCGCAGCCCTGTCTTGTGTTAAAATTTCGGCCATGTTTAAAACGTTTAAACATGAATTTTTAAATTGGATAATATTCCCCATTAATTAAGAAAATAGTAGGATTTGCGTTTGCGTAATTTGGATTCTGTTTGCTCAAGATATGATCGTTTTATTGACCATATGTCTACTGTTTCGGGGATGGAGATTAGAGACGTGATTAAGATGTTAATTACGGTTTTAAACGCCTGGAAATGCATGTTTATCATATGGTTTCATTTTTAAATCAAGTTATCAATCTCTGGAAATTGATTTTGCTTAATTTGGATTTAAAATGAATGAGATATGCTATTTTTAGTTAGTGAGGGTCACTGCTGGAAATTGCATCATTATCATGAACCTTGTGATTGTCATTCAAATAAATTAATGAAAATTAATTGTTAATTTTCTGAAATGATTATTGATAAATATTTGTGAAATATTTAAAGATGATAATTATTTCCTTGAATGATATTGCATTAACTAAAATGATAAGATACTTGATCCTGATCACAATTGGTTAATATGAAATTTCCAACAAACATTGTTTTCATGAAAACTCTAGTTTATCCTACAATAGTTGTAGGACAAATTTTACATGCAAAACCTTTTTGCTTGAATAGTATTGGGGATTTGTTTATCATTCTCCTTATAACATTATCAAAATGGTTTTGCTGAATATTATATGGTATAATTTCGGTTGAAAAACCGATGATCATCTCAAATACAAAGTGATTGACTCGGCATTGCTTTTTCCCGAGGCGGATATGGTGTCTAGTCAGGGATCGTTGGGGTAACGGGTCGCACCGGTTGCGGTCCGTCCCACTCCCGCCGGTACTGGCCATGACAGCGGGTAGGGTATGAATGATGCCTGAGAGATCATGATGTATTTTCTAATTATTAAAATTTGAAATAATATGTATTTGAGATAATACCATATTTCAAGTAACAATTAAGAATGTTTGTTGGATATTAATTGGATCATTAATTTAATATGATTAGATTAATTGGAATCCAATTAAAATTAAGATACTATATTATAAATATATGTGTTATTTCCCTTGGAAGAATTGATCATAATGAATATAATTCATAATGATTTATTAGAATTTTAATATGATATGGAGGATCACATAAGTGAAATCCATGGTCTCCTGTCAAGACGAAGGGTTCCGTCGCCAAATATTGTATGTAGGAGACGCTTGTCCAAAGTGATAGCTCCTGCATACAATCTATTTGGATCGAGCTCTTCGCTTCTCAAAAGAGTAAGGCCATATACGTAGTGACCCCAATATTGGGTCCTCATATTATTGGGGCGATATTGGATTGCGTATAGCGAGTATTAAGCATATTGACAGTTGATTCAATTAATGACGTGTCAACATCACCTTAGGGATGGTGGGCTCGGGTGTTAAAGACCAAATTGGGAGATGCAAGTTGGACTTGCAAGACGGAATGTGTTCCCGCTTCTTTTTATCCGAGTTACAGGTTCTCATATTATTGAGATGTAACAAAGATAAGGAAGGAGATCCTAGATCTTGCTTGAGATATAATGGTAAGTATATCTCTTACATTGAAAGTAATTAAGGGAATGAACTTTCAGTGTTAACAAGGCAAGACAATTTGATATAAAAATTCTTAAATCAAAGTAAAATAAGTATATATATAATATATATACCCTTATGCAAATTTCTTATTTCAGATAATCCTTCATTAAAACCCACTCAATGTTATACTCAATAATAACCAATAAAATATCATGGATTAGACTCATGATCCAGATATTGTACTTGCAGTTGGACACATAATGTATGTGGTTGCAATGTGCAAGTTTCCTCATAAGAGTGAGGAATGAAAATTAAATAGATAATAGATCTACAACCCTAGGGTTTGTATGTCTCTATAGTCTTGATCTTTCATCGAGTTTACTTTAGAAGTGACATGTCGATGGTGATCGCAATTGTCGAATAATCCTTATAAAATCAAAGAAGATGTTTTGGCATACATATGTGCTCTAGACATTTAATCGTGAATGACATGGTTCATTGCATCATGCAGAATGGTAGCTCTATAAGAGATGATGTATTCAAAATATTTGAATACCTGCCTGAACCAAAGTTTTTGAGTTAAGATGGATGTAGAAATGATGAGTGTCATCATTCTACTATCTATACTCAAGTCATTCGTGAAGCTTCATAATATTCATAAGAAATTAATGAAGCATGTATAAATGTTGAAATGCTCTTACATTGAATTCTTTTGAATTCAACATAAGAAATTCTTTGTCTTGAACAATGGTTGTTTGTAGATAAAGAGAGCACGGTGGAAGCGTGGGTATGACCCATGTGAGAAGGATAGTCAAAGAGTTGACCGTACTTCTATGACTTCCATATGGCATCCTAAGAGTTGGATGAATGCCAATACTACAATAAGTTGGTGTGTTGATAGTATGACTATCGAGCCTGTCTAGAATCCTTAAAGAAGGACTCAGATAGAGCACCAGAATAATCTACATAAATCATTGACATTGACTTTCTTATAAGATAAGATTAAAGTCTAATAATAGTATCTCATTCTTCTAATGACAATTACAATTGTTGCATATGTTTTTTTAGAAAATTGGAGAATTTGATCTTCAGGTTTAATAAGTCATCTACATGGATTTTGATGCAATTGTTGCAACAATCTCTATTGGATAAATGGACTTCATATTCTCAGTGGGAGAGCCCTTAGTCTTAGAGATTGTCTCTATGACCTAGATATTAGAATACACTCACTGTTTGTTTCTAAGTGTTGGAAATAAACATGAATTCTGGAATAAACCTATCATAAAGAGTTATGATGGATATATTTCAGATAGTAATCTAACATCTAATGGACTCCACAAAATTAGAAAATTAATGAATAGTTCATTAAGATTTCTAATACTGAAAGTTGAACCTTAAAAATTAATAAGAGGATGAAGATCATTTGACAATGATCTGGCATCAAGTTTTGGACATATGTTTGTTGATGAGATCAATGGACTAGTAAGATATGAAACTTTAGAATGTCTAAAATTTCAAATCTTACATACTCAAAGTAAAATGTCCAAAACACCCTTCTCTGGGAATGGTGTTAGATGTCAAGGTATTCAAGATCTCATACATATTGATGTATGTGGATCATCTATATCATAATAAACATTATCATGATCAAGAACACTTCTTGGATCGTTTCGTCTAAACCACAAACAAGTAATAGGATTACCTCTTGAAGCGTGGTTGCGACCGAGTCGCCAAACAAAGAGACCTCCTCTCTCAAGTCCGATCCGACGGAGGAGACACTTGCGAGCGCGTAGATGAGATGCGTGCGTCTCGCAATCCATGTTGATGATCTAAGCTACGGATCTCCTGATCTCGACAAACGAGATACGACGTATTCTTCACGAGAAAGGCACGTCGAAGTAGACGGAGATCCACGAGCAAACGATCGGGCAGCATAACGACGACGCTGCGGCGATGGAGGATCTCTCTAGGGCATCCATAGTGGACAACCACATGAGAATAGAGAGAATGGGCATGTAGAGAGAAAGAGAGAGAGAGAGAGCATTCATTGATGTCGAGTATCTAGAAGAGCAAGGGGTGCCTCTTCTTATATAGGGTTTTGGGAGTCCATGGATCTCAATCCATGGACAACACACAATCAACGTATGAGATTGTTTATGTCCCTTTCAACGGCTAGGATTGTTGTTGGTAAAACACAACAACAAGTGATTTAATTCAAATTAATTATCATTGATAAATCAATATAATTAATCTCAAATTAAATCACTTTTGACTAGAGATATGATGATGAGAAGACTATGGTCCTCTCCTAAAAAGGGGGGACAGCTACTATACTCCTCTTGAGGAGTTGTAGCCGTCCTCTCTTATTAGAGGGGACTTGGTCAATCTCATTGATATATCATGAGATCTCATTGTCTCATATATCTCCTATAACTCTTGTCAAAATAATTTTCACAAAAAAATAATTCCAAATTATCTTTTGGAAAATATTAATAAAGCCATTGAAAAAATGTGAATCTCATTCACAACCCAAAACTAAATGTAATTATATTTTCCATTAATCATTCAATGTGAATCACATTCACATCAATAATTAATCAACAAATATAAAATACAATATGGCTCTCTCGTATATATTATAAATCACATTTATAATATATATGATTAATATGGATAGTGCTGTCTACATTATTCATATCCATGATAATTAAATCACATTTAATCATTTTGGATCTCCTTTTTCTCATGTGCCCAAACAACATGAATCACATTCACATTATTCACATCTTTGATAATTAAATCACATTTAATTATCTTAGATATCTCTCCTTATAATATGAATCAAATTCATATTATCCATGATAATTAAATCACATTTAATTATCAAATTTATCGATGCTTGGATACACATATCAACAATGAAATTATTCATGAACTCTTTCAAGGATAATGCACTTTCTCCGCGGATACTTGGATATAAGGACAAGGCGATTGTATTGTTCCACATATAGTGACTTGGATATTGAGATCATATCTCAAATCCATATCTCGGGCCTCCCATATATGCTTGATTAAATCAAGACCGCAAATCTAATCTTGTCATTGCATCTGAATCACATTCAGATCAATGTCCAACATTTGGATCAAGATCAGATTACTTCTCTACTGAGAGGAGTCACTAAAATCCAGATCCGTTTCATCACTCCCTAGGAATGGAAGCATCATGGTTATACAATCGTTTATGATCACATTACCCTCAGGTATTCCCAATACATGTACATCCTGCATACTGGAAGATATAGAATAAACCCGAAGTATTACATCAACTTTATACTGTCTACTTCAGGGTTTTATCAGTAAGTTTCTCATTTGATCATTGGGAGGTCGTATCGATCATTTACTTTCCAAAAGCATATATCATACCTAGGTCTTGATCATATACTTTCCAAAAGTATATATCAAACCTACAAATTCAGTCAAGCTTCCAAAGCGAGACGTCCGTGCGCACGGAATTTGATTCTTCCCAATATCTCACGAGTGCGCTCATGTCTTCCGGCTCAGTAATGAACATGTATGATCCCTTTGAGAGATCGTATTACTCATATGCCCTTATATACACTACAACGCGCCGGTGTATAGACCTTGGTTAGGTCATCAACCTATTGATCTGCCAAATGTACATACTCAGACATATAGTAACACATCTGTCTCCGGTCAGAGGATGCGTGCCTATATCATGACAGCATACGATATAGTACTTTGGTTATCTAGATCTCGTTAAGTCAACTCTTTGACCTAACTAATCCAACACCTCCGAATCTCTATTCCTATGCAGAGGACGTGCATCAAGAGGTCGGTCAGATATCAGCCTATGTGAGAAAGGATTGCCATCTCCTACTCAGGCTGGAGATCATCTCTTAATAATCATTTGACAGTACTTGATGAGTCCTCAATCTAACTCTTTAGATATTCATCCAAGCACCACCCTCTATGATTCAATAATTGAATCAATAGATGTATGATCATTAAGATGGCCATGGTACATAACCCTAATTGTACTAAGGGACCTATTATGCAAATTAGTTATTCTTCATTTCAGATTAGGGAATGATATATGCAATAACATTTATTGCATAATGGCTCGCCGTGGGCTCGCATGTCCAACAATCTCCTACTAGCCCAAAGAGCCATTAATGGGCTAATCATTTAAACCCTCACTCATGTGACAATCATAGGCTATTTAGAAAATAGCTAGGTAAGCTGATCAGTCACTCTGTTCTCGAGAGACTGTGCCAAGTCCTTTTACGGCACTTGCATATCCCCCGTAACAGTGCTCGCATCTAATGCGAATGTTGCATTTTATGCAGCCAAAACTCAATCTTGTTAGTTATAGTGTCCTTGACACTACAGCTTAATAATTATCATAACCAGTATTCACATAATCCTTATCAGAATACCCTTATTCCTGGATATCACTATCTCTTAAGGTATCCACAGTTAAGACCTTTTAGATCTCTATCTATAAAGTCTTAAGTTTTTGAAGATAGGACTTTGAGATCACTATCTCAAAAATCTTGACATCTATGAAGATTTTGTTATTACTGCAATCAAGTGTTTTCTCTCCATAGTAGGATTAGGAACACTTTACTACTCCCACTGCATGGCAGATATCTAGCTTTTGTACACATCTAGCATACACTTAGCTTCTCGTAACTGATGCACAAGTGCAAACAGTTCTAGCATTCACTTCCTCAACTCTTTGAAGTGGTGTCCCTTCAGATAGGTTAGTACCATACCTTAAGGGAAGGAAGCCTTCCTTGGGATTTTCCAAGAATGGAACATGTCCAAGGTGTACTATAAATGTGACGGTTCCAATACCCTCTTTTCTTTACTTATGAACACCTTCAGAACTAAGATCAAAGAGGCATCTTTTGAGATCATATCTCAAGGTATGGAATAGCCAGATCATAAAACACTTATTATCATCCGTATATCATTCCAAATGATTAGGATATTAATCTACATTTAGCACGATGAACACATTGGTACTCCCACTAAGCTTCATTTGGTTCATCAAGATTCTATCTGAAATCATAACAATTATAATTTCATCAAATCTTATGTTCCAGCTACAAGAAGCTTATTTGAGTCCATAGATGGAGTTCTTCAGCTTGCACACTTTGCTTTCCTCAACCATGAAGCCCTGGGGCTACTTCATGTGAATATCCTTAAAGAGATATTCGTAGAGGAATGCAATCTTGACTTTCATCTCGAATATGTCAAAGCCAAGTTGTGTAGTTAGCAATAATCCGATGGGTTTAAGCATGGTTACTGAAGGGCAAGTCTCATCGCAAGCAATGTCTTCTCTTATGGTGTGTAGCTCATGGCTATGAACCGTGCTTTGAAGGTCTCTACCTTCTCATCAGGTTCCTTTTCTCTTGAAGATCCATTTGCACCTTCATGGGTCTAACCCTTATAGGTGGATCTTCGAGGGTCCATATACAACACTTGTATATGAAGTCTTCCTTAGACTTTTATTTCTAACATCCATCATTCCATGTCATGATCCTCTGGAGTTTCAACACATGAAATCCGATTATTGTCAGACTTAACTGACACATGGAATACATCCTCAAACTCATTTGAAGAGGTATTAGTGTTTCATCTTTAATTATCCTTTTAGTTCCCGATTTCAGGAGCCTCATTATCATCTCAAGATTAAATGAGTTCCTTTAATTCATTTTCACCTTGATTCTCAAGAGAGTCATCCTCTAAGAATCACATTCTCAGAGATGAGATCTTTTAAGAATCTCAGGGTTATAAAGTAGGTATCCAATACCATCCTTTATTTTCCAATGAAGTAGCACTCTCTAGTGCTCGATTCCAGCTTACTTGCATGGAATCTTATTAAGGATATATAATGTAGTCTCTACTACATATATACCAGGAAACTAAGAGGAAATTATGCTAAAATTCATCATTGATCAAATCATGTCACACACGATCCAATCATATCCCCCTACAACTCTATTGAGTTTAGGTGTGTTAGGAGGATTGAGATAGAAATGATATTTATATCTTCATAAGGTATTCTTTGAATTTATCTAACATGTACAAGCTACCTAGGTTAGATCAAATTCATTTCATCTTTCTTCAGACTTTGGTTCCAAATCAAAATTAAAAAATCTTTGAACATTTCAAAGGTTTCTTAGGTGAAGAGAAGAAATCTCATATCATACATACTCATCAATAGATATCATATATCTCCCAAAAAGATCTAGCACGACAGTAGTACCAACAGCTTCTCGTTCCCCACCCTCCACAAAGAACATGATGTCATCTGCATACTGCAAAATAGGAATCGACAGGTTGTCTAATATATAGCCCTTGCAGAATCCACCACCCTCAGCACGAGACACCATTCTGGATAGAGCATACACCACCAGGACGAAAAGTAGGGGTGCCAACGTACAACCTTTTCATACCCCCCGTTGAGGTTGAAAGAAACCTCACTCCTTGCGGCCATTCACTAAAAGCGAGAAAGACGTCGTTGTCACACATCTCTTCATCCAACGGATTCATTCATCAGGAAATCCACGACGAGATAACGACTCCCAAATGAAGTTCCATCTCACGTAGTCATATGCTTTGGAAAAATCAACCTTCCACAGGATGCCCTTCACCTTCCTTCTTTTCCAATCGGTAATAATCTCGGAAGCCAAGACCACCCCATCCAACAACTACCTCCCAGGAATAAACGATGTTTGGGATGTTGCCACAAGCGATCCAAGAACTGCACGTAAATGGTTTGCCACCACTTTAGCCATGATGAGGTAGATTGCATTTGACAAGGCAATTGGACGGAAATATTCAACACATTTGGCCACATCCTTCTTTGGCAACAAAAAGATCAAGGAGCGATTCAATCACTCAAAACCACGATTTTCACCCTGTAGCTCCTCCACAACTGCCAATACATCCTCCTTAACAAGGCCCCAAAACTCCCTGAACAAAAAAAGGGAAAACCGTCCGGTCCAGGTGAACCATCAGCATTAAGATCGAAGATTGCTGACCGAACCTCTGAGATTGATAAAGGTCGCACTAGCTCAGAAGCTTGATCCTCAGAAAGCTTGGGTACATTTCTACCGATCCATCTTGCCCCCTCTGAATGGACTTTTCGACTTAAATTACTAAAATGCCCCACCAATGCCTCACTGATTTCCCGCTCACCCTCAACACGGATGTCCCCAACCTCAATAGAACCAATGAAGTTACGCCGTCTTCTACCATTAGCCATTGCATGAAAAAACAGGTATTGGCATCTCCCCACTTCAACCACATCTATCGTGAACGCTGCCTCCACTCCACCTCTCGCTTCTTATCCTCCTTGCAATGCTTGACCCTTGCCAATTTCTCGAACTCCTCCAGCTCCCTGACATCCTCAATCAGATCTAGCCTGGTGACCTCCTCCTGAGCGATCGTCCTCCTTTCCTCCCTATGCTTTCGTAGATCCCTCCTGAAAATCACCAGCATCGACCGAAGGGTGTCAAGACGTGCCACCATGTCTTTAGAAGCCGAGCCAACTAAGGGAACACTCCTCCAACACTGTGTAACTCTGTCCCGGATGCCCTCCTCCATCAGCCATGAACGCTCGAAGCGGAACATGCTGCCTAAACGACATGACTCCCCTGACTCCCAACACAAGGGCGTATGATCCGAGTGGGACCTCGCCAGAGACCTGACGGGTGCTAAAGGGAACGTCTGTGACTTCTGCGATGCACCATGTTAAATATTAAATGATATGGATAATGTCATTGCAATTGGAAAGGTGATATCCAGAGAAAATGATTTTATCTCATTATTGAAACACATGTTCTTATCACTTGTACATTTATTTAACCTCGGCAACTTCAGGGATGCCCCACCCTTTTTTAAATCAGTTGTACCCCGATTTTCTTATCAAATTCACAATTTTACCCTTTCGATAAGGTAAAGTAGGGTACAGATGATATCACAAAAGTCCAGAACTGTGAATTTTGTAAGAATATAGAAACATAAAAGAATTTTTACACCCATAACCCTGAGTAATTTAGCAATTACAATCATAACCCCGTGAAATTGTGAATTACACTCAAGATCCTGAAAAATACTTAACTCTTACATGTCATAACCCTGTGTTAGTTGCCATATATTTTATCCTTTAGCTCTCACAAAAAAGTTACATGTTGCCAATTTTACCCATAAAACCATATCACATTTATAGAGTATGCCATTGGTATAAAAAATCTAAGAAAATAAAATCTACACAAGAGGGGCGGGGGCTGCTGGAGCCATCGACGAAGCCCTCTCTCCTGCTCATCAAGCTCCCCCGCAAGCCGTCGACGAAGCTCCCCCTCCGATCGCCCCTCGGGAGCTTCTCCTCTGCTTCTACTCCGACACGAGGTCTCGCTTTTGCTGATGCAGCTAAGGGTACTGGAGCTCGCAGGCACATCCTTTCCGAAAGAGGAGTGTGCCCCTCATGTGAAGAACTTGGCCCTTCTCCTCTCCATTTCTCTAGCAATGGGACCGAGGGAAATATTGGTAGAAGCTACTGCACGTGCTGGCGGCTCCTAAGGCGGAGGACCCATGGCTGCTTCTCCATGCGCGGAGAGGTAGTTCAGCTCGGTGAAGAAATCGCTCTTGACCGCTGCTTGCGGTTTGGTTTTCAACCCGGTGGCACACGACGCGGAGGTACCTAAGGCACTACAGGTGGAGCTCTTGTGTTCCTTCAATCTCTAGTGGTTGCTATTGATGATGCTAATCTCCAGATGCTCAAAGGGGACCTCGATCCTACATATGAGGAAGGTCTCGAATTGAGGTTAGTGAGTGGTCCCTAGAACTTGATGAGTGATCAGGAAAATGGTGCTCGAACGAGTGGAGCTTAGGCAAATCTCGCTGGAAGAAGGGGTCCGACATTGAGATCCCTCCTCGGTGACCTCTACCTGCAATTGATTAGAGGGTGTACGAGCCTCAATCTCGGCTTAGAAGTGAGTGCACAGAGGTGGAAGCAGATAAGGATCTCAGTCTGGGCAATGATGTAAATGGATTTCTCCTATTTGAAGCTTGCGGTTGCCTGGATGGAGCCCAATGCTGTGAGGTTGTAGGGGATATGGATCAATGGAGATGACTTGAAGAAGAAGGATGATAGGTGAAGCTCCATACGGGAGTTGGGGACGGACAGATGCTCCCCCTGTCCGTCAGATGCGCCCCTGCCCCCGTTGCCTGTCCATCTTTCTTTCTCCACAACTGGAAGTCCTCAAATCTATAGGAAAAATATTTTCTTATTACTTTTTTTTCTTTTGATTAATCCCAACCGTTAGATCACAAAATGGATAGATTATCTCTATCATCTGGTTGAGTTAATGAATTCAATTGACGGAAGGTTATTGGTTTAAAACAGAGCATTTACTTAGAGTCGTGGGTGTAATTCGTGATTTCGCGAGGTTATGAATGTAGTTGCAAAATTACTCAAAGTTACGTGTGTAAAAATCCCAAACATAAATGATATTACAAAACGAGAGGAGAATAATTGACACTGCAGGAATTAAAAATGACGCAAGTGATAAAAACCCACAATCTTACGTAATTTGAAAACAAACTTTCCAATGTCCAAAATGATGCCACTGTTTTATTTTTATTTTAGTCTCTGTTATATTACGATATTAAGTTATTTTTATTTAAATTGTGTTTTAACTTTTGTGAGAAAATATTCTCCGTTTGTCATGGTGTTACATGAACTTATGATATAAAAAGAGTACTGTATTTTATTTCACATTTTGCCGGGTAAATAATTTATCATCGTGATTTTGTTTATGATACTAAGGAAGAAATTCTTCTCATGAGTTGAATAAGGGTCTGAGATTGAGAAAATTTCTCTCCTTGATCTTGGATTGCAAGGCCCAATGATCAAAGATAGTTTTAATGAATTGTTCATATTTTTGATATATGGATCAGGGGACGACGGAGGACAAGAAAACACTTCTTATAAACAAATTTAATTCTAAATGGACTAGAGTCCAATAAACACCACACCAACAACAACAAGATCGTCCCAACTCTTCAGAAGACATATACCAATGCCCCCTTTGCAGGGACGATCCCATGGGCCTGTTTGGTTACTGGGTTACCTCAGGGTAACCACGTTTGCCCCTCTGCATTCATGGATTGGAATTCCATCACAAATCAATATGACATCATATCACATTCCTTGTTCCAACCTCTCTCCAAACTTCATTATTATCCAAACAACTACTATTCACATGAGGATACCCCAACTCACCCTAGGCCAATAACCAAACACACCCGATCTTGGAATGTCTAGATGTCCTCTTAAACTAAATATGAAGGGGACATGGATATCAATTGCAAATTTTTCTGAATATAAATATCCGTATTCGTATCCAAATATCCAGATACATACATACATACTCTCTCTCTCTTTCATGCACGCATGTATGCACACACACATAGGGTTAAATGTAATAATATATAGACTATGTATTTCAAATTTCATTTAAACCATAGATTTCTTACATGTCCATCTGTTTTTTAATGAACAATCAAAGTTTCATTTCATCAAAAAGAAAAAGTTTCCCCAAGAGATGGAGGCAACTGCACATAATGAAACATAACCAAAACAAAGGCAGGAATAAAAAATACTTGGGGACCACGGCATTTAGTACAACTGTATAAGCCACCCAAGGGGATACATGATTAAAATGTTCATAAGACACAAAAGGCATATCAAAATGTTGAAAATGGTAAGTCCCAATGAGGAGTATGGACATGACGCGGAATAGAGGGCTCAAGTAGTGGCTTCTGTTTTGCGCTATCTGACGGTGGGTACGTGGTCACGACTCAAGGACCTGGAGATTTCATGGCTGCAACATAGTATAGTGAATACCAAGGTAATAGTAATCATCAAAATGTGATTTCAAAGATATGCCATAATAGGGATCTCGCCCAATCAAGTTTTTTACACTGAATGGGTAAGGAAAAAGTTAGCATCCTTAGCAATTTGTAAGGGTGGTCAGGAAGTACCATGGAACGTCCTTGTACATCGCTTCCTCCAGGCCAACCAACAAACTGATGCTTGGCTGGTGAACATCTGCTAATGAGACAAGGAATACGGTGGTGAATTATAGAATAAGAAAAAAAACATCTTATATGCTTCAACCAAAAATTGAAATATTAGGAGTGGTTGGGATTTTTAGGGTATAGATGGGGGGATTGTTTCCAAATCAGCAAGGAAAAGTGGGCAGGCATTAGCAGTCAAAACATTGGGGATGAGAGGCTTGTCTTGAGCGTAGAGTTTGTTGTCACATAGGGACCAGAAAAAATGGTAACCCTGGGGTGGAAACACTACAAGGAATTTCACCTATGGCAATGAATAATTTGAATATTCATTGGTATACCTTTTGATGTTAGATATATAACAATGAATACTTTCATTGTAAAATTAGCTTTTATTCTTCTAATTAACAATGAATATCATATTCATTGCTAAGGATTCATATAACAATGACTTATCTATTGGATTACTCATTACAATTTGTATAAATCGTTGCTAATTTTATCAACGATTAAAAGAAAATATCAATGGATAATCATTCCTAAATGATTATTTGTTAGATATATAACAATGAATACAATAATCATTGTGAATTTAAAGGAGCAAATAATAAATATTATTCGTTATTATATATTCAACTACAGATGATATGCCAATAAATGTTGAATTATTCATTTCTTTAAGTCAATATTGTTGTAGTGAAAGGTTTAGCCCAAAATTAGTATTTAGTTTGGGTCCCATGCCTCCGTGCCAGAGAGTGTCGTAGAGATTCTTTGTTAATCAAGGGGAAGTCCTCCTTCTCAAGATGGAGGGTAAATCAGTTGAAGGAGGTTAGGGCGGGTGATTGACCAAAAAAACTCCAAGGTAATCAAGTATTGAGGGTTGGTTGATATATGAGAGTGGGCTTTAAGCCAATTTTGTTTGGCATTGAGTGTAGCATGTGCAACTGACAAGCGTGGAGTTCTCTATGTTAATTTTGTCGAATTAACGGATGATGTTGAAGTTGTTGTAGTAGGGAAATCCAACGAATCATAAAAAATGATTACACTGAGAAGTGATACGGAGAATCAAGTCTCAATGTGATCAAAGTTTATTTATTTTACTTGGTTAAATCTCAAGATCAAACTCAGGGAGGTAATAAGAGAGTTCAGGAAATTCAAGAAATTAAGTTTTCAAAGGAGAAGAATATTTTGATATTTTTATCTTTTACAACTTTTTATGAGTTTTAATAAAAAAGATGTAAATAATTATGAAAAGAAAATATGATGCATGAATTTTCAAAAATAATTTTGATGCAAGAAAATAATGCTATGCTATGTGGTGAGAGAAATAAATAAATACATTTTTATTGATTTTTATAAATGATGCAATGTTATAATAAAAATGGTAAATATGATGCAGCAAGTGAGCATGTCCACCAAGATCAAGCAAGCAAATCAATTTAAGATCCGTCCCTCAATGACCACAGAATTACAAAATTATAACACCAATCCCAAATAGTTGCCTAAGATAAATCACAAATTGTTTCGCAATAAGAAGTCAACGATGGAGAAGAAGTGTGCTCAAAATGAACAAAATGAATCCTTAATTTATGTGTAGAAATGTCTCTAATAATGAAATTAATAGTTCTATATGAAAGATAAACATATAGAGATCAAAACGACACCAAGAACGTCAAATTCCGATAAATATTGTTCAAGATATGATCAAATGAAGTTTACGGACTATATTGTAATAAAAATAAAGGAAAGTTTGCAATTATACCCTTTGGAAGAACTCGTTTGCAATTTACCAAAGTTGCTGGCTCTTTTATGCAAATTACCCCTACGCAGGGGTCTCTTCGTAATTCTGTAGAGTTGCAAGGACATCGATGTAATTCACCCCCAAAGTCACATGCTATGTGCGTGAGCCAGGGCTTCTTCGCAATTCAGAGGAGGAGAAGGGGCTGGATCACAATTTTCCCACCTCACTGTGCAACGCACGGGGGGGGGGGGGGCGTAGTCTCGGTCGGTGGATCGTACATGTGTCGCTTCCGTTAGCTTCGGTTCATATCGAAGCTTGTGGCTCGGGCGTGTGACGTGGATTTGATCAGGGTTGTCTGATGGATCTCGATTGACATCCCAAAATTAGGCGTCTTTGAACGGCTGGGATGTTCGGAGTTCTTGATCCAAAGGCCATGTACATCAAGCTCTTGTTTGCTTGCTACTACAGGGGGATGGGGTGGAGCCCAGCTCGATGGTGGATGATGGTGGTGATGCTTCGGCAGAGGATGGTTCGAAGTCAGGCAAGTACATGGCTCGAGGGCGATGGTGCGAGATCCTATGCGACACATGCCCAGGGTGTAGTCGATGGCGATGATAAAATGCTGTCGGAGTTGACGAGTCCGATAATCGTTGTGTTAAAGATGTGTTTTTATCGTTCGTGTTAAAATGATGTGTGTGTTGTAGGCGGCAATTGGAATTGGTCAAGAAAAATAATCACAATTATTACGTCAATTGTTAATCGTGTGGTTTTATGTTTATTTTACTTGGTCAAGTCCCAAGGTCGAACACAAGGAGGCGAAGGAACAATCTAGATTTATGTCTATCAAAGTTCGTGTACGGTTTTCGAGGCAGCCTTTTTTTGTTATTTTTTTATGCAATTAAAGATGCGAAATGAAAATTCGGCCTATTTTAAGGACTAAAATGTCAAATATGTTCCAATGATGTCCGAAAAATACGAAACTTGGTCACAATGTAAATTATGATGAAATGAATGTACTGTAATTTTTTTGGAGTTTTTCGATGCAATATGATTTTTTTATGAATTTTTTAATGCAAACAGGATGAATTTCAATATTTAATTATAATAAATACTAAACTACTTATTTTCAGGGATCAAAATTATCTAAGATCTATCACTAGGTGATTAATCCCAGAAAAATCCTAAACCTTGAAAATGTAAGATCTAATACCTATTAAAAATTAAATACTGAAATATGCAAAATTATTTTTATAAGTCAAACCACGCATGCAAATACAATTCTTTTTGGGCACAATGTCAAGCACAATTAATTCTACAATTTATGATTTTTCGAGAATTTTTTGAGCAACGGTTAATCAAATATGAATTTTAGAGCACAGACTGGGCAAAATATGTAAATTTTCACAAAACAATTATTTTTTATATAACCACTGATCACAAAAATATCCACAATATGTCAAAATGTAGAAAATTAATCAACCAACATCATGATGTTTTAGAATAATAAAACAATATCATGTTAGAGGTCTAAAAGTAATGGGGAACACAAGGGTACAGATGCAATATTTAAATAAGTATAAAAAGAATACAGGGGGACGGAAATGTAAATATAATTAATATGGGGGGCGTAACTGCAAAATTGCCAGAGGGGCACGTCCTGCGCTGGTTGGCGGCGGCTGAAGTGCGATAAGGAGGTGGACCGGGGGTTTCTTTGTAAATTGCCCAGCGGGCACGTGCAAGGCACGCGACCCTGGGGTTGCTTTCTGATGCTGACGTCTTCTCCCCACCACGTGCCGTGCACGTGAGGAGGGGACCTCAGGGCGGATGCCCGGCCGACGGAGGCGAGGCGGTCTGCGAGAGGGGCTCCGGCACCGTGGAGGGGGAGCGAGCTCCTGACTGTGGGCTTGAAGATGGTGGTTGGCGCGGTGCAGGCTCTGATGCGGAGGAGGCGGTCTGACCACGGCGGAAGGACCCGGCGGAGGAGGAAGGCTGGAAGGAAGCATTGACGGCGATGTCGATGGCGATGAAGCGTTGAAGTCGGTGTCGATGGCTGTGGTCGTGGCCGGCGAAGCTTCACGGGAAACTTGGCGGTTGAAGTCGGTGTCTATGCGGAGAAGACGTTGTTGCAGATGGAGGCGAAGTCGTGGAATCATGGCCGAAGAAGATGGTCGTTGGCTCGACGGCTCGTGGCCGGAGCGGGGCAGTACTCGGCGGAGGAGGAGCTCCGTGGCTGCAACGGCGTTGGGTGGACGCCGGATCTCGTCAAAGAAGAAGAACCCGGGCGCTGTCACCGCCGCGGGACCTTGAAGCTCAATATCGGCGGATGATCGTCTCTGGAGCGCAACGGTCTTCTTAAATAGAGGAGTGGGTTAGGCCGGAGAGGGAAAGGGCTCGGGATTGATTTGACAAGGATGGGATTGGTGGTGATCGGAGCGGCGCGAGATTCGCGGGGAGGGGAGGATCGGAGATGGAGATACGGGCGATGGATGAGGATCGACGCCGGTGAGATACGCGGAGGCGGCGCGACGAAATCCGCGGGGAGATTTGGGAAAGGGGGGCCTGGAGGAAGACACACAGGCACCGTCCGATCGTGCGCGATCGGACGGCTCCTATCGCGCCACGTGGCAGCAGGAGGCGTGAGGAGGGAGCGCACACGCGGAGCACGTGCTTTGGAGGCACGTGCGATGCACGTGCGTCTGATTACATTTTTTTTAATAAAAATGAATTAATAAAAAGGCGAAAAATGGCTGACACGTGGCGGCACCAGGTGCTGCCACGTGTCAGCACCACAAAATTCGAAAATAAAAGATTTTCTAAAATCTATAAAAAATAGTAAATGACCTCATATATTAAAAGTTTCTTCATGAAAATTGCTCGTCTCGATGAGATCTACAACTTTCATGAAGACATCAAAACCAAAATCGATCATTTGCACAAAGTGGTGTTTTTGGGGTATCCCTTATGCATAGAACACCTTGATTTTGGGCTTTTGTACTTTTTATGACATTTTTAGATCAAAAAAATCCGGAAAAATATGATAAATCGGAGATAAATAATTACACATTAATATATTTTTTTGGATTTTTATAATCAATAAAATATGTACATAAAATATTAGGTCAAAAACCGCTGAAATATAAAGTATACAAAAGAGGCCCAAAACCCAACTTTCACATATGAGCTCCGATTTACTTGAAGGTCTTTTTTTGAAGGTAATTGAATGTACATTAGTTTAAAAGTGAGTAGGATTCAATCGGACACTGGATGAGGAAGATATGGGATTTTTAGTCCGGAAATCCTGAAACTAAGGTTTGGGTTTTTGGTCCACTTATTTGGGTTAGTTATTTTTTTTGTATTTTTCCTTTATTCTTGTTAGTGATATGTACATAGTGGAGGTCATTTTGGGTCATTCAAAGTTAGCAAGAATGAGTTAAAAATCGGGGAAGTTAGGCTATTTACAGGTCACTTTTGGCTTGGATTTTTGGCTTCTTATTTTGTGCTGAAATTTGTGCTAAAATGCAATTCTTATGAAAACATGCATGAATGCTAATTAAAGCATGCTCGTCCCTGAGCATCAAAAAGAAATGCCATGAAGTAAAATGAGATTGGGTTCCATACCAAGACCATGAGCTAAAGGTGAAAGTGAAACTAGACTCAACCTTTGGATTAATAGTTTGGCAGAACTTCTGTGAGACTTGGAATTTTAAAATCAACAGCCTTCAAGTTCTATACATCATTGATACAGTTTCGGCTCAGAAGTCATCTTAGATCAATCCTCTTCCCAAAGCATACCCTATGAACATTGAATAATCGACTCATGTATGTGAAAGGTTTTATCTCTTCCCACCCAGAATGCTAGACTACCGCGCAAACCTCCTTTCCAGTAACTCGTCCTCGGGGAGTCAGGTATTTCCTTCTAAGGTCTGTTGCGCTGTGTTCACAATCGAATTTGGGGGAGAAGTTAGAAGAATGAGAAAAGAACTGGAGGGTGGCCAGTGTAGTCACCTCTCCTTGTGAAGCTGGCCAGTGTAGCCGAGTCTCCACCAAGATCTGCAGATTTCTTGAAGCTTGGACCTTTTTGGTCAGATTTTATTTGGTAGGATGCTTCTTTGTATTTGGAATTTTCAGTGGTTCTGCTTGGATCTTGTTGTGCCCCTACGGATATAGAGTCTTTTTGTTTCGTACATTTTTTGGGGTCTTAGAAAAAATTGTGCCCAGTCGTCCATCCCTTTTCCGAAGCTTTAATTCAACCCGTACTCCGATCTTTAGATTTCCACGCTATCAGAAAAGGAATCACACAATCTTCCAACATCCCGTCTGAGTTGAGCTAAGTGCACAGTGCGAGAGTACAAATTAATTCCTTATTCCAGAGTTGTACCCAGAATGAAGAGACCAGGTTAGACACTAAGAGTCAAACTCTACACATTGTCATGTGGAACTTAAAGAATTAAGTCAACGACCTGAAGTTTCTAAAATCCTAATTCTCGGTGAAGTTCCTCTGAAAATTAGGTGGATTAAGGTCAAGTCCAGATCACTCTCGGTTTCGGCTCATAACTCGGTTCAGAACCCGATGACTTTTCACAGATGCAAATGAATGCGATGCTGGATGAAGTGCAGGTGTGTGGAATGCAGACACACATTTTCTTCTTTTGAATTTTTTTATGCAAGGGATTTTTTATGCAAAAATGAATAAGAAGCCAAAAATTTTGGGCACAGTCAGTGTTAGTAGCAAATCTCTTTTTCTTTTCTTTTGTTTGTTTTTTTTGTTTTTGTTTTTTTTGATTAATTACCCACCCCGTAAATATATATAGACTTACGCGAAAGTACGAGGTATGGATAAAGTATATACACAGTATATATACAGACCCCCCTATACTTAGCGAGTGTTGTGTCCTCAGAGCACAAGAAGCGTCAAGAAGACATAGCTCAGGCTAAGCGTAAGAGAGTAAAATTTTGATATACAATGGTCCGCCCCCTATACTTAGACTGTGAATAGTCTAAGTATATAAGAAGAGCGCAAAAAGAGACGGTCAGGATATGTAAATGAGGAGAGTATATACATCTAGGTGTCGGTTCCCCCTATACTTAGGCTCTGGTCAGCCTAAGTATAAGAGAAAAGTGTAAATTGAGTGATCAGGAGGAGTGTGATGGGGGAAAATGGTATATACAGATGGAATCGGTCCCCCCTATACTTAGGCCTTAGCCTAAGTAGAGGAAGAAGCTGTACAAGGAGACCGATGTGGTCAGGAGGGAGGGTGGGTAGCCGATGATTAAGGCGGTTTTCGGCTAATCTTCTTGTGAGGCTGCGGTGGGAGATCGTAATGACTTGGAGATGAAGCATATGATTCCCAACTATTATCAGTGTCATCCTCGGAAAAGTCATGATTGATAGTGGATGAAGTGTTTGAGTCAGATGAAAGATATCCATCATCGGAATTATCCTTAGAGGAATAATATTTGGAAGTGGACACACTCCAGATATTCATGTCTTTCTGTTTCTTTAATTATTTCCTCAAAATTCGTTCCTTTTTAAGATCAATCGATTTGTCCTCAGATGAATATTCAGAAGCTCCGTTCTCAGTCAGTTCATAAGAAATAATTCCAGTGTACTTGTGGAAGATAGGAGCATCAGCTTTAGATGAGTAATAATTAGGAACGGGAGTTGTCCAACAAGAATCGAATTTTAGATCCTTCTGAAGATATGGCTTTAGAGATGCCGAACAGACTTCACTCATGTAGACTATCTTTTCTGGACCTGATGAGGGGTCATTAGCTGATTCCTCTTCCGAAAGGTTCAATCTGACTTTCTTTTTCTTGTTTCGTGAAGTTGTCGGTTCACTTGAGTATCCAGAGGAGTAGCCATTGGAATTCTTTTCCTTGGTTGGTTTTCGGGCTGCGTGTTTGTTATTAGTCTCCTGAATGTTGGTGCACTCTCGATTTGGGAGGATTTGGTCAAGATAATCAGAGTAGGTTGCTCCAGGGTGCGACCATGCATATGCCTCAGGATCGTAGTAGAAGGATTTGTCTATTTTGAGATCCACGGGAATTGAAATATCGGGGAGAGTCTCTCCATGTTCATTCTCAATTGATTTGACATTGGAGCATTCCTGTGTCAAGTTGATGTAATCCATGTAGTCAGCATAGGTTGACCCAGGGTGTGACCACGCATAAGTCTCCAGATCATAAGATTCATATGCTTGATTTTCCATGGTGAGAGCAGCTGGGAATGGAGCAGAGGGGAGATTCTCTAAACCAATAGTCTCATCGACAACCGCTGTCTCAAGTGTAGCAGCAGGGTAGGGCTCTTCTACCATTTCATGATTGCGGTTGTCGGGGACTTTGTGGGTTGCCTCAGAAAATCGTGATTCCTCAAAGACTGGGTCAGATTGAAGTGCTTCTAATGATGTGAATTTGATTTCCCGAGTCTCACAGTCAATAATTGCCTTAGCCAATGCTAAGAATGGATTTCCGAGAATAATTGGATACTGTGTGAATTCTCCTTGATGCTCAATATCGATGATCGTGAATTCTACTTTGAGCGGAGCACCTTGGAATTTCATGATGACAGAAATGATTCCTCTCGGCCGCTTTATTGATCGATCTGCCAATTAAACAATCTCTCGTATCTTCCGAATCGGTCCGAGTTTGAGTTCGTGAAATACAGAGGTCGGGAGGATATTGATCGGTGAATCGTCATCAATACGAGCATGGGTGAAAATTGTATCTTTTATTCTACAGTCAAATATGGGCAACCGCTTCACTATGCGGCTCTTGGTTTTTCTCCTCAACACCAAGGAGGAGGCCATTGATAAGATATGTCTTTCAGTCTTTATTCTAATCCTTCCTGACTTTTTCGTCATTAATTTGTCCATTACAAATCCTTTAAGGCCGGGGAAGTGTTCAATGGCCTTTATAAAGGGAAGTTCAAAAATTAATCTGTTCTCTAATGCTTCTCGTACAGCAGGATCCAAATTCTTCAGTTCTTCTTCAGTCTCTATTTTTATGAAATTGTCTTGATTTTTGATTTTTTTGGTGTTTTTGAATATTCCCATTTTTTGGTATTTTTTGTATGGTGTGGTGATGTGGTGTGTTCCTCAGATGAGAAGGGGCTTTGATGTTCAAAATAAGAATCAGAGGCATAGTCATTTCTAGGGGAATAATATGCGGAAGTACTATTGTCGGAATTGTCCCCATATTTCTGAATATCCTCAAAATTTTTAATCTTAGATCCAATCATTTCCTCATTCATTTTTATGTCCGAGCCACCAGAGAGTGAAATTAGTCGGTCGTTAAATTTTTGAAATCTATCCTCCATTAATTCGAATTTTGTATTTATTCTCAAAATATCATTTTCAAAATTCTGTTCATGATCAATCATGGGAGCAATCGGTTGGTGTTCAATAATTTCATCTTCCATTTTCCTGTATGTGCTGAGAGGAGAGTTTCTTTGAATATCTGATGTATGATCATTATTTTCTGAAGTTTTCTCCTCAAAAATTATGGAAGGAGGCTGCTCAGTGGAAGGATGTTGAGGAAATGTGTAGGTCTCGTACTCAACATGTCGTGACTTGGGCATGTAATCCTGGTCTGAGTAAAGTCTACTTCCATGGTAATGATTGATCGTATCCTCGAATAATGGAGTCATACAGGGTATATATATGTCAATATCATCAGTTTGGTCCTCTATATGTATAGGCTGATTAAATGAGTGATATTCAGGTTGGTCAATATAGATTTGATCGTTGCGGTTAATCCAACGCTGATGATCATTAAGTGTGGGTCTTTCCATCTGGGTTTGATTTCCCGGCCAGTCATGAGATCAAAAGTAATTTGATCTTGCATTGATTCATTTGCGAGAAAGCGAGAATAAGATGGTTCGGTCCAGGATGGAAATTGGTCATGTGTGGTTGAATGATTCGAGGAGGGAATTAACGAGGGGGCTACATTCGTCTGCAGGTGAAAATTTCCCGCAAATATTGAACGGTTTTTGAAAGAAGAGGGTTCAGTTGATTTGGGCCAAACCGAGACAAATTCATTTTCATAATAGAGATCAGATGGGTACTCAGACCATTATCCAATTTTTGTCAAAGGAAGTTGATGATGAAATGTCATGGTTGATCTTGGTGCGATTGCACGGGATAGTTAAAAGAAATTTATCAAATGTGCGGCTTTTGATCTTCGATATCGGTTCACGCACACCAATGCAAACACAAATCAAACCCCAGGTTCACCAACTCACACAATGAAGCCGTAAGAGTTCAGCTATTATCTTTTCAATTTTAATTGGTGACAAAACAATCTTGGAAAATAATTAAGCGAACTGTTAGGTGCCGAAATTTCGTAATGACTAGCCCGAAATCTTACGACTAGTTGCACCTACTTTCAGCCAGTATGGGAGTAAGTACGGACTGTAGAACGACTACTCGTTACTTGAGGACGGAGCCTTACAGAGTGTCCTCTAAACCACCCACTCTGCTAAGGAAGTCCGGACCGTTTACCGGCTACCCGTAGATCCTCACTGAGAAGTAGCTAATCGTTTTTTTTATAGAATCATTAGTCAATATGAAAATCCGGGTTTGGGATCTAGCCTTAAGTGCCGTCTCTGGCTCACTCAGAAAAATAGAAACATCCAAGGTCGGGGTTGCTCTCCCACAAAAATTCCTGATTTTATGGGTTATTTTGAAATCGGCTATATTTAGTAGTCCCAATTTTTATTAGATGATCTCTGAAGAATTTAAATGAGCACAAATACACGTATACCGTCCTATCCAAATTTCCTTTAGAATTATGTGATAAAACAAGAGGGAGAAATTCGGAAAAAGCCGATGCACGCAGAAAACTATGATGAATGCTCAGTTAGAAAACTTACAGTGAATCCTCGCAATCTTCATGTGGGATGCAATACAAGAATTGAAAAATTACTCTAAATGAATGCAAGCCGATGAAAAACCGCACCTAAGAAGAAAGTTCTATTAGCGGGAAAGAATTGAGTTAAATTTTGGCTAAATTGAACGGTCTATGCGCGTCTCAGTTAATGTGTAGTGTGGCTTAAAATCCTACGAGCACAAAAAAATATAAATGCTCTGAGAGCTGTATGTGTAGGTCTATCCTAATTGCCACTCAAGTCGGGCCCCACCCTCACAGGAGAGTGAAACAGGCCACGACACACCACAGAATAAAGTTAGAGGTCTTTTTACACACGCGAGAGTCCAAACGGACACCGTTGTAAATGTACAATTAATTACAGAAATTAAAGTTCAGAAAAAAAAATCCTATACTCTACGCTCTCTCACGACTCGACTTGATCTTAAATTAATTGCGGCTTTTGCGGAAGTCGGTGAAATTGAATCGATTCTTGAAAAATCGCTCCACATACCGGGTACCTCACAAGAAAAATAAGAGAGATAGTGTAAGAGAGTGACTCAAAAATATATGAATAATAAATGCTGAAAATAAATTGCAGAAAAAATGGAATTTACAATGAGAAATTCGGGGTTCAGACTACCCGAATGCGGGAAATCCGAACGAAAATTTTCAAGACAAAAATCTCAGTTGTTTGCCTCCCCGGCAACGACGCCATCTGACGAGTCCGATAATCGCTGTGTTAAAGATGTGTTTTTATCATTCGTGTTAAAATGATGTGTGCGTTGTAAGCAGCAATCAGAATTGGTCAAGGAAAATAACCACAATTATTACGTCAATTGTTAATCGTGTGGTTTTATGTTTATTTTACTTGGGCAAGTCCCAAGTTCGAACACAAGGAGGCAAAGGAACAACCTAGATTTATGTCTATCAAAGTTCGTATACGGTTTGCGAGGCAGTCTTTTTTGTTATTTTTTTATGCAATTAAAGATGCGAAATGCAAATTCGGCCTATTTTAGGGACTAAAATGTCAAATATATTCAAATGATGTCTGAAATATACGAAACTTAGTCACAATGTAAATTATGATGAAATGAATGCACTGTAATTTTTTTGGAATTTTTGGATGCAATATGATTTTTTTATGAATTTTTTTAATGCAAACAAGATGAATTTCAATATTTAATTATGATAAATACTAAATCTACTTATTTTCAAGGATCAAAATTATCTAAGATCTATCACTAGGTGATTAATCGCAGAAAAAACCTAAACCTTGAAAATGTGAGATATAATACCTATTAAAAATTAAAACTGAAATATGCAAAATTATTTTATAAGGCAAATTGTGTAAGCAATTACAATTCTTTTTGGGCACAATGTCAAGCACAATTAATTCTATAATATATGATTTTTTGAGAATTTTTAGGGCAACGATTAATCAAATATGAATTTTAGAGCACAGACTAGGCAAAATATGTAAATTTCCACAAAACAATTATTTATTAATTAACCACTGATCACAAAAATGTCCACAATATGTCAAAATGTAGAAAATTAATCAGCCAACATCATGCTATTCTAGAATAATAAAACAATATCATGTAGAGGTCTAAAAGTAATGGGGAACACAGGGGTACAGATGCAATATTTATATAAATATAAAAAAATGCAGGGGGACGGAAATGTAAATACCAATAATATGGGGGGCATCATTGCAAAATTACCAGAGGGGCACGTGCACAGCACGTGCCCTCTGGTTGGCAGCGGCTGAAGTGCGATAAGGAGGAGGACCGGGGGTTTCTTTGTAAATTGCCCAGCGGGCACATGCAAGGCACGTGACCCTGGGGTTGCTTTCTGCTGCTGACGTCTTCTCCCCACCACGTGCCATGCACGTGAGGCGGGGACCTCGGGGCGGATGCCCGGCCGACGGAGGCGAGGCGGTCTGCGAGAGGGGCTCCGGCATCGCTGAGGGGGAGCGAGCTCCTGACTGTGGGCTTGAAGATGGTGGTTGGCGCGGTGCAGGCTCTGATGCGGAGGAAGCGGTCTGACCACGGCGGAAGGACCCGGCGGAGGAGGAGGGCCGGAAGGAGGCGTTGACGGCGATGTCGATGGCGATGAAGCGTTGAAGTTGGTGTCGATGGCTGTGGTCGTGGCCGGCGAAGCTTCACGGGAAACATGGCGGTTGAAGTCGGTGTCTATGCGGAGAAGACGTTGTTGCAGATGGAGGCGAAGTCGTGGAATCGTGGTCGAAGAAGATGGTCGTTGGCTCGACGGCTCGCGGACGGAGCGGGGCAGTACTCGACGGAGGAGGAGCTCCGTGGCTGCAACGATGTTGGGTGGACGCCGGATCTCGTCGAAGAAGAAGAACCCAGGCGCTGTCACCGCCGCGAGACCTTGAAGCTCAATATTGGTGGATGATCGTCTCTGGAGTGCGACAATCTTCTTAAATAGAGGAGTGGGTTAGGCTGGAGAGGGAAAGGGCTCGGGATTGATTTGACGAGGATGGGATTGGTGGTGATCGGAGCAGCGCGAGATTCGCGGCGAGGGGAGGATCGGAGATGGAGATATGAGCGATGGAAGAGGATCGGTGCCGGCGAGATATGCGGGGGCGGTGCGGTGAAATCCACGGGGATATTTGGGAAAGGGGGGCCTGGAGGAAGACGCACAGGCGCCGTCCGATAGCGCGCGATCAGACAGCTCCTGTCGCGCCACGTGGCAGCAGGAGGCGTGAGGAGGGGGCGCACGCACGGAGCACGTGCCTTGGAGGCACGTGCGACGCACGTGTGTCCGATTAATTTTTTCTAATAAAACAAATTAATAAAAAGGTGGAAAATGGCTGACACGTGGCGGCACCATATGCTGCCACGTGTCAGCACCACAAAATTCGAAAATAAAAGATTTTCTAAAATCTATAAAAAATAGTAAATAACCTCAGATCAAAAAAGTTTCTTCACAAAAATTGCTCGTCTCGATGAGATCTACAACTTTCCTTAAGACATCAAAACCAAAATCGATTATTTGCACAAAGTGGTGTTTTTGGGGTATCCCATATACATAGAACACCTTGATTTTGGGGTTTTGTACTTTTTATGTCATTTTTAGATCAGATAAAAATCTGGAAAAATACGATAAATCAGGGATAAATAATTACACATTAATCTATTTTTTTTGGATTTTTATTAATCAATAAAATATGTACATAAAATATTAGGTCAAAAGCCGCTAAAATATACAGTATACAAAAGAGGCCCAAAACCCAACTTTCACATATGAGCTCCGATTTATTTGAACTTGGTCTTGTCTTGAAGGTAATTGAATGTACATTAGTTCAAAAGTGAGTAGGGTTCAATCGGACACTGGATGAGTATGAGGTTTTTAGTCCGGAAATCCTGAAACTAAGGTTTGGGTTTTTGGTCCACTTATTTGGGTTATAGTTATTTTTTTTGTATTTTTCCTTTATTCTTGTTAGTGATATGCATACAGTGGAGGTGGTTTTGGGTCATTCGGAGTTAGCAAGAATGAGTTAAAAATAGGGGAAGTTAGGCTATTTACAGGTCACTTTTGGCTTGGATTTTTGGCTTCTTATTTTGTGCAGAAATTTGTGCTAAAATGCAATTCTTATGAAAACATGCATGAATGCTAATTATGCAGAATAGATGCAGGAATGCTATTGATTTTAAGGGATTTGAGCTTAATAAATGAGATTTAGAGTGATGAATTCGAGATTCATCAGGAGTCGAGGGCGCTTTTGGCTAGCGGAGGCACATCTTGGGGGTGTTGCGATGAAGATGGTAGAGTGGGGCTATGGTGAGGTGACATAGATCGATGTAATGAACAGGTGGAATCGGTCGGAGATGAGGGTTGATGTCAAAGCAATGAACAAAGAAGGTGTAAATGTAGTCGAAGAGGAAAAGGGGGGAAGGAAAGGGGTACGGGTTGCCTGATGGTGGAGGTGTGATGGCACTCTCTCCGGTTGTCACCTTCGAGACTTGGCAGAAGAAGTCTTGAGGCTTGTGCTTCTTGGAGCAACAGCTCAGGGAGGTGCCCCTGTGGATCACGCCAAAAGAGGAGGAGGTCATCACCGGAAGGAATTGGAGCGATGTCACCACCCTTCCTCTGTAGCTCTCTCTCGATTTTTGCGATAATGGTGGATAATTCGAACGATGATCGACGATGGGTCTTTATAGAGAGAGGAAAGGGCGATGGGGATAGGATGGAGAGTCAGGGTAACATGGTTGGTAGGAGAATATAAGGATGCGATGGTTGGATGTATCGCCGGAGTTATTGGTGATGGGGTTGAAGGGATTGACGACCAATGGATGCGATAAAGGTTGTTAACGAGGAGGCGATGGTGTTGGGGGTTCGGTAGATGGAGGGGATAAGATCGAGAGAGGGGATAAGGGGTTGTAGAAGATAAGATAGAAGGGAGGGTGTGTTGCCTACCGTTGACATGAGCGAAGAAAGGGGACAATGGTCTAACGACAGGGAGACGGAGGATACGTTAGGTGTCCGACAGATCGTAGATTGCCTATGTAAAAAAGCGTGGATTGATTGGATTTATCGTTCGCTAAAAAATTGCCATTTCGTTGTAGGCAGGCAATCGGAATCGGTCAAGAAATAACCACACGAATTTTTTGGTCAATTTTAATCAGTTCGATTTTATGTTTATTTTACTTAGACCAATCCCATGGTCGAATACAAGAATAACCAAGAGTTTTGTCTATCAAAGTTCGTGCACGATTTTTGAGGCGATCTTTTTTTTTGTAATTTTTTAATGCAATTAGGGATGCAATATACAACTTTGGCCTATTTTAGGGACTAAAATGTAAAGATCAATCAAATGATGTCTGAAAAATATGAAACTTGGCCACGATGATAATTATGATGAAATGAATGCATTGTAAATTTTCCAGGTATTTTTGAATGCAAGATGTTTTTTATGAATTTTTAAATGCAAACAAAGTGAATTTCAATATTTATTATAATAAATATCAAACCTAATTATTTTCAAGGGATAAAAGTATCCAAGATCTATCACTAGGTGATGGATCTCAAAAAATTCCTATACTTAAAAAATACAAGATTCAATACCTATTAAAAATTAAATATTGAAACATGCAAAATGATTTTTACAAGGCAAACCATGGATGCAAATACAATTCTTTTGGGGCACAATGTTAAACACAATTAATTCTACAATCCATGATTTTTCGGCAATTTTTTGAGCAACGATTAATCAATTATGAATTTCGGAACTCAAAATAGGCAAAGTACATAATTTCCATAAAATAATTAATTATCAATTAACCACAAGTCAGAAAAATATCAGACATAAGCCAAAATGAAGAGAATTAGTTGTAGAACAAAATTTTATTTTTGGATAATAAAATAGTGCAATGTAGAGGTCCAAAATAAAGGAGAAACGCAGAGGTATATCTGCAATAATTTAAAACAAGATAATATAAAGAAAGGATAAATGTGTAATTACCGAGAGTTTTTGGGGGAAATGTGCAAAATGTCCAAGGGAGCACGTGCGGCGCACGTGCTCCTTTGGAGGCAGGACAAAGCTGCAAAAAATACGGACTCCAGGGGCTCTGTTGCAATTGTCCCTGCTGACCACATGAAGATCATGCGCACGCGGCTTGGTTCGGGAGCATGCTTGGTCCGAAGCTCCACGTGGCGATTTTGACGTCCTTCGTTGATGCCCGAGGCACCAGGCTTGGACCCGAGGCTACCTTTAAATCTGGACCGTCGATGATGTCTGATCTGACGCTTGAGAGTTGGGCGGTTGCGGACGGTCAAGATCTTGTACCTTCTTGATCTGGCGGCTGTAGTAAGGTGTTGAGGAGGAGGAGGCCGGCGAAGGAGCTTGATGTCAGTGCTCCGGTAGCGTTGGCTGGCCGACACACGACCGACGGTCATCGGGGGCGAGGAGCGAAGGTTGCGTGCTGGTTTGAAGAAGATGAAGCTGTCCCTCATGGAGGAACCAACAGCTGGAGATGAAAGGTTCCTGATGGAGCTTTGGCGGTGGACGTGCGTGTTGGTTTGGCCAGCGGCGTTCGTCGCTGAGGCGTGGGGAACTTGGGTGCTGTCGATGAAGATCAGGCCGGATAGTAGGGACGGTCGATGAAGCTCGATGCTGATGAAGCAGGAACCGTGATGGTGGCCGAGGGAAGATGAAGCTCTGGAGGTCCGCGTGCATCGTCGGAGTTCTGGGAAGGGAGCTCGACGGCGTGGTGATGATCGTGCAGTGGTTCGAAGGTTGATGATGAGTGGAGGGGGGTTCGATCGAGGCGAGTAGAGAAGTATATGGAGATGATTATCGGGGATGAGAGATGAGGTGAAGTAGAGGGGAGATACATGGGAGGGGATCTCGACGGTGTGGCCGGTGCTAAGCAGCGACGTGGATGGTGGAGCTGCAACATGGTCTACCGACCTCGGATCACACCGATGGAGGGGGCTTGCCGGACTGTCACTACCAGAGAGGGACCTCTTGGGTGTTGAATGTCGGATGGGGGAATCATCTGGTGTTGTTGGAGCTTTTATTAGAAGATGGGATGGCCAGCTATGGAAGGTCGCGGGAGATTTGAGGAAGGTCAGGATGATTGGATTCGACGAAGGGCTGTCGCGGAGAGGATCAATGATTTGGGGAAGGCGGCGGCCGGCGAGGGATTCACGGGAGAAGGCGACGGTGGAGAGATCTCCGGCGGAGATCGTGGAGCGGAGCGACGTGAATTGGGGGGCGGTGTCGCCTGATTTGGGAAAGGCGGAAGAAGGAGGACGATGGTCCTCGGCCGAGATCGGGCAATCGAGGTTGCGACACGTGGCACCAGAATAGGGGCATGAGGACAGCAGCACGTGTTGGGCACGTGCGTAGGAGGCATGTGCCTTGCACGTGCGGCTTTTTTATTTTTTTTAAAAAAATAAAATAAAAATAAATTGAAAAATGGGTGACACGTGGCAGCTCCAAGAGCTGCTAGATGTCTGCCCCACAAAAATCAGAAAATAAATACAAAGAAAAATAGAAACGAAATAGCAAACCACCTTAGATCGAAAAAGTTTCTTTACAAAAATTGCTCTTCTCGATGAGATCTACAATTTCATGAAGACATCAAAACCAAAATCGATCATTTGCAGAAAATGATATTTTTGGGGTATCCCATGTACATAGGATACCTTGATTTCGGGTTTTATATTTTTTAGGGTTTTTATCAGTTGTGCCCCTCTGAGATATTACAATTTCAGTTATACCCCTTCTTTTTTGTAATGTCAGTTATGCCCCTACCTTCTTCAAAAATTAACAGTTCTGCCCTTTTGTAATATCAGTTATGCCCCTACTTTACCTTAATAGAAGGGCAAAACTGTGAATTTTACAAGAAGGTAGGGGCATAACTTATATTCCAAAAAAGGGAGGGGCATAACTGAAATTGCAATATCTCAAAGGAGCACAACTGATAAAACCCAATTTTTTTATTATTTTTAAACCAAATAAAAATCTGTAAAATATATGGTAAAATCAAAGATAAATATTTACACATTAATCTTTTTTTTTGGATTTTTATTGAGTAAGAAAAAGAAGAAATAAAATAAAACATGAAAAAGACTCATTTTGTACAGACAGTTAGGGAAGACTCGGACTCAGTTAGTTTCTTTGATTTCAAGCTCAATTTGAATTTGGATCTTTGCGCATTTGAATAAAACTTTTATAAAGAAGACAAACGAAAAGAGATAAAATAAAATAGGTTAATTATGTACATAAAATAATAGGTCAAAAACCACTAAAATACAAAATGTACAAAATAGGCCTAAAACCCAACTTTCACATATGATCTCTGATTCACTTGAACTTGGTCTTGTTTTGAAGGTAATTGAATGTACATTGGTTCAAAAGTGAATAGGATCAAAATAGACACTGGATGGGGAAGATATGTGGGCTTTAGTCCGGCAATCCTAGAACTAGGGTTTGGGTTTTTGGTCCATTTATTAGGGTTAGTGATTTTTTTGTATTTTTAGTTTCTTCTTGTTAGTGATATGTACACAGAGGAAGTGGATTTGGGTTATTCAGAGTTAGCATGAATTAGTTAAAAATCAGGGAAGTTAGGCTATTTACAGGTCAATTATAGCTGGGATTTTTGGCTTCTTATTTTGTGCAAAAATAAATGATAAAATGCAATTTTTATCAAAACATGCATGAATGCTAATTATGCTGAATAAATGGAGAAATGTTGATGATTTTGAGGGATTTGAGCTTAATTAATGATATTTAGAGTGATGAATCTGAGATTCATCATCCCCCTATAATTAAACCATGCTGGTCCCTGAGCATCAAAAGAAATGCCATGCGGTTAAATGAGATTGAGTTCCATACCAAGACCATGAGCAGAAGGTGAAAATGAAACTAGACTCGACCTTTGGGTTATTAGTTTGGCGGAACTTCTGTGAGACTTAGAATTTTAAAATCAACAGCCTTCAAGTTCTACACATCATTATCACAGTTTCGGCTCAGAAGTTATCTTAGAACAATCCTCTTCCCAAAGCATACCCTATGAGCATTGAACAATCGACTCATGTGTGTGAAAGATTTTAGCTCATCCCATCGAGAATGCTGGACCACCATGCAAACCTCCTCTCCAGTAACTCATCCTCGGAGAGTCAGGTATTTCCTTCTAAGGTCTGTCGCGTTGTGTTCACAATCGAAATGGGGGAGAAGTTAGAAGAAGGAGAAAAGAACTGGAGGGTGGCCAATGTAATCACCTCTCCTTGTGAAGATGGCCAGTGTAGCTGAGTCTCCACCAAGATCTGCATGCTTTCTTGAAGCTTGGACCTTTTTGGTCAGATATTTATTTGGTAGTGGCTTCTTTGTATTTGGATATTTTGGTGGTTCTGCTTGGATCTTGTTGTGTCACTACAGATATAGAATCTTTTTGTTTTCGTACATGTTTTGGGGTCTTAGAAAAAATTGTGCCCAGCCGTCCATCCCTTTTCTGAAGCTTTATTTCAACCCGTACTCCAGTCTTTAGATTTCCATGCTATCAGAAAAGAAACTCACACAGTCTTCCAATATCCTGTCTGAGTTGAGCTAAGTGCATAGTGCGAGAGTACAAATTATTCCCTATTCCAGAGTCGTACCCAGAATGAAGAGACCGGGTTTGACACTAAGAGTCAAATGCTGCTCATTGCCATGTGGAACTCAGAGAATTAAGTCAAAGACCTGAAGCTTTTAAAAGCCTATTTCTCGGTGAAGTTCCTCTGAGAATTAGGTGAATTAAGGTCAAGTCCAGACCACTCTCGGTTTCTGCTCATATCTTGGTTCAGAACCCAAGGACTTTTCACAGATGCAAATGTAATGCTGGATGAAGTGCATGTGTGTGAAATGCAGACACAAATTTTTTTGAATTTTTATGCAAGGGATTTTTTATGCAAAAATGAATAAGAAGCCATTTTTTTAAAAAATTTTTTGGTTGGACATAGTCAGTATTAGTTGTGAAACTCTTTTTTTGTTTTGTTTGTTTTTTAGTTAGTTACCCACCCCGTAAATACATATAGACTTACGCGAAAGTACGAGATATGGGTAAAATATATACACAATATATATAGACCCCCTATACTTAGCGAGTGTTGTGTCCTTAGAGCACAAGAAGCGTAAATAAGACATAGCTCATGCTAATCGTAAGAGAGTGAAAAAGAAAAAGAACAAGGTACATTGGTCCGCCCCCCATACTTAGACTGTGAACCATCTAAGTATAGAAGAAAAGTTAAAATAAGGCTATTAGGATATGTGAGTGAGGAGAGTATATACAGATGGACATCGGTTCACCCTATACTTAGGCTCTGGTTAGCCTAAGTAAGGAAGAAGGGTGGAAATGGAATGTGAGATGGGAAGAATGATATATACAAATGGCATCAGTCCCCCCTATACTTAGACCTTGGCCTAAGTAGAGGAAGAAGATGTACAAGGAGACCGATGTGGCCGGGAGGGAGGGTGGGTAGCCGATGATTAAGACGGTTTTCGGTCGATCTTCTTGTGAGCATGTGGTGGGAGATCGTAATGATGAGAAGGAGATGAAACATATGATTCCCAACTATTATCAGTATTATCCTCAGAAAAATCATGATGAATAGTAGATGAAGCATTTGAGTCAGATGAAAGGTAGCCATCATCAGAGTTATCTCAGAGGAATGATATTTAAAAGTGGACACACTCCAGATATTCTTGTCTTTTTGTTTCTTCAGTTGTTTTCTCCTAATTCGTTCCTTCTTGGGATCGAACGATTTGTCCTTGGATGAATATTCTGAAGCACCAATCTCAGTCAGCTCATAAGAAATAATTCCAGTGTATTTGATGAGAGCAGGAGCATTGGCTTTGGATGAATAATAGTGAGGAATGGGAGTCATTTAACGGGAATCGAAATTTGGATCCTTGTGAAGATATGGTTTTAGAACAGCCGAACAAACTTCACTCATGTAAATTACCTTTTCCGAACCTGATGAGGGATCATCAGATAATTCCTCTTCCGGAAGGTCAAAGGTGACTTTCTTTTTAGATGAAGGAGTAGTCATTTTGTTTCGTGAAGTTGTTGGTCCACTTGAGTCTCCAGATGAATAACCATTGGAATTCTTCTCCTTGGTCGGTGTTCGTCCTGCATGTTTGTTCTTAGTCTTCTTAATGTTGGTGTACTCCTGATTTGGATGATTTGGTCAAGATATTCAGAGTAGGTTGACACAGTGCGACCATGCATACGTCTCAGGATCATATAAGAAACATTCTTCTATTGTGAGATCCGCAGGAATTGAAATAGTGGGGAGAGTCTTTGCATGTTTGTTCTCAATTGATTTGACATTAGAGCATTCATGTGTTGAGTTGATGTGATCAAGGTAGTCAGAATAGGTTGACCTAGGGTGCGACCATGCGTAAGTCTCCGGATCATATGATTCATATATTTGATTTTCCATGGTGAGAGCAGCTGGGAAAGGAGCAGGGGAAGAGTCTCTAAATCAATAGTCTCATCAACAACCGCTATCTCAGGTGTAGCAACGGGGTAGGGCTCTTCTACTGCTTGATGGTTACGACTGTCGAGGACTTCGTAGGTTGCCTCAGGAAATCGTGGTTCCTCAAAGACTGGGTGAGATCGAAGTGCTTCCAATGTTGTAAAATTGATTTCCCGAGTCTCACATTCAATAATTGCCTTAGCCAAAGCTAAGAATGACTTTCCGAGAATAATTGGAGACTGGGTGAATTCTCCTTGATGCTCAATATCAATGATCGTGAAGTCTACTTTGAGTGATGACCGAAATGGTTCTTCTCCTCGGCCTCTTTATCGATCGATCAACCAATTGGATAATCTCTCGTATCTTCTTGATAGGTCCGAGTTTGAGCTCGTTAAATACATAGGTCGAGAGGATATTGATTGGTGAATCATCATCAATTCGAGCATTGGTGAAAATTATGTCTTTGATTCCACAGTCAAATCTGGACAACAGCTTCACTATGCGACTCTTGGTTTTTCTCCTCAACAACAAGGAGGAGGCCATCGACAAAATATGTCTTTCAGTCTTTGTTATTATCCTGCCCGACTTTTTCATCATCAATTTGTCTATTACAAATCCTTTAAGGTCGGGGAAGTGTTCAATGGCCTGTATAAATGGAAGTTCAAAAATCAGTCTTTTCTCCAGTGCTTCCCATAAAGCAGGATCCAAATTCTTCAGATCTTCTTCAGTTTCAATATGTAATTTTCTGGATTTTTGATTTTTTTGGGTGTTTTTGAATATTCCAATTTTTTGGTATTTTCTGTGTGGTGTGGTGATGTGGTGTGTTCCTCAGATGAGCATGGGCTTTGATGTTACGAGTAAGAGTCAGAGACATAGTCATTCCTAGGGGAGTAATATGCAGAAATGTCGCTGTCAGAATCGTCCCTTGGTTTTTGAATATCCTCAAAATTGTCAAAATGAGATCCAATATTTTCCTCATCCATTTTTATGTCCGAGCTACCAAAGAGTGAAATTAATTGGTCGGCAAACTTTCGAAATCTTTCCTCCATTAAATCAAAATTCTTATTTATCCTCAAAATATCATCCTCAAAATTCTGTTCACGATCAATCATGGGAGCAGTCGGTGTGTGTTTTTGCATTTGTGATTCAATAATTTCGTCTTCCATTTTCCTGTATGTGCTGAGAGGAGATTTTTTTGGAATATCCTATATATGATCATTATTTTTTGAAAATTTCTCCTAAAAAATTATGGAAATAAGCTGCTCAGTGGAAGGATTTTGCGGGAATGTGTAGGTCTCATACTCAATATGTCATGACGTAGGCATGCAATGCTGGTTCGAGTAGAGTCTACTTCCATGGTCATGATTGATTGTATCCCCGAATAATGGAGTCATACATGGTGCATATGTATCGATATCATCCATTTGGTTCTCTGTATGTATAGGCTGATCAAAGGAATGGTATTCGGCTTGGTCAATAGGGATTTGATCGTCACGGTCAATCCAATGCTGATGATCATTAAGTGAGAGCCTCTCCATCGGGTGTGATCAGATTTAATTTCTCGGCCAGTCATGAGACTCAAAAGTGATTTGATCTTGAAATGGTTCAATAGTTTCAACGGGAAACCGAGAATAAAATGGTTCAGTCCAGGATGGTAAGTGATCATGTGTGGTAGGATGATTCGAGTAGAATGGCTTGGAATTCAATGAAGGGACTGAAATCATCCGAGAGTCAGAATCTCCCTCAAATATTAGAGGTTTATTGAAATAAAAGGGTTTAGTCGATTTTGGCCTAACCGAGACAAATTCATTTTCATAATATAGATCAGATGGGTACTCGGACCATTGTCTAGTTTTTGTCAAAGGAGGTTGATGAATCATCATGGTTGATCTCGGTGCAAGTGCACAGGATATTCAAAAAAAAATTTATCAAGGAGGTTGATGACACAACTGTACGACTTTTGATCTTTGAAATCGGTTCACCCACACAAATCAAACATAAATCAAACCCCAAGTTCACCAACTCACACAATGAAGCCGCAAGAATTTGGCTTTTATCTTTTCAATTTTAGTTGGTGATAAGACAATCTTGGAAAACATTTAGCGAGCTATTAGGTGCTGAAGATTTTCTTAAAGACTGTCTCGAATTCCTACGACTAGTTGCATCTACTTTCAGTCAATATGGGTGTAAGTACGGACCGTAAAATGGCTACCCGTGTTACTTAAGGACAGAGCCTTATGCAGTGTCCTTTAAGCCACCCACTCCGCTAAGGAAATCCGGATCGTTTACCGGCTACCCGTAGATCCTCACTGAGAAGTAGCTAATCGTTTCTAGAATCAGTAGTCTGAACGAAAATTTCTGAGTTGGGCTCTAACCTTAAGTGTCGTCTTTCGTTCACTCAGAAAAAGAAATGCATCCAAGGACATGATTGCTCTCCTGCAAAAATTCTTGATTTTATCGGTTAATTAATATCGGCTATATTTAGCAATCCCAATTTTAATTAGGCGATTACTGAAAATTTTAAGGTGAGCACAAAAGCATGTCTACCGTCTAGTCCCAATTTCCTTTTAAAATTATATGGCAAAATGGGAGGGAGAAATTCGGGAAAAGCCGATGCACGCAAAAATGATGATGTATGCTTAGTTAGAAGACTTACGGTGATTCCTCGCAATCTCCATGTGGGATGCAATACAGAAATTGAAAAATTATTCTAAATGAATGCAAGCCGATGAAAAACTGCACCTATTAGAAAGTTCTTAGCGGGGAAGAATTGAGTTGAATTTGACTAAACTGAATGATCTATGTGCGTTTCAATTAAAGTGAAGTGTGGCCTTAGTTCCTACGAGCACAACCAAAAATTTAAAAGCTCTAAGAACTGTATGTGCAGGTCAATCCTAAGCGCCACTCATGTCGGACCCCACCCTCATCGGAGAGTGAAACAGGCCACGGCACACCAGAGAAGAAAGTTAAAGGTCTTCTACACACGCGAGTGTCCAAATAGATACCGCTAGAAATGACCAAATAATTACAAAAATTAAAATTGCAGAAATAAATCGTACACTCTACGCTCTCTCACGACTCGACTCGATCTTAAATTGCAGCTTTTCGGAAGTCGATGAAGATGCATCGGTTCTTTAAAAAAACCGCTCCACGCACGCCGGGTACCTCGCAAGAAAAATAAGAGAGAAGGTGTAAGAGAGTGACTAAAAAATAAAAACAAGAAAATAAATGCTGAAAATAAAATAAATGCTAGAAAGAAAAAAAACAGAATTTACATGGAAAATTTGGGGATCAGACTATCCGAATGCGGAAAATCGAATACAAAAAATTTAGATAAAAAACTAAGCCATCCGCCTCCCTGGCAACGACGCCATCTGACGGATTGTAGATTGCCTATGTTAAAAAGTGTGGATTTATTGGATTTATCGTTCGCTAAAAATATATCGTTTCGTTGTAGACAGGCAATCAGAATCGGTCAAGAAATAACCACACGAAATTTTTGGTCAATTTTAATCAATGCGGTTTTATGTTTATTTTACTTGGGCCAGTCCCAAGGTCGAACACAAGGAGGCAAAGGAACAACCTAGAGTTTTGTCTTTCAAAGTTCGTGCGTGGTTTTTGAGGCGATCTCTTTTTGTAAATTTTTAATGCGATTAGGGATGCAATATGCAACTTTGGCCTATTTTAGGGACTAAAACATAAAGATCAATCAAACGATATCCGAAAAATATGAAACTTGGTCATGATGATAACTACGATGAAATGAGTGCACTATAATTTTTTTGAAATTTTTGATTGCACGATGATTTTTTATGAATTTTTAAATACAAACAAAGTGAATTTCAATATTTAATTATTATAAATATTAAACCTAATTATTTTGAAGAGATAAAATTATCCAAGATCTATCACTAGGAGATGGATCTCAGAAAATTCCTAAACCTCAAAAATACATGATTCAATACCTATTCAAAATTAAATATTGAAATATGCAAAATGATTTTACAAGGAAAACCATGCTTGCAAATGCAATTCTTTTTGGGCACCCCTGGGATTTCTTGGGTAATCAGCTCATGCAATGTTAAATTCAATTAATTCTATAATCCATGATTTTCAGCAATTTTTAAAGCAATGGTTAATCAATTATAAATTTCAGAGCTCAAAATGGGAAAAGTATGTAATTTTCCATAAAATAATTAATTATTAATTAACCACAAGTCACAAAGATATCAGACATATGCCATAATGAAGAGAATTAGTTGTAGAACAAAATGCTATTTTTGGATAATAAAATAGTGCAGTAGAGGTCCAAAACAAAGGAGAAACACATGGGTATATCTGCAATAATTTAAAATAAGATAATATAACGAAAGGACAAATGTGTAACTATCGAGAGTTTTTAGGGGAAATGTGCAAAATATCCAAGGGAGCACATGCGGCGCACGTGCTCCTTGAGAGGCGGGACGAAGCTGCAAAAAGTGCGGACTCTGGGGTCTCTGTTTCAATTGTACCTGCTGACCACATGAAGATCACGTGCACGCGGCTTGGTTCGGGTGCAGGCTTGGTCTGAAGCTCCACGTGGCGATTTTGACGTCCTTCGTTGATACTCGAGGCACCAGGCTTAGACCCGAGGCTACCATTAAATCTGGACCGTCGATGATGTCTGATCTGACGCTTGAGAGTTGGGTGGTTGCGGACGGTCAAGATCTTGTACCTTCTTGATCTGGCGACTGCAGTAAGGTGTTGGGGAGGAGGCGGCCGGTGAAGGAGCTCAATGTCGGTACTCCGGAGGCTTTGGATGGCCGACACACGACCGACGGTCATCGGGGGCGAGGAGCGAAGGTTGCGTGCTGGTTTAAAGAAGATGAAGCTATCCCTCCTGGAGGAACCAACGGCTGGAGACGGAAGGTTCCCGATAGAGCTTTGGCGGTGGACGTGCGTGTTGGTTTGGCCGGCGGCATTCGTCGCTGAGGCGTGGGGAACTTGGGTGATGTCGATGAAGATCAGGCCGGATAGCGGGGACGATCGATGAAGCTCGATGCTGATGAAGCAGGAACCGTGATGGTGGCCGAGGGAAGATGAAGCTCTGGAGGTTCGCGTGCATCATCGGAGTTATGGGAATGGAGCTCGACAGTGTGGTAATGATCGTGCGGTGGTTCAAAGGTTGATGATGAGTGGAGGGGGGTTCGATTGGGGTGAGTAGCGGAGTATACGGAGATGATTTTCGGGGATGAGAGATGAGGCGAAGTAGCGGGGAGATACCTGGGAAGGGAGATCGATGGCGTGGTCGGAGCTAAGAAACGGTGCGGATGACGGAGCTGCAACAAGGTCTGCTAACCTCAGATCATGCCGATGGAGGGGGCTTGCCGGACTGTCACTACCGGAGAGGGACCTCTTGGGGGTTGAACGACATATGGGGAAATCCTCTGGCGGCGATGGAGCTTTTATAGGAAGATGAGATGGCCGTCGATGGAAGGTCGCGGGAGATTTTAGGAAGGTCAGGATGATTGGATTCGACGAAGGGCTGTTACGGAGAGGATCAATGATTTGGGGAAGGCGACGACCGGCGAGGGATTCACGGGAGAAGGTGGCGGTGGAGAGATCTCCGGTGGAGATCGCGGAGTGGAGCGGCGCGAATTGGGGGGCAGTGCCGCCTGATTTGGGAAAGGCGGAGGAAGGAGGACGATGGTCCTCGGCCGTTCGATTGGCCGAGATCGGGCGACCGAGGTTGCGACACGTGGCACCAGAATAGGGACATGAGGAGAGCAGCACGTGCTGAGCACGTGCGCAGGGGCTTTTTATTTTTTTTATTATTAACTTTTATAAAAACAAAATAAAAATAAATCGAAAAATAGGTGACACGTGGCGGCTCCAGGAGCTGCTACGTGTCAACCCCACAAAAATCGGAAAATAAATATAAAGAAAAATCAAGGGCTCAACTCCAAGACACCCAAGGAAGGTGGTGGAAACCCTTTATGAATTTGTAGAAAAGAAATAGCAAACGACCTCGGATCGAAAACGTTTCTTCACGAAAATTGCTCGTCTCTATGAGATTTACAACTTCATGAAGACAACAAAACCAAAGTCGATCATTTGCACAAAGTGATATTTTTGGGGTATCCCATGTACATAGGATACCTTGATTTTTAGGTTTTATATTTTTTTTATTTTTTTAAATTAGATAAAAATTCAGAAAAAATATGTTAAAATCAAAGATAAATATTTACACATTAATATATTTTTTTAATATTTTTATTGAGTAAGAAAAAGAAGAAATAAAATAAAACACAAAAAACCCATTTTGTACATATATTTAGTGAACACTCGGACTCAGTTATTTCTTTGATTTCAAGATCAGTTTGAATTTGTGCATTTTAATAAAACTTTTATCAAAGAAGACAAATGAAAAAGAAATAAAATAAAATAGGTTAATTATGTACATAAAATAATAGGTCAAAAACCGCTAAAATACAAAATGTACAAAAGAGGCCCAAAACCCAAGTTCACCAACTCACCCAATGAAGCCGCAAGAGTTCGCCTTTTATCTTTTCAATTTTAGTTGGTGATAAGAAAATATTGGAAAATATTTAGCGAGCTGTTAGGTGCCGAAGTTTTTCATAAAGACTGTCCTGAATTCCTACGACAAGTTACACCTACTTTCAGCTAGTATGGGTGTAAGTACAGAACGTAAAATGGCTACCCATGTTACTTATGGATGAAGCCTTACGCAGTGTCCTTTAAACCACCCACTCTGCTAAGGAAATGTGGACCGTTTACCGGCTACCGGTAGATCCTCACTGAGAAGTAGCTAATCGTTTTTAGAATCAATAGTCTGAACGAAAATTTCGGAGTTGGGCTCTAACCTTAAGTGTCGTCTTTCGCTCACTCAGAAAAATAAATGCATCCAAGGATAGGGTTGCTCTCCTGTAAAAATTCTTGATTTTATCGGTTAATTAAAGTCAGCTATATTTAGCAATCCCAATTTTAATTAGACGATCACAGAAAATTTTAAGGTGAGCACAAAAGCACGTCTATCATCCTGTCCCAATTTCCTTTTAAAATTATGTGGCAAAACAGGAGGGAGAAATTCAGGAAAAGCTGATGCATGCGAAAAACGATGATGTATGCTCAATTAGAAGACTTATAGTGATTCCTTGCAATCTCCATGTGGGATGCAATATAGAAATTGAAAAATTATTCTAAATGAATCTAAGCCGATGAAAAACTACACCTATCAGAAAGTTCTATTAGCTAGGAAGAATTGAGTTGAATTTGGCTAAATTGAATGATCTATGTGCGTTTAAATTAAAGTGAAGTGTGGCCTTAGTTCCTACGAGCATAACCTAAAATTTAAAAGCTCTAGGAGCTGTATATGCAGGTCAATCCTAAGCTCCACTCATGTCAGGCCCCACCCTCACCGGAGAGTGAAACATGGCACGACACACCACAGAAGAAAGTTAAAGGTCTTTTACACACGCGAGAGTCCAAACGGGCACCGCTAGAAATGAGCAAATAATTACAAAAATTAAAGATGCAGAAATAAATCCTACACTCTACACTCTCTCACGACTCGACTCGATCTTAAGTTGCGGCTTTTCGGAAGTTGGTGAAGATGCGTCGGTTCTTGAAAAAAATTGCTCCACGTACGCCGGGTACCTCACAAGAAAAATAAGAGAGATGGTGTAAAAGAGTGACTAAAAAATAAAAATAAGAAAATAAATGCTGAAAATAAAATAAATGCTAGAAGAAAAAAAACGGAATTTACAGTGGAAAATTCGGGGGTCAAACTACTCAAATGCGGAAAACTAAATAAAAAAATTAGACAAAAAACTAAGCTGTTTGCATCCTTGGCAATGGCGCCATCGGACGGATCGTAGATTGCATATGTTAGAAAGTGTGGACTGATTGGATTTATCGTTTGCTAATAATATGTTGTTTCGTTGTAGGCAGGCAATCAGAATCGGTCAAGAAATAACCACACGAAATTTTTGATCAATTTTAATCAATGCAGTTTTATGTTTATTTTACTTAGGCCAGTCCCAAGGTCGAACATAAGGAGGCAAAGGAACAACCTAGAGTTTTGTCTATCAAAGTTCATGCGCGATTTTCGAGGCAATCTTTTTCTGTAATTTTTTTATGCAATTAGGGATGCAATATGCACTTTGGCCTTTTTTAGGGACTAAAATGTAAATATCAATCAAACGATGTCCAAAAAATATGAAATTTGGCCACAATGATAACTACGATAAAATGAATGCACTATATTTTTTTTGGAATTTTTGAATGCAAGATGATTTTTTTTATGAATTTTTAAATGTAAATAAAGTGAATTTCAATATTTAATTATATTAAATATTAACCCTAATTATTTTAAAGGGATAAATTTATCCAAGATCTATTACTAGGTGATGGATCTCAGAAAATTCGTAAACCTTAAAAATACAAGATTCGATACCTATTAAAAATTAAATATTGAAATATGCAAAATGATTTTTACAAGGCAAACATGCATGCAAATGCAATTATTTTTTGGCACAATGTTAAACACAATTAATTCTACTATCCGTGATTTTTCGGCAATTTTTAGAGCTACGGTTAATTAATAATGAATTTCAGAGCTCAAAATGGGCAAAGTATGCAATTTTCCATAAAATAATTAATTATCAATTAACCACAAGTCAGAAAAATATCAGACATATTCCATAATAAAGAGAATTATTTGTAGAACTAAATGATATTTTTGGATAATAAAATAGTGCAACGTAGAGGTCCAAAATAAAGGAGAAACACAACAGTATATCTGTAATAATTTAAAATAAGATAATATAAAGAAAGGACAAATGTGTAATTACCGAGAGTTTTTGGGGGAAATGTGCAAAATGTCCAAGGGAGAACGTGCGTCGGGAGGCGGGACGAAGCTGTAAAAAGTGCGGACTCCGAGGGCTCTGCTGCAATTGTCCCTGCTGACCACGTGAAGATCACGTGCACGCGGCTTGGTTCGGGCGCATGCTTGGTCTGAAGCTCCACGTGGTGATTTTGACGTCCTTCATTGATACCCGAGGCACCAGGCTTGTACCCGAGGCTACCTTTAAATCTGGACCGTCGATGATGTCTGATCTAACGCTTGAGAGTTGGGCGGTTGCAGACAATCAAGATCTTGTACCTTCTTGATCTGGCGGCCGCAGTAAGGTGTTGAGGAGGAGGCGGCCGGTGAAGGAGCTCGATGTCGATGCTCCGGTGGTGTTGGCTGGCCGACACACGGTCGGAGGTCATCAGGGGCGAGGAGCAAAGGTTGCGTGCTGGTTTGAAGAAGATGAAGCTGCCCCTCCTAGAGGAACTAGCGGCTGGAGATGAAAGGTTCCCGATGGAGCTTTGGCAGTGGACGTGCGTGTTGGTTTGGCCGGCGGCGTTCGTCGCTGAGGAGTGGGGAACTTGGGTGTTGTCGATGAAGATCAAGCCAGATAGCGGGGACGGTCGATGAAGCTCGATGCTGATGAAGCAGGAACTGTGATGGTGGCCGAGGGAAGATGAAGCTCTGGAGGTCCATGTGCATCGTCGGAGTTCTGGGAAGGGAGCTTGATGGCGTGGTGATGATCGTGTGGTGGTTCGAAGGTTGATGACGAGTGGAGGGGGGTTCGATCGGGGTGAGTAGCGAAGTATATAGAGATGATTATCGGGGATGAGAGATGAGGCGAAGTAGCGGGGAGATACCTTAGAAGGGAGCTCGACGACGTGGCTGGAGCTAAGCAACGGTGCGGATGGCAGAGCTGCAACAAGGCGATCTCGGATCACGCCGGTGGAGGGGGCTTGCCGGACTGTCACTACCGGAGAGGGACCTCTTGGGTGTTGAACGACGGATGGGGAAATCCTCCAGCGGCGCTGGAGCTTTTATAGGAAAATGGGATGGCCAGCGATGGAAGGTCGCGGGAGATTTGAGGAAGGTCAGGATGATTGGATTCGAAGAAGGGCTGTCGCGGAGAGGATCAATGATTTGGGGAAGGCGGCTGCCCGCGAGGGATTTGCGGAGAAGGTGGCGGTGGAGAGATCTCTGGCGGATATCACGGAGCGGAGCGATGCGAATTGGGGGGCGATGCCGCCTGATTTGGGAAAGGCGGAGGAAGGAGGACGATGGTCCTCGGCTGTCCGATCGGTCGAGATCGAGCGACCGAGGTCGCGACACATGGCACCAGAATAGGGGCATGAGGAGAGCAGCACGTGCTAGGCACGTTAATGAGTCGCTGAGTATGATGTATAATGTGCGCTCGTTGTAGTATGTGTACTTAGAGAATCAGTCAAAACCGAGAGTAGATCTCCGTTAAGAGTGTCTCAGCATTAATTTATATCCTGGGTAAGTCCGGGGTCGAACACAGGGAGGCAAAGGAACAACTTCAGGTTAATTTAGATAATTAGGTCTAGGTTTTGAAGTGGGATTTTTTTGTATTTTTTTAATGCAAAAATAAATGAAACAGCAAAATGTAGGTGAATTAAGAAACTATGAAAACACACAACAAGTCCAAATTAATTTGAATAAAAAATAAATCCAATTTAGCCTAAATGTATTTTTCCTAAAATCGTAATCCAGAGTTGAAAGCAATACACTTTTTTTAGATATTTTTGGGTTAAAATGCAACAATGGAAAATACACACTTTTTATGGGTTTTTTCACAATTTTTCACTCAAACAGTATGCAGAAATTATATAAAAAAAATAGTGGAATGAAAACATGATGTAAGGATGCGACAGTATTTTTTTTGGAATTTTCTGACAAAGTATGAATTTTTTTATGGATTTTTAATGAAAACCGAGTGACAGTGAGCAATTAATTCCTAATAAATCCACGTTATCCAATTAATCAGAGTGCAAATTATCTCAAAAAGTATTTTCATAAGCAATCCAGAAAAGTTGAAATTTCGCAAAATATGATGTGTGGATTTAATTAAAAATCAAATATCAAAATCACTCTATACTTTATTTTAGGCATAGGACAACTCTATTTTGGATGAAATTTGGAAAGTAATTCCATATTTCATGGCATCATGTCTAATTTTTCAAGAATTTTTAGAGCAACCGTGATTTGGATATCAATTTAAGAGCACAGAATGGGTAAAATATGTAGAATTTCAATTAAACATTTTTAATTAATTGCCACAACTCACAAAATTACAAATAAATATTCAGAATGTAGACAATTAGTTGCGCAACACAATGACATTTTATTTTAAATAAAATGATGCAAAACATGTGTCCAAATTAAGACATAAACACTAGGGTGTCTATGCAAATCAGAAATTGAAACTAAACAACACAAACTGTGTACGGGGGCACTTTTGTAATTACATAAACTAACAGGGAAAAACATGCAATTTTTACAAAATAAAAAAGAAAAAAACCTTTCTTCTTCACGCAAATGAAGCGAAGGGGGCGTGGTCGACAGTGCGGGGGCGCGACCGCGCGCGAAGGTGTGGAGGGTCTGACAAAGGGCGACCGCGTGTGGCGCAGAGGAGGTCGGAGTCGTGGAGGGCGGCGGTGGCGCTGACGCGCAGGAACGCGGCTGGAGGAGGTCCGCGGGTGGCCACGACTGCGAAGTGGCGGACGACCTCGGGGCGACGGGCGGCCTGGCGGTTGTGGTAGCCGTGGCGCTGGCCGCCTGAAGCTGTGGCTGCGGGCCGGCCCTGGTGGGTGGCCGGCGATGGTAGCGAGCCTGGCGGAACAGGCGGGGCGATGGTGGGAGCTGGCCACCTGCTGCCGCCCATTTCGTTTTTTTTTTTAATTTTTTTAATTTTTTTCAAATTTTGTTTGTTGTGATGCAAATTTTTGTAATTTAATTTTCTATTTTTTTTGATTTTTTTAAAACATGGAGTAAACAAAGGATGCAAATGATCAAGTGATGATGGTGATATGCTTAAAACAAATGAACAAATGAAGAGATGCGGGTTGTGATGTGAGGTGATAAAATAATGAAAAAAACGATGATTAATGATGAATAGAAAAATTATCTACGATGGAAGCGTGCGCCTATGGTGTGCTCTTGAGAAGCACGGTCTTCGCTCGAATCGTCGGCGAGCAATGAGCTCGAGCAACACGTGGGTGCGCCTGTGATGTTGGCCAAGAAACCAACGGATCTCACCGGAGAGAGGGTTGTCGTCGCTCGACCGCAGTTACGTCGCTGTTATCGATTCAACTTTAGGAACTAAGCTCTCCACACATCAGATGGCACCGTTGCCGGGGAGGCAAATGGCTTAGGGATTAATTTAAAAATTTTGATTTAGGTTTTCTCACTCGGGGAGTCTCATCCCCGAGCCACCTTGTATTTAGTCCATTCTTTTTTAATTATTTCTCAACTTATTCTTGTATATATTTTATTTTTATCTCTTTAACATATATTTTATTTTCCTTGCGAGCGCCCGGTATACTTGAAGTGCATCGGAGGTCGATGGATGTGACACACGCCGACTGCTGAAGAGTTAGAAAATCTTATTTATTTTGAGAGATTTTTTTGTTGTAATTGTTGTAATAGTTTAGGTAATTTGCTTTTTCCAGCGGCTCTTGTTTGAAAGCTCGCACGTGTATCCGGACTGGACATTTGACGCTTTTATGGTCGTGTAGTTGATTGACGTAGAACAGGACTTGCACTCGCAGATCTTAGAGCATTTTTACTAGATTATATCTTTATTGCTTGTGCTCGTAATATTTAGGACCACACATCACTTCTAACAAGACACACTTAGGCCGCAGGGCTACTAGTCAAATTTAACTTGTTCATCACTCGCTAATAGAACTGCCTGTCTAGGAACGGTTTTCTCATTTGCATCTCATTTAGTATTAAATTCAATTCTGCCTTGCATCCTGCATGTAGAGCACGAGGATCGTTGTAAGTCTCATGAACTGAGCATGCATCATTGATTTCACTATTTGCATTGGTTTTTCTCGACTCCCTCCCTCTTGGTTTTTGAAACTTAGGTTAAAAGGAAATCGGTACTGATTGTTAGGTGTGCTTTGTTTGGTGGACTAATCAAGTGATAACCAAACTTAAAATCGGGACTGCTAATCAGAGTTGAAAAAAAAACTGACTAAAACTAACACTTGTTTTGGGAGAGCAAAACCCTCATTGTATGCTTGGCTATTGTGATTGTTGAGAGGTGAGGACGCATCCCTAGGATAGTGCCCAAAACATACTTTTAAGCTTTGCGTAATTGGACTTATATCTTGATTTATCACCTAATAAAAACTGAAAAGATAAACGATCGGACTTTTGTGACAATCACTGTGTTGAGTAGGTGAACTCAGGGTTTGCTCTTGTGTTTGTTTGTTTTGTGTGTTATTCGGTGCACTTGGACACTTTCTTTCTCGATCTGCTTCATTCGCCCATCTCCCTTCCAAGATGTCAGAATTTTGGTCATCATATCCAAGTTACACTTCTTCGACCATATTCCGATCATCTCCACCCTCTTATTCCTCCTCATACCCATGCACCGACCGCGAAGTCAGAACTCCGACTGACTTCCCCACTTCTTCATCATTCTCACGTACCCCACATTCTTGCACCCCTGACCCACAACCACTCTGGATTGACTCACTATATTCTCATCCTCTTGCTGGAATGAAGGAACCAATCAAAGAGCAAGTCACTGCTGAGATGAATGGTTGGCAGAATCAGTTGACCCCACATACCTCAGTCTAACCTCGTGTTGGGACCGAACAACAATTGACCTATACATATCCCGACTTAACCTTAGGGTACAACATGGTCAACCAAACAAACTGAATGGAGAGGCCTACACCATATGATCTTCCTGACTTGATTGACCTGAGTGATCAGACTAGCCTCCATATCACCCATTCGAAGAGCCAACATATACATGGGATTGGATTCATGCGACTGATTTACAGACCCCCTGTCTACTAACTCCACCTGATGAGGCTCTGACCAACATATGCCATACATATGGGCCATACTCAACCCAGTATTACATGCCTAAGTCAAGGTGTGTTGAGTATAAGAGCCCGAGTTCTCAGCAGTATCCTCTAATTGCGCAGACTTCTCTCATGAAGTGTCATGAGAACTTATTGGAGGATGACATTTGTAGACCGATCAAGAGTCCAGGTAGGAATGTGGATCATGGATTTTGCAGATTGAATTTTGAAAACCTGAAAGACACCGGATTGACCACACGTCATGTACAACTGGAGTCCCTTCTACCTCCCTCTTCTACTAACCACTTTCCCTCCAAAGCAGAGTCTGTACATTCTCCTAGTCCTCCTTCACCTATCAAAAAGACCAAAAAAATTGAAAACTCTGAAAAAAAATATAAAAATTGAAAATAGAAAAGATCTACAAAAATTGGATCCTGCACTTAGGGATGCATTGGATAGAAAGTTGATTTTTGAGCTTCCATTAATAATGACCATTGAACACTTTCCCGACCTTAAAAGATTTGTGAGAAGTAAATTGATGCCTAAAAGGTTGGGCAATAAGAGAACAAGGACTGAGAGACATATAGTGTCTATGGCCACAACTTTGATGATAGGGAGAAAAACCAAGAGCTGCAGAGTAAAGCAGCCGCCTAGGCTTGATTGTGAAATCAAAGACACCACATTCACCCATGCAAGAATTGATGATGACTCACCGATTAATATCCTTCCGACCTCCATGTTTGCCAAGCTCAAACTCGGATCTGCCAAGAAGTCAAGATAGATCATTCAGTTGGCAGATCGGTCCATTAAATGGTCTTGAGGAACCATTTCAGTCATCGTTACTTTCCAAGGTGCTCTATTGCAGATAGACTTCACGATCATTGACATTGAGCACCGAGGAGAGTTCACCCAGTCTCCGATCATTCTTGGGAAGCCGTTCTTAGCCTTGGCTAAGGCCACTATAGATTGTGAGACTCGGGAGATCAATTTCTCTACATTAGGAGCACTCCGACCTCACCTGATCTTTGAGGACACACGATATTCCAAGGTAACCCGTAAAGTCGCAGACAGTCGTGACCTTCGAGAGACAGTTGAGTCTCATCTCTCTACTACACCTGAGATACCAACTGTCCAGACGACCATTGGTTCAGAGACTCCCTACACCTCCACACCTCCTGCTGCTTGCATCACTAACACCGTGAGAGCTTCTAGAGAGGACTCACAATCAGAAGATGTTCCTGAGTCGGACATGATCGTCACTGATTTCTTTGATTATTTAGATGATCCGACTCATGAGCCAATCAATGCCAAGCCAACTGAGAATACTATGCCTTACCAGAGACGTGTGCTGACCCTGTAGGAGTATTATAATGCATATGGTGACTCATCTGATGATAAACCTCTGGTCAGCACCTCACACTCAATACATCCAGGATCTACATCAAAAGATACAACTGGGACCAAATTGACCAATCTTGATAAATCGGTTGCTCCATCCTCTAGTCAGTCATCTGGTAAGAAGAAGAAGAATATTGATTCCTCGAGGTGTTCTCCTGAACTCCTCAAGACGTATCACTCTCCTCTTCCTCTTGATGCTTCAGGTTCTAGAAAACTGACTAAGAAAGTTACCTTCGACGTACCAGAGAAGGAACTTTCTGAGGAGTCCTCATCAGGTCCGGATGAGGTGATCTATGTGAGTGAGCTCAGTTCGGCTATTCTGAAGTCATATTTGAGCAAGCAGCCGTGTGTCGACCCTCGTTGGACGTTCCCCACACCTCATTATTATTCCTCTCTAGACGACTCTGATAGCGACACACATGTATACTACCCTCCCCCTCGCTCACGCAAGAAGGTCTGTCACAAACCTTCTTGATCCTTGTACATCCTCACTCCTCCTTGTACATATTTTCCTTTTATCTTTTTCATTTTGTGGCTATACTTAGGATGATTAGATCCTAAGTATAAGGGGGTGAGTGACCCGATTTGCTCCATCTCTTCTTTTTATTTTCGTTTTTTATATTCTTTCCCATTCTCATCGGTCCCCCATTCTTGTGTTCTTTCCAATACGTAGGCTTACCAGAGCCTAAGTATAGGGGGGCCGATGCCCATTGTGTATCATCCACACTCTAATTTTCTTTTTCACTTCTATTCTTTTCACCCACTTATACTTAGCACGAGCTATGGCTTTTTGTCACCTGATGCCATGAGGACATAACACCTATTAAGTATAGGGGGGTTTGTATATATTACATATATACTTTACCTATAGCTCGTACTTTGACTTATTTGTTATTAAAATAAGGGGTTATGGGTAAATTGTTGTAAATAAGAGGTATAAAAAAAATCAAAAAAAACTTTCCAAAAAAATCAATTTTGTTCTTTTATAAAAAATCATAAAAATGTGTTTTGAAAAAAAAGAAAACCTTTTTCAAAAAAAAACTTTTTTCAAAAAAAATCACAAAAATTAAAATCACAAAAAAACTAACTAATAAGTTGGTTTAGTCCCTAACACTTTTACACAAGACTAGTGATGTTCAAGAACACTTGATTTATGAGCTCTTGAGATTTTGAGTTAACCAACCTTATTCATTATGGTATTTGACTTAATTATTCACATTTCCCTAGTTGGAAAGATTTGTGTGCTATATTGCATACTTAGTCTCTTCCTTAAGAATATGATCAACATTTCACATACACGACCGCAGTTATGATGAGGTGAGTTGAAATTTCACTTGAGGAACTGGGATGAGGGATTTGAGTTTAGACCTGATTTGATGATACTCGAGGATGGGATAAAATCAATGAAGACATAATGAAACCTGAGGGTCAACACCTTTAGCCAGTATAAGAACATGGTTCTTGTACTATCTATTGACATTTAACTAAGTGCCAGGGTGTGATAAAATAAAAAAATATTGATCAGTGTGCACCAACTCTTGGTAAAAGCTGTGGAGCTAGCCAAAAATATTACAAAGCAATGAAATGTTAAAGAAAAACTCCTTTAATTTTGCGGATTTTTATTGTTAATTTATTTTTTATAATCTAATATAAAATAATTAAGGTTTTTTATTTACAAGAGTCATTTTGTTAATTTATTGATTTTATAGATTTTTATTTGGGATTTTACTCGGGGATTTTGCTAAGATTAAGATATTGAGATGATGAATTGCGGATTCATCACACGTGCGCAGGGGATTTTTATTTTTTTATTATTTTATTATTTTTATTTTTATAAAAATAAAATAAAAATAAATTGAAAAATAGGTGACACGTGGTGGCTCCAGGAGAGGCCACGTGTCAGCCTCACAAAAATCAGAAAATAAATACAAAGAAAAATAGAAAAGAAATAGTAAACGAGCTCGGATGGAAAAAGTTTCTTCACGAAAATTGCTCGTCTCAATGAGATAACTTTCACGAAGACATCAAAACCAAAATCGATCATTTTCACAAAGTGATATTTTTGGGGTATTCCATGTACATAGGATACCTTGATTTTCGGGTTTTATAATTTTTTTATTATTTTAAACCAGCTAAAAATCCGGAAAAAATATGGTAAAATCAAAGATAACTATTTACATATTAATATTTTGTTGGATTTTTATTGAGTAATAAATAGAAGAAAAAAATAAAACACGAAAAGACCCATTTGTACAGACAGTTAGTGAAGACTCGGACTCAATTAGTTTCTTTGATTTCAAGCTCAGTTTGAATTTGCATTTTTATGCATTTTAATAAAACTTTTAAAAAAGAAGACAAATTAAAAAGAAATAAAATAAAATAGGTTAATTATGTACATAATATAATAGGTCAAAAACCGCTAAAATACAAAATGTACAAAAGAGGCCCAAAATCCAACTTTCACATATGAGCTCTAATTCACTTGAACTTGATCTTGTTTTGAAGGTAATTGAATGTATATTGGTTCAAAAATGAGTAGGATCAAAATGGAAATTGGATGGGGAAGATATGAGGATTTTAGTCCGGGAATCCTAGAACTAGGGTTTGGATTTTTGGTCCACTTATTAGGGTTAATGATTTTTTTGTATTTTTCAATTATTCTTGTCAGTGATATGTACACAGAGGAAGTGGATTTGGGTTAATCAGAATTAGCATGAATTAGTTAAAAATCATGGAAGTTAGGCTATTTACAGGTCAATTATAGCTGGGATTTTTGGATTCTTATTTTGTGCAAAAATAAGTGATAAAATGTAATTCTTATCAAAACATGCATGAATACTAATTATGCTGAATAAATGAAGAAATCCTGATGATTTTGATGAATTTGAGCTTAATTAATGATATTTAGAGTGATGAATCTGAGATTCATCAGTTGCACGATTAGAGAAGGGACTAGGAGGAGGAAGAAGAGCCTCGCGTGCCTGGCATGCGAGGAGGGTGGCACGTGCTAAGCATGTGACGGAGAGAAAGGGCAGCTTGGAGCCAAGTGGCTCCACTGAGGTTGTGCAACATGACGGGCTTTGACCATGCTTTGAACATTGCATGAAATGTAATGATAAATAAATTGAAAATATCAGATAGACTCAAATGCAAAAATGCACAAAATAAAAATTGTGCATCTAAATGCAGCCTACAACATTCATGAAGGACTTGAATACAAATGAAATGTGGAATAAAAGTTATGCAATTTTAGGTGGTATTTTATGTACATAAAATACCAATTTTTGGCTTTATAATTTTATTTGATTTTTAGTGATAAATAAATACTTGAAAAAATCAAACATGGTATGAAATGATGCAATGGGCTTAACTATGATTTTTTAGAATTTTTTTAGGTTTTAAATAGCTCATAAAAATTAGGGAAGTTAATTATGTACAAGTGGATTAAGTTAGAAAGCTCAAATTAGAATTGGTCCTTTTTATTGCTTTTCTGTGTTTTTTGAATTTTGTTTTTTATTTGATTGATTAAAATAATGAATAAATTATAGAAATAAAAAAGAAAATAATCAAGATGAGTGAAATATCCACACGAAATGATGGGTCAAAATTAGCAAATATGTACAATGTCCAGTTAGGTCCCAAAATCCAATTTTCACAAATGGACTCCGATTCTTTTGAATTTGATCTTGATTTGTAGATAATTGAATGTACATTAATTCAAAAGTGAGTGGAGTTCATTTGGACATCGTATGAGAGAGATATTAGTGTTTTTGTCCATTTGTCCTGAAATTAAGGTTTGAGATTATTTTGAATATGTACAAGTTAGCATTTTTTAGGATTTTTCATGGATTAAGGTTAGTGATATGTATACAACGGAGAGCATGAATTAATGAAAAATATGTAAAGTTAGGTAAAAATATGAAAATGAATGTGAATGCATAAATGAATGCTAATTTATGCAAATTAATTATGAGTGCATGAAAGTTCATTTTATGAAGTTAACATGTAAATGATCCTATATTATTGGGACGAAGCTCTATTTTCAGCTAATTAGAGTGATGAGTCATAGATTCATCAACCCCTATAATTAAACCTTGCTCATCCTCGAGTACCTAAAGCAATGCAGTGGTCAAATGAGATTGGGTTCCATACCAAGATCATGAGCAAAAGGTAAAAATGGAGCTAGACCCAACCTTTAGATTAATAGTTTGGCAGAACTTTTGTGAGAATTAGGGTTTTAAAATCAACATCATCCAAGTTCTACACATCATTGTAACAATTTCAGCTCAAAAGTCATCTTAAATCAATCCTCCTCCCAAAGCATACTCCACGAACATTGAACAATTGTCTCATGTGTGTGAAGGGTGTTAGATCTTCCCATCAAGAATGTCGGACTACCATGCAAACCTCTCCTCAATAACTCGTCCTCGAGGAGTCAGGTATATCCTTCTAAGTTCAAGTACATGTTGTGTCCACAATCGAAGGGGGAGAATATATAAGAATAAGAAGAGAACTGGAGTGTGGCTTGAAGGATACGGGTGGATCCTTAAGCGCATCACGGAAACATGATGATCGTATCATATACGATCAAGAGCGACTAGTCATACTAGTTGCTCTGAGCAGCGGAATTTTAAAAAATTTAAAACACAAGATGAAACCACATGATCCAAGAACATTTCTTGGATCGTTTCATCTAACCACAAAGTATTCAAAATACCTCTTGAAGCGTGGTTGCGATCACCTGATCTCTAAAGCAAGAGATCCTCCTGAGTTAAGTCTGATCCACGAAGATGGCACTTGCGGGTGCGATGATGAGACGCGTGCTTCCCACAATCCACGATGAAGATCCAAGCCTTGAATCTCCTGATTTCATCCAACGAAATCCGAAGTCTTCTATTTGTGCGAGAAGCACCAAGGATGACAGAGATCCGACAGCGCGACGGCGTAGCGACGACTATAGTTCTCTCAAGAATTCAGAGTGGACGTGTACTCTTAGGGTTCGTTTGGTTGCAGGGTTGGGCAGGGTTGGGTTGGGTACTATTCACAGGGGTACCCCCTCCTCATAGTTTACTATTCACCCAGCCCTGTGAATAGTACCCAACCCTGCCCAACCCTGCAACCAAACGAACCCTTAGAGAGAGTGATGGGGCGTGAGAATGAGAGGAGGAGAGAGAGCACTTCATACGTGTACGTGAAGGGCTAGGGTTGCCCATTCTTAAATAGTGGTTTGGGAGTCCATGGATCACAATCCATGGACATACAAAATCAACGGTTAGGATGATTTGTGTTTTTAATCAGTGGCCATGATCATTCGTTCTTTAAAAAAGCAATAACTATTGATTTATATTAAATTAGATATATGTTGCATTATCATCAACATAATTTAACTTAATAAAATTAATTAACAAAAGATAATAAAGGAGATGATGATCATCTCCTAAAGGGGTGGCGTCACCCTTGAAAAAGTCAAGGGTGATGTCACCTCTTAAGGTGATTATCATATCATTATCCTTTTTATTATTTACAACAACATTTATTGCAAATATATTCACTAAATTAATTCCAAATTAATCAGTGAACATTTCAATCATGCCATTGAAAAATAGTGAATCATATTCACAACCCAAAACAAAATGTAAATTATATTTTCAATTAATTATTCAATGTGAATCCAATTCATATCAACAATCAATCAGTAATTATTATTTACAAAAATGCTTTCTCCAATATATTATAAATCATATTTATAATATATATTGATATTATGGATAGCATGGATAGTACTATCTACATTCTGCATTTCCTTGATAATTAAATCTCTTTTAATTATCTTGGATAATCATTCTCATAATATTAATCTCATTCATATTATTCTTGATAATTAAATCTCATTTAATCATCAATATCATGTTGCTTGGATACATAATTCATCAAAGGAATTATTCTTGAACTCCTTCAAGAATAGTGCGCTTTCTCCATAGATACTTGGAGATAAGGACATGGCGATTGTATTGTTCCACGTATAGTGACTTGGACATTGAGATCATATCTCAAATCCAGATCTTACGGACCTCCCATAGATGCTTGATTAAATCAAGTCCATAAACTTAATCTTCTCATTGCATCTGAATTTCATTTAGATCAATGTCCAACACTTGGACTAAGATCAAGTTACTTCTCTACTGAGAGGAGTCACTAAAATCCAGACATGTTTCATCACTCCCTCGGAATGGAAGCATCATGGTTATACAATCGTTTATGATCACATCACCCTTAGGTATTCCCAATACCTGTACATCCCGCATACTGGAAGACCTTCTAATAAGCCCGAAGTTATAGATCTCTTTTAGACTGTCACCTTTAGGGTTTTGTCATTAAGATTCTCATTTTGATCATTGGGATTTGGTATCGATCATATGCTTTCCAAAAGCATATATCATACCTCTAAATTCTGTCAAGCTTCATAAGCGAGACGGCCATGCATGGAATTTATCGATTCCAATACCTTATGAGTGAGCTCATGTCTTCCGGTTCAGAAGTGAACCTGTATGATCCCTTCGAGAGATCGTATTACTCATATGTCCTTATATACACACCAGCTCGTCGGTGTATAGGCCTTGAATAGGTCATCAACCTATTGGTCTGCCAAATGTACACACTCAAACATATAGCAATACATCTATCTCCGGTCAGAGGATGCGTGCCTATATCGTGACAGTATTCGACATAGGACTTTGGTTATCTCGATCTCGTTAAGTCAACCCTTTGACCTAACTAATTTGACACCTCCAAATCTCTATTCCTATGCAAAGGACCTGCATCAAGACACCAATCATATATCAACCTATATGAGAAAGGATTGCCATCTCCTACTCAGGCTGGAGATCATCCTTAACAATCATTTGACGATGTTTGATGAGTCCTCAATCTAACTCCTTAGATATTCATCCAAACACCAGCCTCTATGATTCAATTATTGAATCAACAGCTGTATGATTATTAAGATGTCCATTGTACATAACCCTAATTGTACAGAGGAACCTATTATGCAAATTATTTATTCTTCATTTCAGATCAGGGAATGATTTTAACAATAACATTTATTGCATAATGGCTCATCGTGGGCTCGCATATCCAACATGGCTAGTATAGCCACATCTCCTCGTGAAGTCGACCGATTTAGCCAAGTCCCCACAAGATCTGCAGGTTGTCTGAAGGTAGACCTTTTTGGTCAAACATTTATTTAGTTGTTGGCTTATTTTGGTATGGATTTTTGAATGCTCTGCATGGTTCTTTTGTGCCCCTATGGATATAGAATATTTCTTTCCGCACATATTTTGGGGTCTCAGAAAAATTGTGCCACCAGTTCGTCCTTCATCCAAAGCTTTATTTCAACTCGTACTCCGGTCGTTAGATGTCCATGTTACCAGAAAAGAGACTCACACAGTCTCCCAACACCCTGTCTGAGTTGAGCTAAGTGCATAGTGTGAGAGTACATATTAATTCCCTATTCAGAAGTTATACCCAGAATTGGGCGACCAGGTTAGACATTAAGAGTCAAAGTCTGCACATTGTCATGTGGAACTTGAAGAATTAAGTTAAAGACCTGAAACTTTTAAAATCCTATTTCTCAGTAAAGTTAAAATAGGTGGAATAAGGCCAAGTCAAGACCACTCTCAGTTTATGCTCATAACTCGGTTCAAAAGGACTTTTCACCAATCTAGATGCATGAAAAGTTGGATGGAATGCAGATGCGTGAAATGCAAACATTTTTTGTCATTTTTGAATTCTGTGATTTTTTTTTAAAACTTTATTCACATTGTACAAGTTTCTAAGCATTAGACATATTTTCTCAAGTTTTACAAAAATTACCCACTCCCCAAGTTAGTTTTATATACGGAAAATACAATACCATATAGTACGATTGAAATGCAAGAAATGTACACAAATATGACTCACTCCCCCCACTTAGCGTATTCTAGGTATAGAAGGATGCAAAAGGAACAAAGGAAGGGGTAGAAGTCAGTCGCCCCCCATACTTAGGCTCCTGGTCAGCCTAAGTATAGAAGAGAGCAAAAATGGGGCAATCGAGGGTAAAGAGTGGAATGATGGATATATACAATCGGGTACCGATCACCTCTATTCTTAGGCCTTGACCTAAGTATAGAAAAGGTAGTATAAGGGAATCGATGATATTAGGGAGAAGGTGCCGATGTTCAAGAAGGTTTTCGACAGATTTTCATGCGGCATGTGGTGGGAGAGAATATGGAAATGAAGAACGTGAAGAACAAGAAGATTCCCATCCATCGTTGGAGACATACTCAGAAGAATAATAGTCATACGCAGAGAATCTCCAACCATTGTCAACTAAAGGTAAGTATCCTTTGATAATTGTTGTACTGATTGCACTTACTTGATGTACCACCGAAGGTCCAGATGAGGAACTTGACGAGGACTCTTCAGAGATCACATGGTTTCTAGGGTCAAAGTTGACTTTCTTAGTTGGTTTATTTTTGGAAGGAGGACGGTCATATTTCTTTTCCCTACCATAAGTAACAGATCTGGAAGTTGTGGAATTATGGGTTCTTCGTCAGATGAATCACATTAAAAATCGAACCGCTCATGTAAGGTCATGGCACTTCTCGAGAGAGTTTCCTTAATTTGATTATGTTTTGTCTGCTTGTTTGTGGTGGCATTGTGGGTGATGATTGGGGATGAAGATGTCACCTTTTTATATTATGAAGTTTTGGTGACATAAGGATTTCCTAAATCGGCTCCATGAATGGTTCAAGTATTTCACAGATTACATCCGCCTCAAAAATTAGACCACTCAAATAATCGTGACAATCCTCATAAAATGGTCCAATTCCACACTAGCTCATGTACATGGTTTCATCATAGGAGCAGTATTAGGGTGGTTCTTCTTAGAGGTGTCTTGAGACTTGAAGTTTGGTTCAACAGTCGGTTTCTCGAGTATCTCTCCTAGGGTTTTATGTCTACGTGCCATGAGGAGAGGTCTGATCATGTAAAGTGGTTATCTCCTGACCATGACTGTCGGCTTTATGTTCGATTGTCTTAGGGTCAGGTGTGTCCTCGAGAGTTTGATCATTAAGGTTCTGGTTCGGGAATCTTCTGTCTTGAGTCTTACAATCGATAGTTGCTTCAACAGAGGCTAAGAACAAATTTTCTAGGATGACAGGAGACTCAGACAACTCGTCGTGGTTCTCAGTTTCTAGGATAATAAAGTCCACTCAATGGTTGACACCTTTGAAGTTCATGACGATAAAAATAATTCCTCTCGATCTTTTAGTGTGTCAGTCAGGAAATTGAACGATCACTCTGGTCTTTTTGAGCGGTCCGAGTTCGAGTCGGTCAAACACGGTTTTTGGGAGGATGTTCAGTGTGGATTCGTCGACGATCCGAACATGAGTAAACTCTTTGTTCTCAATTTCACAGGTAACCCTAGTAAACCGTTTGACTCTACGACTTTTGCTGTTTTTGGTCATCACCATTGAACTGGCAATGGTTATTAAATGAAATTTAGTTCTATATGTCTTTCCGCCCATCTTCTTGGGTGATATTCGACTCTTCACAAATCTCTGAAGATCGGGCACATACTCTATGGCCTTGAATAATGCAAGCTCTAAGATTAGATTTTTACAAAATGCTTCCATATAAGTGTTGTCTAATTTTTTTAAGTTTTCTATTTTTCTATTTTTTGGTATTTCACTAGAGTCAGTGGAAGGTTCATAGATTGGTCATGTGCCTGTGGTGTTTGTGTCTGAAATTTTTGCATAGTTTGTGTCTCGGGTTCGCTCTGTATGGTCCTCACTTCTCCTTGGGCACTCATTATTGGTTTTAACACTAGGATGCCATTATCAAGTTATTATTTCAATGCATCGGATCTTTGATTGATTTAAGGTATGACATCTGTTATTGTCTCATGACTCAAAGATGAATGACCGTACTCGACATGCTATGACTCGGGCATGAAATCCTGAACTGAGTAATAGTCACATTCTGTGGGAGTGGCCAGGTCATGAGTCGTATTTCTTTGACTTTAGATCTCAAATGTTTGGTTAAAGGAAAATTAGTTGTACTCAAGAAGAGAGTCATCCCAATTAGGGGATTGTTCAAACAATGTATCCTTAATCATAATCGAGAATCGTGTTTCTTTGTCAAATTCGGTTATGCTCATGTCCATCCTCGAATTCGTTCACTCCATTGTATCTATATAATAATCATTTAGTTCTGCCAGTGTTTCATATCGTGAATATTCAACCGATGAAGAGGAGTGGGGTGGAATGAGGGTGAAGTGTATGATGGCTGAGAGGGAGAACCGACTCAAAGAGAGGATTCTCATGATATGAGAATGAAGATGAAGATGGTCAGGATTCAATCATGTAAGCGTGATCCACATAGTCTGTATAAATACCAATATTTCGATATCTTCAAAAATGGAGGTGAAATGACTTACGAACCTCGATATATGGTTTTAAGTGCAATGAGCTTTGAACACACACAATCCAATACACAACACAAACCCCAAATTCACCAACTTCATACAGCTGAAGGCCGTGAAAGTTTGGCCGATTATCTTTTCAGTATTAAATTGGTGATAAAATAATCTCTGAATCCCTTACACACAAATGCAGTCTTCTAGAGTAGTTTGTGTCCGAGTTGGCGAAACACGCCAACTTCACACATAAGACTACTTCTGCTAAGGTCGGAGGCAAGGGCTTGCAGCAATAGGACTCAAAAGTTAATCCAAGTGCTTAGGGCACAAGTCTAGGGATTTTAGCTCTAATGCTTAGTGGTTGCGTCCTTACCTCTCAACAACCACAATATTTCCTGCATACAAGGATGTGATTGCTCTCCCACATTCAATGATTTTCAATTTTACCTGGTTTTAATTAGTCAATAATGTTAGCGGTTCCCTAGTTTTAATTTGTTTATCTCTTTGAATTTGAATGGAGATCGATACACATCTACATGGGGTTTCCAATTTCCTTTAATCCTATGTGAGTGAAAATCGAGGGAGAATAAAAAAGGCCGTGCAACAGAGAACATGATGATGAATGTAGAATCATAGATAATTATAATGCTTCCTCGCAATCTCCGTGCAGAATGCTAAACAGAATTGAAATTTCCCTAACAAATATTTCTAATGCATGCATGGAAAATCGTACCCAGAACATGAATTTCTATTAGCGAGTTAAAGAACAGTTTAATTTGGCTAAATGAAATCGATTTAGTGCATATAATTAATATGAGAGTGTGGGCCTAGTCCTATGAACACAAAAATAAACCTAATAGCTCTAATACCCATGGTGCAATCCTAGGACTACGTCAATCACCCCAAAATTGGGCCTAATAGACCGACTGCGAAGTCCGGGTATAAATGCGAGTCTTTAAGAGAAGATCGTTGGAAATTGCCAGAATAATTACAAATTAATTATAAAAATAAATTCAAAAACACACTCTCTCTCTCCAAAAATAAGAAAATAATTCTTCGTGCTTCTAGTAGCTCGGAGTTGCATCAGCTTCCAAGAAAGCCACTCCAAGTCCACCGGGTACCTCGCACAAAAAATAAGAGATCAAATATTAGAGAGATGTTCACATAAAAATATACAGAAATAAATAAAAGAAATAAAAATGTTGAGAAAATAAATGGAGAAAACAAATACAAGAAATTTAGGGGTCAGACTACCCGAGGGATAGAAACCCTAAAATTTATATTTATTTAAAAACTAATCCTAAATCTTTTACCTTCTAGGCAACGGTGTCATTTGACGACCACAAAATTCTCTATGTTAATTTTATCGAATTAACAGATGATGTCGAAGTTGTTGTAGTCGCGAAATCTAATGAATCGTCAAAAATGATTACACTGAGAAGTGATATGGAGAATTAAGTCTCAATGCGGTCAAAGTTTATTTATTTTACTTGGGTAAGTCCCATGGTCGAACTTAGGGAGGTAATATGAGAGTTCAGGATTAATCTCTAAATAATTCAAGAAACTAGGTTTTCAAAGGAGAAGAATATTTCTGGTATTTTTTAATCTTTTTTCAGCTTTTTGTGGGTTTTAATTAAAAAGATGTAAATAATTATTAAAAGAAAATATGATGCATGAATTTTCAAAAATAATTTTGATGCAAGAAAATAATGCTGTGCTATGTGGTGAGAGAAATAAATAAATGCATTTTTATTGATTTTTATAAATGATGCAATGATATAATAAAAAATGGTAAATATGATGCATCAAGTGAGCATGTCCACCAAGATCAAGCTAGCAAATCAATTCAAGATCCCTCTCTAAATGATCAAGTAATTATAGAATTGTAGCACCAATCCCAAATAGTTGCCTCAGACAAATCACAAATTGTTTCATAATAAGGAGTCAATGATGGAGAATAAATGTGCTCAAAATGAAAATGAATATTTAATTTAGTAATGCTCAGAAATGTCTCTAATAATGAAATTAATAGTTTTATATGAAAGACAATCAAATAGAGATCAAAACGACACCAAGAACGTCAAATTCTGATAAATATTATTCAAGATATGATCAAATGAAGTTCATGGACTATATTGTAATAAAAATAAAGAAATATTTGCAATTATACCCTTTGGAAGGGATCATTTGTAATCTGTCGAAGCCACTGACCCTTTTTTACAAGTTAACCCTGCGCGGGGGTGTCTTCATAATTCTATAGAGTTGCGAGGGTGATTTAGAATTTAATTATTAAACCCCCGAATTAAATTAATCAATAAAATTCACTAACAATTCCTCATTATTATCTTGTATAAACTGTGTATATTTGCATATACTATAACTGTATTTATTGTATCTAATAAACTCCTTTTTCTTCTTTATTTTCTTTCTTCTTAAAAACCCCTAAAAATAGGATTAATATTGTATATAATTGTCCTAACATTTAAAAGAGATAAAAAAATAAAAAAATATCAAAACCTCAAGGCAGTGTTTTTAACCCTTTAAAAATGCACCCAGAAATATACTTTTATACAAATGACCCCTTTTGGCTTTTTGTCCAACATAACTTGTAGATCTCATCGAGATCTACAAGTTTCATGTTTTGACTTTTTCCTAATTTTGCCTCTAACTATTTCTTTTTTATTTTTCTTCGATTTTATATTTTTGAATTTTCTGGAGCAACCACGTGGTGCCCTTTGGGTCGCTTATGTGGCCGCCCCCTCCTCTCGCCACCCGGTGCCTCTCCTGACCGTTGGATATCCACTCCCCCACCTTCATCCTAGCCATTTACGTGCGCACTCACTCCAGCCGTCGGATCACACACCTGATCTAATCACCACCGCTCATCTCCGCCTCACTCATAGCCACCCGATCCCCTCATCATCCTACGGTTACCCTCACGCCACATCTCCCACTCACTCTCTACCATTGGATAAACCCTAATCCCATCTGAACTGTCCGCCCCCGCAGTTACCCTCACCATCGGATCAGATCCAACGATCTGATCTAAGGCGTTCATCCGTGCCTTCATCAGAACCGTTGGATCTCAAGATCCAACGGCCCACAAATCATCTTACTCCTCTGTTACTTCCTCCGCCCAACCGTTACCCTCGTAGGTCACCCTCCTCCTTCCTATTATGGAGCCCTTATCAACCACTCCCTCCGTGTCATAACGCCACCATCACGAAGCCCTCTTCTCCTACATCCTCGCCAACCCATCAATCGCCCCCGGCGTAACTCCATACCATCAAGACCTCCATTTCAAAAATGCCTCACCACCAACATAACGACCGGAAACCTCCACCTACAAATACCCCCTCCCCTCCCTCTGTTTACAACATCCACTATCCAAGGGGCTTTGGCCCAGCTCCCTCTGCCTCTCTGTGACAGCGGAGGGCAGTGTTGAGCTGACGACCACCCTCTTCCTTGGTGAGATCCATGGGTTCTCCGCCATGTAAGCTCTGCCACCACCGGCGGTATCTCAAGCTCCGTGCATGGCTGAACACGTCGGGCGATGACCCATGAGCTCCAAGCGAGTTCAACCCAGACCGCCTCCTCCGCAAGCTACCCCTCCGATGAGGTACTCTGCTACCTCATATTTCTTCCATTTCCCCGAATTATCCAGACACCTCCGTTCACCTCCACCACCTCTTGACCATGTCATGAGCTCCGCCAACCGTCGACCATTCACGCAGACCACGTTGCTCACCGCTTCCCTTCTCCAGAACCCCTTCACGCTCTGACCCAACTCCTCTGTCGTCATGGCAGAGTACTTCCCAGAGCTGCCAGGTTCTTCACCTCCGCACGACTCCCATCTCACTCAACTTGCACGCACACACCACTTGCTTAGTCTATTCGTACCTAACTCTTTGTAGGTCGAAGACCCTTCAATGGTCAGAGTTTACATCGGCGCTCCACTCTGCAGCTCCCCCTCCAGTAATACTTCATCGCCAGCAGCTTCCAGCCATCCCCACGCCTTTGCCGTCGTCTGAGCTTCAACGGCAAAACCTAAGCCATCTTCCTCAACCATTAGGTTGTCCCTCAGAGCACAGAGGAGTTACAGGGAGGCCGTCGGAGCGCAGCCTCCTCCGATGGACCACTACGAAGCACGAAGAGCAGTCACCGTCTGATCATCTGGATTGGACGGTCTTGATGACGACATGTGGCACATCCAAGCCTTACGTCAAACCAGTAGACTCAGATCCAGTGAGCCTCACACTGAGCCTCCAGCGCCGGCCATGTCATCTTTGAGCCTGCTCTTCTCTCCGAGCCTAGCCCTAGCGTGCATGTCATGTGAGGGGTTGGGAAAATTGTAGGAACACCCCGAATAGTTTACAGAATTGCAAAGAAGTTCTTGGGTTCATGCCTCATGTATGTGCCTAGGGAAATTTACATTTACGCCCCGCCAACTTCTGGAATTTGTAAAAAGGCGCCTACACATTGGAAACATTTCAAATGGGCCCAACCGATTTTGCCATATTGCAAATAGGTCCCTCCAAGGGCAATTTGTAATAGTTATCCATTATTTTTTATTACATTTATGCCCTTGCATTGTTTCTTTTATAACTTGAGCATCGTAGGTCCAATTTTCATGATTTCAGTGTCATTTTTTTCCTTATTTCATCATCTATCTAATGATATAGTTAATTTTCTCATCTGACATTAATTTAGATGGGATCCATTTTTAATATTATATAGTGTCCTTTCCTTTATAAGTCTCAGCTCCTTGCTCTTAATTTCGACGCTTAATTTAACTCTGATTCTGAACCATATTTGATGCCCATTTATTTGATCTTTTTATGGCATACTTGTATACTATATTTTTTCATGTTTTCCCTTACATTCATCCATACATTATATCCATGCATGCATAATCTTATTGCTGTATTGAAAAATCAACTAAAAACTACATGTATCATTTAAGTGCATTGTTCTGCATTTTATCGCACATCTGTATGAAGACCTAAAAATGAGAATTTATTCACACATACATCTGATTGACCTAAATTCGATAAATAGATTAAAGTAGCTCGTGTCCATGTGTTCGACCTTGGTAGACTTAGCAAGTATAAATATCCCACAACATTCAAAGTTTGTGATTTTTGACGAACCAAATTTGCCTCCTATACTATGATAATTCCTTACATTTAAAGAGGCAAATTTGACGTTCATCAGAGGGCGTCGATGTAATTGATACCCAAAGTCACATGCTATGTACATGAGCTAAGGATTCTTCGCAATTCATAGGAGGAGGAGGGGATGTTGCAATTTTCCCACCTTACGCATGCAATGCACGTGGGGGTCGCAGTCTTGATTGGTGGCTCGGTGGATTGTCCACGCGTCGCTTTGATTCTCTTCGATTCATACCGAGGCTAGTGGCTCGGACGTGCAACGTAGATTTGATCAGGGTCATCTGAAGGATCTCGATCGACGATCCAAAATTAGATATCTTTGAACGGTTAGGATGTTCAGAGTTCTTGATCCAAGGGGCCCTATACGTTGAGTTCTTGTTTGCTTACCGCTGCATGGGGATGGGGTGGAGTCCCACTCGATGATGGACGATGATGGTGATGCTCCGGCAGAGGGTGGTTTGAAGTCAGGTTTGTACGCGGCCCAAGGATGATGGTGGAGATCCAAGTGACACACGTCTAGGGGTGTAGTCGATGGAGATGATAAAATGTTGCTAGAGTCGAGGGCGCTTTCAGCCGGCGGAGGCACGTCTTGGGGGTGCTGCAATGAAGATGGTAGAGCGAGGTGGCGACAAGGCGATGCAGGTCGATGCGATGAATAGGTGGATTTTGTCGGATATGAGGGTTGATGTCAAAGCGGTGAACAAAGAAGGTGTAGATGTAGTCGAAGAGGAAAAAGGGAGGAAGGAAAGGGATACGGGTCGCCTGATGTGGAGGTGCGATGACATTCTTTCTGGTTGTTGGCTTTAGAGACTTGGCTGAAGAAGTCTCGAGGCTTGTGCTTCTTGGAGCAGCAGCACATGGAGGTACCCCTGTGGATCGCACCAAGGGAGGAAGAGGTCGTCGCCAGCATGAGTTAGAGTGTTGTCACCACCCGTCCTGTATAGTTCTCTCTCTCTCTCTCAATATTTGTGATAGTGGAGGATAATTTGAACGATGATTAGTGATGGGTCTTTATAGAGAGAGGAAAGGGAGATGGGGATAAGATGGAGAGTCAGGGTAACGCAGTTGGTTGGAGAAGATACAGATGCGATGGCTGAGTCTATGGTCAGAGTTATCGACGATGGGTTTGAAGGGATTGGCGGCTGATGGAGGCGATAAAGGTTGTTAAAGAGGAGGCGATAGAGTTGGGGGTTCAGTAGATGGAGGGGATAAGGCTAAGAGAAGGGAGAAGGGGTAGAAGAAGATAGGATAGAAGGGAGGGAGCGTCGCCTGCCGTTAAAAGAAGCGAAGAAAGGGGACAAGGGGCAACCGCATGGAGATGGAGGATATGTCAGGTGGTTGCGCGATTAGAGAAAAGGATTAGGAAGAGGAAGAAGAGTCTCACATGCATGGCACATTAGGAGGGTGTCACATGCTAAGCACATGACAGGTAGAAAGCGTGACCTGGATCTAAGTGTCTCCACTGAGGTTGTGCCACGTGGCGGGCTTTGACCATGCTTTGACCAATGCATGGAATGTAAAGATAAATACATTAAAATATCAAAAACCTCAAATTCAAAAATGTGTGAAATAAAAAATGTGCTCTAAATGCAGCCTACAACGTTCATGAAGGACTCGAATGTAAATGGAATTGGAATAAAAGTTATGCAATTTTTGGATAGTATTTTATGTACATAAAATACCAATTTTTGGCTTTGCAATTTTTTTATTTATTTTCTAATGATAAATAAATACATGCAAAAATCAAACATGTTGTGAAATGATGCAATGGTCTCAAATGTGTTTTTTGTAATTTTTATAGGTTGTATATAGGTCAAAAAACTTAATGAAGTTAATTATGTACAAGTGAATCAAGTTAGAAAGCTCAAGTCAGAATTGGTCTTTTATACCGCTTTTCTGATTTTTCTAAATTTTAATTTTTATGTAATTTATTAAAACAATAATACATTAAATAAATAAAAAAGAAAATAATCACGATGAGTGAAATATGCACATGAAATGATGGGTCAACAGACCAAATATGTACAATGTGCAGTTAAATCCCAAAATCCAATTTTCATAAATGGACTTCGATTCTTTTGAATTTGGTCTTGATGTATATAATTGAATATACATTAATTAAAAAGTGAGTAAAGTTCATTTGGACATTGTATGAGAGAGATATCAACGTTTTCATTTGTCTGTCCTAAAATTAGGGTTTGAGATTATTTTGAATCTGTATAAGTTAGCATTTTTTAGGATTTTCATGTATTATGGTTAGTGATATGTACACAATGGAGTTAGTTTAATATCAGTTGGAGTTAGCATGAATTAATGAAAAATACCTGAAGTTAGGTAAAAATATGAAGATGAATGTGAATGCATAAATGAATACTAATTTATCCAAATTAGTTATGAGTGCATGAAAGTTAATTTTATGAAGCTAACAAGTAAATGATCCTATATTCTCAGTATGAAGCTCTATTTTCAGCTAATTAGAGTGATTAATCACAGATTCATTAATATCCGCTGAGTAACACACTTGTTTTTTACTACCCCAAAGATATGGGAGGAGTTGTAATAACATAGGGTTTCCCTCAATGCTATGGAGCCAAAAGGATGTGTGGTGCCCCGGATCAATTATATGGTAGGAAACATTTCTTATCAGTTCAGAGCCCTCTTTATTTGATTGCCATCAAGAGGAGTCACACGGGTTGGGGGATTCGCTAATCGAAATTGGATGGCAGCGATGGTAGCGACCTCTGATTATTCTGGCGAAGAGGGAGTCATACTTTTCAAGAGTTATATCCACGATTTGGTTAGCATGGTCCAATCTAAGATTTCTAAGTTTTGGATACCCCAATTGCCATTTGTTTTAGGTCGACATATAATTTCCCAACGAGCCAGATGTCTATTCTTGTCTTTGTTGGGGCCATTCTAGTGGAAGCGTCTCCTGATCTTATCAATACCAAGTATGGTATGTTTTGAGATCTTAAGAGAGGCTAGTATATGATTCAGTTGGGGGTAAGGGAGGAGTTTAGGAGGGACACATGATAAGGTAGAGAGAACATCCTATTTTTCCATTGCATGAGTTTTTTCTCTCAATTTTTTCTATAAGCGGAGTCCAATCCATCTTTGTCATATTTTTTGGTGAGAGGGGGACCCAAGGTAGTTTATTGGGAAGTCGTCATGTTTGTAGATGAAGGACTTGGATACTATGTTTTCTATATATCATAGAGGTTAAGAGAGAGGTGTGTGGATTTGTCTGGTTTACTTGGAAGCTTGAGAGCTCTGAGAAAACTTTAAGTGCAAAGTTTAGGAACTTAAAAAGCATGTTCGTCAAACTTTAGAAAGATAAGTATATCATCAACAAATAGCATATTGGAGATGAAAAAAATCTTCCCCAGGAACCTTTTAGCTCTTGATAAGGTCGTCTCTAGCAGGGTTTTGGAGCATTCCATCAGGAATACTCACTGTGTTAATGAAAAGCAAGGGTGAGAGAGGGCCACCCTATCTAACCCCACAAACCAATTTGAAGTAACCAAGCACAAGGTTGTTAAACTTAAATGAAATGTCAATAGTAGAGAGGAAGGAGCTCACCCCACTCAATGAATTTTGGAGGACAGTCAGTCAGAGCTAGTGTTTTTAAAGCACTCCATGTAAGATTATCAAAGTCTTTTTAAGTCAATTTGGGGACTACTTCCTTAGTTTTTCATCTGGTTCTAATGGGATACGATTTTAGAGGAGATAACAAAGGCATCGGAGGCACCGCAACCCTTAAGGACGGTGCATCGCATGGAATGGGGGATTAGTTCATCTAGTTAGGGGGCCCATCGGTTTGCTAGGAATTTCGATATAATTCTCATATGGAGGTTGATGAGGCTGATGGGGAGATAATTGCATATATCTTGTGGGTCACCCTTCTTTTAGAAAAGATTCATGATGCAGTTGTTTATGAATTTCAAGTCCTCAGACTTGAACTTTGATGAACATAGATAATATACCATATTCATGAAATCCTCCTTAATAAGCAACCAAAATTTCTTAAAAAATTATGGGATACAACCATCAAGGCCCGGGGCCTTCAAAGATTTAATGTTTTTGGCAACCCCAAAGACTTCATCCTCCGTGAACGGTTTTACAAGATCATCGGGGTTATATAGTTTGATGACTAGTTTTGGGTCTAGGTTGAAGGATAGGAATTGGTTAGGTTCGAGCGAGGAATATAGTTGTTGGTGGAATACCATCACAACGCAAAGCAATACTGTCCCATCAGTGTGTATGGTACCCATGTGATATTTGAGGGTGGGGATGTTATTTCTACTCCTTCTAGAGGAAGTGACAATGTAAAGGTACTTCGTGTTTCGATCACCCTCTTGAAGCCACAGATTCTTGGCCCTTTGGTTGATGCAAAGGAAGTTGTCTTCATTTACATGCTCCTATCCCATGTGTAATTGTCATAATTTACATGAAGCTTCGAGGTTTGATCACCATTTGTGAGTAAAGATTCTAAGATACGGATCTCGTTGAGGCGTTTGTTGGAGGATTCACCAAAAGGGAAGATATTCTATCATTTCTACGTAATAATATCATATTTAATCTTTTTATTTTGAGGTGCCAGATATGAAAAGGGTTGAATCCAGTGTAGGGTTTTGACCAAGAATAGGGACGAGATGTTTAAAAGTGGATTTTTCAAACCAAAAGCCTTCCATCTTAAAGGATGGTCAAATTAGTTTCAAGGCAGTGATGGAGGCAAAGATTGATTTGTGGTTTGAAAAATTTTGGGTAAGTCTTGGTCTTTGTTTATAGGGGAGATATCCAACAGGTGAGGGAGATAAGGATATGATCGAGAATCACCCATTTGTTTCAGGAGGTATCGATCTAGGTAAATGAGGCATCTGGTCACGAAGGTCAAAAAATTCAGATTCATTGTACCATTCAACAAACCTTTAAGAGTAGGAGGTTAGGGGACTGGTGGATGGTGATTCACTTGGGTAGTATGTAATATTAAAGCCACTAGCTACAACAAAGGTTTCCTTAAGAGTTGCTGATTTGAGACATTTGGATGAGGAAAGCATCTTTCTCAGCAGTGTAGGAGGGTAGGCCGTAGATGTTGACGAATGATATGTTAGTGCCACTCACAACATGGCAAAGGTTAGTAATAGTAAGGGATTTTATCAGTTGTGCCCCTCCGAGATATCGCAATATCAGTTATGCCCCTATCTTTTTGGTAATATCAGTTGTGCCCCCGACTTCTTGCCAATATTTCACTTGTGCCCCTCAGAGGGGCATAACTGATAAAAGATTTTTATCAGTTATGCCCCTCTGAGGGGCACACGTGAAATATTGGCAAGAAGTCGGGGGCACAACTGATATTACCAAAAAGATAGGGGCATAACTGATATTGCGATATCTCGGAGGGGCACAACTGATAAAAACCCTAATAGTAAACTAGTCAAATTCAGTGCAATCCATGAGACTAAAGATTAGGGGATCCTAACCAGAGAGGATGTCCCAAGATTTGTACACCAAGTTTGAGTGCCATTAGAAGTGGTCTAGAGAAGGGAATCTTTTCTTAGGGTTAATGCCAAGAATCCTGGTTTCTTAAAATATGAATAAGTTCAATTTCATTTTCGTGCTCAAATTTGTAATCCTCGCAACCTTCCATGGGCCACTAAGCCCCTTGATATTCCATGAGAGGATATTAAGATTCATAAGGGGATGGCGAAGATTTCGTGGGTATAGATGCCCCCTGTAATCACACCCGTGAGAGGCAATGCTTAAATTGAAAGAGATTTGTGTCGCCAAACATTATCAATGAATAAGTATTTATGTGCAGAATTGTCAAAAAATAACATTAGGTGAGGGAGTGTTTCCCTTGAAAGTTTGAACATGTTGGCCTAGTGAAGAGGTATGGTTCTAGCTCATACAAAGATGGTGTATGTAACAACAAGGTAAATATAGAAGAAAAAGTCAAATGTGAGGAGGTATCTGATTGAGACAACTCAGTTCCTTATTTGGTGTGGAGGAGTTCAGACCTGTTCCAGGAAGGCTGGTAACTTGACTTTTTGATGGAGCTTTGGATTACAGGGTTGCTCCAGCCTTGGGTACAATGACTAGTGTTGTCTCCTTTCTTTCTTTAGCTTTTTATTGAAGGGAGACATGCATCAGGTTTGAGAACACTACCATCAAATTTTGCTCCCATTCTGTTGAGACAGAGGATGGTGTTCTTAGAGGACTCATGGTCGAGGTTCTTGGTGAAAGTGAGGATCTTGTCTGAGGAGAAGCGATGGCAGGTGGGGAAAGGTAGGGGATCAATATTTGCATTGACCCATGCCAAGTCAAGGCACATATCAGAGGGAGATGGTTCCAATCCTATAATTAGAGGGCATGTTGATGAAGATTCACAGTTCCAAGTGAAGGGAGAGTGTACAACATGGTCATTAGGTTGGAATTTGGAGATTAAGAAGCGATCGGTGGTGTTCTCAGAAGAGGGGCTATCATAATGAGTTAAGATGACCTCCCGATTATTGTTCAGTAGGTGGAAGGAGGCTTTGAAGGCCCCATCAACCATCACAACCTCGATGCTTTGGGTACAACTTGAATCTTGGGAATGTCAATGAGGAGCTTAACCACTGAGTCTTTATCACAATATTTTTTCATGGAGGGGAAATCATATGCGAGGAGCTTCCTGAAGTTCTTAACAAGGTTGTTTAGGATATAGGGGTACCAATAATGTAGCAAAAGCCCAAGAACTGACAATCAGTATGGGTTTGTTTCTTTGATTCTTTTTATGCTGAAAAACTGGGGCCACTGATAAAACCAAATGACGACCTCATCAAGGGAGGTGATAGAGGTGTTAAGGTTTTTGTAGTTTTCCTCATTGGTGACCTCGACAACCAGATCTTCTAGTAATAGTAGATGGTATTTCACCGAACTCATCCATGAGAACACCCTTAGCCCACTTAAGGGTAGGGATGTCTCTGGAGAATTAAGCAATCGCGTACCAGAGAAGCTGACGCTTTGCCAGGTGGTACTTCACACACACCTCGACCTACCATCCTAGGGCAATGATGGTATTGACACGAGAGTTCAAATACCTATAACTGGGAAGGGAGGGGTGATGAATCCGTGATTCATCACACTAAAAGTTGAAAATATAACTTTGTTCCCTAGTAATTAGCTGCATTTCATCATTTATTCTGCATTTTTACCATTCACGCACTAAGAATTAATATCTGCATTTTAGCATGCATATTTGCATTCATAATCATCTTCATATTTTCACCTAAATTCATGCATTTTTAATTAAATCATGCTAATTCCAATTGACATGAAACCAACTTAACTGTGTTCATATCACTAACCTTAATCCGTGAAAAATCCTAAAAAAATGCTAACTTGTACACATGCAAAATAATCTCAAACCCTATTTCAGAAAAGACGGACTAAAATGTTGATATCTTCCTAATACAGTGTCCGATTTCACTCTACTAACTTTGAAAGTAATATACATTCAAATACCTTCAAAACAAGAACAATTTCATAAAAATCAATGCTCATTTGTGAAAGTTGGGTTTTGGGCCTCCTTTGCACATTGTACATTTTCATCGATTTTGACTTCTCATTTCATGTGCATATTTCATCCATTCTAATTATTTTCTCTTTCATTTTTTTAATTTATTCAATTTCTAATAAATCACATAAAAATCAAAATCCAAAAAAATAAAAAAGGAAAAGAAAAAGACCAATTCTGACTTGACCTTATTCACCTAATCAACTTGTACATAATTAACTCCCCTAATTTATTTTGACATAAACTCAACCCATAAAAATCCAATATCATTTGAGTCCATTATATTATTTCATAGCACGTTTGATTTTTTCGCTTGCATTTATATATGATCAGAAAATCAAATAAAAATTTCAAAGCTAAATTTTTTTGGTATTGTATATATAAATTATAACCAAAAAAAATTTATATCTTGCATTTTGCATATCATTTGCACTTAAGTCCTTCATGAACATTGTAGGTCGTATTTAGATCCACAATTTCCATGTAAGGCACTTTTACATCCGAATCCATTTACTATTATTTATGTATTTATCTCTACATTTTTAAGTCATGGTCAACGGTTGGTCAACACCACTTGGCATCCTCGCATTGGTCCACCAATAGCTGGTCAATCCGCCCTCCGCACGTGCCTAGCACATGAGCACCTCTCCTATCCTTTCCACATGCTAGTCACGTGACCCTCTATCATCTTAAGCATGGTCATGTGCCGTGCACGTGACCCCTATCTCTTGCCTCCTCGTCCTGCTCCCCCTTCCCGCCCTGTAGCGTCAACTCCGTTCGATGCGCCTATGCTCCACCATGCATCATCTAGCTCTAATCCTCCCATTTATCCTATCTAATGGCATGGCCCTCCTGGACACCTTCATCTCCATCTCCACGCTGTTACCTATTCCCTCTGTTGACCTCCGATGATCACACAACTTCCAACTAACCCCTAAATCTCCTCCCCGATCATAAAATCCCAACAACCCTCAAGCTGGAACTTCCTCTATCCTATCACCTCTCCGGAGACCCTAACAACCTTTCCCCCCACCACTTGCTCTATCCCTTCATCGCCTAATCCCCCATCGCCCTCTGCCTCTCGATTCCCTATTTAAACCGTCGCCGGTCCTCGAGCCAGATATCCACCATAGGAGATAAACTCCTCCTCTCGCTTCGAGAACAAGATCAATGACAGAGGTTTTGAAGCTTGTCGAGCGATGACAAGGTCGAAGACCATTCAAAGGCGATATCCGAGGAGCTTCTCGGCTCCTTGTTGTAGCCAGTTGTTAGCCGCCAAGATTCTCTGCCTCCTCTGCCCAAATCAAAGCAACAACCACAGGCCAAGCCTAGCCATGACCACCATCTGGAGAAGAAACCTGCAGGTAACTCTCTTTCCTCCTCCTTCTTTCCTTCTTCTTTTCATCCCCCTTTTCTCCTTCCTACCTCCAATCAAGCTTCTCTTTTGATCTTTGCACTCCGCCCCTGTATCTTCACCATCATCCACCCGACAATCGCCGCCTTTCATCGTTCGCTCACCACCACTTCACGCCGCCTACTTGCCGCCACGCCTATATTTCTCACTCGCAAGCATCGTATCAATTCTGCTCTATTTCCACCACCCATCTTCATCACCTCCATCGATGATGAATCTCTTGGTTCTGTAATGAAATCATAGTCCGCTTCAGGTTGTGGTGTATGACTTTCATCAGATATGACTTTAGGCTCGCTGACCATGTCTATTGTAATTCCGTTATCGCTCGAGCTGAATGTGATCTTGCTAGACCTATAGTCTACTACAGCTTCTGCGGTACGCAAGAATGCCGCCCAAGGATAATGGGGGTCTGAAGTAAGAGTGCAGGAGAGTCCATGTCAAGGACCACAAAATCGAGAGGAAACTGCATATCATGCACCTTTACCACAACATCTTCCAACAAACATCGGGATCTTTTGACAGATCGATCTACGAACTGCAGGATCATGCGTGTTTGCTTTAATGGACCCATCCCAAATTCTTGCAGTAATGATGAGGGGAAGAGGTTGATGGAAGAACCGCTGTCAAGGAGAGTTCGTTCGAAGACTTGGTCAGATATCTTGCATCTGATCAAAGGTGCTCCTTTGTCTACCTTCTTCTGCGGGAGATTGCTGATGGCTGCGACCGTGGCCATGGTGAGGACATGCTTCTCTACCTGCCGGCATCTATTGTTGCATGTTGACCGACGCTTGTTTGTACATGCCTCCTTCAACCCTTTCTTCACCGCATGCATATACTCCATGGACTTCATTAATGGCATATCGACAGTCAAATTATTCAGAATATCCACAACTCTGGGATTAGATAATGCACTTTTTTCTTTGCATTTTTTTGGATTTTTCCAATACATCAAGAAAAGGAATATTTACATCGCTAAAATCAAAGGCAGAATTCTTAATTGCACAAAGGTTCTTGTCCACAAATTTTGTACATCCGGATCACAAAAAGGTGCATAAGCTGGAATTGATGATTCTGCTACAGGTGGATAAACAAAAGGTGATGTCTCTGCTCCGTCGGTTGGTGTAGGAGCGGCTGCAACAAGAGGCTCCTCCATGGCTGGCGTGACTTCACATCGAATGTAAACATCTTTTTGTTCTTTTCGAATTTTCTGTTTTTTTGTTATTTTTGTTGGTGGCAGTGGAGATGGATGGCGGATGGCGTGGCTCCTTCTCCTTTTTCTTCCTCATCTGAACCGATAGCTGGCGTGGCTAATGTAGAAGATGATGATTCACCTATCAAAGCTTTATTCTTCCATTTGTTTGCAGTAGATGGAGGCAAAGTCCTACCCTCTTGAGAGAAACATCATTAGATAAAACAAAATCATGGCTATCTGACTCGATAGGCACTGACGGGACATCACATTCTACATGCTCTTTTCTTTAGGGTTTGCTTCGACCTGCGTCGGAATGGGAGTTTTGATGGTGGTCAGGTCGTCAAGTTTCTTTGCCATTTCTTCTAGACCCTTCACAAGTTGGGCCAAGCAGTCACGGGTGAGGTTCACTGGAGTTGCCTCCGAAGGTTCAACATGCAGACCATGTTGTTGCTGACTGTTGGGGGACTAAGGCTGGGACAACTGATGGTGTTGTTGCAGAGGAGGAAGTTGATATTGTTAAAATGGAGGAGGGGGATACTGCTGCTGACCAGCCGCATACTGATGATATGACTGCTAATGACGGTAGTGCGGCTGGAGTTGAAATGATTGTCTCTAGTTACTTGGATACTACGAAGACTGGTGATTCTATAATTGAGGTTGAGGTTTGAAGGACTGTCCAAAATTGAAGGATATGGTTAGATCCTCAAGCGCATCACGGAAGCGTGAGCATCGTATCGAATACGCCGAAGAACGACTAGTCGCACTAGTTGTTCTATGCAGCGGATTTTAAAAAAAAATCATGCGAAGAAACAACATGGTCTAAGAACACTTCTCGGATCGTTTCATCTAAACCACAAACAAGTAATAGGATTACCTCTTGAAGCGTGGTTGCGATCGAGTCTCTAAACGAAGAGACATCCTGTCTCAAGTCCGATCTGACGGAGGAGACGCTTGCGAGAGCGGGGATGAATCGCGTGCTTCTCACAATCCATGTTGATGATTCAAGCGGCGGATCTCCTGATCTTGACATACGAGATCCGACGTCTTCTTCACGAGCGAGGTGCACCGAAGGAGATGGAGATCCACGAGCAAACGATCGGGCAACATAACGAGACGCTGCGGCGATGGATACTCCCTCTAGGGCATCCATGGTGGACGACCATGTGAGAGGGAGAGAGAATAGGCATGTAGAAAGAAAGAGAGAGAGACGTGTTTCAATAGCATAGCCCTTGAGAGCATGGTATGCCTCTCTATTTATAGGGTTTTGGGATCCATGGATCTCAATCCATGGGACATATAAAATCAATGGATGAGATTGATTTATGTCTAATCCAATGGTCAAGATTGTTGTTGGTAAAAACCAACAACTAATAATCTAATTTGAATCAAATATATTTGACACATCAAATATAATTCAATCCTAAATTAGATCAAGCAATTAAGGAGAGATTAGCATGGAGATCACTCCCCTATAAGGAAAGGGGGGTGGAAGGCTACCACATTCCTTGTGGGAATGTGTAGCCGTCCACCATCTCCTTATGGTGGAGGCAATCTCATGCAATATCATGAGATTGCATACCTCCATGGATTTCTCCCATAATCTCCAACAACTTTTGTTGTGATTTATTCTTCAAAAATAATTCATAATTAATTTTGAGAATATTGCAATCTTGCCATTGGAAAATTGTGAATCACATTCACAACCCAAAACAAAATATAATTTACATTTTCAATTAATTACACAACGTGTATCCAATACACATCATTAATTAATTAACAAATATAAATTATAATTAGCTCTCTCTAATACATTATAAATCACATTTATAATATATTATGAATAATATGGATAGTGTTATCCACATTATTCATATCCATGATAATTAAATCACATTTAATCATCTTGGATCTCTATTCTCATGTGCCCAAATAATATGAATCACATTCACATTATTCACATCTTTGATAATCAAATCACATTTAATTATCTAAGATAACTCTCCTTACAATATGAATCAAATTCATATTATTCATGATAATTAAATCACATTTAATTACCATTTTCTCAATGCTCGGATACATATATCAATAATAGAATTATCCATGAACTCTTTCAAAGATAATGCGCTTTCTCCGTGAATACTTGGAGATAAGGACAAGGCGATTGTATTGTTCCACGTATAGTGACTTGGATATTGAGATTACATCTCAAATCCAGATCTCGGACTCCCATAGATGCTTGATTAAATCAAGACTGTAATCCAATCTTCTCATTACATCTGAATCACATTCAGATAAATGTCCAACATTTGGACTAAGATTAGATTACTTATCTATTGAGAGGAGTCACTAAAATCCGACCCGTTCATCACTCCCTAGGAATGGAAGCATCATGGTTATACAACCGTTTATGATCACATCATCCTCAGGTATTCCCAATACCTGTACATCCTGCATACTGGAAGACTCAGAATAAACCTGAAGTATAAGATCAATTTTACACTGTCTACTTCAGAGTTTTATCACTAAGTTTCTAATTCGATCATTGGGAGTCGGTATTGATCATATACTTTCCAAAAGCATATATAATACCTAGATCTTGATCATATACTTTCCAAAAGTATATATCAAACCTACAAATTCAGTCAAGCTTCCAAAGAGAGACGACCGTGCACGGAATTTGATTCTTCCCAGTATCTCATGAGTGAGCTCATTTCTTCCGGTTCAGTACTGAACCTGTATGATCCCTTTGAGAGATCGTATTACTCATATGCCCTTATATGCACACCAGCGCGTCGGTGTATAGACCTTGATTAGGTCATCAACCTATTGGTCTGCCAAATGTACATACTCAGACATATAGTAATACATCTGTCTCTAGTCAGAGGATGTGTGCCTATATCATGACAGCATACGATATAGTACTTTGGTTATCTCGATCTCGTTAAGTCAACTCTTTGACCTAACTAATCTGATACCTCCGAATCTCTATTCCTATGCAGAGGACCTGCATCAAGAGGTCAGTCAGATATCATCCTAAATGAGAAAGGATTGCCATCTCCTACTCAGGCTGGAGATTATCTCTTCACAATCATTTGATGGTGCTTGATGAGTCCTCAATCTAACTCTTTAGATGTTCATCCATGCACCAGCCTCTATGATTCAATATTTGAATCAACAGCTGTATGATCATCAAGATGGCCATGGTACGTAACCCTAATTGTATTAAGGGACCTATTATGCAAATTATTTATTCTTCATTTCAGATCAGGGAATGATATTTGCAATAACAATTATTGCATAATGGCTCACCGTGGGCTCGCATGTCCAACAATCTCCCACTAGCCCAAAGAGCCATTAATGGGCTAATCATTAAACCCACACTCATGTGACAATCATAGGCTACTTAAAAATTAGCTAGGTAAGCTGATCAATCACTCTGTTCTCGAGAGACTATGCCAAGTCTTTTTACGACACTTGTATAACTCCTAGTAACAGTGTTCACATCCAATGCGAATGTTGCATCCTATGCAACCGATACGCAATTTTGTTATAGTGTCCGTGACACTATAGCTCGATAATTATTATAACCAGTATGTCCATAATCCTTATCAGACTACCTTTATTCCTGGATATCTCTATCTCCTAAGGTATCTACAGTTAAGACCCTTATAGATCACTATCTTATAAGACTTTGAGATCATTATCTCTAAGTTTCATCATCTTTGAAGATATTGTTATTACTGCAATCAAGTGTTTAATCACCATAGTAGGATTAGTAACCGTTTATTACTCCCACTACATGGCAGACATTTGGCTTTCGTACACATCCAACATACACCCAGATTCTCGAAACTAATGCACAAGGGCGAGCAGTTTTAGCATTCACATCCTCAACTCTTTGAGGTTCTATTCCTTTAGATAGGTTAGTAACATAACTTGAGGGAAAGAATCCTTTCTTGGAATTTTTCCAAAAATGGAATGTGTCCAAGGTGTATTACTAATGTGACAGTCCCAATACTCTCTTCTCTTTGCTTCTGAACATCTTCAGAACTATGATCTAAGAGATATTCTTGAGATCATATCTCAAGGTATGAAATAGCCAGACTATAAAACACTTATCATCTACATATAGCACGATGAACACAATGGCACTCCCACTAAGCTTCTCATGGTGCATCAAGATACTATCTGAAATCATAACATTTATGAATTCATCAGATCCAATGTTCCAACTACAATAAGCTTATTTGAGTCCATAGATGGGGTTTCTTTAGCTTGCACACCTTGCTTTCCTCAACCATGAAGCCCTGGAGCTACTTCATGTGAATATCCTCAAAGAGATATTCATAAGGGAATACAATCTTGACTCACATCTTGCAGATGCCATAGTCAAGTTGTGTAGCTAGGGTTAGCAATATTCTGATGGGTTAAAGCAAGTCACTGGAGAGCAAGTCTCATCGCAAGCGATGTCTTCTCTTTGGTGTGCAGCTCATGGCTACGAACCGTGCTTTGAAGGTCTCTACCTTCTCATCAGGTTCCCTCTTCTCTTGAAGATCCATTTACACCATAATGGGTCTTACCCATATAGTTGGATCCTCGAGGGTCTATATACAACATTTGTATATGAAGTCTACTTTAGACTTTATTGCTAACATCCATCTTTCCATGATATGATCTTCAGAAGCATCATCACATGGAGTCAAATCATTGTCAGATTCAACTGACACATAGAATCCATCCTCAAACTTATTTGAAGAGGTATTAATGTTTCATCTTTAATTGTCTATTTAGTTTCTGATTTCAAGAGCCTCATTATCTTCTCAAGATTAAATGTGTTCCTTTACTTCATTTTCATCTTGATTCTCAAGAGAGTCATCCTCTAAGAATCACATTCTCATAGATGAGATCCTTTGGAATCTCAAGGTCATAAAGTAGGTATCCAATACCATGCTTTATTTTCCTAATGAAGTAGCACTCTCCAGTGCCAGATTCCAGCTTAATCACATGGAACCTTATTAAAGATATATATAATGTAGTCTTTACGACATATATATATATACCTAGAAACTAAGAGATAATTATGCTAAGATTAATCATTGATCAAATCATGTCACACATGATCAATTGTATCTCCCTACAACTCTATTGAGTTAAGGTTCATTAGGAGGATTGAGATAGGAATGATATTCAAATCTCCATAAGATATTCCTTGAATTCATCTAATAGGTACAAGCTACCTTGGTTAGATCAAATTCATTTCATCTTCCTTCAAACTTTGGTTCTAAACCAAAATTGTGAAATCTTTGAACATTTCAAAGTTTTCTAAGTGAAGAGATGAAATCTCATATCACAAATAATCATCAATAGATATCACATATCCATAATGTTTACTATGATATAGATGATTTACATACATCAATATGTATGAGATCCGGAATACCTTGACATCTTACACCTTTCCCAAAGAAGGGTGTATTGGATATTTTACTTTGAATACAATATTCATATGTATGCAAGTTTTGAAATTTTAGACATTCTAAAGTTTCATCTCTTACTTGTCCATTGATCTCATCAACATACATGTCCAAAACATTATGCCAGATCATTATCAAATGATCTTTATCCTCCCATTGATCTTTAAAGGATTAATTTTCAATATTAGAAATCTTAATGAACCATTCATTAATTTTCTAATTTTGCGGAGTCTGCTAGATGTTAGATTACTATCTGAAATATATCCATCATAACTCTCTATGATAGGTTTATTCCAGAATTCATGTTTATTTCCAACCTTTAGAAATAAATTATGAGTGTATTCTAATATCCAGGTTACAGAGATATTCTCTAAGACTAAGGGCTCCCACTGAAAATATGAAGTCTATTGATCCAATGGAAATTGTTGCAACAATTGCGTCACTTCTAACATGGATGACCATTAAACTTCAAGATCAAATTTCTAATATTCTAATACAGATGCAACCAATTGCAAGTGTCATTAGAAGATTGAGATACAATTATTAGACTTTATCTTATCAAATAAGTAAGTCAATTTCAATGATTACATGTACATTATTCTGATATACTATTAGATTCTTTCTCTAAGGATTTTAGATAGATTTGATAGTCATACTATCAACACATCAACTTATTGCAGTATTGGCATTCATCCAACTCTTTGGATGTCATATGGAAGCCACAAATGTACGGTCAACTCTTTTACTTTCCTTCTTACTTGGGTCCAACCCATGCTTCCACTGCGCTCCCTTTATCTATAAGCAACCATTGCTCAAGACAAAGGATCTCTTATGTTGAAATAAAAAATTTCAATATAAGAGTATTTCAACATTTATACATGCTTCATTCAATTCATAATATTAATATTATGAAGCTTCATGAATGACTAGAGTATAGATAGTAGAATGATGACACTCATCGTATCTACATCCATTTAAACTCTTAAAACCTAGGTTCAGGTAGGTACTCAAACAATTTGAATACATCATCTCCTATAGAGCCACCATTCTTCATAATGCAGAGAACCATGTCATTCACGATTATATGTCGAGAGCATATATGTATGCCAGAACATCTTCTTAGATTTTGTAAGGATTATTTGATAATTACGATCATTATCGACATGTCACTTCAAAAGTACATTCGATGAGATCAAGACTTACAGAGACATACAAACCATAGAGTTTTAGTCCTATTGTCTATTTAGTTATCACTCCTCATTATTTTGAGGAAACTTGCACATTGCAACCACATACATTATGTGTCCAATTGCAAGTACAATATCTGGATCATGGGTCCAATCCATGATATTATACTGGTTATTATTGAGTATGACATTGAGTGGGATTAAAGAAGGATTATCTGAAATAAGAAATTTGCATAAACATATATATATAATTTACTTTGATTTAGGAATTTTTATATCAAAGTTGTCTTGCTATGTCAACAATGAAAGTTCATTCCCATAATAACTGTCAATGTAAGAGATATACTTACCATTATATCTCAAGCAAGATCTGGGATCTCCTTCCTTATCTTTGTTACATCCCAATAATATGAGAACCTGTAACTCGGATAAAAAGAAGCGAGAACATATTCTGCCTTGCAAGTCCAACTTGCATCTCCCAATTAGGTCTTTAACACCCGGGCCCACCACCCCTAAGGTGATGTTGACCCGTCACTAATTGAACCAACCGTCAACATGAATACAACTCGCTATGCGCAATCCAATATCGCCTCAATAATATGAGGACTCGATATTGGGGTCACTACGCATACGTCCTTACTCTTCCGAGAAGCGACGAGCCCGATCCAAATGGATCGTATGCAGGAGCTGTCACTTCGGACATGCATCTCCTACATACAATATCTGGCGACGGAATCCTTCGCCTTGATGGGAGACCATGGATGTCACTTATGTGATCCTCCATCTCTTATTCAAATTTTAATTAATTATCATGAATCATATTCACATAATTAATTCTTCCAAAGGAAATACACATCTATTCATAATAGATTGTTTTTTAATTGGATATAATTAACTTAATCATATTAAATTAATTTCCAATCCAATTCAATCAACAAACTTGATTTTACTTGACTATATGGTATTATCTCAAAATACCCATTAATTCGAATTTTAATAATTAGAAAAATACATCATGATCTCTCAGGCATCATTCGTTCTCTAACCGCTGTCATGGTCAGTACCAACGGGAGTGGGACAGACCGCATCCGGTGCAACCCGCTACCCCAGCGATCCCCGACTAGACACCATATCTGCCTCGGGAAAAAATAATTCCAAGTCAATCACTTTGTACTTGAGATGATCATTGGTTCTTCAACCGAAATTATACCATATAGTAATAATCAAAACATTTTTTATTATAAGAAAATTTGCTAGACAAATTCCCAATCCTATTCAAGAAAGGAGTTTGATGATTGTGTTTCCAAATTATGATATCGATCAAATCTAATCAATTTATTGGTTGAGGCCATGTCAATTGAGGAAATAATCACCATTCAATATTTCTCAAATATTTTCCATAATTATTTCATGAAATTAACAATTAATTTCATTGATTGTCATGGTTCTTGATTAGTAATGTAATTTCAGCAGTGACCCCTACTTACTAAAATTAATATATCTGAATCAATTTAAATCCAAATTAGACAAAATCAATTTTTAAAAATTGCTAATTTGAGTTAGGACATAACCTAAGTGACATTTCACGCATTTTGAGGTGGATCGAAACAGTAATTAACTCATTAATCATGTTGAGATTCACAGTTCCTACAACAGTGAATACATGTTCATTAAAACAACCATATCTCGAGCAAACGGAATCCAAATTACGTAAACTCAGATCCTATGATTTCCTTATTTAATGGGGAACAAAACAAAATTATTATTTTCGTGTTTAAACAATTTAAACAGGGCCTAAAATAATAACTAAACAGAGATGCGAAAATGAAATGCGACAAAAACTTTCGTAACCCTAACGAACCCAAGTCGCCTTCGGTTTATGGATCGTATCCAAAACTTTTGAAGATCCTCAAGCGCATCACGGAAGCGTGATCATCGTATCGAATACGACGAAGAACGACTAGTCACACTAGTTGTTCTATGCAACGAAATTTTTTAAAAAAAATCATGTGACGGAACCACATGGTCCAAGAACACTTCTAGGATTGTTTCGTCTAAACCACAAACAAGTAATAGGATTACCTCTTGAAGCGTGGTTGCAATCGAGTCTCTAAACGAAGAGATCTCATGTCTTAAGTCCGATCGGACAGAGGAGACGCTTACAAGCGCGGGGATGAATCGCGTGCTTCTCGCAATCCATGTTGATGATCCAAGAGGCGGATCTCCTGATCCCAAGATATGAGATCCAACGTCTTCTTCACAAGCGAGGTGCACCAAAGGAGACGGAGATCCACGAGCAAATGATCGGGCAACATAACGACGACGCTGCGGTGATGGAGACTCCCTCTAGGGCATCAATGGTGGACGGCTGATGAATCTACGTTTCATCATCTTTATTCTATCATTTAGGCCTTAAAAACCCTAGTAAATGCGTGTAAATAGGCTTAATTCAGGCTTTTTAGCATTCATGCATCATTGTGTAAATATTGTATAAAATGCAGTTTTTAAAGCCAAAATTATAGAATAAAGAAAAGAAAAGAAAAGAATAAAATATTGCAAATATTTTATGACCCAAAACCCGAGACCTAGGCATCTCGATGACTAGGTCGACAAGAAATAAAGTAGGGGGAGATAAGGGCCGAAATACAATAAAAATACCTTTGTTTTTAATTCATTCTTTATTCATTTTGGGACCTATTTTTGATTCCACTTTTTATACTTCAAATAAAGAAACTTTGTACATGAAAGTTGTAGATAATTAAATAAAGAAAAATACAAAATTGATTTTACTCAAAATGAATACACAGATAAAAAGTTATGGTCTTAATAAAATTCTAGAATCCCAACTTCCCAGACCTGTATCTCCCAAATAAAAATGCGAAATGCGTCAAACTCACTTTAATTGTATATAATTTTAAATAAGCTATTTAATGGCGATGGTTTCGTTTTTTGCGGAGCTACGGTTTAAAAGTTGAGTTTTGGAACCCTTTTGTATACTTGTACATATTAAAATATTCTTTTTATTATTTATTCATTATTTTTATAATTTTATATTTTTATAATTTTGTAAATATTATCTATAATATATTTGTACATTAAAATCATAATAAAAACCTAAATAAAATACAAAATAAAATATGTATATAATACCCATAGGTATAATACCTGTATACAAACCTATATAAACCATACTTATATTTTATTAAGTGTACAAAACACTTCAAAAAAATAAAATAAAAATATTCTTAAGTGTATAAAAATATTTTTTAAATTTATAAAATAATTAACAAAAATAAATAAATTAAATATACAGAATAAAAATAAAATACTTAAATATATATAAAGATACCTATAAAGGGTATAAAAGGCAACTTGTATTTTTATACCTCATAAAAATAAATAAAAATCACTATAAAATAATTTATAAAATAATAAATATTTTTTATTTAATAACCTAAAAATAATAAAATCGTTAACTATTTTAAAATGATTTTATAAAACTTTTTTTCAGGCTTTTTCCTGGTTGGTCCACGTGGACCAATCAGGGGGGCTGGAGAGTTGACCTGCGGTCAACTCTCTGACCCCAGCCTGTTCCTTGTGTCAGATATGGTTTTGTCGCCTTCTTCTCCCATTTTTCTAGGCCATTCCTTTCACCAATAGACTTAGGTCCCTTCATGACTTTTCATCATCGTTGAACCATGATTCACGCCTATAGGTTTTTTTGAGGATTGGGCCGCTGAATCCTCTACTACACCTTGATCTTTGAATCGCGCCCGTCATGCGTTCAAAAAGTCCCCATCCTTTCCCTTTTGATTTTGAACCTCTTTTGACCTTGCCCAAACTCTCCCTCCGAGCTCCCTGGATTGAGGAAGGTGACAGCTACTCTCTGGACTCGCTGCGGCGGAGTTTGGCTAGGTGAAGGGTGGATTCCAACCCTATCTCCGGCCATTGGCTGTGAGGTCCCTATCTCCTCAACCCCGGCCAAGTCGAGGTGCTTTTCCTCTGATTCTTTGCTCTTTGGTTATATGTAGGACTTGGCTTCAACTCTATACTCTTTAATTGCATATTTTCCCAATTAGTTAGCTTAGATTAACATCAAAAACCTTCACCGGAGCTCTTGAGCTCCGTCCACCATTCGCCACTCCATCACTCACCAAACACTCTCAAATAAAGGCCAGATCCCTGTCCCCTTGTGCTGTTGGAATTTTTCTTGTATTTGCAGGATCTGAAGGACCCTTCTGCGGGTCAGAGCCATCTCGCCATCCCCACCCAGGTGGCTGGAGAAGCACGAGCTCCAGGGGCTTGCTTAGCAACCTTTGGACCGATTGGAGACACCTGGAGACGTCCTCGGAGCCGCAATAACATCAGGAGCCCCTTGGCTGGGCCTCAGGCCGGCGGAGGGGGAAACATCACCAAATCGAAGCTCGCATGGAGCCTATTCTTCATCAGTTCCTCCAACGCGCTCCTCGGTCGTTGGATCACGAGCCCCAACCCAGGAATAGCAGGAGCCGTCCGATCAAACGCACCTGGGCCACCCGATCATCGACGACACTTCTAATCTCGGCCACCGAAAACGAAGGGGTATCGGCTACTACGGACGTGACACGTGGATGAGTGGGAGAAATCCCACCGTCCATCGGCCCAGCTGAGGGTATTTTGCATTCCTTCCCTCAGCGAGTTTTGTATTTTAACATTAGGACCAAAACCTTCATATGCAGTTTAAATATTTTGTAAATTTTGCATTTAAACCCTCAGCTTTCTTATAATTACATTCGAGCCCTTCCCAGCGAGGCGCACGTGCGCTTGGCTATTTTGCGGCCAAGGGCCTCGTATTTCATGTATTTCTGAGTAGTCCTAGAACATTCCAGAAACGTTGTAATATTTTGGTGAAATTTCAACTTAGCCCTCCTGTGTTTCAATAATTGCTTTTTAGTCCCTGCCTGTCGCGTGCCCCGTGCACGTGGCTTTGAGAATTTTGCGAAGACACCCTTGGAGTTTTGGCTATTTGTGATTGATCTAGAAGGTTTTTGATTAGTTATAATTTTTGTGGAGAATTTACACTTAGGCCCCTAACTTTCTAGATAATTACATTAATGCCCCTGCTAGGCCTTGTGTTTTTGTATGCTTTCTCCATTTATTGCATTCATATCTAAATTCCTAAAAAATCCACCAAAATCAGTATAAGTTCATGTTTAATTGTAGTTTCATGCCATGTTTTTATTTTGCATATTAATTGCATTTTAATATTTATAAAAAATAATATTGTTTGCATTATAAAATCCATAAAAATTAAAAAAACACATCAGAAAAATCCCAAAATAATTATTTTTGCATATTTTAGTTTGTTTTAACTCCAGACCAAAAATCATAAAAAAATACAAAAGAAAACCCATAAAAATTAGAAAACTCTAAAAATCTTCATAAAAATATTAAAAATCCATAAAAAATATTAAAAATACAAACTATGTTTCCAAATTTTCTCTTTTTTATTGTCTTTAATTTAAAATTAATTTGGGAATTTTTTGTTACTTTTTACTATTTTTCATTCCCATTTTAGTTTCAAATCTTTATTTTATCCACTGTTTTTAGTCTTTTTGACTTTAACAATACCAACAAAATTTCAGAAAAATCTATAAAAATCACAAAAACATTAGAAAAATATAAAAAACCTAAAAACATTTTATTTCCTGATTTTCCTTATTTTTACCTATTTTTATTATTACATTATCTATCTCTTTCCTTATTTTGTATATATACTTTATTTTATCTTTTTAAAGAAAAAGAAAATATAAAAAAATATAAAATATAAAAAGAAAATATGAAATCAGAAAATTTAAAATCAAAATACAAAAATATAAAATTAAAAATTAAATAAAAACTATAAAAATCAAAAACCCACAAAAAATAACATAGATAGACAAATTCTCACATTCACACATTTTGTGCATCACTGCCCTGTTCTACCTGTTTGCTCCCTGTGTTCGACCTCTACACATACTTGCACCTATACACATATTTGTTGCAGAGTTATAATAAATTTTAACTCCGCATATTCACTTTGATTGTCTTATTTGATTGTTGTGGGTTAATTATTGATTGATTGAGGTTTCGTGAGTGGTCGCTCAGCGACATCGTGGTCCCGCCTTGTGTGGACTACTTTAGACCGTCGCCAAATCTCGATTATCAAATGGCGCCGTTGTCGGGGAGCAACAACGCGTAGTTCAGCTTTTTGTTTGTTTTCTGATTGTTTGTCTGTTTCGCGGTTTTTATTTTTGCTTATTTTATTTTCCTTATTTTTGATATATCTGTTGAGCTGTATAACCCCCCTCTCTTGTTGACTTTGTGCGAGGAACCGCGGATCGAGGGAGGCGCTCCACCCTAGGCGCCTACGCACCCACGTGAAGCCGGCGTCAGCCTGCCGACTTAGTATGGAGACTTAGAGAAATTTTGCAGATTTAGCTCTATTTGTTTTCCTGTATTTACTTGTGTAATTTTTGTGAGAGAGAGACCACTATATTTGTAATAATACAAGTACCCCCGAACATTGGACTTTCGAGCCCAATTTCCAAGTGATTGTTCACTTGGGGGCTCACCGTGACTTTTCTCACATTTTCCTTCACATTTTTTTATTTTGTTTCTCGATTTTGGTTTTATTTCTTTTGTGTGATTGAGCCTTAGCCGTAGGATATGCTTGACGATAGTACTAGGTCCAAACACCTTAATATCTTGCATGTACCTATAGTGCGCTTTGGACTTAGTTTAAAACTTCAAACAGTCGCCTCATCATCTTCAAGCCTTCATGCCGCGAGCCCACCCTGCCAAGCGCTGCTCCTGAACTCGAAGTGTTGATAGGAGGAGGGGTGAGCCTAGACCGGACTCCTAGATTGAAGATCGGTGACCGACTTGTGGTGCTTCACGCTAGCAGCTACTCATCTTAGGGCGATTTCATCGGTTGCATTTGCATATAGATAGGTTTCAATTCTGCTAAGCATCCTTGCATGTAGAGTGCTGGAGGCAAGGTTAGCATTTACGCTTTAGCATTTATCATCGTTTTTGCCACTTGCATTGCTTTTCCGACTCTCCCTCTGATTTTGATCACCTAGGTGCTTAAAGGAATTGATTCCCCGATAGGCTCATGCATCTCTCATTAAAAACCCAAAAACAAAAGTGATAACCAATAAAATTGGGACTGCTAATATCACTCGACTCTAAAGGCAACCAAAAAGAAAAATTCTCTTGGGGTGAGTAATACCCTCATTGTCTTCGTTTTTACTTGCTCACACACACCCTAAGGACTAGTGCCCAAATCCCATTTCAGCCCCCTAAGTGTGTGTGCAATCTTTGACTTCTCACCTAACTCTAAAATAGACAAGATAAAAAGACCGCATTTTGCGGTCTCTACCGAGTTGAGTAGGTGAATTGAGGGTTTGTATTATTTTCATTTTTGTTTGTGATTGTTTGTGTATGTTCTAGATCGTCTCTACGCATTTGTGCCTTTTTTCTCACTTCTCTTGACTGGACCATCGTGTTCTCCCGATCATTTTCCTTTTGTTTTCGAGATGGACCCCTGGAGCATTTTTTATCCGGACGTTGTGGATCCTTCGCTCGCTCCAGTCGGTCCACCTCCCTTTTATCATGAGGTCCCTCCTCCTACTTTTTCTGATTTTTGTACATACCTGCCTCAGCCACAGTTTCAGATCTCGGATTTCTACCCACATCCACCTCTACCTTCACATCCACCCGAGTCTAATCTATTGGAGTCACCTTTCATGGAGTCCACCCTTGAGCACTTGACCCAGATGATGGATCATATGAGACAAAGGATTGACAATCTCACTAGTACAAATAAGAGCGACCATGATACTCCACCATTTGATGATATGGGTTCACTCGAGGATTTCCATGAGAGCTTGCAATCGCCAAAAATACAAAAAAATGAGAAAAATTTAAAAATACAAAAAGATTTCAGGAGACACATGATCGAGTCAGACTGTGAGGAGAGGTACCAATTGCCAGAACCTTTGACCACACAGCCTTTCACACCCAGTCCCACCTTTGACCTCGAGGATGCCGCTGTACAGAATGCTCTTGGCATGCCTCGTGTATATGCTGATTCCGACCATCTCCCTTGTATGGAGGAGGTCCAAAAATTAAAAAAATTATTGACCGAACCCGAAGTGGTGGACACCATTCATGAGATTATCCGTGCCCCACTTCAGCAGGCCATGACTGATTTGTCTGCTCCTCTTCCCAAGAAGAGAAAGCGGAGGAGCAGATCTGAGCGTCATATCTTGACCATGGCCACTGCCCACGCCATCACACACTATCCCATTCCCAGAAAGAAGAACACTGCTACCCCTTTCATCACTTGCACCATCTCCGACTATACTTGTGATCACACTCTCCTGGACGGCGGTGCATCTATTAGCATATTGCCCTTCTCGCTGGTACAGTCTCTTCACTTAGGGCCTCTAAAGAAAACCAGGATGATCGTACAGTTTGCTGATGGATCAATAAAGAGGTCGAAGGGTATCCTTGAAAACGCCGTCATCTCGATTCAGGGCATGAGATACCATGTTGACTTTGTCGTTTTGCCCATGGAGACCTCCACAGGGGAGCACTCTCCAATCATCCTGGGACGACCATTCCTCGCATCTGCGAAGGTCGTTATTGACTATGGATCAGGAGAGATCCGCTTCCGTCCTGCTGACGAGAGCGAAGTGTTGATCACCGCACCTACCGCTGACCAGAGACCTGCACCTAATGCACCTTCACCTGTCTCGGCTGAACCCGAGGACTATGATCTATATGAGGATATCAGAGAGACTTTCTTTATGACTGATGATGCGACCTAAGAATTCCTCTCCAAGGAGGAAGGCTCGGAAAGCATAGACCTTGGCGTTTCTGCTTCCTGTGATTGGCGATGTATTGATGACATCCGCGGGATTTAAACGATTGATACCATTGAACGGAGGGAAAATTTAGAGACTAGACAGGACGGACGTGATTTGACTACTTCCACTGATGGGTCCGCTCCTGTCCATATAGATACTGATGAGACTAAGGCCGAATTTGATCTGATAGCTTTTATTCGGGAATTCGGGCCTTTTGATGAGAAAGATGATCCGGTTGAGATTATAGAGGACGAATAGAGTTCGTCTACTTCCACTGATGAGTTCGTTCCTTTTGGTTTTAACCTAGACGAGACCTCGCAGGACGACTCTGAGTACACTACTTCGATGATGATGAGTTCGTCCCATTTCACTTTGATATCAGCGAGATCCCCAAGGCCAGACCTGATCACACTTCTTCCACTCACCAGTCTGTGCCTTCACACCCTAGGGCCCCTGAGGATCTTCACCCCATCGATCCTGATCGGTTTGTGTCATCTGAGGACCCCGATGTCGACCTGCACCACACCAGATCTATTCCTCAGCGGTCCCGCAAGAAGGTTCGCTTTCAACCTTCTTGATCATGTGTAGATCCATCTCTGTTGTATATTCATTTGTTTTCCTCTGTCTATCTCCCGTATCACTCTTCCACCCATTCTCGTGTTTGCCTTCTTAGGACGTACTTTGTCCTAAGTATAGGGGGGTGGACGAGCCGAGTGTTCATTCCTCATTCGGTTTCATTACTCCTGTTGTTGCCTATACTCAGGGCTTCTTTTACCCTAAGTATAGGGGGAGTGATGCGTACGTCCTTCTCTATCTTCTACCATCGTCTGATCTCTTTTCTTCTTTTCTTCTTTTCCTTTTCTATCTTCTTTTTGTATCAAAAAGGTGTCGCCCCTTGTAGACAGTCTTCTATACTTAGGATGTACTTTGTCCTAAGTATAGGGGGTGTGCACCCCGAGTTTCTCCATTCTTTTCGATCCTCTCCATTGTCTCCTCTTTCTGTCTATACTTAGGGATATCTTACCCTAAGTATAGGGGGAGACAACCTGAGTACGATCGGTTCATTCCCACCCTTGACCCTCCCTGCTTTGTGTACAGTCTGCTATACTTAGGATTATTTGATCCTAAGTATAGGGTGGACGATCAACTTCTCATTCGTTCATTCATTTCTTATTGCGTTTATTCTTTAGATTTTTCTATACTCAGTATGAGTTATGTCTTCTCTTTTCTCTCTGGTCTATGAGGACATAGCTCAAGCTAAGTATAGGGGGGTCGTATATACTACGTATATACTTTAGCCATAACTCGTACTTTCGTATTTTCTTAATAATATGGCTAATAATTCTTTAAAATTCAGTAAAACCCTTAATAAAAAGATGTTATTATTCCTCGAATTCTTTTTGTATGTACTGATTAATATATCAGGTGAAAATGTTTTTTGCAAAATGTTTGAAAAATAGTTTAAAAATCCTTGTGAAAATATTTTGAAAACTATTTGGAAAACATTTTGTTACATGTTTTCAACCTTTGTAAAATATTTTGGTTTGTAAAGTTTACTTTCTTTGTGTGAAATAAAATGTTCAAAAAATGATTTGCAAATGGTTTGAAAAATGGTTGCAAAAATATTTGAAAAATCTATCTACACTATTTGAAAACCTTTGCAAAATGATTTTTAAATGCGTGTACATGTTTGTAAAATGTTTGTAAAAATTATTTTGGACTATAGTTTTCTAAATCGTTTGAAAAACTTGTGTCAAATAAGTTTGAGGAATATATACATCACACCAAAATCCATTATATACATACTTATAAAATTGAGCACTTACCCCTAAAATCTACTTCTTGTAAATATAAGAAGCATCCCCGTGTAAAGACTTTTCACCTAGTTTTTATCCAAAATAAAATACCAAAAACATTTGCAAAATTAAAATACCAAAAACATTTGCAAAATTAAAATCCAAAAACATTTGAAAAATCTTTTTGAAAAAAAATACAAAAAATGCATATGCATCATCATCTTTTCAAAAATCCATAAAAAGTTCAAAATCTTGAAAATTGCATCACAAAAATATTTTCTGCATTCTTCATAGCATTTGCGTAGCATTAGCATTTTTCGGATTGAGTTTGATAGTTGAACAAGGCAAAGTAAAATCCGGAGATTGGAGCTTGATTGGACCTTAAAATCTACCTAATAACATGAACCTTATAGGAAATGGGTTTGAGGTACTTTAGGTCTAGTTGACTTAATTCTTTGAGGATCACGAGACTTGGTTCAATGGATTCTTGACTGCCTAAGTAGAGTATTTCGGAGAACACACACGACTCTTGTTGATAATGACCTAACTTGGACACCTGCACCTTTTACATGGCTCAACTCAGTTGGGGTGGTGAGGGGATTGGATTTGCCGGTATGAGACGCACACAAGTGGAAACACTTGTCCTCCTCTAGGGAGGGACGTGCACCCCAACCCGTCCAGTGATGAGGAGTTCTAAAGACAGGAGAGTGTTGGTTGCAATAAAGCTTCAAAAGAGGGATAGTCTACTGGCTCAAGAGGAAAAACTCCTTATGTAAATGCTGCTGTAAATAGTATTTCAAAAAAAAAGGGACAGGCCTGTACAAAAATAAATGCCTGCAAAGTATGTACAAATGTTGTAAAGTCAATAAGCAAGCTTGAGTTCCAAAGTCAAATCATGTGATCCTGCAGCTGAATGACTTGACTACACTGGTCTTGCATCCTCGGATAGGTAGCTACACTGGCTACCGTCCATTCTTCTCTTCACCCCTCCTCTTCAGCTGGTTGCCACTTGAACTTAGAAGGGAATACCTCGCTCCTCGAGGAAGGAGTCATTGGATTGGGGAATCATTGGGTTGTCATGCTGGAGAAGTCAGTCTCTTTGTCATTCTAGTTGGGGAGAGCCACTATCACTTACACTGTACAAGTCCGATTCATAGTCGTAAGGGTTTGCATATGAATTGAGATATTTCTGACTTGGCTATTGAGGAGACTTGAACAAAGTTTTGGGATTCTCAGGGACTGTTGGATTTTAAATCAGGTTCTCATTTAGGTTCCGCCCCCACTAAAATTCCAAAGGTCCGATTTAAGCTCCAAACTTTGATTTTGTGAAGACAAGTTTGATCATTAAATTTAATCCACATTTCTTCTTTTTCTTTTCTTTGTTTTTCTTTTCTCTACTTATTGCATAAGTGTTTGCTAGGGACTAGCAAAGGCAAGTATAGCGGGATGATGAATCTACGTTTCATCATCTTTATTCTATCATTTTGGCCTTAAAAACCTTAGTAAATGCGTGCAAATAGGCATAATTCAGGCTTTTTAGCATTCATGCATCATTGTGTAAATATTGTATAAAATGTGGTTTTTAAAGACAAAATTATAGAATAAAGAAAAGAAAAGAAAAAGAATAAAATATTGTAAATATTTTATGACCTGAAACCCCGAGACCTAGGCATCTCGATGACTAGGTCGACAAGAAATAAAGTAGAGGGAGATAAGGGCCGAAATACAATAAAAATACCTTTGTTTTTAATTCATTCTTTATTCATTTTAGGACCTATTTTTTATTCCACTTTTTATACTTCAAATAAAGAAACTTTTTACATGAAAGTTGTAGATAATTAAATAAAGAAAAATACAAAATTGATTTCACTCAAAAATAATACACAGATTAAAAAGTTATGGTCTTAATAAAATTCCAGAATCTCAACTTCCCAGACCTGTATCTCCCAAATAAAAATGCGAAATGCGTCAAACTCACCTTTAATTGTAAATAATTTAAAATAAGCTATTTAATGGCGGTGGTTTCGTATTTTGCGGAGCTACGGTTTAAAAGTTGAGTTTTGGAACCCTTTTGTATACTTGTACGAATTAAAATATTCTTTTTATTATTTATTCATTATTTTTATATTTTTATATTTTTATAATTTTGTAAATATTATTTATAATATATTTGTATATTAAAATTAGAAAAAAAACCTAAATAAAATACAAAATAAAATTTGTATATAATACACATAGGTATAATACCTGTATACATACCTATATAAACCATACTTATATTTTATTAAGTGTACACAACACTTCAGAAAAATAAAATAAAAATATACTTAAGTGTATAAAAATACTTTATAACTTATAAAATAATAAACAAAAATAAATAAATTAAATATACAAAATAAAAATAAAATACTTAAATATATAGATAAAGATACCTATAAAGGGTATAAAAGGCAACTTGTATTTTTATACCTCATAAAAATAAATAAAAATCAATATAAAATAATTTATAAAATAATAAACATTTTTTATTTAATAACCTAAAAATAATAAAATCGTTAACTAATTTAAAATGATTTTATAAAACTTTTTTTCAGGCTTTTTCCTGGTTGGTCCACATGGACCAACCAGGGGGGTTGGAGAGTTGACCTGCGGTCAACTCTCTGACCCCATCCTGTTCCTTCTGTCAGATATGGTTTTGTCGCCTTCTTCTCCCATTTTTCTAGGCCATTCCTTTCACCAATGGACTTAGGTCCCTTCATGACTTTTCATCACTGGTGAACCATGATTCACGCCTATAGGTTTTTTCGAGGATTGGGCCGCTGAATCCTCTGCTACACCTTGATCTTTGAGCCATGCCCGTCATGCGTTCAAAAACTCCCCATCCTTCCCCTTTTGATATTGAACCTCTTTTGACCTTGCCCAAACTCTCTCTCCGAGCTCCCTGGATTGAGGAAGGTGACAACTACTCTCCGGACTCGCTGCGGTGGAGTTTGGCTAGGTGAAGGGTGGATTCCAACCCTAACTCCGGCCATTGGCCGTGAGGTCCCTATCTCATCAGCCCCGGCCGAGTCGAGGTGCTTTTCCTCTGATTCTTTGCTCTTTGGTTATCTGTAGGACTTGGCTTCAACTCTATACTCTTTAATTGCATATTTTCCCGATTAGTTAGCTTAGATTAACATCGAAAACCTTCACCGGAGCTCTTGAGCTCCGGCCACCATTCGCCACTCCACCACTCGCCAAACACTCGCTAATAAAGGCCAGATCCCTGTCCCCTTGTGTTGTTGGAACTTTTCTTGTATTTACAGGATCTGAAGGACCCTTCTGCGGGCCAGAAGCATGTCACCATCCCGACCCAGGTGGCTGGAGAAGCACGAGCTCCAGAGGCTTGCTCAGCAACCCTTGGATCGATTGGAGCCACCTGGAGACGTCGCCGGAGCCTCAGCAACGTCAGGAGCCCCTTGGTTGGGCCTCAGGCCGGCGGAGGGGGAAGCATCACCGAATCGAAGCTCGCTTGGAGCATGTTCTTCACCAGTTCCTCCAACACGCTCCTCGGCCGTTGGATCACGAGCCCCAGCCCAGGCATAGCAAGAGCCGTCCGATCAAACGCACTAGGGCTGTCCGATCATCGATGATGCATCTAATCTCGGCCACCGAAAACGAAGGGGTATCGGCTCCTGTGGACGCGACATGTGGATGAGTGGGAGAAATCCCACCGTCCATCGGCCCAGCTGAGGGTATTTTGCATTCATTCCCCCAGCGAGTTTTGTATTTTAATATTAGGACCAAAAGCTTCATATGCAGTTTAAATATTTTGTAAATTTTGCGTTTAGACCCTCAGCTTTCTTATGATTGCAGTCGAGCCCTTCCCAACAAGGCGCACGTGCACGAGCACGTGAGCTTGGCTATTTTGCGGCCAAGGGCCTGGTATTTCATGTATTTCTGAGTAGTCCTAGAACATTCCACAAGCGTTGTAATATTTTGGTGAAATTTCAACTTAGCCCTCCTGTGTTTCATTAATTGCTTTTTAGTTCCTGCCTGTCACGTGCCCCGTGCACGTGGCTTTGGGAATTTTGCGAAGACACCCTTGGAGTTTTGGCTATTTGTGATTGATCCAGAAGGTTTTCTATTAGTTATAATTTTTGTGGAGAATTTACACTTAGGCCCCTGACTTTCTGCATAATTACATTAATGCCCCTGTCAGGCTTGTGTTTTTGTACGCTTTCTCCATTTATTGCACGCATATCTAAATTCTTAAAAAATCCACAAAAATCAGTATAAGTTCCTGTTTAATTGTAGTTTTACGTCATGTTTTTATTTTGCATATTAATTGCATTTTAATATTTTTAAAAAATAAAAAAAAGCATTTTCAACACTGTTTGCATTATAAAATCCATAAAAAATATAAAAACACATCAGAAAAATCCCAAAAAAATATATTTTGCATATTTTAGTTTGTTTTAACTCTAGACCAAAAATCATAAAAAATACAAAAGAAAACCAATAAAAATTAGATAACTCTAAAAATCTTCATAAAAATATTAAAAATCCATAAAAAATCTTAAAAATACAAACTATGTTTCCAAATTTTCTCTTTTTTATTGTCTTTAATTTAAAATTAATTTGGGAAATTTGTTACTGTTTACTATTTTTCATTCCCATTTTAGTTTCAGATCTTTATTTCATCCGATGTTTTTAGTCTTTTTGACTTGAAAAATACCAAAAAAAATTCAAAAAAATCTATAAAAATCACAAAAACATTAGAAAAATATAAAAAACCTAAAAACATTTTATTTCCTGATTTTCCTTATTTTTACCTATTTTTATTAGTACATTATCTATCTCTTTCCTTATTTTGTATATATACTTTATTTTATCTTTTTAAAGAAAAAGAAAATAAAAATATAAAATATAAAAAGAAAATATAAAACCAGAAAACTAAAAATCAAAATACAAAAATATAAAATTAAAAATTAAATAAAAAATATAAAATCAAAAACCCACAAAAAAATAACATAGATAGACAGATTCTCACATTCACACATTTTGTGCATCACTGCCCCGTTCTACCTGTCTGCTCCCTGTGTTCGACCTCTACACATACTTGCACCTATACACATCTTTGTTGTAGAGTTATAATAAATTTTAACTCCGCACATTCACTTTGATTGTCTTATTTGATTGTTGTGGGTTAATTGTTGATTGATTGAGGTTTCGTGAACGGTCGCTCAACGACATCGTGGTCCCACCTTGTGTGGACTACTTTAGACCCTCGCCAAATATCGATTATCAACGGCCATGTAAGAGGAAGAGAGAGTAGGCATGTAGAGAGAAAGAGAGAGAGAGAGATGTGTTTCAATAGCATAGCCCTTGAGAGCATGGTATGCCTCTCTATTTATAGGGTTTTGGGATCCATGGATCTCAATCCATGGGACATATAAAATCAATGGATGAGATTGATTGATTTATGTCTAATCCAATGGTCATGATTGTTGTTGGTAAAAACCAACAACTAATAATCTAATTTAAATCAAATATATTTGACACATCAAATATAATTCAATCCTAAATTAGATCAAGCAAATTAAGGAGAGATTAGAATGGAGATCACTCCCCATAAGGAAAAGGGGGGGACGGCTACCACATTCCTTGTGGGAATGTGTAGCCGTCCACCATCTCCTTATGATGGAGGCAATCTCATGCAATATCATGAGATTGCATATCTCCATGGATTTCTCCCATAATCTCCAACAACTTTTCTTGTGATTTATTCTTAAAAAATAATTCATAATTAATTTTGAGAATATTGCAATCTTGTCATTGGAAAATTGTGAATCACATTCACAACCCAAAACAAAATATAATTTACATTTTCAATTAATTACACAATGTGTATCCAATACACATCATTAATTAATTAACAAATATAAATTATAATTAGCTCTCTCTAATATATTATAAATCACATTTATAATATATTATGAATAATATGGATAATGCTATCCACATTATTCATATCCATGATAATTAAATCACATTTAATCATCTTGGATCTCTATTCTCATGTGCCCAAATAATATGAATCACATTCACATTATTCACATCTTTGATATCAAATCACATTTAATTATCTAAGATAACTCTCCTTATAATATGAATCAAATTCATATTATTCATGATAATTAAATCACATTTAATTATCCATTTTCTCAATGCTCGGATACATATATCAACAATAGAATTATCCATGAACTCTTTCAAGGATAATGCGCTTTCTCCGCGAATACTTGGAGATAAGGACATGGCGATTGTATTGTTCCACGTATAGTGACTTGGATATTGGGATTACATCTCAAATCCAGGTCTCGAGCCTCCCATAGATGCTTGATTAAATGAAGACCGTAAATCCAATATTCTCATTACATCTGAATCACATTCAGATCAATGTCCAACATTTGGACTAAGATTAGATTACTTATCTACTGAGAGGAGTTACTAAAATCCAGACCCGTTTCATCACTCCCTAGGAATGGAAGCGTCATGGTTATACAACCGTTTATGATCACATCACCCTCAGGTATTTCCAATACCTGTACATCCTGCATACTGGAAGACTCAAAATAAACCTGAAGTATAAGATCAATTTGACACTGTCTACTTCAGAGTTTATCATTAAGTTTCTCATTCGATCATTGGTGTCAGTATCAATTATATACTTTCCAAAAGCATATATCATACCTAGATCTTGATCATATACTTTCCAAAAGTATATATCAAACCTATAAATTCAGTCAAGCTTCCAAAGCGAGACGACCGTGCACGGAATTTGATTCTTCCCAATATCTCATGAGTGAGCTCATGTCTTCCGGTTCAGTGCTGAACCTGTATAATCCCTTTGAGAGATGGTATTACTCATATGCCCTTATATGCACATCAGGGCGCCGGTGTATAGACCTTGATTAGGTCATTGATGAATACTCATTCATCACTCTTTATTCTTATATTTTAGCTACAAAAACCTTTGCAAATACATGTAAATATGTGTAAATAGGAATAATTACCAAAAACATGCATTGTGTAAAAATCTATAATTAGCATGTTTTTGTGCAAAAATAAAAGAATAAAGATTAAAAAGAAAAAGAGGGAAATATTTAGAATAAATATTGAGCAACCTAACCCAAGGGAGGGCTCAGCATGGGCCTGACCGCATAAAAGCCAAAGTAGAGGGAGATAGGGGCTCATGAGTGTAAATATTTGTGTAATTAAAATAAAATTATTTTCCTCACCAAAAATATGCTTGTAAGTACTTGTATATATTTATAAAATATAAAAACAAAAGAAAAAGTTAAAAATCAAAAAGAATTAAAATACCTCTTTCATCATGTACATAAACCACTTCTATGTATTTATCTAACCTTGTAAATAAATAAAAATTAATTTCCAAACTTTTTGTAAATATTCTATGTTATATATTGTATATAAATAAAATAAAAACAATTAAAACAAAAGCAAAATAAAAATAGTAAAATTAAAAATACAAAAATACATTGTACATATACCATGTACATAGATGTACATATATATTTATTTTACTTATGTACATAAATAATAAAAATAAAATAAAAATACCTTTTTATTCCTTGTTTTATACTATAAATAAATAAAATATAAAATAGGAATAAAATTGCATAAAAATAATAATTAAAAATAAAAAAAAATCAAAAACCCTAATAGTGTACATATACCTATATATTACATACTATGTATATACCTTATTTTTATTTCCAAAAATTAATTAAAAATCACTAAAAAATAGAAAAAAAATAAAATAAAAAATATTTTGTGTTTTGAGTTTTTGCAAATTCGGCCCCTAGCTACCCTTATTTTTCACTTCAAGATCCAGCCACGTGGCCGATTTCCATTGGGTCCTGGGGATGTTGACCGCCCGGTCAACTACCCCCCCAGGACCACCTTCTGCGGATGTAAGCGCCCGACCCGATTTCTCAGAATTTTACCCGCTTGATCCGACACCCATTTCCCTAAACCCCGGGTCCGAATCACCGGAGCCGCATCCTCGGGATCCGCGCGCTCCAGAGCTTGCCCGGACCTATCTTTCTCAGACCCCTAGACGTATATAGCTGCAGCTCCGCCACTCGATTGCTCCATCTTTGGTCCCTTGTCTCCACCCCCAGTGAGCTCCAGAGTGCCCGCAAGAGTGACAGCTTGCGTCCCGACCTGTCGAAGCGAGGAGAGGGAGCTTGGCCATCGATCCGGCGAGCCCAGCCGCCGCAGCTCCGCCACCCACATGAGCTCCGAGCCTCGGAGCGAGACGATCCTTGAGGCGACGACCAGGAGCATCAGCAGCTCCTCCCCAGTCTCTCCGACCACCCAGGTAACCCCTTAGGCTTCCCATTTCCTTTAATTTCCGTTTACGCCCAAATCGCGCCGCCGCCGCATATCTTCGATTCCGACCATCCCTTCACTCCGCTCGATCATCGGAACCGACCATCGCCTTCGCCATCTCCCCGCGCACCTTCTTCACCCCTCCAGCCAACCCAGCTCGCACAGGAGCTGGGAGTCGAGCTCTTCCGTCCACCACCCTCGCCGGAGCTCGCCGCTTTGACCCACCGTTCACCCCCACTTCGCCTAACCGGGTCGAGGCAGTTTGCCCTCGACCCGCGAGTCTCCTGAGCTATTTTGCAGGTGCTACCGAGCCTATCTGAGGGCTTCGGTCATTCAGGCCAGGAGGCCCAGCTCCGCCGACCTCGCCCGAGCTCCTCGGAGCTCGGCTCGATCATCGGAGCATCGCAGCAGACGCAGGAGCACTCCAGCTTTCTTCTCCGACCATCAGAGTGCTCCAAGGAGGAGCATAGCGCATGCTCGAGCCCGGCGAGTCTTGCCGGGCACCTGTTCTTCCAGCATCCTCCATCGCCGTCGGATCAGCCTCCTGCTCCAGGCGCCGTCCGGACCGTTCGTTCCTGGAGCCCCCTTTGACGTCAGATCTGAGGAGTCTGATCCCAGCCGTTAGATCGACACGTGGCTCGGCCGTTACCGTTGGATCATCCCGAGTACACCAGCGCTGGAGTGCCACCTGCCCTCGACCGCTCGATCAGCCACGTGGCAGCCATCCAGCCCCTCCGCATAATAAAGGGTAATTTACCCTTAGGCCCCATCTTTATTTTTATTTCGTTGTAGTCCTGTAAATATTAAAGTCAGTTGTTTAGTTTTAGGGCTATTTGCATATTGGACCCTATGCTTTTCTTTATTTGCATTTATACCCCTGCCAGTTGTGGACACGTGCATCGACACATGATATTTTGGTTTATTTGCAAGAAGAGACCCCTGTAGTTCTGGATGTTATTGAATGAATGAAATCTTTTACTTATTTGCATTTATACCCCTGTGCGTGATTTATTTCCACGTGCGTTATATTTTGGGTGTTTTGCAGATAAGCCCTGGACTTTTGGTACTTGTTACCAATAAGTCCTCGGGACTTATTTTTATCACATTTGGGTCCCTGAGTGCCCCAGGCACGCGCGTGGAGCGTGTTTTGCTGGGTATTTTGCACAAGACCCCCCAGAACTTTGGGTATTTGCACTTTGGTCCCTGTGCACAGTACCCTCTCTTAATTTTTGAATAAAATAGCAAATCACCTCCAAATCCAACGAGAATTGGAAACATGGCTCTTGCCATGATGTAAAATTTTTGTGGATTTTTGAGGACATTTTTGATTTCATTTGATATTTTTAAAAATTCAAAAATCTTCATTTTCCCTACTGTCTAACTTGAAAAATAAAAAAAAAATATCAAAACTCATTTAAAAATTCTATAAAAATTACCCACTGTTTGTCTTGCTTAGTTTGATTTTCTAGCCAATTTTGGCTATTTTTCATTACTGAAAATCACTAAAAACTTAAAAACAATCAAAAACCTATAAAAATTCTAGTAAATAAATTAAAAATCCAAAAACAATAAAATTGGTGCCTAAATTTTTCTTGTTTCATCTTCTTTATAGGAAAATTACCTTCAGGCCATTTTGAGGCTCTTAGATATTTTATCTAGGGCTTTTTGGCTCGCCTAGACAGTACCCACTGTTTGTTTCACTTTTTGATTTTTAGAAAATTAGATAAACATCAGAAAATTCTCAAAAATTCACCAAAAACACTAAAAAATATAAAATACATAAAAATATTTTTGTTTGAATTTTTGGTTGATTTTTAGTGCCTTAAATAAATTGTTGAAGTGTGTTTTTCTTTGTTTTTCTTATTTTCTCAATCCATTAAAAATCCAAAAAAATATAAAAATATTTAAAAAACCACTAAAAATATTTTGTTCTTTTTTATTCCTTTTTACTACTTTGTAGGCCGTAAGGCCAATCCGTGCTCCTTGAGTTCGACCCTGGGTGCTATACCAGGTTAATCCAATAGCAGGACCGCTATTTTGGTTTTATCTGATTTTATTGATATTAGTGGTTCATTTTTCTTGATTGAGCCGACTTGATCGCGTGGGTCGCAACGACCACTTTAGCACCTATACCCTAGCCTTCAGGTCGCTCATCAGAATGGCGCCGTTGCCGGGGAGCACAGCTTAGTAGTTTTCTTTTTCTTTTCGTTTTTATTTTCGCGGCTTTTCGCGGCTCTTTCGGAGCTCGCGGCTTTTTTGCGGCTTTTGTCTATATTTTATTTTTGTTTTATTTTGTTTTATTTTCTTTTATTTTTGTCTTTGTTTTATTTTGAGTGTTTATTTTATTTTATTTTGCATTTTTGCATATATACCCTCTTTTTCTTTCATTTATTTTTCTTCTTATTATCTGGTTATTTTTATTGGTTTGACCATTCTTCTCTTTCTTGCGAGGGCCCGAGGACCGAGGCGGCTGATCTCGAGAAGCCGACGCAACCGCGGGATTTGTAGGTGGCTCCTTTCTTTGCGGAGCCGCAGGAGAGAGTGAGAGAGAGTTGAGTGGGAGAGGATTTTTCTTTTTATCTCATTATTATTGTAATAATACAGGGACACTCAGACTGGACATTTGTGGACTTTCGACTTATCAGGTCTGTTTCGCCGAGCACCGGTGTGCTCGGGGGACCCTTAGGATTTTTGCGGCTTTTTATGCAGTTTTGGTTTTCTTTTATTTTCTTACTGCCTTTTCCGATGTTTACGCAGTTTTTGCTCGAGCCCCTATACTTAGGAATTTCTCTTGCTTGTGCTGTAATTAGTAGGGTCCCCACACCTAACTGCTTGCCTGTTCCTATAGAACGCTAATTGGACTCACTAATAATCAATTAATAAAAATAACCGACTCATCTCCTTCATAACCTACGTGCCGCAGCCCGTCCTATAAAGCGCTTTCTCCTACCCCCGATTTGTCGGACAGAGGAGGGACGGGCCAAGACCGGAGCCTTTGGCTTGGAGGTCGGTGACCGGTTAGACGGTTCTTGCGATAGAAATTGCTCGTCTAGGACTCGGCTTTCCCGTTGCATCATATAGGTAGTTTATTTTCAGTCTTTAAATTCTGCGCGGATCACTTGCATGTAGAGTGCTGGAGACAAGGTACGCATTTCTGACTCAGCATGCATCATTGATTTCATCGCGCATCGGCTTTTTCGTCTTCTCCCCCCTGTTTTGGATCAAATAACCAGGAGAACCGAAAAATTCGTTAGGCCTTTTATTTTGATTTGAAAAAAAAATATTAAAAGGAAAAACCATAAAATTGGGACTGGTTAACTCTATTGATCTTAAAATATGCTCACCCTAAAAATTTTGTCTTGGGGAGAGCAACCCCCTCATTGTATGGTTTGGATGCGCGAGAGAGTGACCCGCACCCTAGGTAGAGCCCTCCGGTGCTAGTCCCGACTGATTACCGACTCTTCCGTGCGGGCCAGTCGGTTGGGGTAGCATCGGGTATCCTAACAGGTTACGTAAGCGCTCTGATATTTTGTGTGTTCACCTAATAAAACCGACAAGATAATTTGACCGAACTTTCACGGTCTTCAGCTAGCGTTGCGTTGGTGAACCGGGGGTTTGTTTTGTGATCATAGTTTCTCCAGATCTCATCCGCTCTACTCGCCAGATCAAGATGATGGGTCGACGCTCTCTTAGGCAGCCTCTAGCTGCACCGCTTTCGGGCACGTCCACCCAGTCATCTAGGTTGGCCCGCGAGAGCCAAGACCAGCTCTCCGAGCCCGAGTACGAATCCGCCCTGTTCCCCCTCGACCCCCTTTCTTTCGGACCTGAGAGACATGAGCCCGAGGAGAGATTGATAGATTTGACAGCACCTGAGTTGGGCTCGTTTGATTTTGCAGCAGACGACATGGCCGGCAGTTCTGAGGATCGTTCCCGTCAGCCTGAGCACTTCGTATTGGACCAGGGAGCGATCAACTCCACCCTCATCGCCTCGTTAGAGACCGTTCTGCAGCAGCTGAGGGATCAGGGAGCATTTATGCTCGACATGAGGAGAGAGATGGAGCAGATGCGAGCAGAGAGAGCAGAGCGAGAGCAGAGGAGAGAGGGACCGAGGATCCCAGATGATGCGGATGCAGCAGCCGCAGCAGCCGCCGCAGCAGCGGCAGCCGCCGCGGGAGCGACCGGAGGACCACCGAGACCGATGCGGGAGTTACACAACCCCGGATCGACGCTGACGCACCACCGGGTAGTACTTCCAGCGATCGTAGGGGACTTCAAGTTCCCCCCGAACACTTTGCAGCTACTCCCCTGCTTCCACGGACTCGCTACAGAGGAGCCCCATCTCCACCTCCAGGAGTTTTTGATGATATGCAGCACTGTCCACGACCGTCAGGTGGACCAGGACACGATCAGGATGATCGCCTTCCCCTTCTCCTTAGCTGACAGAGCAGCCACCTGGATGAAGCATTTGGGGAGGTTTGTTTACACCTGGGAGCAGCTCCGCACCGAGTACTTGAACAAGTACTATCCACTCGGGCGGACGAATGCAGTGAGGGCCCTGATCAGCAACTTCTCCAAGCTCCCCAACGAGCAGTTTCACGAGGCATGGGAGAGGTTCTGAGAGCTCACAGACAGATGCCCGCACCACGACATTTCCAAGCCGAACCTAGTTCAGAGCTTCTTCAGCGGGTTGACATCAGAGCTCCAGGGTCTGGTGAACGCTTCTTGCGGCAGGTCCTACTTCGCCAAGGACCACGACCAGGTCTGGGCCATTTACGAGGAGATGGCCGAGAATTACATGGTGATGTCCCAGACCCGGTTGTATACGCAGAGACCCCAGCAGCAGCCAGGACACGTGCAGTACCAGCGGATAGCACGGGTCGATGCAGGTCCATCCAGTTCGTCCGCAGTCACAGCAGCATAGGCAGAGTCATCCGTTGCGGACATGGGTATCATCAGCGAGAAGTTGGACCGCATGGAGCTGATTGAGAAGAAGCAGTGCCAGAGAATCACGCAGATGGAGCAGATGGCGCAGACTCTGAGCGACATGAAGACCCAGCTCATGTGCCTCCAGGAGGCACAGACGGCTTCACAGCCCCGTCTTCAGTCGCGAGGTGACTCCGGCAGCAGCAGCAGCTCGTCCCAACGCTCCAGCTCCCTACAGCAGCCTAGACAGGTTCATCTTGTACATGCGGAGCCGTACCAGCAGCCGCAGCCCACCTACCAGTCCCCACCATCTCCAGACATGCAGATGGTGGTCTACCAGCCGGATCAGCCTCTGGCAGTACTCCCGCCAACCCCCTATGATGCAGAGCCGTTGATGGATGTCAACGGGATTTGGTATGACCGCCCCCAGCCTGGGATCCGATGAGACCATCCCGGATTCAGGTGGGGGAGTGGAGGTACCCAGCCCCAGCAGCAGCCAGCCGGTCAGGGAGGGCAGTACGCCCAGCAGAGAGATCACCAGCCACAGCAACAGCCCCCAGCATATCAGTCACACCAGCCTTCGTCCTTGGGTCCTCGTCCCTATCAGCAGCAGGGACAGTCTTGGAGACGTGAGCAGCAGGCTCACCCAGCATACCAGCAGCATCCCTCCTCCTACCCCTCTCAGCAGCACCACCAGCAGTTCCAGCAGCCTCAGCACTAGAGAGGCTACCCGTCGGGCTCCCATGAGAGCCCTGCCTTGGATGACATCGCCCGCCTCCTCACGGATCAGCAGGCTACATTCAAGCGGGAGATGGACGAGTTCTGCAAGGAGATGCGGGACCTTGTGATAGGGAAGGCCGCGATTCCTGCACAGATCGAGCCAAATCCGAACAACTTCAAGAGGAAGTCTGAGCAGGTAGTACACACTGAGCTTGCCACTCCTAGTGACCCATTTGATCATATGTCTTCGGATCTATTTGATGCTGATTTTATTACACTTAGGAGCGGTAGAGCACCAGCAGGCGGCGCCTCATCTGAGCGACGACGCGAGGATCCACCTAGGGCGCCAGATGAGGAGGAGGAGAGCGGTACTGATGCCGCACACGATGATGACGGTGGTACTGACGCCACCAAGGATGCTGATTCTACCGGCGGTACTGAGGCCGCCGCTTCACCAGTGCGAGGAGGTGGTACTGACGCCACCAGCATAGCCGAGCCAGCCAGCGGTACTGAGGCCGCGAGACGTCCAGTTGCAGAGCCAGCCAGAGGTGGTACTGAGGCCACCAGTGTTCATTTTGATAGAGATGTTGTCTTTCCTCGTGTTGATGTATCTCAGAACTCTATTGTGAATAAAGGAAAAGGTTTAGCTTCTTCTGGTCCCACTGTGGTGAGTGATGTATGTGTGGATCCGGCCGTCGAGCCGTCTAGGCCTTTTCCTAGTCCTTCATCTGCGAAGGACCTTGTGATCCCCTTCCCTAGAGCCCTTCAGATGGGGAAGGGGAAGAAAAAAGAAAAAGACCCAAAAAAGAGAGAGCAGGAGGAATTCAGCCAGAGCATGATCGACAGATTTCACATCCAGCTGACCCTCCAGGAGGCTTTGCAGCACATCCCCCTTCTCCAGCGATCTTTGAGAGATAGAACCACAGTCAGGAGGAGGAGGAGGAACCACACTTCAGAGATTCATGTGCTGACGAAAGCCACGTGTTTTGCAATCCAGAACCGTCTGCCAGCCAAGAGGCCAGATTCAGGGGCACCGTATGTCAGATGCCAGATTAGTGAGCAGAGGTTCGACCGTACTTTATTAGATAGCGGATCGTCGATCAACCTTCTTCTGGCAGCCCTTCTCGACCGCTTCGAGTTGGGCACTCTTAGACAGAGCAGGACAGTCCTTCAGTTTGCTGATCGATCTGTCAAGAGGCCGAAGGGGTTGTTGCGAGACGTTATCGTCACGATTCAGGGCCTGAAATTCCCCGTGGACTTCGTAGTGTTGGACATGGAGATCTCTGATTCAGTGACCGATACCCCCATCATCCTTGGTCGTCCGTTCTTGGCCACAGCCAAGGCGGTGACTGATCATGACAGCGGAAAGGTGTACTTTCGCGTCAAGGGCGAGAGTATACAAATAGAGACGGTCGAGGACTATAGAGCCAGAGAGAGCACGCTCAGAGGCTAGCACAGATTCAGAGCAGCTGACAGACGCAGAGCCAGACATCCACCAGGACTGTGATTTTGTGATCACAGACGACGAGGCAACATGGGCAGATCCTGCAGCACAGGCCTTCCTCTCATTTTCAGATACAGCTGATGCCGAGATGATAGCAGAGGAGAGTCTGGAGAGCACAACCCTGGTTCAGGATACTACAGAGGCAGCAGAGCCGGTCCTTGATCGTGACACGATTATCAGTTATGGTGGTGTTGAGGCCACCTTGTGTGATGGTGGTACTGATGCCACCGTATTTGATGCAGATCCCTCGGATTCAGAGTCTGATTGGGCAGATTGTGATGATCAGATGCCAGACTTGAGTCCACTTGAGCCGACAGATGAGGAGGAGGCAGATGCAGAGCAGATCAGAGACAGCACAGTTGAGCAGCCTTCTCCAGATCCAGTTTGCGAGAGTTTGCTTTCTTTCTCCCAGGCAGATCTGGCAGACTTAGCAGCATTCACTCATTTCCTTCCGCAGCCAGATTTGCCAGCACCTAGCCTTCCAGAGCTGAAGCCGCTCCCTACTTCGCTGAAGTATCGGTTCCTTGCGGGCGAGCCAGAGATGTACCCAGTCATCATCCCCGCCGATCTGACTGGGGAGCAAGAATCCCGTTTGATGGGGGTTCTTGAAAAGAACCGCAAGGCAATCGGATGGAGCGTAGCAGATCTCCATGGGATTAATCCATCGGTGTGCTCCCACCATATCTATCTCGAGGAGGGGGCGAAGCCGTCGCGTGAGTTCCAGCGGCGGCTAAACCCCAACCTGAGAGAGGTCGTGATGAAGGAAATATCAAAATGGTGGAGTGCAGATTTTATTTATCCCATTTCTGACTCCAAGTGGGTCAGCCCCTTGCATGTGGTGCCCAAGAAAACGGGCATCACGACTGTGATCAGTGAGTCGAGAGAGGAGATTGCTACACGGGTACCCACCTCTTGGAGGGTCTGTGTTGACTACAGCAGACTCAACCAGGCCACCGAGAAGGATCATTTCCCCCTGCCTTTTATTGACCAGATCATTGAGAGACTGGAGGGAAGAGCCATTATTGCTTCCTGGATGGGTACTCGGGCTACAACCAGGTGGCCATCGCTCCTGAAGATCAGGAGAAGACCACCTTTACCTGTCCCTTCGGCACATATGCTTTTCGACGCATGCCATTTGGGCTATGCAATGCCCCTGTGACTTTTCAGAGGTGCATGCTGTCGATCTTTTCGGACATGGTAGGGGAGTGTTTAGAGGTCTTCATGGACGATTTCTCGGTTTACGGCGACGGATTTGAATCCTGTCTTGATTGCCTAGACCGAGTACTCCAGCGATGTATTGAGTACCATTTGGTGCTATCTTGGGAGAAGAGTCACTTCATGGTGACTCAAGGGACGGTGCTTGGCCACATCATCTCCAACAGGGGCATGGAGGTGGATCCGACCAAGGTTGATGTCATTAGGAAACTCGCACCGCCGTCCAATTTGAGGCAGCTACGGTCATTCCTGGGGCATGTTGGATTTTATAGGAGATTCATTCAGGATTTCAGCAGGATTGCCCGGCCGTTGACTGACCTCTTGATGAAAGACACCAAGTTCCTTGTCGATGACAAGTGTCTTTCGTCCTTCGCGACTCTCCAGCAGTGCGTGATTGAGGCTCCTGTCCTCCAGCCGCCTGATTGGTCTCTCCCATTCGAGATCATGACGGATGCCTCCGATTTTGTCGTGGGGGCAGTGCTGGGACAGAGGAGGGAAGGAGTCCCCTTTGCTATCCACTACGCTAGACGCACATTGGATTCCGCCCAGCGGAATTACACAGTCACAGAGAAGGAGATGCTAGCCGTAGTATTTGCCCTGGATAAGTTCAGATCGTATATCATCGGATCTAGAGTGACTTTGTACACAGATCACACTGCCATCAGGTACCTCATGGCAAAGAAGGATGCCAAGGCCAGATTGACTAGATGGATCCTTCTACTCCAGGAGTTTGACATCGAGATCAAGGATAAGCCTGGAGTCAAGAATGTGGTGGCGGATCATCTCTCCCGTTTAGAGCAGCCTGAGGAGTCTGAACAGATTGACCCCATTCGAGATACCTTCCCAGATGAGGCGATCCTTGCTATTGCCTCACTCCCATGGTACGTCGATATTGTGAACTTTCTCGTTGCTGGGAAAGTCCCACAAGATTGGCCCAGGCAGAGGCTTGAGACCTTCCTTGCGAAGGCCAAGTCTTACCACTGGGAGGATCCCATCCTTTACCACGAAGGAGGGGATAGCGTCTGGCGTCGGTGTATTCCTCAGGAGGAACACCATAGCGTCCTCACTTACTGCCACAAGCTTGAGGCAGGAGGACATCATTCTGGGAGGAGAACGACACAGAAAGTGCTCCAATCCGGCTTGTGGTGGCCTACTCTCTTCAAGGACTCAGATGAGTTCGTGAAGAGGTGTACTGACTATCAGAGGATGGGCACTTGTGGACAGCGTGATATGATGCCGATGCAACCCATTCACTTCTGTGAGGTTTTTGATGCATGGGGCATCGATTTCATGGGTCCATTTCCTAAGAGTCAGGGATTCGAGTGCATTCTGTTGGCCGTTGATTATGTTAGTCGTTGGGTGGAGGCCATCCCCACCCGAGCCGCTGATGCGAGGACAGTTTGCAGATTTTTGAGGAAGCACATCATCACGCGGTTCGGGGTTCCACGAGTTCTGATTTCTGATGGGGGATCTCACTTCATCAATGACCAGGTGAAGGCACTTGCTAGCGAGTTCGGCATAGACCATCGTGTTGCTACACCTTACCATCCACAGACGAATGGTCTAGCCGAGGTGTCGAATAGGGAGATCAAGACTATATTGCAGAAAGTCGTCTGCCCTGACCGAAAGGATTGGTCACAGCTTTTGGACTCGGTCTTGTGGGCATATAGGACGTCTTTCAAGACACCATTGGGCACATCTCCCTTTCGCCTCGTATATGGCAAGCCGTGCCATTTACCTGTTGAGCTGAGGCACAAGTCACTTTGGGCAGTCACAGATATTCTTATGGATCCAGATGGTATGGGAGACCAGAGGAGGTCAGAGTTAGCAGCCCTGGAGGAGCTTAGAGATACAACATTCTCAAACAACTTACATTATAAGGAGAAAGTGAAGGAGTGGCATGATTCTCATATCAGCCACAAGCATTTTGAGATTGGACAGAGAGTATGGCTGTTTGATGCGAGGCTACGTCTATTTCCAGGGAAGCTACAGAGCAAATGGAAGGGACCCTACTTGGTCAGGAAGGTACACAACAACGGTAGCATTGATATATCTGAGTTGTCTTCTGAGAGTACCTTTCGAGTGAACGGCCAGCGGCTCAAGCCATTTCTAGATCATGAGCCGCGGGTCGCTGATCTTGCCCCTATTCATTTTGCGTGAGATGTGGTCTTTGACTCACATCTAATGCATCTCATGCCTGAGTTTCACTGATCTTCTGCCTTGTATAGATCCAGATGTCCATATCACTACATTCTTTAGTCCCACATCCCTTTCTTCATCTTGTGATTATGCTATACTTAGGGTGTACTTTACCCTAAGTATAGGGGGGATGTGAGACCTTTTTGGGTATTTCTTTTGTTTCTGTCTACCCCTGTTTTTGCTGCCTATACTTAGGGATATTTCACCCTAAGTATGGGGGGGGGGGTAGACCCTGTACATTCTTCACTCGGTTTTCCCTTAGTATGCAGCCTGCTATACTTAGGATTATTTAATCCTAAGTATAGGGGGAAGACCTGAGACCCTCCTGACTTTTCATTCTTCGTCTTTGTATATAACCCTTCTTTTCACTTCCCTATACCTAGCACGAGTTATGTCTTCTTCATCGCTCTTGACTCTGAGGACATCGTTCGAGCTAAGTATAGGGGGTGTGTATATATTTCATATATACTTTAGCCATAACTCGTACTTTGTGTGAGTGTGTTAATAAATAAAATGGCTAAAAATCACAAAAATTAAAAATTTTCATGTACATAAACTTCTTTTGTTTGCACATAAATAGCTAGTGTACAAATTATTTTTGTAAAAATGATTTCAAAAATATTTTGTGTAAAGTTTGTGTAAATACTTTCTTATCAAAATTATGTATATAGTACAAAATTTTTCCAAAATGTTTTGAAAAATCAAAAGTTTGCAGAAGTCTTGTGTAAATGTGTGTAAATATCTTTTTGCAAAACTTGCACTTCATGCATCATCCCTTCATGATTTCAAAACATTTTTCAAAACTTTTGCATGATTGTAAACTTTGTGTAAATAAGCATCTTTTGTACATATGTATATAGTTTTTCTGGATGATAGTTGACATTTAAACTAGCCTGGAATCAAATTGAGAAATGGAGCTTGATTAAGATCTTAATCCACCTAACTTCTAAGAGGAACCTTATAGGGCTTAGGTTTAAGGCTTTTCAGGTTCATGGTGACTTAATTCTTTGAGTCCACTAGGCTATGATCACATGTCATCTCAATGAGCCTAAGTAGAGCACTTAACAACAACACATGACTCATATAGATTATGGCTTTACTTGGACACCAGCACTATGCACCGATCTCTCTACGGATGAAGTGGTGAGGAGGCAGTCTTCCTTGACTTGGGTAGTACTTCTTGGCGGAACCTCTCTTCTTCTTTTAGTGAAGGAAGTGCGTCTCAACTTGGTCTGGTTGCCATGAGGTCTAACGACGGGAGTTGTGGGTTGCAATAAAGCTTCAAAAGAGGGATAGTCTACTGGCTCAAGAGGAAAAACTCCTTGTATATATGCTTCACATGTATATGTTGTACAGATGCAATTGAAAAAAAATGTGCAAAAAGAAAATAACTCCAAAAAGTGGTGGGTCTGATAGAAAATGATAATCCCACCGGAGTATGTATATAGAGTGCAATAAGCAAAGCTTGGTTTCATGTTCCACCTGTTGTAGCTTGCAGCAGGGAGACTTGGCTACACTGGTCAAGCTCCCAAGGGTACTTGGCTACACTGGCCTTGACCCATTCTCTTCTTCCCCCTCTTCTTGAGCCGGTTGAACTTGAACTTAGAAGGGAATACCCCGCTCCTCGAGGAAAGAGTGGCCAGATTGAGGTCATAGAGTTACCTTGTTGGGGAGGGTTGTCAAGTTGCCATTTCTGAGGTGAAGAGCTTAGACCTCACTTTCACAGGACAAGAAAAGATTCATGGTCTTCAGGGTTTGTGATTGATGACTTGTTCTGATCTGGAGCATTGAGGAGTCTTGGTTATAGATTAGTGGAACTTAGAGGCTGTTGAGTTTTAGACTTAAGTCTAAATAAGGTTCCGACACATTAATAATCCAAAGATCTGATCGAGCTCCATACCCCAATTTAATGAAGGCAAGTTTAATAATCAACCTTGATCCATGTACATCCTCTTTTTCTTTTTCTTTCTTTCTTTTTCACTTCTTTTTCAAATAAGTGTTTGCTAAGGGACTAGCAAAGTTAAGTATAGGGGGGTGATGAATACTCATTCATCACTCTTTATTCTTATATTTTAGCTACAAAAACCTTTGCAAATACATGTAGATATGTGTAAATAGGAATAATTACCAAAAGCATGCATTGTGTAAAAATCTATAATTAGCATGTTTTTGTGCAAAAATAAAAGAATAAAGATTAAAAAGAAAAAGAGGGAAATATTTAGAATAAATATTGAGCAACCTAACCCAAGGGAGGGCTCGGCATGGGCCTGACCGCATAAAAGCCAAAGTAGAGGGAGATAGGGGCTCATGAGTGTAAATATTTGTGTAATTAAAATAAAATTATTTTCCTCACCAAAAATATGCTTGTAAATACTTGAATATATTTATAAAATATAAAAACAAAAGAAAAAGTTAAAAATCAAAAAGAATTAAAATACCTCTTTCATCATGTACATAAACCACTTCTATGTATTTATCTAACCTTGTAAATAAATAAAAATTAATTTCCAAACTTTTTGTAAATATTCTATGTTATATATTGTAAATAAATAAAATAAAAACAATTAAAACAAAAGCAAAATAAAAATAGTAAAATTAAAAATACAAAAATACATTGTACATATACCATGTACACATATGTACATATATATTTATTTTACTTATGTACATAAATAATAAAAATAAAATAAAAATACCTTTTTATTCCTTGTTTTATACTATAAATAAATAAAATATAAAATAGGAATAAAATGCATAAAACTAATAATTAAAAATCAAAAAAAAAATCAAAAACCCTAATAGTGTACATATGCCTATATATTACATACTATGTATATACCTTATTTTTATTTCCAAAAATTAATTAAAAATCACTAAAAAATAGAAAAAAATAAAATAAAAATATTTTGTGTTTTGAGTTTTTGCAAATTCGGCCCCTAGCTACCCTTATTTTTCACTTCAAGATCCAGCCACGTGGCCGATTTCCATTGGGTCCTGGGGATGTTGACCGCCCGGTCAACTACCCCCCCCAGGACCACCTTCTGTGGATGTAAGCGCCCGACCCGATTTCTCAGAATTTTACCCGCTTGATCCGACACCCATTTCCCTAAACCCCGGGTCCGAATCCTTAACCTCTCATCCGACATCCTCGCCGGAGCTGCATCCTCGGGATCCGCGCGCTCCAGAGCTTGCTCGGACCTATCTTTCTCGGCCCCTAGACGTATATAGTTGCAGCTCCGCCACTCGATTGCTCCATCTTTGGTCCCTTGTCTCCACCCCCAGTGAGCTCCAGAGCGCCCGCAAGAGTGACAGCTTGCGTCCCGACCTGTCGAAGCGAGGAGAGGGGGCTTGGCCATCGATCCGGTTAGCCCAGCCGCCGCAGCTCCGCCACCCGCGTGAGCTCCGAGCCTCGGAGCGAGACGATCCTTGAGGCGACGACCAGGAGCATCAGCAGCTCCTCCCCAGTCTCTCCGACCACCTAGGTAACCCCTTAGGCTTCCCGTTTCCTTTAATTTCCGTTTACGCCCAAATCGCGCCGCCGCCGCATATCTTCGATTCTGACCATCCCTTCACTCCGCTCGATCATCGGAACCGACCATCGCCTTCGCCATCTCCCCGCGCACCTTCTTCACCCCTCCAGCCAACCCAGCTCGCACAGGAGCTGGGAGTCGAGCTCTTCCGTCCACCACCCTCGCCGGAGCTCGCCGCTTCGACCCACCGTCCACCCCCACTTCGCCTAACCGGGTCGAGGCAGTTTGCCCTCGACCCGCGAGTCTCCTGAGCTATTTTGCAGGTGCTACCGAGCCTATCTGAGGGCTTCGGTCATTCAGGCCAGGAGGCCCAGCTCCGCCGACCTCGCCCAAGCTCCTCGGAGCTCGGCTCGATCATCGGAGCATCGCAGCAGACGCAGGAGCACTCCAGCTTTCTTCTCCGACCATCAGAGTGCTCCAAAGAGGAGCATAGCGCACGCCCGAGCCCGGCGAGTCTCGCCGGGCACCTGTTCTTCCAGCATCCTCCATCGCCGTCGGATCAGCCTCCTGCTCCAGGCGCCATCCAGACCGTTCGTTCCTGGAGCCCCCTTTGACGTCAGATCTGAGGAGTCTGATCCCAGCCGTTAGATCGACACGTGGCTCGGCCGTTACCGTTGGATCAACCCGAGGACACCAGCGCTGGAGTGCCACCTACCCTCGACCGCTCGATCAGCCACGTGGCAGCCATCCAGCCCCTCCGCATAATAAAGGGTAATTTACCCTTAGGCCCCGTCTTTATTTTTATTTCGTTTCAGTTGTTTAGTTTTAGGGCTATTTGCATATTGGACCCTGTGCTTTACTTTATTTGCATTTATACCCCTACCAGTTGTGGACACGCGCATCGACACGTGATATTTTGGTTTATTTGCAATAAGAGACCCCTGTAGTTCTGGATGTTATTGAATGAATGAAATCTTTTACTTATTTGCATTTATACCCCTGTGCGTGATTTATTTCCACATGTGCGTTATATTTTGGGTGTTTTGCAGATAAGCCCCTGGACTTTTGGTACTTGTTACCAATAAGTCCTCGGGACTTATTTTTATCACATTTAAGTCCCTGAGTGCCCCAGGCATGCGCGTGGCGCGTGTTTTGCTGGGTATTTTGCACCAGACCCCCCAGAACTTTGGGTATTTGCACTTTGGTCCCTGTGCACAGTACCCTCTCTTTATTTTTGAATAAAATAGCAAATCACCTCCAAATCCAACGAAAATTGGACACATGGCTCCTGCCATGATGTAAAAGTTTTGTGGATTTTTGAGGACATTTTTGATTTCATTTGATATTTTTAAAAATTCAAAAATCTTCATTTTTGCTACTCTCTAACTTGAAAAATCACAAAAAAATATCAAAACTCTTTTAAAAATTCTATATAAATTATCCACTGTTTGTCTTGCTTAGTTTGATTTTCTAGACAATTTTGGCTATTTTTCATTACTGAAAATCACTAAAAACTTAAAAACAATTAAAAACCTATAAAAATTCTAGTAAATAAATTAAAAATCCAAAAACAATAAAATTGGTGCTTAAATTTTCCTTGTTTCATCTTCTTTACAGGAAAATTACCTCCAGGCCATTTTGAGGCTCTTAGATATTTTATCTAGGGCTTTTGGGCTCGGCTGGACAGTACCCACTGTTTGTTTCACTTTTTGATTTTTAGAAAATTAGATAAACATCAGAAAATTCTCAAAAATTCACCAAAAACACTAAAAAATATAAAATACATAAAAATATTTTTGTTTGAATTTTTGGTTGATTTTTAGTGCCTTAAATAAATTTTTGAAGTGTGTTTTCTTTGTTTTTCTTATTTTCTCAATCCATTAAAAATCCAAAAAAAATAAAATTTTTTAAAAAACCACTAAAAATATTTTGTTCTTTTATTTTATTCCTTTTTACTACTTCGTAGGCCGTAAGGCCAATCCGTGCTCCTTGAGTTCGACCCTGGGTGCTATACCAGGTTAATCAAATAGCAGGACCGCTATTTTGGTTTTATCTGATTTTATTGATATTAGTGGTTCATTTTTCTTGATTGAGCCGACTTGATCGCGTGGGTCGCAACGACCACTTTAGCACCTATACCCTAGCCTTCAGGTCGCTCATTAGTCATCAACCTATTGGTCTGCCAAATGTACATACTCAGACATATAGTAACACATCTGTCTTTGGTCAGAGGATGTGTGCCTATATCATGACAGCATACAATATAGAACTTTGGTTATCTCGATCTCATTAAGTCAACTCTTTGACCTAACTAATCTGACACCTCCGAATCTCTATTCCTATGCAGAGGACCTGCATCAAGAGGTCAGTCAGATATCAGCCTAACTGAGAAAGGATTGCCATCTCCTACTCAGGCTGGAGATCATCCTTTAACAATCATTTGATGGTGCTTGATGAGTCCTCAATCTAACTCTTTAGATGTTCATCCAAGCACCAGCCTCTATGATTCAATATTTGAATCAATAGCTGTATGATCATCAAGATGGCCATGGTACATAACCGTAGTTGTACTAAGGGACCTATTATGCAAATTATTTATTTTTCATTTCAGATCAGGGAATGATATTTGCAATAATAATTATTGCATAATGGCTCGTCGTGGGCTCGCATGTCCAACAAAAATGACCAACCTGAGGTTGGTGGTAAGGCCGATTAACCTGTGACTGACCCTGGTGTTGCCCCACATGACGGGTCAGCTGTGCATCATTGGTCCAAACACCGTTGACTTCCAGAATCAATGGTGGAGGCAGAAATGCTAGATCCGAAGGGGAAGGGAAGTCTGGCTGGTAAACCACCATCTGCTGCTGTGGCAGGCCCTACTCGGGCACCTACACATAGTTTACGTGATGGATTGCCGGTGGCTACTGACTCGGCTAAGGCTGATGAGGTGGTGATGACTTGTCTTTCTTCTCACCAGGAGTCTCTAACGATGGTGTTGCCGACTGAACAACGTTGTTGGTTCTAACCAGTAGCTCCAACGGCTTGGTGATCAAGTGCAACTTATCCAAGCTTTGAGTCATTTGTTTGATCACAACGAGCTTCTCGAGATCTTGTGACCGCTTCTCAATAATGTCAACCTTTGAAAGCTGGCCCCCGATGATACTGAGGTTGGAGATCTCATCTTTCTTTGCCTCTCGGGTTGTTGCCATGTGCACTAGCTTCTGAAGGACCTGTGGCTGTCTTTGATATGCACGTGATGAAGAGAGGGCAGCCTCTCCTTTGGCCATTTCTTCGAAAATTTTCCATACCGCATCTTCATCCTTGTTGAAATGAGATCCTCCACATGCAGCGTCTACTAGCCTTTGGATCTCGACATTCAAGCCCCCAAAAAAGTGCTGGACCAGGTTGGTCTTCGATATCTCATGATGGGGGAACTTCTCCTGCAGGTCTATGAATCGCTCCCAGGATTCATGGATAGTTTCATGGGCGGCCTGGGAGAAGTTGCTAATCTTGGCTCGCATCTGGTTGAGTTGACTGAGAGGGTAGAATTTGTGGAGGAATGTAGATTTAAGTTCCTCCTAAGTCATCACAACCTTCCCCAAATGACTGACCCAGTAAAGGGCCTTGTCTTGCAATCAGAAGGGGGACACCATCATCTTCACCACATCCAATGGAACGTTGGGTAGTGGGTAGTTAGGTAGATGCATGCGAGCTGCTGCAGGTGAATGTACGACTCCTCATTGGTGTTCCCGTGAAATGATGGTAGAAGAGCAAGAAACTGGGGCTTGAGCTCGAAGTGAGCATGTACCGCTGGAATGAGGATCCACTCGGTCATCTGGATGTCTCCAGGATTGTATGTCTCCTTTAGTATGGGTTTCTACCTCCGAGTTCAGGTTCTTCTTCGTCATGGTCACCACGGGGCCTGTCTCCTCCTCTTCCTCCTCTTGCTTGGTCTGTTCTTGAGATCATTCAGAATGTCCTAAAATGCGGTTTGGATGAGAGTCTACTCTGTCAATTGCTACTTTATGGCCTGTACAGAATCCGATAATTAAGAGTTGACTTGGTTCTCATCGGCTCCCTGACCCGACTCCGTCTATGGAGGCTGTTGTCCTTTCCCTTTTCCCCGAGGTGCCATTTCTGGGTCTGAGTCAGAGGAGATGAATTCTGTATTGGGATCTAGGACTGGGGTTGGCTTCTATATGAAATGTGAAAGAATCCCAATGAAACCACTTGTAGTTGAATCCCAACAGTCAAGATGAATCTAAGATTAGGGCCAATCCCAGATTTTATGAATGGAGAAAAGATGTAGACTGAAATTAAATCCCATTCACAACGGAGGATGTGGGACAAGAGTCGTCTCAGTTTATTGGGTGGTTTAAGGAGATAAAGAGGATGAGGAGTCTGGAGATTGGCCCGCAGGGTCGAGGCCAGGTTCTCGTGAATCACCTCGAATTATTAACGATGTCGAGTATATGGAATCGATGTAGACATTGGCGTAGCCCTGACTAAACCAACCATGGATCACCATCGTGGAGCAAAAAGAGATCGATGCAGGAGGAAGATACGGTGGTCAATGAGGAGTAAAAAGGAGTGCAAAATAGTAGCAAGGCTCGAATTGAGCGGGGAGCAAAGAGGAAGACACATATGAAAAAATTTACGCAAGAGTGCAGAACTTGATCTTTGAACCTTAATCTAGATCCATACAAACACAATACAAAATTGGGTTCAGCAACTCACACCATGTAAAGCCATGAAGGATCAGCTATTTATGATCTTTTCATTTTTAGAATTGTTATTTCAGGCATATCTTTTAACAAGTGTTTAGCACTCTAACCCTATAGGAGAGAGTACTACTAGAAAAGTATCACATACATGTCATCCTCCATTGCAACCTATACTCCGCACTTTTTGAGGTCCTTGTAACACTTCTTAGATCCCTACTCAACCAAATAATAGAGAGAGGAAGCTGATAAGAGAAACCACTACTTCGATCCTCGTTCGCAACAGAATCACCTGTGAGTGTGTAAGGACCTACTCGAATGTAAACCGATGAGACTGATACACCAATGAGGGCGTGGCCTAAGATCAGTACTTCAAACCATGTCGATGTTCTACACAAGTGAGAACACCATCATTGACAAGGCCCTACTCGATCACATACGATAGAAGCGCTATTACTTCGAAAATCCAGGCGATACACAAGGTAGTTACAGACAAGATTTTTGGCTCTAATCCTTAGTGGATCGTGCCTCGCTCTTGGGAGGGGTTTTGGTCCCCTCCTAAGGTACCTGAAAACAATGAGGGCTTTTTGAACCCAAGACAATGATAGTCCATTACAAATTTTAATTAAGGTCAACATTTATTTAGCAGTCCCCTTGTTTTAGTGTTTGGGTTTTCACTTTTTTGGATCTTTTTGCATACAAGAACCTAACATTCTTGTAGATTTTCATGTAAGTCCTTAGGTGCTCAAAATCAGAAGGAGATAGCGAAAAAGCAGTGCAAGTCGATTCGATGATGGAAATCTCACCATTGAATCTAATGATGCATGCTGATTTAGATGATCTGCAGTGCTTCCTAGCTCTCTCCATGCGGTATGCAAAACAGAATTTTTAAACCTAACTATATGATGGTGTGCAATCGACAAAATCACGCTAAATAATAGCCGTTATTAATCGTGAAGAATCATATGTCAATTATTCAGAACTGAGACCAAGGTCCGGTCTTCGATGCCGATCGATGCCCGCCACAATGGGTCCTACAAGCGTTGTATACGACCTCTCTCGGCACGCAATCTCAAGTCCAAATAACTACCATTTATTAATTTTGACTAGATCCAAACGTAAGAGACTATAGGTATATGCATTCTTATTAGGGTTTAGACCTAATTATCGAGACAAGCAACCTAAGTATAGGAGCTCCATACACACAAAATAAATAAAAAGAGGCCAGAAAACTCAAATCAGCGGAAACAAAATAAAAAAAGGCATCAAAACACATAAAGCTACGACGAGGCCCCCGGGTGAATAAACATCCGAGCACCGGACCTCGTTGTGGAGAGTAGTGTCCAAGTTTTAATTATTACAAATTATAAATGAATGTCTCTCTCTCACCAATAAATAAATAAATCTAAATAAATTCTATGATAAATATTTTCTCCTTGCTTCATTTGTTTGCCTCTCCAAACGGTCAGACGGTGAACACCAGTCTCCACCAAGCTCGGCTGCACCGATCTCCTAGGAAACCATCCTCGCGTAGCGGGCCCTCGCAACAAATTCACATAGAAATATATGTTAGCACATATAATCAAATAATGTCATCAAAATGAATGACATAATTGAATAAATATATGTAAGCAAAAATAATTTACTAATTACATCAATGAATCAATGAATAAACAAAGGAATGTAAAAAATAAACTACAAGATGGGCTACACACATTTCTCTCCGGCAACATCACCATTTGATGATAGAGATTTCTCCATGTCATGTCAATCCATAAGGCCGATCGACAGTCGTCGAAGCGACCTTAAACGAAACCCATGCCAATCAACAATTAATCCACGATATATAAACAATTAATGTCAAAAAGTTGGAGTTAAAATTTATTTTTCTCTACAACATTAAATGTATAGCAAGTGGGCATGTAAAGGTCCAACCATAGAGAGCAAAAGTGGTAGCCTACGGTTATTGCTAATCCAAGTATATTATGTACAAACATGTCCTTTATACATACATACATACATATATACACACACACCCACTATTTTGTGGATTTTTTTAATTTTGTATATTTTTTTGGATTTTTAATTTTTTATATTTTTGTTGTTTTAGATTTTATATTTTTGTATTATCTTTTTATATTTTAATATTTTTATTTTTCTTTTTTATTGTATAATAGAATATATAAGGCTATATATGCCATATAGAGAATGTAGTTATAAATGCTAGTAAAAATAAATAAAATATCAAAATTAAATTGTTTTTGAGTTTTACATATTTTTCTAATGTTTTTATTGTTTTCTAGAATTTTTGCTAATTTTTATGCATTTTAAAAACAAAAAGATCCCAAATCATAGATGGAATAATAGGTTGAAATTGATATGAAGATTAAAAATAACAAAAGCATCCAAAATTCTTCAAATCCATTTTAGTAGGTAGATAATCATATAAATAGAATTAATAAATAAAAAAATATATTTTTGGATTTTTTTGATTTTTCATATTTTTTATATATGATTTTGGAGCTTTTTGATTTTTAGTCTTTTTCTATTTTTTGGGATTTTTGGTCTAGAGTTACTACATACTAAAATAAATGACATATATTTTTGGGAATTTTTCTAAAAGTTTTTCTATTTTGAACAAAAACATGTTCATTTCATTTTTAAAAAATAGTTAAAATACCAAAAATGCTAAAATAAAATTGGACCATTAAAATATATGTTAGTAGGCATCTAACCCTATTTTTGCATAATTGTTAGGGCATGGGTGCTATTTTTAGTAAATGAAATTCAAGCACCAAAATACATAAACTGGGAGGGGTATAGTTGCAAATAAAATAAAGGCGAGGGATATACATGTAATTTTCCCAAAAAAACACAATTAATGGACTAAATTAAATACAAAATCCCACGAGGGTACACCTACAATTTCACCACCTCACATGGGACGCAGTGAGGTGAAGTGGACTGGACCGAATAACAATATTAAATAAATACAAGGGCTTGAATGCAAAAAGTCCACATTTATTTACACATAACCTTTTGTTTATAGGGTTAATAAATAAATCAAAAAAATGACGGGGTAAGATGTGTAAATTACCCTCAATATGCACAGAGATGGGCGACCGGATGAGATTCACTTAGATACGTGGCATGCTGTCATCTCGCAACTCCCCTTCGTCGATGGGCGCTCAAAATATGATCTTGGCTCTTCATCAACGATCGAGGAGAGAAAGGCATGGATGATTGATATTAGAACTAGGGCCATCCCCTTCATCAGACGGTAACTGCTTCGCATGAAGAATAAGGAAGAAGGTGGCCTTTCTCGAACTTCACACCACGTAATTCCTTCCACATGCATTGTCTGATGGCTTTCTTTGGCTCTACACCTTTGGGGGATTCGTCTGCGTCGATCGAGTTGCTATAGGAGATCCATGACCTAATGATGGGGTCCTGACACATCAGGGAAGAACAAGCACTTGGGGACCCTCGTCCAGGTGCGATTGAGCTCCAGAAGGAGTCCTTTTGCCTCAGCACCTGCACGAAGAGGTTCTCTGGCTTGGGACAAATCACCTAGACCAGTTGTGAAGCTGGGATGCGTACTAGATGGATGGAATGGTGATGCTCCAGCATATGACGGAGGAGGAGCAACGGTTTCCAGATCACCGGGGTGATCTAGTTGACTGGAGTGTGGTAGGTCATGGAGAAATTAAAGAGAAAGATGACGGGGCGGAAAGGCGGGGCGGAGATCACGTGTTTCACATTGAGAACATGCTGGAGCTCTAGAGCTCCGGCAAGCAGATTACCCTAATATACCCTACTGGAGCGATTAAAGACCGAAATAAAAGACGTAAAAGGAAACCTACAAGCTACAGCTAGCTACTGATACAAGAAAAATGCAGCTCGCACCTCAGGATTGCTCAGGGAGCAGTGGTGGCCGGAAGGTCGCCGTAGATCACTCCACCTCGCCCAAGCAGCTCGTCCAAAGCTCGGGGATGCTCCTGCTGTCATTAGGAGCACGCTCTCATGCACTAAGGTGGACTTCCAGGCTCGGAGAAGGATCAAGAAGCAAAGGAGGAATGGTGGTGCTTATTTATAAACAAGGTGACATGGGCTTCTTGATTAAGGGCATGCAATCAGGTCAAGAAGATTTGATTAGATCCTTGGCCAAGGCGTGAATTAAGGATGTTTAGTCTCCATGAATCGCGCATCATGCCTCGCCATAGCATCATGATCGCCAGCGGAAAATTGGACGAAAATCGGGAGTTCGACATTCTGGTGACTCAAGGAAGAGAGAGGGGGTTGTTGACTAAGGTCAACAGTCCCAGCCTCCTGATTGGTCCACCTTGGTCACTACAGGACAAAAGAGCTGAGTATATTTGAAAATAATCAATTAAAAATAGTAAATGATTTTATTAATTTTTTTATAAAATAAAAATATTTATTATTTTATGTAGTATTTTAGTATGATTTTTATTTATTTTTTAGTGTTATTTATTACAAGTCAATTTTTAGGGATGTATTTATAAGTATATTTATCTATGTTTTGCACATTTTATTTTGTATTTTTGATTTTTTTTATTTTATTATCTTATTATATATAATTACAACTTATTTTAAGGTGTACAAATATATTTTTAATATATTTTTCTGATATTATTTGCATACTTAAATAAATAGGGGTATAAATTGTATAGGTATAGTTATTGTATATTCATCTATGTATTTTGTACATTATTTTATTTTAATGCATTTTCTTTGGTTTTATTTTATCTTTATATTTTTAATAATATATAAATAATATTTACAATCATATAAGAATATAAAATAATTAATAATGAAAGAATAAATTCCATTTTTATTTATTAATATGTATTAGCATAGGTATTTTACGTATATATTTATATGGACTGATTTTTTTGTGTTTTATTTGTGGTTTCATTTTGCTTTAATATGTACATAAGTTATAAATAATATTTACAAAATTATAAAAATATAAAGTCATAAAAATAATAAAGAATAAATAAAATGAACATTTTATTTGGTTATATTATACAATAAGAGTCCAAAACCTAACTTTCACACCTTAGCTCTAAAAAATAAGAAACCATCTACATTAAATAACTTATTAAAAGTTATATACAATTAAAGATGATTTTGATACATTTTATGTTTTTATTTGAGAGATATGGGTCTGGGAAGTTGGGATTTTGGAGTCTTATTTAGAGTATAAAAAGTACATTGTATGTTATTTTTGTATGAAATCAATTTTATTTTTTTTATATATTATTATCTATAACATTCTTGTACAAAGTTTATTTATTGAGGTATAAAAAGTAGAAAATAAAATAGGTTCCAAAACTGAATAATTGATTAATAAATAAATGTGATTTTATTTTATTTCTGGCCCTTATCTCTCCCTACTTTATTCTGTGTCGACCTAGTCATCAAGATGCCTAGATCCAGGAGTTTAGGGTTGTATAATACCTTTGGTATTTTATTCTTTTTCCTTTTCCTTTCTTTAATCTATAATTTTGGAATTAAAAATAGTATTTTATACAGTATTTATGCAACAAAGAATGAATGTAAATTTGTACAAATTAATGGTATTTACATGCAATAGCCAAGATTTTTAAGGTCAAAATGATAGAATAAAGGTGATGAAGTGGAGATTCATTATCCGATCACTTCCATCATCATCACACCATCACCCCTTCTCCGCCCATGTGCTATGACTCCATCGCAAAGGAGTAGCCACCTTGAGCAACTTCGCGTTCTTGCCTCGACAGCACCTCTCCTTGTGTCGGTCGATTGACAAAGGGGGTCTACGCGGTCCTAGCCACCTCGCTCCCCTTGACTTCGTAGCTGAAGTCTGCCTCCGCAGCCGTTGGCCTTCGCGCTCATCATCAACTCCGCCCCTTCACAGATCTTTGTCTGTTGTGGCCTTCTTGAGTCAGTGCTCCGCCTCCAACCCTCCTTTGCTTCGCAGCAAGAGTCACTAACCCTTGTCGTCTTATCGTGCTACCAGTCGTGTGTCGACCGGCCCTCATATGTAGTCCACCGCTTGTTGCCTCACGCCTCCTCCATCGACAAATGTCCTGCAGTCCTTGCATGCACGACTCTTCAGATATGCTGCCCGCCTCAACCAGATTTGCAGATATGAAGAGAAGGGACAGGAGCCTCACATGATCGGCACCTCCTTTCTAGAGATTTTGCGTAAAGAGTCCTGCCAAAACCCCAAATTGCATTCACGTTCTCTAGCTCGTGATCTACACGTGAGGGCATGGAATATTGCATCCGTTCCCATGCCGAACCAACAAATATTAGGAAGATCCCATCAACTGGAGGTCACATGCGCTTCATGCGACCTTGGGCAAATTTCATTCTCCCCCTCGAGTCTTGGTAATTGCATAACTGTCCCGTCCGCATATTTAGTTTCTTTATCAATTTTATTTTTGGATTGCATTTAGAACACTGTGTTTGCATGTGAATTTGAACCTTTATTTAGCATCTTTTTATCATTTTAAAAATTACATTGTGTAGAACAATTCTTTCTTTATCTTATGAATATTTAATTAAATTTTATGAGCTTTGATTTATTTAATATAATTAAATTGGTGAAAGCTTGCATAGTTTACCCATTTTATGCTCTGAAATGGCTATTAAAATATTCACTACTCTGAATTTCTCGAAATTCATAGTACATAGATTTAAATGTGTTCTACCGTATGTCCAAAAATCATCATATTTTCACGCATATAGAGGTTGAAATAAATTATTGAGTGATTTCCGTGAATAATTTTTAATTAAATCCACAGATAATATTTTCACGAAATTTCAAGTATCATGGATTGGTCATTGAAACATCTTTTTGAAATAAATCACTCTCTAGATAAAATGCTTTCGTGGATTTATTAGAAATTAAATACTTACAAGTCACACTGTTTAACTTCAAAAATTCATAAAAATCATACATGAATTCCAAAAAAAAGTAATGCTACTTTATTTCATCATGTTTAATTTCCAATAAAATGTTCATAATTCAAAATATTTCACATATATTTGTACGGTTTGACTTTTTTGAAAACTATTGTAAAATATTTGGAAAACCTATATCTATGTAACATAGTTTTAAAAGGTTTTCAAAATTCTTTTCAAATTTAAGGGTGTAAATATAATTAACTTGTAAATAAAGAGTAACCCCTGTATCTCTTCAGTTTCTACTTTGTTTCTTGAGTTTTTGAGAGAGTATGATGGTTCACTGAACCATCGGGTTTTAGTGTATATAAGGTTGTATAGTCTTTGATTTTTTCCAGAGTTCAGCATGGAAGAGAATCTGGATCTAAACTCTATATTTTGGAAGATCAAGTCGATAAAGAGTCCTTGAAGAGAGTGATGTCGCTTGGGGAAGATAACATTAATTTTACTAGAGGAGTTAGATATGGAGGATTATACACCTTTCATTGAGGATATTCATTCAATTGATCGTCATCTTATTTGTAAGTTAGGTCATCCTCTTATGTCTAGTTTTTCTCTCTTAAGGAAAACCCATAAGTCCGTTGCAGGAGCCAAGGGTTGGATTTGTCTTCCCACTATTTTAGAGAATTTTAGGTCTTCCCATTTTGATATGGATATTACATTTGAGGAAGAATAATATCATTCTAGGTGATCTATTGCACACGTCGATGAAGATCTTTTTTATTCAAATTTTGAGATTTACTCTTTGAGGAAAAAGCAAGTGAAGCATAAGGCACCATGTGATTTCAAACCTCTAAGATTCAAGTCAGATTGTTGATATTGAGGAATCGAAGTGAGTTGTGTTGTATTCGGGTATCCTTGTGTTGTGAATCTTGTTTCAGTCTATTGAGTTTTGTCTTAAGGGCACCTGCTCTGTTCAATAAAAAGTCTTCATTTAATTTTTAACTTCTTAACCTGCTAACTTTTGATTTGGTGTTTCTCCTTGACACTTACACTATTCACTCAAGGCTTGAGATGTTCTTTAACACTTGGTTTATGAGGTCCGAAGACTTAGAGTTAATATGTCTTAATCATTAAGGTCTTATACTTGAAAATTCACACTTCCCTAGTTTGAAATATTTGTGTGCTATATTGCATGCTTAATCTTCTTAATAAAAGTATAACCATCACTCACATGCACGACTACGATCATGATTGAGATGAGTTGAGGTTTCACTTGAGGGACTGGAATTTGAGATTTAAGTTTGGATCTGATCTAATGATATTAGAGGATGGGATGAAATTAAAGAATGCTTCATGAAACCTAAGTGTTAGCATCTTAGCCAGTATGGGACTTGGTTCTCATACTAATCTCTTGATCAAAACCTAGGTGACAGGGTGTGATGACATATAACTGAATTGTTGATTAGTATGCGCCAATCCTTGGTAAAAGTAGTGGAGCTAGCCAAAAAATAAAAAATAAAAAAAAATAAAAATATGTTATGAAAAAGAAAGCTCATTACATTACGAAGCTATATTATCACGAGCTTATATCAAAGGTGAGCACTCCCAACCTTTTAAGTATCCACTTGAACCAAGTCTTAGGCTTTTATGAGTCGGGCTCATACCTCAAAAAGGCTCTACATCATTAGCGCTAAGCGTGGGTGCAAGTATATTAGATACTTTAAAAAAATGCACCCCGGTGTACTCCCAGGAAAACAAGTACAGACAGCTCAATCTCTCTTGACGGACACACTGATTGACACCAAAAATATACAATTGTGTTGAGTATTGGCACTTGAGAGAAACCTTGTTTCAATGAGAGGAAGAGAAAAGAATGGCACAATCCTATTTCTCTCCATTACCTAGCTTTCCATATGCACCTTTTAAGTCTGACAAACTAAGGAGACAGTGGATTGAACCAAAAAAAATTTTAATCACTAGTGTTGATGGTTGGATCCTTAGGAGAATATCTGGCTCTGGAACTTTAGATGACATTTTGACTCTACTCTTGTGAATGCAATCAATACATTAAGGCATACGTCTTACTATATATTTATACATTGAGAGTTTGATAATTAGAGGAGTTGCATTCCTTTTGATTAGGGCAAGTTTAGCTTAGAGTCTTAGGATCCCTATAAATTAAGTGTTCTAGGGAAATGCCCATGCACATGTTAGGGAAATTCACTTAAATCACTAAATCTCTAACTGATTCTTTATTTATTAGCTCGAGGACGAGCTTAACTTAAGTATAGGGGGGTCATAAATCTCGTATTTATCATTATTATTCATTAATATTATCTCTCTTACTTAAGAATATCACCAATATTCATTAACAATTAAAACTAATTATTATATTATGTGTTATAAATAATTTACCCTAATTATACTGTAATATATTACCTATTATCGTATATTATTTTATGTATTTCTTTACTATGGAAAATCAAATAAAACTTAGATTAAAATTGTTCATAAATAATTGAATATAAAATAAAAAATAAAGATCCGAAAATGAGAAAAGAAAAATAAAAGAAAAAATGTTTATTATTTTAATTACTTATGTAATTCTTATCTATGTACAGACGACTTATTTTCTCTTTGAATTCTACATGAAAGTTGTAGATCCACTGAGATCTACAACTTTCATGTTTATCAATTTTCTAATTCCTTTTCTATCTAATTCTTTTTTATTTTTCAAGCATTTATTCTTTTTTCCTATTCTTTGATTGGGCCATGTGGCCTAATCCTATCTCGACGCGTGGTCGTCTCTTTGTACTCATTCCACCTTCGTTGTCAGCCGTCCATCTCCTCTTGATGATTCAATCACCACCACTGCTCGACGCCTAATCCTCAACCACTTGATCATCTATTCAAGCACATCCAACCCTTTACTTGCGCTCTACATTAGCCATTGGATCCTCAGATCCAACGGTCGATGATTGTCTTCAACCTTCAGCTGATCGATGCCCAAGAGACGCATCCCTTCGTACTCCCAACTTCTCCCCTTTTTCACCACAACCTCCGGCAACCATCAACCTGGTTTCAACCTCCAAACCATTCACCTATCTTCCCAAACTCATGCCAACCACTCAACTCCCCTCATATCCATCTCTCTCACCATTTACAGGTGGTTGAAACCACCTCCGTTCACTGCTAACTTCCAAACCTCTACCTCAACAAAATCCATTCCTCCACCTCTATTAACCGCATCCACCATTGTGTGTGAGGGATTCCTGGCCTCATCCATCTTCTGTGAAAGATATAGATCGAACTTTGAGCATGACTACAGAAGTTCTTCTCTGGCGAGATCCATGAGCTTCATCGCTGCGTTGCAGCTTCGCAAGCGTTGCTTGAGCTCAGATCTGTCGCCTAGAATATATAGCAAAGATCGACGAAGCTTCTAAGCTTCAAGATAGGCCCGATTCATCTTCAATTCCATCGACTTCCCCTATACATTTCCAGATGAGTATTCGATCTCAGTCTTTTCTTGCTTCCATCTTTTTATTCCGTTTGAGTTTACTCATTAATCTATGTTCTAATCACTCAGAATCCATAACTGATCAACCATCATCCATGCGTATATCCCCAGAAAATCACATTGCTTCTCCATCAGTGTAACAATCATGATCTTCTTCTTCTCCCTCATGAAGAGGAAGACCCATTAGGGCTTAGTCCTTCATTTCAGAATAGCCCACCTTTTCACCCCATCCTTATCTAGTAAGATTCACACGTGCTTGGTCTTCTATGCTAACCCCTACAGCAACGTAAATGGTTCATTGATCGGAGAATCCAAGTATTCTCTGATCTCAAGTTCTACTTCTGACGAGCATCAATCGACCCGGAGATTTAGCCATCTCCAACACCGTCTATGAGTACGAGCTTCTTCTCGAGGTAATCATGAAGCTTCGGAGAACTTCATGCCGCAAGGGGAAGCATGAAAGGGGAACTATAGGTTCACTGGAGCACAGGCCCTGCACCATCGCATGAGGAGGAGAGTCGGTGAGGAAGTACAACAACTATTCGATTCTCCTATTTTGGGCCGATCTAACGCACCTCATCTCGCCACATTTCTGTCCGAGCCTTCGATTTAGACCAGAGGTCCAGAGTCATCTAACCAGATTCGAACCTCCAGGAGGCGCCACATGATCTGAGATAGATCCGTCGAGCCTAGCCAGGCACGTGCAACCCGCAAGTGATAGAGGATTTTTTGCACCGGAGTCCCTCCAGAGACTAGAAATTGCAGATAAATCCCTGCCTTTGGAGAATTTACAACCAAATCTGAGTGGTTTTATTAATTTACATTTCAGTCTCTGTAAGGACTTATTTGTGAGAAAACTTTATATTTTTATTACATATGTACCTCTGGATTGAAACATCAACAACTTTGTATCTATAAATCAATTTTGTGTGAATTTGGTCTCGTTGGAAAACTTGTTTGACGCTCTACATCTTGGCCTATTTAATTGTTATTTTTGGTTTATTACTAATGCTAGATATATCATAGATATTTGTTGATCTTGTAAACTCATGGATTGAATACAAAATTGAAACTTGATGTTTTAATTGGATGACTTGTGATCAGACTTTTAATTCATTGTCAAATTAATTGATCACTGATTAATTAATCATTAAGAAACAAATCAGGTTTCATTCATCTTTTACTTGTTAATTCATTCAAGTCATTGCACAACTTAGTTGTCTTGAGACCTAAGTCATAATTTCATTGATTTATAGGTTCAACATAATTTCTTAATCCATAATTTTAGTTGTGTTTCTTTCTTTTGTATTTGTGTATTATTGTATGCATTTAAATTAAAAGCATAAAAAATGTTTTGATAAATTGCAATTGCCTGAGTTTGTATGTGCATTGTCCTTAACCTAGAATCTTTAATTCATAAAGATAATTAATTAATATCTAAATTTAATTAAATAATTGCTAGTGTCCTTGTGTTCGACCCCGGACTTACTCAGGATATAAATTAACACTGAGTCCTCTTCGCAGAGATATTTGACTCAGTTCTGTATGAATGTGAATCGGCCATACTACAATGAGTAGTAACTAATATTGCCGATTTACGATTCATCACTTACATTTCATGATCGATATATAGGATTCTTTGCCTGAAGCAGGATGATTCTCTTGTTGCATATCCTCATTTTGATAAAGGCTTGTGCAAGTAGGTATCTTATTTGTTAATAGATTTGGTTATTTTATTTAATATAATTGTATGATATATTGCTGACTATATGTTGAATATAGCGGGAGATGTAATCCGTGTCTAGGATAGAGGGACTTGGTACTCTTCACTCATTCTACACTGAGCCGGCTGGCCTTATTTATGAGTACGTATATAACCAAACTACGAGACATCATAATGAAGATATGAACCGATTTTAGGGATCTCAAGAGTTTAATATAACTTTAAGCGTCAAATCAAAAGAGGTCTACCTTCAACTAACTAAGTAATGTTTCTCTTAAATCATGGAAGATGTCAGTAAAAGTGAGAGAAGACGAATAAAATTAGGCCACAAAAGATCAGGAACATGCGATGACACAACTTCATAAAGAGCTTGGCAAGAAAAGCAAGCAGATCTTAATTGCCAACATGAAAGAAACGTTGATTGTCAAAACATTAAAATTAGACCAACTTTTAAATTTCCTTAGGCCCTGTTTGGTTAGAGAATAGGCCCTGGAATAAGGGGTCAATTCTCCTCCCAACACGGTCCCAGTGGTACGACTATTTTCCATTATTCCATCTTATTTCACTCTTATTCCTATTTTTATCTCACCTTACCTACTTTTATTTCACCTTATTCTTCTTATTCCTATCCTCCAGCCGAACAAAGAATAAACTCTTATTCTTCTTATTCATCATCCTTATTCCTGCTTTTTCCCGAACCGAACACACCCTTAATGTTGGAACATCTTCTGTAATATGTATTATATGTGCGTTTGTTCAATTCTAGATACCAACGATTAGGTTCATGTATTTTTTTATTTAATTTGTATACAATTGTTATTATATTTTCATATCTACGATCTTTATTTCAGATTTGTCATGCATTTTAATTTCATATATACGACATATTAAGTAGGTCAAGCACCATCTATAATCCATATTGAGGGTGTTCCATATCTATATCTTCTTTCACATCTAAATTGTATTAGAACATTTTAGGGTCTTGTTCTTGAGTAAAAGAACAAGAACTTTTTATTCAATACCTGCAGTGGTTTTATGGGATGCCATACAGGACTTCTAAATCTCGACAAAGCTGTAATTTTTTCTGATCTTCAGAAAAGGCGAGAACGGTGTGCTCACCAAGTCCTGGCTAATATTAAGGACATGACGAGGTGGTTGCCAAGAGCAAACGACCATTTTTCCTCGTTCGTTCGAGCTGGCGAGTACTCACAGGTACCGTAATCCATTTCATACAATGGATGCCAATCGGTCGGCAGAGAAACTCTATCCCATCCAGCAGGTGAATTTAAGGCTATGAAACTTTCAGTGGTCTAATCAGAGATCTAATGCTATATGTATTGCTGAACTTGTAATCCTTGTTGTATTGCCATCGAAAATAGACATATTTTATGCTGCCAGTAGTGTTTGTCGAATATTCTGTGACATATGCTGCTACTAATAATAAATGGTTGCACTCAGCATAAGCTAATATTATATATAATATAAGCGAATGGATGTGCAGTAGAGAAGTATGAAAATAATTCTTCGTTACTTGAATACTCCACGGTCCAAACAGATGGCTACGGCCTATCTCTGGGAAACGTTGATGGGCGAATCTTCGGAGCACCACCACATACATGGAATCAAATCAATGGACATGAAAGGAGGGATGAAACTCGAAGCCAACAATCAGCTTCGTCGAGTGGCGCCGATAAGATTTCGTGCTGTGCAATCGTTATATTTTTGCCAATTTTTAATTCCACGACGGCTACAGCTACGCCCTTCTCCTTCATCTCCACCACGAACTTTGGGGGATTATTATTATTATTATTATTATTATTATTATTATTATTATTATTATTATTATTATTATTATTATTATATACCTCTTACTGGTTTCGTGTTCAGATTTTCCTTCTCATCATGTTTCAATTTGGTCCTAATTATATTTCGTTTTAGAGTAAATGTCACGATCGTCGAGTCGCTTTCCTTCGCAAGCTTTTCTCGTCAAGTGTTGGATGTTATATGTCGAGGAAAGCAACACAATTAATTCATAATATCAGAGATAAGGAAGAACTATTCCCCTCTAACCAAAAGATTCTAATCCACATAATGGCATATGTGTACTGTGTTGATATTTTATTTCAAATACATATATTATGATATTTTTCCATTATACACCCATGAAAACTTATGATTAATTACCCGTCTCCTTATTATTCTTGTGCTAGAATGGAATGTTATAAATACGGTGTATGTGATATTTACATGCAGTGTATATAACTCCATTCTCGTTTCTTTAATATATATCGAATTCAATTTGGACTTTACGGTTTCTTTGGAGATGTAACTACTATTGTTTTATCTATTACTATTACAATATTATTATTATTAATATATTACATGCAATCTTTGCACGTTGCATGGCCTGCATGTTATGCGTTACATTTGATTACTATATTAATATGAAATCATCCGTTAGAATTTAAGTACAAACGTTCAACATCTTTTAAAGTTATTTTATATTGCTTGCACTATTCAAAAGCACTAATTAGTTGGTGTTTTAATTCCCTTCCGTTATAAGTTTTGAATTTTTTCATAACGGTTCTCGACATCTTGCCATATATAAGGTTGGTCATTGTTGAGAACAAGACACAACATTTCTATCTCTCTTCCTCCTTCTCTATTTTTGAGTGAGTCTATTCCAAAGGAAGGATTTTTGTTGCTCAACCGATCTTGATATTGGCGAGTGCACGCCTGATGAATATGTGATTCATCACTCCAAAAGTTAAAAATAGAGCCTTGTTCTTGAGTAAATAGAGGCATATTTCCCTTTATAATGCATAAATAGCATTCATACATGCATACATAAAACATGCATTTTAACATTCCATTTGCATTTAAATAAGAAGCCAAAATCACTTGTAAAATATTCATATTATATAATTTGGACATTAACTTGACCGAATTAACATAGGGTGCGGGGCGGTTATCAACGCCCGTCGAGATCTTGTCATTGTATCCTGGAGGATAGTCGTACCAGTACCGGTTGCACCATCGGAATTTCCGTGGGATGTACGAATCTATTCTTAAGGACAATGCATCTTGCACGCCTCGGCTAGTTGGTTCGTCTCGTCATATTAGATCTGGTATTATTGTTCTAGCCCTCCTTTTATTTTACCTGCAATCTTAAGAATAGATATGGAGGGCGCTGTTATGCTTGCTTCAAAATCGCTTCTTCCCGATGTATCTAAAATTGAGCAGTTTTCTAGTTCCCACTATAAACGTTGGCAAGAAAAAGTTTTTACTTACTAGAGCTAAATAATGTGGCTTATGTCCTTAGCACACCTAAACCAAAAAATGATTTTTCTGAATGGGAAAAGGCTAATAAAGTTTGTAGACATGCTATCTTGAGCATGCTTTCAAATGAACTTTTTGATGTCTATTATACATCTAAATTAGCATCTAAGATTTGAAAAAGCCTACGGAAGAAGTATATTTTAGAAGATGCAGGAAATCAAAAATTTGCAATAAGAAATTTCCTAAACTTCAAAATGATAGAAGACAAAGATATTACATCACAAATCCATCAATTTCATGTTTTAGTTGATGACCTAAAAAGTGAAAAAACAAAATTGCATGACTCTTTTCTAGTTGGATGCCTAATAGAAAAATTACCTGAAATCTGAAAAGAATATAAAAATAATTTGAAACATAAAAGAAAGACCCTGAGCCTCGATGATGTTATTATCCATATTAGGATTGAAGAACAAAGTAAGATTAGGGAAAAATCGGAAAAGGCTAAATAAATGGTAGCTAAAGCTTATGTGGTGGAGAGCAACTCAAACAAAACTTTCAAGTCCTGAATTAAGAACATTAGAAATAATCAAAAGGGAGGTGGAAAGTTTGTCTAGAGAAAAAGCCACAATCCAACTTTTAAAAGAAAAATTGCAAATTGCTTCGTTTTTGGAAACCAGATCATAAAGCTGCTCAATGTAGATACAGAAAATCGGGTGATCAACCAAAAGTAAATATCGTGACTGAAGCTGAAATTGTTGCTGCGGTGGTGAGTGAAGCAAACTTGGTGGCACATGGAAAGGAATGGGTGGTTGACTCTGGCGCCACTCGTCACATATGTGGTGATAGGAATGTATTTAGCTCCTATACACCAGTGAAAGAAGGAAAAGAGAAAGTATATTTTGAGAATTCTCAAACTTCTCTAGTTGTTGGAAGAGGAACAGTTGAGCTGAAACTGACTTCCAATAAAATCCTTTCACTGCGAGATGTGCTTCATATACCTGATATCCGTGTGAATTTAATTTCAGTATCCCTTCTCATTAAGAATGGATTAAAAGTTGCTTTTGAGTCTGACAAATTTATCATGACTAAATCTGGGACTTTTGTTGGGAAAGGGTCCAACAATCAGGGCCTTTTTGCACTGAATGTTATTGATGTGCTGGATAAAAAAAGCATCTACTTCTTCTGCTTATATGATTGACTCTTTCAATGTTTGGCATGGAAGATTAGGACACCTAAACTTTTCTTATATGAAAAAATGAAACGATTAAGATTGATTGAGAATTTACCCTCATCCTTTTCAAACGAAAAATGTGAGATTTGTGTAGATTCCAAATCAACTAAAAAGCATTGTGCTTCCATACAAAAAAGAGAATCTGAATTGTTAGATCTCATTCATACTGGTTTGGGCTATTTGAAAGGGAATATCACTAGAGGTGGGAAAATGTTTTACATTACTTTCATTGATGATTTTTCTCATTATACTATGGTTTATTGTTAAGTTCAAAAGACGAGGCTTTTGAAATGTTCCTAAGATACAAATCTGAGGTTGAAAATCAACTCAAGAAGAAAATAAAAAGGCTAAGATCTGATAGGGGAGGAGAATATGATTTCAAATCCTTTAATGATTTTTGTGTGCAGAATGGTATAATCCATGAATTCACACCTCCTTATTCTCCTGAATCAAATGGTGTGGCTGAAAGAAAAAAGAGGACTCTTAAAGAAATGATAAATGCTATGCTAATAAGCTCAGGCGCTCCTTTGAGTTTGTGGGGAGAAGCCATTCTTTCAGCATGCTTCGTACAAAATAGAATACCTTATAAAAAGGACCAATAAAGCACCATATGAACTATGGAAAGGTTATACACCTAACTTGAAATACTTGAAAGTGTGGGGGTGCTTAGCCAAAGTTTTGCTTCATGAACCTAAGAAAAGAAAACTTGGTGCTAAAACTTTTGATTGTTTATTCATTGATTATGCTCATAATAGTCCTGCTGGTCATTATAGTGCTGCATATCGATTTCTCGTTCTTAGAAGTGAAAATAATATAATGGAATGAATACTATTGTTGAAAGTAAAAATGCTGAATTTTTTGAGCATATTTTTCCTTTGAAATCTCCTTTATAAAAGCCTTCTAGAACTTTACATATAAATAATGATATAGATGAAAATGAAGCTAAAAAATTAAGAAGGTCTAAGAGAGCTAGGAAAGAAACTGATTTTGGAGGCGATTTCTTTACATACCTTGTTGATAATGATCCTCAATCTTATAAGGAAGCTATTTCTTCTCATGATTCTATCTTCTGGAAAGAATCTATCCACAGTGAATTAGATTCTGTAATGGCTAATCATATGGGAATTGGTAGAGTTACCACCAGGTGCTAAAACTATCGGGTGTAAGTGAATTTTTAAAAGGAAGCTGAAACCCGATGGATCTGTAGAAAAATTCAAAGCGAGACTAGTGGCAAAAGGTTATTCTCAAAAGAAAGATGTTGTTTATTTTGATACTTTTGCTCATGTAACTAGAATTTCTTCTATAAAGGTTTTAATTGCTTTAGCTTCCATTCACAAATTAGTGATTCATCAAATGGATGTCAAAACTGCTTTTTAAATGGTGATTTAGAAGAAGAAATTTACATGGATCAACCTGAGGGTTGTATTGTTTTAGGGAATGAAAATAAAGTATGTAAATTAGTTAAATCTTTATATGGATTGAAACAAGCGCCTAAACAATGGCATGGAAAATTTGATAAAATGCTACTTTCTAGTGGTTTTCAAATTAATGGTGCAGATAAATGTATTTATTCTAGAGTTGATGGCGCAAATTGTGTCATTATTTGCTTATATGTTGATGACATGCTTATTTTTGGAACTACTCTAGATATTGTTAATCATACAAAGAAACTTTTAGCTTCTCATTTTGATATGAAAGATATGGGAGAAGCAAATATAATTATAGGTATACAACTTGTGATGAAATCTAATTTTATTTTGCTTTCTCAAGAGCACTACATTAAAAAGATCTTGAAAAAGTTTTCTTCTTTTGACTGCAAGCCAGTAAGTACTCCTTTTAATGCTAACTCACAGCTTAAGAAAAATAAAAGTGATAGTGTATTTCAGACAAAATATGCACAAATTATTGGCAGTCTTATGTACTTGATGAATTGTACTAGACCCGATATTGCATATGCTGTGGGAAGATTAAGCAGATATACTCAAAATCCCAATAGAGATCATTGGGATGCTCTTAATAGAGTACTTAAATACCTTAAAGGGACAATGAGATATTGCTTAAAATATTATGGAGAACCTTCAGTACTTGAGGGGTATTGTGATGCAAACTGGATCTCAGATTCAGATGAATTGAAATCTACTAGTGGATATATTTTTACCCTTGCAGGAGGAGCTGTTGCTTGGAAATTAACCAAGCAAACTTGTATTGCTCGGTCTAATATGGAATCCGAGTTCATTGCCTTAGAGAAGGCATGTACTGAGGCTGAATGGTTGAGAAACCTTTTAGAAGATCTTCTCATTTGGATGAAGCCAACGCCATCTGTATTCATCCACTGTGATAGCCAAGCTGCTATAGCAAGAGCTAAAAATAAAATATATAATGGGAAAAGCAGACATATTCGTCTGAGGCACAATATTGTGAGGCAACTCATTGATGATGGTATAATATCCATGGATTATGTGAAGTCAGAGTTAAATTTAGCCGATCCTCTGACTAAACCACTAAGCAAAAAGCTTGTGGAGAGTACATCGAGGGGAATGTGATTATGCCCGAATCAAGAGTCGAAGTGATGGAAACTCAACCTTCATGAATGGAGATCCCATGAAGAAGGTTCACATGGGATAAACAATCCACTAGATGACTTTCGTGATACTATCAAAATTTCCCTATTCCTATGACGTACAATGTGATAGTAAGAAAAGTGGTGAGGATGAACAAAAATGTTCTTAATGGACATCATAGCTCAAATTGGGTGGTGTATAAAAGTAGTATACACTTGATGATGATCCACTTATATGGGTGTGGAAGTGAGGCTGCTTCCTATGAGATTTTTGGGCAAAATCTCTAGAGCACTCATGAAAAATCCAAGTAGACGCATGGCCAAAACGTGTCAACCCGCATGAGCAACAAAGATCAGAGAATGTAGTGTGGGATATGGGTCAATGGTTTCAAAAATAAAGTATTGGTTCATAGGAATTATTATTCCACCAACCTTTAGAAACTATATTCATACTCTCTACGTCTTGGTTCATAGTCGATAAAACATCAAGTCTTATGCATCACATTTTCGAATTCCTTCAATAGTCCTCTTTACGTTTTCTCCCTCTTATAATATTTATCCTATCTTTATTTCTGTTTGAATTAGTGGGGGATGAAGAATAATTCAAAAAAATGTATTTGAAATAGTAGGGGATTGTTGATATTTTATTTCAAATACATATATTATGATGTTTTTTCATTATACACCCTTGAAAACTTATGATTGATTACCCGTCTCTTTATTATTCTTGTGCTAGAATGGAATGTTATAAATACGATGTATGTGATATTTACATGCAGTGTATATAACTCCATTCTCATTTCTTTAATATATATCGAATTCAATTTGGACTTTACGATTTCTTTGGAGATGTAACTACTATTGTTTTATCTATTACTATTACCATATTATTATTAATATATTACATGCAATCTTTGCATGTTGCATGGCATGCACATTATGCTTTACATTTGATTACTATATTAATATGAAATCATCTGTTAGAATTTAAGTGCAAATGTTCAACGCCTTTTAAAGTTATTTTATATTGCTTACACTATTCAAAAGCACTAATTAGTTGGTGTTTTAATTCCCTTCTGTTATACGTTTAGAATTTTTTTCATAACGGTTCTCGACATCTTGCCCTATATAAGGTTGGTCATTATTGAGAACAAGACACAACATTTCTATCTCTCTTCTCCCTTCTCTCTTTTTGAGTGAGTCTATTCCAAAGGAAGGATTTTTGTTGCTCAACCGATCTTGACGTTGGTGAGTGTACGCCCGTCGAGATCTCGTCGTTGTATCCTGGAGGATAGTCGTACCAGTACCGGTTGCACCGTCGGAATTTCTGTGAGAGGTACGAATCTATTCTTAAGGACAACGCATCTTGCACGCCTCGGCTAGTTGGTTCGTTTCGTCATATTAGATCCGGCATTATTGTTCTAACCCTCCTTTTATTTTACCTACATACTGATCCCATATTACGAATCCATAACGACAAAATTAGACATATGTTTTGATATTCTTTTCTTGAGCCGTCCAATATAGAAAACCAGAGGTTGCAGTCTCCACACATTTCAACAGAACTGGAACGGACAAACACAAGAAAAAACTCCCAAAGGGATGTAAGGTAATCATTTCCAAATTATAACCATTTTCGCATGTCAAAAGATGACCTTTTTCCAAAGGGAAATTCGTCCATGCCACAAGTGTAGAAACTTATTGCACTTGGGCGGTCGACAAACATTTATTTTGTTATATCCGTAAGCAAGCCAGCTCTTGCCCAATATCAAGTTCCAGCGAGCTTGCTAGAGCCTCCCACCCACAATCGAGGAACCGACCCTTGCCCCATTATGTTTCCGTTCTCCCTAATGCGTCTACCTTTCCCTGATGAGATTTCCCCACGCCCCACCACTCCCGGTGGCCTCCTCCGGAGCACCTCCAGAGCTTTTCCATCATCCCTGTCCTCCCATATCTCGAGTTGAAGCATGGTGATGCCCTAATATACCTGTGGATGCAAATAACAAGTTTTTCCTTGTTTTTTGTGGGTTTTCAGGTTTTGTGGATTTTAGGATTTCTTTTGTACTCATTATGGTAGATTAGGGTTTTTTTGTTTGGTCAAAGTAATGTGATTTTTTCCAACATTATGAGTTACATATGTTATGATTCTAATGCATGTTGATTTATTTTAATGTGTCAGGATGTCTCGAGAAGTTCACTGTCTTTGTTATTAGGGAGTATCTTGAAATCGAGGAAGGATGTGACCTATATTGGAGGTCGGATGAAAACCATCAAGATTAGATACTAACTGACATTTATGGGGTTAACTGAGAGGAAAAAGTTTGTGTTCAGAATGGACGTATCGAACAGAGTTGCATTGCACATGTGTCATAAAATGCCGCAGGACGTTGGAACATATTACGTAGCAAACACTGAGCACGATGATGATGTTCGAGAGATTGTGAAATATACTAAAGATATGAGTGGTGCATATCGGCCTGTGATATTTACCATGGTGTATGTGCTTGGATCTGTACATCCTTGAGAAATGCATATGTTCCTTGTTTGGTGAATTGAGGACAATTTGTTGGTACTGAAGACAATGATATGTAACTTAATAGGTTGATGGATAAAATAATTATTAAGAGGGAGGGAATAATTTGGGGACACCCATCATGTCTGACATACCATTTTTGAACATGGGAGGAGGGGATGGATATATTCTAAATGACGAAGATTCATAAACTTTGATGATGGGATCAATTTGAGTAATGAGTTTAAGAATGCCATGCGCTTCAAATGCAAAACTGATCTGGTGTACTCCATGAAGGTGTTCCACATTAAAAGGTATTACAACTTTATGGTAGTCAAATCAGATTGAAAGCTCCGGGATGTGCACTGTAGAGAAAGGGACAGAGGTTGGTTGTGGAGATTGTGTGGCCATCATCGACCAATCGATGGATAGTTTGCTATCTCAATGGTTGACAAACCTCACAACTATTTGAATCAAGTACTTAATCAGGACGATCCAAAGCTATATTGTAACTTCATGGCACTCATGTTTCTTAATTAGATCAAATTTTTTCTCTCAGTGAAGGCCTCCTTTTTACAAACATCGATTCATAATTACTTTGGTTTCTAAGTTAGTCGAAAAATGATTTGGGACACTGAGAGGAAGGGAAGAAATGGTGTATGTAAATTGAAAAAAATCATATAATGAACTTCCCTATCTCTTCAGAGCTTTTGAAGAGTCTATTCGAGAATTGGCTACATATATCTTGACAACCTTATTATATGATTTTCAATCCGACGATCTCAAATTTTCTGATATGGATGGATCCGAGCTAGCGTGCATTATATCTTGACAAATTTTCTGATATGGATGAAAACTACAAATACACGGTGCATGAAAGATGTGCGATCCAAAAAAATGCACGCTAGCTCAGATCTTGATGAAATTATAAATGTTATGATTTCAGATGGAATCTTGATGAACTGTGTGAAGCTTAGTGGGAGTGCCATTGTGTTCATCGTGCTAAATGTAGATAGTATCCTAATCATTTAGAATGATATAAGGATGACAATAAGTGTTTTATAGACTAGCTATTCCATATCTTGAGATATAGTCTCAAGGATACCTCTTAGATCTTAGTTCTGAAGTTGTTCAAAAGCAAAGAGAAGAGGATATTGAGACCGTTACATTAATGGTACACCTTGGATATTTCTATTTTTCTGGAAAATTCCAAGAAAGACTTCTTTCCCTCAAAATATGCTACTAACCTATCTAAAGGGATAACGCCTCAAAGAGTTGAGGTTGTGAATGTTAAAACAATTTGCCCTTGTGCATCAATTCTGAGAAGCAGGGTGTATGCTAGAAGTGTATAAAAGCCAGATTTCTACCATGCAGTGGGAGTAGTAAACTATTACTAATTCTATTATGGTGATAAAACACTTGATTGCAGTAATAATGATATCTTCATAGAGGGAAAAACTTTTGAGATAGTAATCTTAAAGTCTTATCTTCAAGAAATTAAGACTTTATAGATAGTGATCTAAAAGGTCTTAACTACGGATACCTTAGGAGATAGAGATCTCCAGGGTTAAGGATATTCTAATAAGGATGATAGAAATTAAATACTGGTTAAATGATTATTAAGTTGTAGCGTCAACGACACTATAACTAATAATGTTGAGTATTGGTTGCATAAGATGCAATTTTCACATTGAATGCGAGAACTGTTACTCGGAGATATGCAAGTGTCGTAAAAGGACTTAGCATAGTCTCTCGGGAACAGAGTGACTGATCAACTCACCTAGCTATTTTTCTAAGTAGCCTATGATAGTCACATGAGTGTGGATTTAAATGATTAGCCCATTAATGGCTTTTTGGGCTAGTGGGATATTGTTGGACATGCGAGCCCACGACGAGCCATTATGCAATAAATTGTTATTACGAATATCATTCCCTAATCTGAAATGAAGAATAGATAATTTGCATAATAGGTCCCTTAGTACAATTAAGGTTATGTACCATGGCCATCTTGATGAGCATACATCTGATGATTCCAATATTAAATCATAGAGGTTGGTGTTTGGATGAACATCTAAAGAGTTAGATTGAGGACTCATCAAGCACCGTCAAATGATTATTAAGAGATGATCTCCAGCCTGAGTAGGAGATGGCAATCCTTTCTCACTTAGGATGATATCTGATCGACCTCTTGATGCAGGTCCTCTGCATGGGAATAGAGATTCGGAGGTGTCAGATTAGTTAGGTCAAAGAGTTGACTTAACGAGATCGAGATAACCAAAGTCCTATAACGTATGTTGTCACGATATAGGCGTGCATCCTCTGACCGGAGACAGATGTGTTACTATATGTCTGAGTATGTACATTTGACAGACCAATAGGTTGATGACCTAATCAAGGTCTATACACCGACGCACTGGTGTGCATATAAGGGCATATGAGTAATACGATCTCTCAAAGGGATCATAGAAGTTCATTACTGAACTGGAAGACATGAGCCCACTCATGAGATATTGGGAAGAATCGAATTCCGTGCACGGTCGTCTCGCTTTGGAATCTTGACTGATTATCTAGGTTTGATATATTCTTTTGGAAAGTATATGATCAACACCTGGGTATGATATATGTTTTTGAAAAGCATATGATCGATACCGACTCCCAATGATCGAATGAGAAACTTGATGATAAAACTCTGAAGTAGACAGTGTAAAATTGATCTTGTACTTCGGGTATATTCTGAGTCTTCCAGTATGCAGGATGTACAGGTATTGGTAATACCTGAGGGTGATGTGATCATAAACGGTTGTATAACCATGACGCTTCCATTCCCAGGGAGTTATGAAATGGGTCTGGATTTTAGTGACTTCTCTCAGTAGAGAAGTAATATGATCTTAGTCCAAATGTTGGACATTGATCTGAATGTGATTCAGATGCAATGAGAAGATTAGATTTGCGGTCTTGATTTAATCAAGCATCTATGGGAGGCCCGAGATCTGGATTTGAGATGTGATCTCAATTATCCAAGTCATTATACGTGGAACAATACAATCGCCCTGTCCTTATCTCCAAGTATCTGCGGAGAAATCGCATTATCCTTGAAAGAGTTCAGGATAATATTATTGTTGATATATTTATTCGAGCATTGAGAAAATGGATAATTAAATATGATTTAATTGTCATGAATAATATGAATTTGATTCATATTATAAAGAGAGTTATCTAATATAATTAAATGTGATTTGATTATCAAAGATGTAAATAATGTGAATGTGATTCATATTATTTGTGCACGTAGAATAGAGATCCATGATGATTATATGTGATTTAATATCATGTATATTGAATAATGTGGATAACACTATCCATATTAATCATATATATTATAAATATGATTCATAATATATAAGAGATAGCTATTTATAATTTACATTTGTTAATTAAACGTTGATGTGAATTGGATTCATATTGAACAATTAATTGAAAATGTAATTTACATTTTATTTTGGGTTGTGAATGTGATTCACAATTTTCCAATGGGAAGATTGCAATATTCACAAAATAATTATGAAATATTTTTGTTGAATAATTTACAACAAGTATTGTTGTAAATCTTAGAGATTTTCAAGGAGTAATGCAATCTCATGAGATTGCATGAGATTACAATACATAAGATATGGTGGACGGACAGCAACTCCTATAAGGAAAGGGTGGTCGTCCCCCCATAATCTTGGATTAATGTAATCTCTACTCCCTGATCTCTATATGAGATTGATTTAATTTTGGGATTAATTTATATTGATTTATCAATATATATATATATATATATATTTAATTCAAATTAAATTAATTGTTGTTGATTTTTACCAACACAAATCTTAGCCGTTAAAAGAAATACAAATCAATGAGAGCCATTGGATTTGTGTTGACCATAAATTGAGATCCATGGATCCCAAAATATTATAAATAGAAGGGCACCCCATACTCTTCATATGTTGATGAGAACATAAGTCTCTCTCTCTCTCTACACGCCCTCTCTCTCTCATATGGTCGTCCAACATGGATGCCCTAGAGAGAGTCCATCGTCGCAACGTCGTCGTTATGCTGCCCGATCATTTGCTCGTGGATCTTCGTCTCCTTCGGTGCGCTCCACTCATGAAGAAGACGTCGGATCTTGTGTGTCGAGATCAGGAGATCCGCCGCTTGGATCATCAAAGTGGATTGCGAGAAGCACGTGTTTCATCAACATGCTCGCAAGCGTCTCCTCCGTCGGATCAGACTTGAGACAGGAGGTCTCTTCATTTAGAGATTCGATTCGCAACCACGCTTTAAGAGGTAATCCTTTTACTTGTTTGTGGTTTTGACGAAATGATCCGAGAAGTGTTCTTGGATCATGTGGTTTCGTCACATGATTTTTTTTTAAATTCCGCTGCATCGAGCAACTAGTGCGACTAGTCGCTCCCGATCGCATTTGATGCGATCCACACGCTTCTGTGATGCACTTAAGGATCTCCCCATATCCTTCATTTGGTATCAGAGACAGGTTAGAAGTTTTGTATACGATCTGTAAACCTAGGAAGACTTGGATTTGTTAGGGTCGCGAAAGTTTTATCGCATTTTATTTTTGCATCTCTGTTTAGTGATTATTTTCGGCCCTGTTTAAATTTTTTAAACACACAAATAATAATTGTTTTTTTCCCATTAAATAAGGAAATCGTAGGATCTGAGTTTGCGTGATTTCAAATCCGTTAGCTCAAGTTATGATCAAATTAGTGAACATGTATCCATTGTTTGGGGAACTACGAATCTTAACGTAATTAAGGAGTTAATTACTATTTAGAAACGTCTTGAAATGCAAGAAAATTACTTCAATTCTGTTGTTAATCAAATGAGCAAACTTTGAAAACTTACTTTGCTTAATTTGGATTTAAACTGATTGAGATATGCTAATTTTAGTAAGTGAGGGTCACTGCTAGAAATTACTTTCCTAAACAAGAACCTTGTGATTGTCATTTAATTAATTAGTGAATTAAATGGTTTAATTTCCTAAAATAATTATGGATAAATAATTGTGAAATATTTGATGATAATTATTTCCTTAAATGACATTGCCTTAACCAATAATTGATTAGATATGATCTAGATCATAATTGGTTGCACAATCTACTTTCCAACAAACAAAGTTACTTGACTAGGATTGGGGATTTGTTTAGCAAATCTCCTTATAATGTTAATCAAAATTGTTTTGATTATTATTACATGGTATAAATTTGGTTTAAAAATCGATTATAATCTCAAGTACACAATGACCAATTTGGCGTTATCTTTTCCCGAGGTGGATATGGTGTCTAGTCGAGGAGCGTTGGGGTAGCAGATTGCATCGTGTGCGGTCTGTCCCATTCCCATCGGTACTGGCCATGAAAGCAGCTAGGGACTCGATAATGCAGGAGAGATCACAGTGTATTTTTCTAATTATTAAAATTCGAAATAAAGCGTATTTGAGATAATACCATAACTCAAGTAACAATAAAGATTGTTTGTTAGATATTAATTGGATCATTAATTTAATATGATTAGATTAATTGGAATCCAAATAAAATTAACACTCTAATTTTAATAGAGATGTTAGTTCCCTTGGAAGAATTAATCATAATGAATATGATTCATGATGATTAATTAGAATTTGAATATGATATGAAGGATCGCATAAGTGACATCCATGGTCTCCCGTCAAGGCGAAGGGTTCCGTCGCCAAATATTGTATGCAGGAGACGTCTGTCCGAAGTGACAGCTCCTGCATACAATCCATTTGGATTGGGCTATTCGCTTCTCGAAAGAGTAAGGACGTATGCGTAGTGACCCCAATATCGGGTCCTCATATTATTGGAGTGATATTGGATTGCGCATAGCGAGTTGTATTCCTGTTGACGGTTGGTTCAATTAATGACGGGTCAACATCACCTTAGGGGTGGTGGGTCCGGGTGTTAAAGACCGAATTGGGAGATGCAAGTTGGATTTGCAAGGCAGAATGTGTTCCCGCTTCTTTTTATCTGAGTTACAAGTTCTCATATTATTGTGATGTAACAAAGATCAGGAAGGAGATCCTAGATCTTGCTTGAGATATAATGGTAAGTATATCTCTTACATTGAAAGTGATTAAGGGAATGAACTTTCAATGTTGACAAGGCAAGACAACTTTGATATAAAAATTCCTAAATCAAAGTAAAATGTGTATACATATTTATATATATATTTATGCAAATTTCTTATTTCAAATAATCCTTCATTAAACCCATTCAATATTATACTCAATAATAACCAATAAATTATCATGGATTGGATCCATGATCAAGATATTGTACTTGCAGATGTATGTGGTTGCAATGTGCAAGTTTTCCTCATAATAATGAGGAGTGACAATTAAATAGACAATAGGACTACAACCCTAGAGTTTGCATGTCTCAATAATCTTGATCTCTCATTGAATGTACTTCGGAAGTGACATATCAATGATGATTGTAATTGTCAAATAATCCTTATAAAATCTAAGAAGATATTCCGGCATACGTATGTGCTCTCGACATTTAATTATGAATGACACGGTTCTCTGCATCATGCAAAATGGTTGCTCTATAAGAGATGATGTACTCAAAATATTTGAGTACCTACATAAACCAATGTTTTAAGAGTTTAGATGGATGTAGATACGATAAGTGTCATCATTCTACTGTCTATATTATGGTCATTCATGAAGCTTCATAATATTCATATTGCATGAATTGAATGAAGCATGTATAAATGTTGAAATGCTCTTATATTGAATTTTTTTTCAACATAAGAGATCCTTTTTTTGAGAAATGGTTGTTTAGATGAAAGGAGCACAGTGGAAGCGTGGGTCTGACCCATGTGAGAACGAAAGTCAAAGAGTTGAATGTACTTCTGTGACTTCCATATGAAATCCAAAGAGTTGGATAAATGCCAATACTGTAATAATCTGATGTGTTGATAGTATGACTTTCAAATCTATCTAGAATCCTTAGAGAAGGACTCAGATAGTGCATCAGAATAATCTACATTTAATCATTGAAATTGACTTCTTATTGGATAAGATTAAAAGTCTAATAATTGTATCTCATTCTTCTAATAACACTTACAATTGGTTGCATATATATTAGAAGACTATAAAATTTGATTTTAAGATTTAATAGTCTTCCACATGGATATTGATGTAATTGTTGCAACAATCTCTATTAGATAGATGGAATTGTTATTTTCAGTGGGAGAGCCCATAGTCTTAAAGAATGTCTCTATGACCTAGATATTAGAATACACTCATTGTTTATTTCTAAATGTTGGAAATAATCATGAATTCTGGAATATACCTATCATAAAGTGTTATGATGGATATATTTCCGATAGTAATATAACATCTACTGGACTCTACTCAATTAGAAAATTAATAAATGGTTCATTAATATTTCTAATACTAAAATTAAACCTTAAAAGATCAATAGGAGAATGACGATCATTTGACAATGATCTGGCATCAAGCCTTGGACAGTTGTCTGTTGATGTGATAAATAGACTAGTGAGAGATGAAACTTTAGATTGTCTAAAGGTTCAGATCTTACATACTTGTGAATATTGTATTCAAAAGTAAAAATGTCCAATACACCCTTCCTTGGAATGGTGTAAGATGTCAAGGTACTCAAGATCTCATATATATTGATGTATGTGAATCATCTATATCAGAATAAACATTATGGATATGCGATATCTATTGATGATTATTTGTGATATGAGATTTCTTATCTTCACTTAGAAACCTTTGAAATGTTCAAAGATTTCACAATTTTTAGTTTGGAACCAAAGTTTGAAGGAAGATTAAATGAATTTGTTCTAATCTAGGTAGTTAGTACCTATTAGATAAATTCATGGAATACTTTATAGAGATATGAATGTCATTTCTATCTCACTCCTCCTAATAAACCTAAACTCAATGGAGTTGTAGGGAGATACAATTGCATCATGTGTGGCATGATTTGATCAATGATGATTCTTAGCATAACTATCTCTTATTTTCCAAGGTATATATGTAGTAGAGACTATATATATATATATATATATATATATATATATATATATATATATATATATATATCCTTAATAAGGTTCCAGGCAAGTAAGCTGAAATTTAGCACCTGAGAGTGCTACTTCATTAGGAAAATAAAGGATGGTATTAGATACATGCTTTATGAACTTGAGATTCTTAAAAGATCTCATTTATGAGAATGTGATTCCTAGAGGATGAGACTCTTGAGAATCAAGATGAAAATGAAGTGAAAGAACTCATTTAATTTTTAGAAGATAATGAGGCTCCTAAAATTAGAAACTAAAAGGACAATTAAAGATGAAACACTAATACCTATTCTAATAAGTTTGAAGATGGATTCTGTATGTCAGTTGAATCTGACAATGATCTGACTTCATGTGATGAAGCTTCTGAAGATCATAGCATGGAAAGATGGATGTTAGCAATAAAGTCTAAAGTAGACTGCATATACAAATGTTGTTTATGGACCCTCGGGAATCCACCTATATGGGTAAGACCCATTGAGGTGTAAATGGAACTTCAATAGAAAGAGGGAACCTGATGAGAAGGTCGGGACCTTCAAAGCACAGTTCGTAGCCATGAGCTGCACACCGAAGAGAAGGCATCACCCACGATGAGACTTGCTCTTCAGTGACCATACTTGAACCCATCAGAATATTGCTAACTATAGCAATGCAACTAGACTATGACATCTTCATGATGTGGGTCAAGATTGCATTTCTCTATGAATACCTCTCTAAGGATATTCACATGAAGAAGCCCATGGGCTTCATGGTTGAGGAAAGAAAGGTTTGCAAGCTAAGGAACTCCATCTTTGGACTCAACTAAGCTTCTTGTAGTTGGAACATAAGATTTGATGAAATTATAAATGTTATGATTTCAGATAGAATCTTGATGAACCGTGTGAAGCTTAGTGGGAGTGCCATTGTGTTCATCGTGATAAATCATTTAGAATGATATAAGGATGATAATAAGTGTTTTTAGACTAGCTATTCCATATCTTGAGATATAATCTCAAGGATACCTCTTAGATCTTAGTTTTGAAGTTGTTCAGAAGCAAAGAGAAAAGGATATTGGGACCATCACATTAATGGTACACCTTGGACATTTCCATTTTTCTGTAAAATCCCAAGAAAGGTTTCTTTCCCTCAAAATATGGTACTAACCTATCTAAAGGGATAGCGCATCAAAGAGTTGAGGATATGAATGCTAAAACTGCTTGCCCTTTTGCATCGGTTCCGAGAAGCCGGGTGTATGCTAGATGTGTACAAAAGCCAGATGTCTACCATGCAATGAGAGTAGTAAACTGTTACTAATCTTACTATGGTGATAAAACACTTGATTGCAGTAATAACGATATCTTCATAGAGGGCAAAAATTTTGAGATAGTGATCTCAAAGTCTTATCTTCAAGAAATTAAGACTTTATAGATAGTGATCTAAAAGATCTTAACTACGGATACCTTAGGAGATAGAGATATCCAGGATTAAGGGTATTCTAATAAGGATGATAGAAATTAAATACTGGTTAAATGATTATTGAGTTGTAGTGTCAACGACACTATAACTAACAATGTTGAGTATTGGTTGCATAAGATGCAATTTTCGCATTGAATGCGAGAACTGTTACTCGGGGATATGCAAGTGCCGTAAAAGGACTTGACGTAGTCTCTCGGGAATAGAGTGACTGATCAACTTACCTAGATATTTCTCTATATAGCCTATAATTGTCACACGAGTGCGGGTTTAAATGATTAGCCCATTAATGGCTCTTTGGGCTAGTGGGATATTGTAGGACATGCGAGCCCACGACGAGCCATTATGCAATAAATGTTATTGCAAATATCATTCCCTGATCAGAAATGAAGAATAGATACTTTACATAATAGGTCCCTTAGTACAATTAGGGTTATGTACCATTGCCATCTTGATGATCATACAACTGTTGATTCAAATATTGAATCATAGAGGCTGGTGCTTGGATGAACATATAAAGAGTTAGATTGAGGACTCATCAAGCATCATCAAATGATTGTTAAGAGATGATCTATAGCATGAGCAGGAAATGTCAATCCTTTCTTACTTAGGCTGATATCTGACCGACCTCTTGATGCAGGTCCTCTGCATTGGATAAGAGATTTGGAGGTGTCAAATTAGTTAGGTCAAAGAGTTGACTTAACGAGATCGAGATAACCAAAGTCCTATAACATATGCTGTCATGATATAGGCACGCATCCTCTGTCCGGAGACAGATGTGTTACTATATGTCTGAGTATGTACATTTGACAGACCAATAGGTTGATAACCCAATCAAGGTCTATACACCGGCACGTTGGTATGCATATAAGGGCATATACGATCTCTCAAAGGAATCATACAGGTTCATTACTGAACCGGAAGACATGAGCTCACTCATGAGATATTGGGAAGAATCAAATTCCGTACACGGTCGTCTCGCTTTGGAAGCTTGACTGAATTTGTAGGTTTGATATATGCTTTTGGAAAGTATATGATCAACATCTGGGTATGATATATATTTTTGGAAAGCATATGATCGATACCGACTTCCAATGATCGAATGAGAAACTTGATGATAAAACTCTGAAGTAGATAGTGTAAAATTGCTCTTATACTTCGGGTTTATTCTGAGTCTTCCAGTATGCAGGATGTACAGGTATTGGGAATACCTAAGGGTGATGTGATCATAAACAGTTGCATAACCATGACGCTTCCATTCCTAGGGAGTGATGAAATGGGTCTGGATTTTAGTGATTCCTCTCAGTAGAGAAGTAATCTGATCTTAGTCCAAATGTTGGACATTGATCCGAATGTGATTCAGATGCAATGCGATGATTATATTTGCGGTCTTGATTTAATCAAGCATCTATGGGAGGCCCGAGATCTGGATTTGAGATGCGATCTCAATATCCAAGTCACTATACATGGAACAATACAATCGCCCTATCCTTATCTCCAAATTTCTACAGAGAAAACGCATTATCCTTGAAAGAGTTCAGGATAATTTCATTGTTGATATATGTATCCGAGCATTGAGAAACTGGATAATTACATGTGATTTAATTGTCATGAATAATATAAATTTGATTCATATTATAAAGAGAGTTATCTAAGATAATTAAATGTGATTTGATTATCATAGATGTAAATAATGTGAATGTGATTCATATTATTTGGGCACATGAGAATAGAGATCCAAGATGATTAAATGTGATTTAATTATCATGGATATTGAATAATATGGATAGCACTATCCATATTAATCATATATATTATAAATATGATTTATAATATATAAGAAAGAGCTATTTGTAATTTACATTTGTTACTTATATGTTGATGTGAATTGGATTCACATTGAACAATTAATTGAAAATTTAATTTACATTTTATTTTGGATTGTGAATGTGATTCACAATTTCCAATGGTAAGATTGCAACATTCACAAAATAATTATGAATTATTTTTGTTGAATAATTTACAACAAGTGTTGTTGTAAATCTTGGAGATGTTCAAGGAGTAGTGCAATCTCATGAGATTGCATGAGATTACAATCCATAAGATATGGTGGACGGCCACCAACTACTATAAGGAAAGGGTGGCCGTCCCCCCATAATCTTGGATTGATGTAATCTCTACTCCTTGATCTCCATATGAGATTAATTTAATTTTGGGATTATTTTATATCGATTTATCAATATATATTTAATCCAAATTAAATTATTTATTGTTGGTTTTTAACAACACAAATCTTAGCCATTAAAAGAATCAATGAGAGCAATTGGATTTGTGTTGACCATGGATTGAGATCCATGGATCCCAAAATATTATAAATAGAAGGGAACCCCTTGCTCTTCGTATGCTAATTGAAGGATATGGTAAAATCCTCAAGCATATCAAGGAAGTGTCAGCGTCGTATCGAATACGACGAAGAACGACTAGTCGAACTAGTTGTTCTATGGAATTTAAAAATTTTCATACGATGAAACCACATGATCCGAGAACGATTCTCGGATCGTTACATCTAGAACCACATCAAGTATAAAGGAATACCTCTTGTAGCATGGTTGATCGAGTCTCTACGAAAAGAGACCTCCTGTCTCAAGTCCGATCGCTGGAGAAGACGCTTGCGAGCGCGGGTATGAGTCATGTGATCCTCGCAATCCAACAAGTTGATCCAAGCACGATGAACTCCTGATCTCATCGTACGAGATCGAACACCTTCTTTGCGAGCGTAACACTCCAAAGAAGATGGAGAACCGAAGAACGTAGAGGCGACGGTGCGGTGACAAAGCGACGACTTAGCTCTCCACTAGGGTTTGGTGGACGACCACCAATGGAGAAGAGGAGCGGAGAAGAGGCTTGACGCGTGGGAAGGGAGGAGAGAGATGTGTCTCTATTGCATAACCCTAGAGAGCATGGTATGCCTCTATATTTATAGGGTTTTTGGATCCATGGATCACAATCCGTGGGACACATAAAATCAATGGATGAGATTGATTTATGTTTAGTCTAATGGTCAAGATTGTTGTTGGTAAAAGCCAACAACTAATAATTTAATTTAGATCAAATATATTTGATAAATCAAATACAATTCAATCCTAAATTAAATCAAACAAATAAGGAGATAATCATCATGGAGATAACATTTCCCCATGGAATATGGTGGACAGCCACTAATTGCATATAGGACTTCATAGCCGTCCACTTGTTTCCATGTGGAGGTAATCTCCTAAAATCTCATGAGATTGCATATCTCCATGAAAATCTTCATTATTTATTCCAACAACTTTTGTTGTAATTTATTCTTCAAAAATAATTCATAATTAATTTTGAGAATATTGCAATCTTGCCATTGGACATTTGTGAATCACATTCACAACCCAAAACAAAATATAATTTACATTTTCAATTAATTACACAATGTGTATCCAATACACATCAATAATTAATTAACAAATATAAATTATAATTAGCTCTCTCTAATACATTATAAATCACATTTATAATATATTATGAATAATTGGATATTTCTATCCATATTATTCTTATCCACAATAATTAAATCACATTTAATTATATCGGATAATTTCCACATGCATTAAGATACTTAAATCACATTTAATTATCATTCTCTTAATGCTTAGATATATTTCAACTATGGAATTATTATTGAACTCCTTCAAGAATAATGCGATTTCTCCGCAGATACTTGGAGATAAGGACAGGGCGATTGTATTGTTCCACATATAGTGACTTGGATATTGAAATCACATCTCAATTCCAGATCCCATGGACCTCCCACAGATGCTTGATTAAATCAAGGCCGTAGACCTAATCTTCTCATTGCATCTGAATCTCATTCAGATCAATGTCCAATACATGGATTAAGATTAGGTCACTTCTCTACTGAGAGGAGTCACTTAAATCCAAACATGTTTCATCACTCCCTCGGAATGGAAGTGTCATGGTTATACAATCGTTTATTATCACATCACCCTCAGGTATTCCCAACACCTGCACATCCAGCAAACTGGAAGACCTATGATCATCCTGAAGATATATATCAACTTTACATTATCATCTTCAGGGTTTGATCACAAAGTTTCTCAATCTTGGTCATTGGGAATTGGTATAGATCATATGCTTTCTAAAAGTATATATCTTACCTTCAAATTCACGTCATGCTTCCAAAGCATGACGACCATGCATGGAATTTGATCAGTCCTAATACCTCATGAGTCAGCTCATGTCTCCCAGTTCACATGTGAATCTATATGATCCCTTTGAGAGATCGTATTACTCATATGTCCTTACATGCATACCAGCTCAGCGGTATATAGACCTTGGTTAGGTCATCAACCTATTGGTCTGCCAAATGTACATACTCAGACATATAGTAACACATCTGTCTCTGGTCAGAGGATGCATGCCTATGCAGTGACAGTTTTCAACATAGGTCTTTGGTTATCTCATTCTCGTTAAGTCAACCCATTGACTCAACTAATCTGACACCTCCGAATCACTATTCCCATGCAGAGGACCTGCATCAAGAGGTCGGTCAGATATCAACCAAATGAGAAAGGATTTCCATCTCCTACTCAGGCTAGAGATCATTACTTAACAATCAATTGATGATGCTTGATGAGTCCTCTATCTAACTCCTTATATATTCATCCAAGCATCAACCTCTATGACTCAATCAATGAATCAACAGCTGTATGATTATTAAGTTGGCCATGGTACATAACCCTTATTATACAGAGGGACCTTATAGTGCATTCATTCATTTAATCTCAGAAAAGGGAGTGAAAAATAATCAATAACTTTTATTGATAAATCATTTATTACAATAACATTTATTGCAGGAATGGTTCGCCTCAGGCTCACATTGCTAACAATCTCCCACAAGCCCTCAGAACCATTCAGGAACAATCCTTAAACCCATACTCATTACATGCTGGTTGAAAAACTTCTGTTTTAGAGGATTGGTAAGAGGATCAGCAACGTTGTCGGTAGAGGCCACCTTGGTGATGATGATGTCACCACGCTTTTGAATCTCCCGAATGATGTGGTATTTCCTTTCCACGTGTTTGATCTTTTGATGTCATATGGGTTCCTTCACCTGGGCAATGGCTCCCATGTTATCGCAGAGTAACGGGATGGGAGTATTAGAGGAAACTACGCCGAGCTCCAGGATGAACTTGCGCAACCACACTGCCTCCTTTGCAGCATCCGATGCGGCAATGTACTCGGCTTCTGTTGTTGAATCTGCTGTAGTGTCCTGCTTCTTACTTCTCCAGCTTATAGCACCACCATTCAACAGAAATATAAACCCTGATATTGACTTTCGATCATCAATATCCGATTGGAAGTCAGAATCTGTATATCCCAAGACTTGGAGATCACAATCTCCATAGACCAAGATGTAATCTTGCGTTCGTCTTAGATATTTGAATATGTTCTTTACTGCATTCCAGTGTTGCTCTCCATAGCAGGATTGGTAAAGACTTACCACTCCCACTTCATGGCAGATATCTGGCCTAGTACACATCATGGCATACATTAAGCTTCCTACAGCTAATGTATAAGGACATCCAGCCATGGCTTTCTTTTCCTCAACAGTTTGAGGAACCATCCCTTTGGACAGATGGATACCATGCCTTGAGGGAATGAAACCTTTCTTAGAACTATACATATGGAATCATTCAAGAATCTTCTTAATGTACCCATGTTGTGATAATCCCAATATCCTCTTTTCTCGATTTCTGAACAACTTCAGTCCTAAGATGTAAGAGGCTTCTCCAAGATCTTTCATGTCAAAGGTATGGGATAGCTAGACTTTCACACTGGTCATCATCCTAATATCATTTCCAATGATAAGGATGTCATCTACGTAAAGCACTATGAACACAATGGCGCTCCCACTAAGCTTCTTGTACATATAAGGTTCATCGGGATTCTGCACAAAATCACAACTCTTTATGATTTCATCAAATCTGATGTTCCAGCAACGAGAAGCTTGCTTGAGCCCATAGATGGATTTCTTCAGCTTGCATACTTTTCCATCCTCAATTATGAAGCCCTGGGACTGCTCCATATAGATATCCTCCTCGAGGTATCCATTGAGGAAAGACGTCTTGACGTCCATCTGCCAGATATCGTAGTCAAGATACGCAACTATAGCCAGCAGTGTCCTGATGGATTTAAGCATAGCCATAGGAGAGAACGTCTCATCGTAGTCGATGCCTTCTCTCTGTGTGTAGCCCTTGGCTACGAGCTGTGCCTTGAAAGTCTCTACTTTCCCATCAGGTCCCCTTTTCTCTTGAAGATCTATTTACAACCAATGGGTTTTACCCCTTTAGGTGGATCCTCTAGGGTCCATACACCATTCTTATGCATGGAGTCAATTTTTGACTTCATTGCTAGCATCCATCTATCCATGTCACGATCCGCGAGTGCTTCATCAAATGAAGAAGAATCATTGTCAGTTTCACCTGACACATGGAATCCATACCTTTCAGGTGGTGTAACCACCCTCGAACTCCTTCGAAGAGGTATGGGTGTTTCATCTTTATTTATCTCTTCAGTTTCTGGATCAGGAAGCTCAGAATCCTCAAGGGATTCAATGGGTTCCTTTATTTCATTTTTGTCTTGACCTTTAAGGAAATCATTCTCCAGAAATTTCACATCTCTAGAAACAAAAACCTTTTGGGTCTCAGGGTCATTGAGTTGGTATCCAATACCATCTCTAACATACCCAATGAAGTAACACTCACGAGAGCGAGATTCTAGCTTACTTGCGTCCACGTTCTTCGCATAGACTAAGCAACCCCAAACCCTCAAGTGTTTGGCACTAGATTTGGTTCCATACCAGAGCTCATGAGGAGTCTTAGGCACAGATTTGCTAGGAATCTTATTCAGGATATATATTGCAGTCTCTACTGCATATCCCTAGAAACTAAGTGGTAAATGTGCTCTGATCATCATTGAACGGACCATATCCATGATGGTCCTATTGCATCTTTCACAATGCCATTACGTTGGGGAGTTCCAGGAGGAGTGAGATTGGAGACAATTCCATTCTCTTTAAGATATTCCTTGAATTCATCTGAGAGGTACTCACCACCTCGATCAGATCGAATCTGTTTAATCTTCTTATCGGTTTGGTTCTCAACCAAAGCCTTGAATTCTTTGAACTTTTCAAAGGTTTCAGATTTAAGACGTAATAGGAAGACAACCCGTATCATGAATGGTCATCAATAAACGTCAAATAATATCGATATCCATTTCGAATCGTAGTACTGAAGGGACCACATACATCGGCATGTATTAGATCAATAATACCTTCGCATCTTGTAACCTTGTTACGGAAAGGCATCCTAGTCATTTTACCTCGAATACAATGTTCACAGGTAGGCAAAGATTGAACTTGTAGAAAATCTAAAGGTCCCTCTTTATCAATCTATTGATCTTATCAACAGATAAATGACCAAGCCTTTGATGCCAAATCTCATTCGAAAGATTTTCATCCTCCCTGGATCTTTTAGGGTTTTTATTAGTGGCAATAACATTCATGATACATTTATCAATGCATAATTCATAAAGTCCACCAGAAGTCAGAATACCATCCGCAATATATTTATCATAACGATTTATGACTAATTTATTATAGAAAAGGAATGAATATCCACTTCTAACTAGCTTAGATATAGATATCAAATTCCTTCTGACTTAAGGTACATAAAGACACTCTTTAAGTACTAGGACTCTACCACTAGATAATGATAGTCGACAGGTCCCGACGGTGACTGTTGCAACACTTGCATCAGATCCCATCTGGATGACTATCTCCCCTTCTTCAAGATTTCTAGTTTCCTGAAACAAATGCAACAAATTGCATACATGAACAGAAGCACCAGAATCTACAACCCAACTTCCTTCTCGTCCAATGAGAAAACAAGTTTCAATGATGAAAGTAGATTTCATACCTGCTGGGGCTTTACCTTTGTCGACGGACCTCAGGTATTCCAGACAGTTACGCCTCCAGTGCCCCGGCTTCTTGCAGTGGTGACAGACGTCGATTTTCTTTGACGTTATCTGTGTGGATGCATTGGAAGATGAGCCAACGCTTTGACTCTTCTTCTTTCTCTTCTGGGGTGGGCCCTTCCAAGAACTTTGCTTCCGACCGCGCTTCCCTTTGACATGTGCAACCATTGCACTGCCAACGAGACCATCTTTCTTCATTACGTCTTCTGCAGACTTTAATGCAGCAAGAAGTCCAGCGTTTGTCAAGTCCAACTTGTTCATGTGGAATGAAACAACAAAATTATTGAAAGACTTGGGCAAGGACAGCAGAATGAAGTCAGCTTGCATGTATGCATCCATATTTGCCCCAAGAGTCTCCAGCTCAGACAAGTACCCAAACATTTTGAGTACATGTTCTCGGAATGAAGTTCCTTCCTGCATCTTGCAGCGAATGAGTTCTTTCATAATGTTATAACGTTGGGTGCGGTTAATGTCACCAAACATATCTTTCAGATTCTGCATTATTTCCTGGCATGTGCTCATCTCCACATGTTGCTTCTGAAGAACATTGGAGAGAGAACCCAGGATACAACATCTAGCCAAGATATGATCTTCATCATACTTGTCATTGTACTGCTTTTCTTTCTTCATTTAGGGCTTTCATGCTTGTCTTCTGAGAGCACATAACTTATGCGCTCAACCGAGAGAACAAGCTCCAAATTACGGATCCAATCCGAGTAATTCGGTCCGGTCAACTGGTTGACCTCCAGAAGCCTGCTAGTGGGTTTATGGACTTCATTTTCTGAAATTAATAATGCACCATATTAGAACATATAATCATACATTCAAATTTATGATATTTGATTAAGGTATTTTAAATCAAATTATTCTTGCATTGTCAACTTTGAAAGTTCATTCCCTTAATCACTTTCAAAGCAAGAGATATACTTATCGCTATATCTCCATCAAGAACTGGGATCTCCTCTTTATCTTTGTCACATCCCAATAATATGAGAATCTGCGACTCCAATAAAGAGAAGCGGGAACACATTCCTAAACAGGTTCCTCTGATGGATTAAGGTCTACACCAAGCACCGATCAACAGACTTTATTTAGACTTGTTCAATTGTATGCATCATTCTGAAAATACAAATGCCATGCAATGCAAGAAAATCTTTTTGTAAAATAGTTTTCTGATTTTGAACTTTTTTGTGGATTTTTGAAAAGTTTTACAAATTTTTATGCAATTTTTTAGAAACATTTTTCGTGTTTTTATAGGTTTTGAATATTTTGAAAATTTTAAGGATTTTTTTATAAAGTTAGTGAAAAGGTATATACAAATATTTACACAGTAGTGCATGCATATTTAAAAGGTGTAGAATTTACACTGGGAATATGCACAGATGTTAATTGTTACTAACAGATGTTATGTGCAAGGGTTTTAAAGAATTTTTATTAAGGTTGCTATATAAAATTTTATACAAAGTCCCCAAAATAATTTTAAAGCATTTTTGCAAATATTTTGAAATATTTATTTTTGCAAAAAATTTTCACAAACACTTTACAAGCACTTACAAAATTTGAAAATCATTTGCAAAGATTTTTCAAATGTACAGATAGAATTTTCAAAATAATTTTGCACTATTTTTCAAATCATTTGAAACTGAATTATCAAAATATTTTAGTCAAATAAATGAAATATTTTTTACAAATATTGCAAATATTTTTACAAAGGTTTGAAAATATTTTACAAAAGTTTTCAAAAGGTTTTCAAAAGATTTTTCAAGTCATTTTACAACCACTTTTCAAATCATTTCACAAAATATTTTTAAACCAATTTATTAATTATATTTACAAAGAATTTTGAAAAAATAATACATATTCATGGTGTATTATTTATAGTTGATTAATCATATACCCTTACCAGATATGGTATATTTTAGCCATATTATTCAAAAATACGAAAGTATGAGTTACGACTAAAGTATATACCTATACTTAGCTTGAACTATGTCCTCATAACGATCAAAGAGAAAAAGGATGACGTAACTCGTGATGCGTATAGGAAAAGCCTATACTACAATGACTAAAAGAATGAGAAGTCGATCGTCCCCATATACTTAGGATTAATTAATCCTAATAGCAAGCAATACACAAAAAAAGGGATGATCGAGGATTTGAATGTACGAAATCAATTGGCCCTGCTTGTCCCACCTGTACTTAGGGTGAATTATCCCTAAGTATAGACAGAATATCAACAAGTTGAGAAACAAGTGAGAGAATAAATAATGTATAACCCGAATACACTCATCTCCCCTATACTTAGGATAAGTCATATCCTAAGTATAGCATAAATGAATGGGATGAGTGACATACAAAAGAGTGAAAGAATTGAAATATAGAAATGAAAAGAAGAAAATCAATTAAAGATGTTTTATATGCATTGTTTGAATTTTCTAATGCTGCGGCGTTGAGAGTTCTTTATCAAATATGACCTGAATTGAATCGACCGTCAATAATGTTTCATGCTCTAAATATGGCTTCATCAACTGACCATTGACGATAAATGGTTGTGCGCCAGATGACAACTCGGATATCAAAATGATTCCATTGTCACACACAATTCTGATGATAAATGGCCCAGTCCATTTACTCTTTAATTTGCTTGAGGATATATTCAACTTTGTATCAAATAATCAAACTTTCTATCCAGGTTCGAAGGTCTTTCGCCTGATGTGTCGGTCGTGCTAGTGTTTGACCTTCTCTTTGTACATCAGTTGTTATCGTACACGTAGTTTCTGAATTCCAGGAGCTAGTTCAGATCAATTAGTCTATTTCGACCACCTTTTTGTAAGTCAAGGTTATAGATATTTACTGTCCAGAGAGATTTACGAATTCCACGAGTAGTTGGCATGGATTCCCATATACAAGACGATAGGGTGACATGCCCAAAAGAGTCTAGTAGGCGGTTCTGTAAGCCTAGATAATCGAATCCAGAAGTTGTGGCCAGTTCTTTCTTTCTGGCCTCACAAGTTTCTACAGGATCGTCTTGATTTCTCTGTTCAATAACTCAACCAGGCTATTGGATTAAGGATTATAAGGAGAAGCAACATATTGATCAATGTCGCACTCCTTCACAATTTTCTTAGCCTCTTTGTTGATGAAGTGGCTGCCCCCGTCTATGATAAGAAATTTTGGAATCCCGAACCGCGAAATGATGTTATCTTTCAGAAACCAGCAAACTATGCGGCCACAACTCGAGCAAGGATAGATTCTACCCATCAACTCATGTAATATTAGGCAAACATGATGTATTCATAACCCTGAATGTTTGGAAATAGACCAATGAAATCAATGCCCCATGCATCGAACACATTAGAAATCTAAATGAATTTGAGGGACATAGAGTCTTTGGCACTAAGGCTTCCTCCTATATTTTGACAGTCAGTGTAGCCTTTGACATTTCTCGCGTCATCCTTGAATAGTGTAAGCCACCATAGGCCAACTAAAAAATCCTTGCTGATGTTCTACTTCCAGAATAGTGTCCTCCAGATTCGAGCTTGTGACAGTGCTCGAGGACACTTGTGTACTCCTCCTGAGGGACACACCGTTGCCAAATGCAATCCGATCTTTCCCTGAACAAGTATGGATCGTCCCACTTATAGAAATGGATATAGTATGAACTTGTTCTTCTTGATCCATGTCCAATCTTGCAGGACTACCCCAGATATGAGGTAGTTCACAATATCGACAAACCAGGGGAGAGATCTAATGCTAAAAATAGATTCATCATGAAAGATTTCTGTGGACATTGAACTGCCCAATTGAGTATCTGGGCATTCGATTCTGGATAAATGATATGCTACCACGTTCTGAACTCCAGGCTTGTCTCTGATCTCCAAATTGAATCCTGGAGGATAAGGATCCATCTGAGTAAGTGTGATTTGGCATCCTTTTTCTTCTATACATATCTAATAGTACAGTGGCCAATGTAGACAATGACTTTAGATCCAAGAAGATAGGATATGAACTTTCTTGAAATGTCCCTTCTTTTTGTAGTTGAACCATTCTAATTCACTTTCTTTTCTACAATCACCCATCTTGAAAAATCTTTTGAATACCCATGTCAACATAACAAGGTCATGTTTAAAGCTTTCATCTTATGATTTCACTTCAGTAGCTTGAAGAGAAATACTCTTCTTCTTTTGACCTCTGCTTTTGCTTCTATTGTATCGATCGTCTCAACTTCATACAAGAAAAGTTTTCCTATGAGATCATCATTTGGTAATTTGTTAGCATCTTTTGTTTCCTCGAGCATTTTTGCTGATGTGCTCCATGCAAAAGTGAGAAATCTAAGGATCTTCACTTTATCTACTTCAGAAATCTCCACATTGAGATTTTGGAGACGATTTATTCTTTCAGAAGAATGCCCTTTATATTGCGTAATTCTCCCACTACATTCCAAAGGTGTATGTTTACCATCTTTACCGATATGGGCGTTGTTTTCTTGAGGTGTTCATGGATGATTTCTTAGTATACAGTGATAACTTTGATTCTTGTCTCACGTATCTAGACTAAGTGCTTTAGAAATACCGTGCATTAAATTTGGTACTATCATGGGAAAAGATCTACTTTATGGTCATTGAAGGGATTGTGCCGGTCCATGTCATTTCCATACGTGGCATGGAAGCTAACCCAACGAAGGTGGACTTGATTGCCAAACTTGAGCTACCTCGAAATGTGAAGAACGCGAGGTCATTCCTTAGGCATGTTAGTTTTTACAGAAGATTCATTAAGGACTTCAGCAAGATTGCCTTACCTCTCACAAAGGTATTATGTAAGGAGATCGATTTCACTATTGATCAGAAGGTTCTCCAATCTTTTTATCAGCTGAAAGATCTTGTCACTCAAGCTCCAGTCCTACAACCACCCGATTGGTCTCTCACATTTGAGATCATGACTGACGCAACATATTTTGCAAGTGGGGTTTTATTGAGATAAAGAAGAGAAAAGTTGCCTTATACCATTCACTATGCCAGCAAGACAATAGATGATGCATAGAAAAATTATATTGTTACAAAGAAAAAATGCTGACAGTGGTTTTCATCTTGGACAAGTTCAGATCCTATCTTCCTGGATCTAAAGTCATTATCTTCATTGACCACTCTCCTATTAGATATTTACATCAGAAAAAGGATGCCAAATCACACTTACTCATATAGATCCTTCTCCTCCAGCAATTCGATTTGGAGATCAGAGACAAGCCTGGAGTTTAGAATTTGGTAGCATACCATTCATCCATGATCGAATTACCAGATACTCAGCTGAATAGTGCACCGATCACAGAAACCTTTCTAGTTCCCATTCCCAGCATTCTCCCCTGGTGTGTCAATATTGTGAACTACCTCGTATCTGTGGTAGTCCTGTAAGATTGGACCTGAATCAAGAAGAACAAGTTCATGTCTGTATCCATTTCTATTAGTGGGAAGACCCATACATGTTCACGGAAGGAGCGGATTGCATTTGGCAACGATGTATCCCTCAGAAGGAGTACACAAGTGTCCTCGAGCACCGTCATAAGCTCGAATATGGAGGACACCATTCAGGAAGTAGAATAACAACAAAGATATTTCAGTGTGGCCTCTGGTGGCCTACTCCATTCAAGGATGATGCAACATATGTCAAAGGCTACACTGATTGTAAGAATATGGGAGGAACCCTTAGTTGCAAAGACTATGTCCCTCAAATTAATTTATCTGTTGTGTTTGATACATGGGGCATTGATTTCATGGGTCCATTTTCTAATAGTTAGGATTATGATTACAGCCTACTTGCCGTAGATTACGTGAGTCGATGGGTAAAATCTATCATAACTCCGCCGATGCATAGTTTGTCGATTTTTGAAAGATACGATCATTTCACGGTTCGGGATTCCAAAAATTCTCATCTCAGAGGGGGCTGCCACTTCATCAATAAAGAGGATAAGAAACTTGTGAAGGAGTACGACATCAATTACTATGTCACTTCTCCTTATCATCTTCATTCCAATAGCCTTGTTGAATTATTGAATAGAGAAATCAACACGATCTTCCAGAAACTTGTGAGTCCGGAAAGAAAGAACTGGTCACAACTTTTGGATTCAATTCTTTGGGCTTAGAGAACTACCTACAAGACTCTTTTGGGCATTTCACCCTATCATCTTGTATATGGGAAGCCATGCCATCTACCCGTGGAACTTAGTCAAAAATATCTCTGTGCAATAAACATCTATAACCTCGACTCACAAAAAGGTGGTCAGAATATACTAATTGATCTGAACAAGCTCTTGGAATTTAGAAACTGCGTGTACGACAACAACTTGATGTACAAAGAGAAGGTCGAACGCTGGCACGACCAGCACATCAGACGAAAGACCATCGAACTGGACAAAAAGTTTGATCATTTGATGTGAAGTTGAAGATATTCTCAAGCAAATTAAAGAGTAAATGGATCGTGCCATTCATCATCAGAATTGTGTGTGACAATAGAATCATTTTGATATTTGAGTTGTCATCTGGTGCACATCCATTTATCATCAACAGACAGTTGCTGAAGACGTATTGAGATCATGAAACATTCCTGGACATTGTCGATTTGATTTAGGTCATATTTGATGAACTCTCAATTACCACAACATTAGAAGATTCAGACAATGCAAATAAAAACATCTTTAATTGATTTTCTTTTTTTCCTTTTTTTTCATTTCTATATTTCAATTCTTTCATTCTTTCGTATTTCACTCATCCCATTCATTTATGTTATACTTAGTATATGACTCATCCTAAGTATAGGGGAGATGAGTGTATTTAGTTTTTTCCTTATTATTTATTCTCTCACATCTCTCTCAACTTGTTGATATTATGTCTATACTGTTGATATTATGTCTATACTTGGGGATAATTCAACTAAGTATAGAGAGGACAAGCCGAACTAATTGATTTCATATATTCTAATCCTCGATTATCCCTATTCTGTGTATTGCTTGCTATACTTAGCATTAATTATTCCTAAGTACATGAGGACAATAAACTTCTCATTCTTTTAGTCATTGTAGTATAAACTTTTCCTATACTCATCACAAGTGTCTTCCTTTTTCTATTTGATCACTATAAAGATATATCTCAAGCTAAGTATGGGGGTTATATATACGTTGTATGTACTTTATCCATATCTCGTACTTTCATATTTTCGAATAATATGGCTAAAATATACCATATTATGTAACGGTATATGATTAATCAACTAAAGAATGCACTACGAATATGTATATTTTTTTCAAAATTCTTTGTAAATATGATTAATAAATTGGTTTGAAAATGTTTTGTAAAATGATTGAAAAATGGTTTTAAAATGACTTGAAAAAACTTTTGAAAACTGTTTGAAAATTTTTTGTAAAATATTTTCAAATCTCTGTAAAAATATTTGCAAAATATGCAAAAAATTGTTTTATTTATTTGAATAAAATATTTTGATAATTCAATTTGCAAATGATTTGGAAACTAATTTCAAAAAAATTGAAAAAATCTATCTACACCTCTTAAAAATCATCGCAAAATGATTTTCAAATTTTGTAACTGCTTGTAAAGTGTTTGTAAAAGTTATTTACGAAAATAAAATTTTCAAAATATTTACAAAAATGCTCTAAAATTATTTTGGGAACTTCATATATAATTGTATATAGCAACCCTAGTAAAATTCTTTATAACCCTTGTACATAACATCTATAAGTAACAACTAACTTCTGTACATATTCCCAGTGTGAATTCTACAGCTTGTAAATATGCATGCACTACTGCATAAATTTTTGTTTATACTTATTTCAGTAACTTTGTAAATAAGTAACAGCTAACTTCTGTACATATTCCCAGTGTAAATTCTACACCTTGTAAATATGCATGCACTACCACATAAATATTTGTTTATACTTATTTCAGTAACATTATAAAAAAACCTTAAATTTTTTAAAATATTCAAAATCTACAAAAATGTGCAAAATGTTTCCAAAAAATGGCATAAAAATTTGATTTTTTTTCAAAAGATTTTCTTGCATTACATAACATTTGTATTTTTCAGAATGATGTAGACAATTGAACAAGTCTAAATAATGTCTGAAGATTGGAGCTTGGTCTAGACCTTAATCCACTTAGTCAGAGGAATCTATATAGGACTGAAATAGAGATGATTTTGATCACCATGACGTAATTCTTTAGATTTCTTGAGACTGCGTTCATGAGTCGATTCAATGTGTCTAACTAGAATCCTTCATGTCATCCGTACAACTCTTGAGACAATGACTTCTCTAGAGACCTCACACTTAACACTTAGCTCAACCCATATGGATTGTTGAAAGATCTTGGAGTCTAAGTCGGGATGATACTAGGTCACTTCGTCAAGGGTGGCTCGAGAACTATTCTTGGAGACTGTCGAAACCCGTACTTCAATCTACTTCCTCTAGTAGCATGGATATCTAACGATTGGAGACTGGATTGAAATAAAGCTTTGGATAAGGAATGGTATGCTAGCGCATCATTTTCCAAGACACTAAAACAAGGGTGGAACAAAAGATTCTATATCCGTTAGGGAAAAACAAGAATGCAGAGAAATGCCAACAAAGAAAATATCCAAAAATAAGCATATACCAAAAATTCCAAAAATATTTAGCTTCCAGAAAAGGCCTGCTTCTTGGTGAAGACTCGGTTGTAGTGGCCGAGCTTCACATGGAAATGGGACTACACTAGTCCATTTCCACTTCTTTTCCCATTCTTCTAGCTTCTCCCCCCTTCGGTTGTGAACTAGCACATACCTGAACTTAGAAGGAAATATCCATCTCCTCGAGGATGAGTTGCTAGAGGAGGAGACCACTTAATAGTTCAGTTGTTTTTCTTAGAAGAGCTAATCCAATTGACACACATGGTACTTGTTATTTCAAGGTTGCGAGAGTATGCGACTCAAAGGACAGTTATGATAAGGCTGTGAATTGAACCGGATAGAGGAGCATGGAACAAAAGGGTTGTTGAGTTACAATTCCTAACCTGAATATGGTTTCGAACAAACCTAACATCTTAAAGGCCTTGACTGATTTCCAAACTTTTATTTTATCAAGATAAGTTCAATAGTCAAAACTATTCCTAGTTCTTTCCTTTCCTTCTCTTTATTTTCTTTTTATGTGCTCATTGTCATAAGTGTTTGCTAGTGACTAGCAAAGGCAAGTATAGGGGGTGATGAATCTCCATTTCAACACCTTTGTTTTTTCATTTAACTATAAATATCTAGCTAAATGCATGTAAATATCATTAATTTGTACAAATAACACTCGTAAATTGATATATAAACATTGTATAGAAATAGGTATTTAATTCTAAAATAAAAGAATAAAGGAAACAAAAGGAAAAGAAGTAAAGTGTCAAAGACACTGAATGACCTTAGACCTCGAGACTGAGTTATTATGGATATGATCAATGGGCCAAAAGCTCTAAAGAGCACATCCGATGAAGGCAGAGCATAACAAACAACTGAAGACTGTGATATTATTGATATCAATGATCAACATATCTCTTTGAATGACAATTTAAGATAAGAAATCCTCTTTACATACAAGGACCTGGAAAGCACAATCATCCCCTCCTCCATTGTCAACTAGGAGATTGAATCGAATTGATTTATTAGCTTATTCAAAGAAGATTCAAGCTAAACCAAATATGAAGAGTTCATTATAGATATGTTAGGTACATTTTTATCAGAGCCACAAGTGATAGTAGTAAACAACACCTCATTTATTTTGATAGACCGTCCATTTATCGTCATAAATTCAGAAGTGTCCGAGAAGCAGACTCAACAATTGCCTAAATTAAAGAAACACTCGTCAGGTCTAAATAATGATTCCTTGCAGGTGATCAGAATATGTATCCAGTTATCATCTGCAGCAGGCTGACCCCATATCAGGAATTTTGGTTGCTCGAGGTTCTAGAGAAAAACCACAAGGTACTTGGTTGGAAAATTCCGAATCTCTGAGGGATAAATCCAGCCTTGTGTTCACACCACATCTATCTTAAAGATTATTGCAAGCCATCCCACAAATTCCAGCGTTGGTTAAATTCCTCACCTATAGGATGTGAGCTTGAAAGAAATCATGAAATGGTGTGAAGGATGCTTCATTTGTCCCATCTCCGACTCAAAATGGATGAGTCCTCTGCATGTAGTGCCAAAGAAATATGGGATCACCATGGTTACCAATGACCAAGGAGAGAGTATTTCTATTCGAGTACTGACATCCTGGCATGTGTATGTTGACTACCAGTGCCTGAATTCAGCGACAAAAAAGAACCATTTCCTACTATCGTTCATTGATCAAGTGCTTAAAAGATTGAATGGGAAAGAATTCTTCTATTTCTTAGATTGGTACTTTGGATACAACTGGGTGGTGATCGCCCCTGAAAATCAAGAGAAAACTACATTCACCTACCCATTCGGCGCACATGCTATCAAAGGAATGCCCTTTAGATTGTGCAATTCCTACTACATTCCAAAGGTGTATGTTTACCATCTTTACTGATATGGTCAGTAGTTCTCTTGAGGTGTTCATGGGTTATTTCTCTATCTACTGTGACAACTTTGATTCTTGTCTCATGCATCTAGATCGAGAGCTTCAGAAAATACTAGGAAGTAAATTCGGTACTATCATGGGAAAAGATCCACTTCATGGTCATTGAAGGGATTGTGATGGGCCATGTCATTTCCAACCGTGGCATGGAAGTCGATCCAGCGAAGGTGGAGTGATTGCCAAACTTGAGCCACCTCGAAATGTTAAGAACATGAGGTCATTCCTTGGGCATATTGATTTTTACAGAAGATTCATTAAGGACTTCAGCAAGATTTCCTGACCTCTCACAAAGGTGGTATGTAAGGAGATCGATTTCACTGTTGATCATAAGGTTCTCCAATATTTTTATCAGCTGAAAGATCTTCGCACTCAAGCTCCAGACCTATAACCGCCCATTTGTTCTCTCCCATTTGAGATCATGACTGACGCATCAGATTTCGCAGGTGGGGTTGTATTGAGCTAGAGAAGAGAAAAGTTGCCCTATGCCATTCTCTATGCCATCAAGAAATTAGATTATGCATAGAAAAAATTTATTGTTACAAAGAAAAAATGTTGACAGTGGTTTTCATCTTGGACAAGTTCAGATCCTATCTTCCTAGATCTAAAGTCATAGTCTACATTGACCACTCTGCTATTATATGTTTACAGCAGAAAAAGGATGCCAAATCACAATTACTCAGATGGATCCTTCTCCTCCAGCAATTCAATTTGGAGATCAGAGACAAGGCTAGAGTTTAGAATGTGGTAGCATATCATTTATCCATGATCGAATGCCCAGATACTCAGCTGAACAGTGCACTGATCATAGAAACCTTTCCTGATGCCCATTCTTAGCATTCTCTCGTAATATTGTGAACTACCTCGTATTCGGGGTAGTCTTGTAAGATTGGACGTGACTCAAGAAGAACAAGTTCATGTCTGTATCCATTTCTATTAGTGGGAAGACCCATACCTTTTCAAGAACGGAGCGGATTGCATTTGGCAATGGTGTATCCCTAAGGAGGAGTACACAAGTGTCCTTGAACACTGTCACAAGCTCGAATATAGAAGACACCATTTTGGAAGTAGAGCAGCAACAAAGATAGCATCATTTCACGGTTCGGGATTCAAAAAATTCTCATCTCAGACGGGGGCAACCACTTAATCAATAAAGAGGCTAAGAAACTTATGAATGAGTACAACATCAATCCATATGTCGCTTCTCCTTATCATCCTCATTCCAATAGCATGGCTGAATTATTGAACACAGAAATCAAGACGATCCTGCAGAAACTTGTGAGGCCGGACAAAAAGAATTGGTCACAACTTTTGGATTCGATTCTCTGGCTTACAGAACTGCCTACAAGACTCTTTTGGGAATATCACCCTATCGTCTTGTATATGTGAAGCCATGCCATCTACCCATGTAACTTATTCATTAATCTCTCCGAGAAATAAACGTCTGTAACCTCGACTCACAAAAAGGTTGTGAGAATAGACTAATTGATCTAAACAAGCTCCTAGAATTTAGAAACTATGTGTACGATAAAATCTTGATCTATAATGATAAGGTCGAACGCTGGCACGACCGCACATCAGACGAAAGACCTTCGAACGTGGACAAAAAATTGATTATTTGATGCGAAGTTGAAGATATTCTCAAGCATATTAAAGAGTAAATGGATCGGGCCATTCATCATCAGAATTGCACGTGACAATGGAATCATTTTGTTATTCGAGTTATCATCTGGTGCACAGCCATTTATCGTCAATGGTCTGTTGCTGAAGCCATATTGAGAACACGAAACATTTCTGGCCATTGACGATTCAATTCGGGTCATATTTGATGAAGAACTCTCAACTGTAATAGCATTAGAAGATTCAGACAATGTAGATCAAAACATCTTTAATTGATTTTTTTTACTTTTCATTTCTATATTTCAATTCTTTCATTATTTCGTATTTCACTCATCCCACTAATCTGTGCTATATTTAGGATATGACTCATCCTAGGTGTAGGGGAGAGCAGTGTATTCAGGTTATTCATTATTTATTCTCTCACTTGTCTCTCAACTTGTTGATATTATGTCTATACTTGGGGATAATTCACCCTAAGTATGGGGGGGGGACAAGCCGAACTGATTGATTTCATATATTCTAATCTTCGATCATCCCTATTTTGTGTAATGCTCGTTATACTCATCACTTCTCATTCTTTTAGTCATTGTAGTATAGACTGATGACGATGGACTTCTCATTCTCATCCCTATCTTCGATTTTCGATTAATTAATCCTAAGTACATGATGACGATCGACTTCTCATTCTTTTAGTCATTGTAGTATAGACTTTTCTTATACTCATCACGAGTGTCTTTCTTTTTCTCTTTGACCACTATGAGGACATAGCTCGAGCTAAGTATAAGGGGTCATATATACGTTGTATATACTTTATCCATAACTTGTACTTTCATATTTTTGAATAATATAGCTAAAATATACCATATTATGTAAGGGTATATGATTAATCAACTATAAAGAATACACTATGAATATGTATATTTTTTCAAAATTCTTTGTAAATATGATTAATAAATTGGTTTAAAAATGTTTTGTAAAATGACTTGAAAAATCTTTTGAAAATTGTTTGAAAAACTTTTGTAAAATATTTTCAAACCTTTGTAAAATATTTGCAAAATATGCAAAAAAATATTTTATTTATTTGAATAAAATATTTTGATAATTCAGTTTGACAATGTTTTGGAAAATAGTTGCAAAAATATTTCAAAAAATCTATCTATACCTTTGAAAAATCTTCGAAAAATGATTTCAAATTTTGTAACTACTTGTAAAGTGTTTGTCAAAGTTATTTACAAAATTAAGTTTTCATAATGTTTGCAAAAATGTTTTAAAACTATTTTGGGAACTTTGTATATAATTGTAAATAGTAACCCTAATAAAATTCTTTATTACCCTTGTACATAACATATGTAAGTTACACCTACCTTTTGTACATATTCCCAGTGGAAATTCTACACCTTGTAAATATGCACGCACTACTGCGTAAATATTTTTATATACATATTTCACTAACTTTATAAAAAAACCCCTAAAATTTTCAAAATATTCAAAACCTATAAAATTTTGCATAATGTTTCAAAAAAGGTGCATAAAAATTTGCAAAATATTTTCAAATATTTACAAAAAGTTCAAAATCAGAAAATAGTTTTACTAAAGATTTTCTTGCATTGCATAGCATTTATTTTCAGAATGATGTAGACAAATAAACAAGTCTAAATAAAGTCCGAAGATTGGAGCTTGGTCTAGACCTTAATCCACTTAATCAGAGAAACATGTTTAGGACTGGAATAGAAATGCTTCAGGTCACTATGACTTAATTCTTTAGACTCTATGAGATTGTGTCCATGAGTCAATTCAATGTGTCTAACTAGAAAGAACCCTTCATGTCATCCGTACGACTCTTGAGACAACGGATTGACTAGAGACCTCACACTTAACACTTAGCTCAACCCAGATGGATTATCGAAAGATCTTGGAGATTAAGTCGAGACGATTCTAGGTCATTTCGTTAAGGGTGGCTCAGGAACTATTCTTGAATACTGTTGAAACCGGTAATTCAACAAACTTTCTCCGGTAGCATGGGAATCTAACGACTGGCGACTAGGATTGAAATAAAGCTTTGGTCAAGGAATGGTCTACCAGCGCAACATTTTCCAAGACCCCAAAACAAGGGAAGAACAAAAGATTCTATGTCTGTCAGGGAAAAACAAGAATGTAGAGAAATGCCAATAAATAAAATATCCAAAAATAAGCCTATACCAAAATTCCAAAAAAATTGAGCTTTTAGAAAAGACCTGCTTATTGGTGAAGACTCGGTTACACTTGTCGAGCTTCACAAGGAAATACAACTATAGTGGTCCATTTCCACTTGTTTTCCTATTCTTCTAGATTCTCCCCCGTTTGGTTGTGAACTAGCACGTACCTGAACTTAGAAGGAAATATCCATCTCCCCGAGGACAAGTTGCTAGTGGAGGACACCACTTGATAGTTCATCTATTTTTCTGGGAAGAGCTAACCCAATTCACACACAAGGTACTTGTCATTTCAAGGTTGCGAGAGTATGCAACTAAAAGGATGGTTCTGACCAGGCTGTGAATTGAACTGGATAAAGGAGCATGGAACAAAAGGCGTATTGAGTCATAATTCCTAATATGAATGTGGTTTCAAGCAAACTTAAAATCCAGAGGCCTTGACTGTGCTCCAAACTTTTATTCTATCAAGATTAGTTCAAGAGCCAAAACTACTTCAAGTTCTTTCCGATTATTTTCTTTATTTTCTTTTTATATGCTCATTGTCCTAAGTGTTTGCTAGGGACTAAAAAAGGCAAGTATAGAGGGTGATGAATCTCCATTTCATCACCTTTGTTCTTTCATTTTGACCTTAAATCCCTAGTTAAATGCATGTAAATAGCATTAATTTACAGAAAATAACACTCATAAATCGATTCATTAACATTGTATAAATATAAGTATTTAGTTCTAAAATAAAAGAATAAAGGAAAGAAAGGAAAAAGAAAAGAAGTATCAAAGACACTGAATGACCCTAGACCCCGAGAGTGGGTCAATATTGACTTGGTCGACAGGGAATAAAGTAGGGGGAGATAGGACAGACTAATTGTACAGAAAACACAGTAAAACTCCTAATTTAATTCATCAATAAATGGCCATTTTATCCCCATTTTTTTACATTTTCTACAGCTTAAATAATGCAACCCTCAATATTAAACTTGTACATAAACATACAAAGAAAAATACAAAAATTTATTTCACATTAAAATAATGCATACTATGCCTGAGATACTCAGAATAAAAAGGCACAAAGAAAACTTCACAGACCTGTATTTCCCCCATATAAACTCAAAATTGACCAAATTTATCTTTATTGTTCATAAAATTTAATTATCTCTTTAATGAATGTGGTTTCAGTTAAAATGGAGTTAAGATGCAAAAGTTGGTTTTTGGGTCCCTATTGTACTATATACATGTATATAAATAATCAAGAAATTCATTCTTTTATTTTTATTCTTTTTATATTTTTATATACTTGTAATTATTATACAAATTACACTAAAAATATAAACACATAATAAATGCATTAAAATGTACAAAAACATATATAGTATTATAATATATAGGTATAACATACCTATATATATACCTCTATTAACTTAAGTAAATAAATAAAATTAGAAAAATAAAGTAAATATGAAAATATGTATTATAACTATATAAATACATGTACATAATAATAAAATATCAAATACAAAATAAAAAACTTCAAATATAGGTATTTATACCTATGTATATACATGTAAATATTGACACCTAATAATTGAGCTTGTAAAAAAAATAAAAATGCCCATAAAATATTACATTAAATAAGAAACATTTTTTATGTTTTGACCTAAAATTAATAAATTTATTTATTATTTATTTTCGAATTAATAAGGGATTGGTGTTCCCCTTTTTCTAGTTGGTCCACGTGGACCTACCAACGCCCTCGGATCGTTGACCTTCGGTCAACAGTCCTTTCTCCTCTCTAACTTCTGTAGAGCTTACGGTCAACCGACCTTCTCCCAAATTTCAGTATTCCTCCATGTCGCCTTCCCTCTTGAGACACTTGACATTCTGTTCTTCCACCATCCCCCTCCCACACCCTAGATCTAGGCTTAACCAACCCCTCACACCCTTAACACAATCGATCAACTCCATTCCATCTTCACCATGTTTATAAATAACTCGAGCCGATTATGTTTTGCTTTTTAGTCCCCACCTGATAATCGTGACCCCAATAGGATTAATAGGACCAAAGATCTTAGTGGCAGCTTGCGTTTTCTCCTCCTTGTCGACGAGGATAAGGCGGTGGAGGTGGTGATCTAGGACAACGTTAGAACACCTCCGGCGAGGGACTCTCTGCTCTCTGCTCATTAGGTATGAGCTGATTAGACTAGATTTTGTTATCGTATTTACTTTCAACATTTTAGTTTATATTTTAGTTTAGCTAATACATCAGCAAGTTAGCATAGTTTTAGGTATTTTAATTTAAGCTTCAAGTTCCTATTATATTCCACTGTATCCTCAACTTTAACCCGACCATATGCGTCGTCATCTTCATCCCCTTCACATTCTCCATAAAATCCCTCCACAAATCACCCAAAATCCACAAGATTCAGGTCGATTCGAGCTCCTCTACTGCCTTTTTGTCGGAGCTATTTGCCCCTTCACTCCATTGTGCGCACAACTTCAATTTTTGGTCAAGGATATCGCCTCGAGCTAGAGATTCTTTTTGTGCTGGAGGAAGGACCTGAGGAGCCTTCTGGGGCTCGCATTAAACGAAGAACCACTTCTAGGTGCCCTTGTGCTCCAGGCCCCTATCGATGGGGCCTGGACCTATTTGGTATTGCTTGCAGACACGGAGTGTCCCCAGGAGGCTATAGCACCTGTCGGAGGAGAAAATAGTGGCTCTAGATGGAAGAATTTCACGATCAAAGCGCCACAAATACTCAATTCTTAGCAGTTTTCCTAGCAGATTCAGAACCGTCGGATGAGGAACACGACCCAGATCTAATCTGGCCGTTCAAGTAAATTGAACTGTTATGCTACCACCACCGTCCAATCTCATTAATTGAAGCCACATGGACCCTCCATGTCCGTTGGATAGCACGTCCCTTGCGTAAATTCCAAAGCATCCCTGCCACCTTTTCTATTTGCTAGTTAACCTTGTAAATGTTAAGTTTAGCATAAATATTTTTGTATAAATTTACAAGGACCCTTGCACTTCTTGGATATTAAAGAAAGGTCCTCGCACCTCATGTGTTGTGCCACGTGAGGCGTTGTGATATTTACAACAAGACCCTCACGGCTTTTATTTACTTATGTTTAATTTTTAAATTTGTAAATTAAGTGTAAAATTTTGAGGATAATTGCATGCATAACCTCAAATTTTATCTTTATTGCAAAAATACCCCTTTCAGGTTGTACATTTTTATTTATATATTTCTAATTTTTATAAATAGCTCTAGTACTCAAAAATTAATGAGAAAATTATTAGGTGTATGTTGCATAGCTGATTCATGTCATATTTTTATTTAGACAATTTATTTCATTTTATCATTTATTAAAATTCCAATAGGAGCTACTTATCAAAAACCTAAAAACATGTATAAAATCATCCTTTAAATTCCTAAAAATTTATAATATATATTACTAGATATTCTATCTCCAGACCAAAAATTACAAAAAAAGAGAACACAAAAAATCACAAATCCCTTAATAGCCTATAAAAATCTGTATAAATTGTACAAAAAATTCAAAAAATAGTTTCATATTTTGTTTATATTCTACATTTTTCTTTATATCATCTTGTATATATAAAAATCAACTTTGGGATTTTTTGAGCTTATTATCTATTTATAATACCCAAAACAATTCGACCTATATATTATATTCATTGTTTTGATTTATTAAATACATTATATTTACATAAAAAATAGCAAAATTTATATAAAAATCACAAAAGAAGAGAAAATAATAAAAAATGCAAAAGATTTTATTTTCTAAATTTTGACTATATTTAGCTATATTTAAAATTATAAAACTCTATCTATATTATATACCTTATAATAGTTATATACTAATTATTATTATTTATAAATATATATTTTATTTAAAAACTTAAAAAAGGTTTATTCCTTTATATATCTTATATCTTATATATTATTTATAATATGGATTAAATGAGTATGCTCCCTAGGAGCATATAAGAGTATGCTCCCATCTTTCTTTCTGCAATTTTTTTTATTTTTTCAATTGAAACATTGGGGAGATTTACTTAAAATAATAAGTGGAATATGTGTTCCAAATTTCATGTAAAATAGACGTTACTGACACTTCTATCTGAAGGGGGTCAATTTCAACAACTCTGAGACCGTTAAATTTTGACAGTCTTGATGGAGGGGATAGAAGTCTTGAATTAAGTCAAATTTTGAATGACACCATGGTGACATATTATGATCTTAATTCCACTGGGTTTCATTTTAGAAAAATAAAAAAAATATGGGAAAAATGGCGGGAGCATGTAAGTTACATGCACCTAGGGAGCATGCTTCTTTTTCCCTTATAATATACGTAATATATTATTATATATATTATATCTTCAAAAATAAAACAAATAAAAAATTTGCAAATTAAAAAGAAAATAAAAATAAAAATTTTAAAAAAATAAAAATATAAAACATTTAAAAACACATAAATTTTAAATATAAATAAAAACCCACAAAAAATCTAAAAAAGGATGAAAAGCAAAAAAAAGTTATTATTTTTATTAATTAATAATAATTATACCTATCCACAGTTTTCTATCAGTGGTTCGACCCCTACACTTGCTTGCTATATACATTTATTTGTATGGTATAATAAATTTCACCCACCCCAAATTTTATCCATTATTTAATCTATATCATGGGTTGATTGTTTACTTGATTTGATTGGTGATGTGTCGAGAGACGAGAGAGGGATGATATAGTGATTTCTAGATCTGACTTGTCAAACACTACAGGCTCCTCTAAGACTAGACGTTAGACACCTCTCTCCAATCGATTCAATAAACATGAGCTTCTATTACCGTGAAGAACTTATTCAACTTGACTAGATCCAAGCATGGAACTATAGGTACATAAATGATATGAGGTATTTAGACCTAATTTTATTGAACATATACTCCTAATGATCTAAGGGCTCATTCCACAAGATGCAAACAAAAGTATGGCAAAAATCACACATCACGAAAATTAAATAGAAACAAAGAGAAAAAAGGAAGAATAAAGGTAGAATGTGATGAAAATACGGAAAACCGATCAAGTCCACGCAAGTGAACAATCATTTAGTGAAATGGACTTGTGAATAATTCAAGTATCCAAGTGTACGGGTCCTGTATTATTACAATTTAATGAATAAATCTCTCTCAAAAACAAATTAAACTAAATCTATGCTATGAAAATTCTGCTCGGCTTCTTATGTCCTCTACCACTCTCTCCTACCAGTGGATAAAGAACCACCGGCCTCCTATCTCTTGGATGCGTCAGACCTCCAAGGAAAGCCTCTCTTGATAAGTGTGCCCTTGTAACAAATTCAAACAAGAAGATGATCAGAATATTCTCAGATAAAAATAGAATAAAGAAAGAAATAAATAATTACAATGGAAAATGAAAAAATAAACTAAGTGTCAATTCTATACTCTATAAATCGATGCTCCCTAGCAATGACAACCATTTGTTGAGGTGCTCCGGTGAGGTTCCTAGCATCTGATCTTGGAGGACCTACAGTGACTCATATGTTGGATATGACAATCGCTACATGGATGCCTCTATCGGCTCTTGGAACTCAACTCAAGCGAATTAAATCAACAATTAGCACAAAAAATGATTAATCAATAAATGTAGGTGAGATAAAATTTATTATACCCTATAAAAATGTGTATAGTAACAAGTAGTTGGGGTCAAACCATAAAGGAGACCACGACGTAGAGCAAAAAAATGAAGAGACAACTCGAGATTTTTTGTATTTTTATGTTTTTATGTTTTTGTGGATTTTAATTTATATGTATTTTATGTTTTTAATTTTACAAAATTTTAATTTTAATTTAAAGATAAAATATAAAATAATAACTATATACATACACTATATAGGCCAAGAAATAAGCGCGATGTTTTTTATTTTTAAAATATAAAAAAAAACTCAAAATTAGAAACAAACTACATTTTGGTTTTATAAACTTTGCTCTATTTTTATTGATTTTTATATAATTTTTAAGGAATTTTAAATAAAAAATTACAAAAAATAAATAAAATAGTAAATCTAGGAACTTGAAGTGGGCTTAATAAATATCTATCAAATCAAATTGAACCAAATATCAATTTTCCTAGATACTAAGTAATGTAAAGAAAATTTGAAATTTTATAACATATTTTGTGATTTTTTCATGATTTTATTTAGAATTTTCGTAAGTTTTTCCGAGTTTTATTATTTTTAGGAGTTTTCTTTACTATTGTGGAAAAATATTTTGTCAGAAATTAAAAAGATATAAAAATAGATAGTGGGATTTATTTTGGAATTTTTCAAAGCCTTTTGTAATTTAAATGCTAAATATGAGAAAATGCAATATTTTGATTTTTAATAAATAGGAAATTAGTTTTATTACCTTAAGAAAAATATATGTGATATAATATGGTTCCAAGTACTTAAAGTAATTTTCCTATAAATTTTAGATGTAAAGTGATATTTTTAATAATTAAAATACAAATCCAAAATTAAATCTATAGTATATAGACCTAGTTACAACTTCAATAAAGTTTTAAAGATTTAAAGAACCATTAAACAAAATCCAAGGGCATAGGTTAAATTTTTCTGCATAATTAAATATATTCCACACTATCAGGGGAATAATGCAAATATCAAGAACAATAGGACCAAGCATGTAGATTTACCAAAAATATTTCAACTGATATTCAAAGTTTCTATACCAAAATGAAATTCATCAAACCCGAAGGGGTCCGTGAAAAGTTCCCACCCCCTTAAGCGCACAAGCACGTGAGGTGATGTGGAATGGAATAAAGTGCAAACATAATAAAGTTGATGGTCCTTAATGCAAATAATACAAAAATATTTCAATTGTAAATGAAAGATTGAGTACCGAGTGATAAATACAAAATGGCAGAGGGTCTAGAGTGAAAAATACCCTCGGTGTGCTCGATCTGACAGATTAGGATGTTTCACTTTTGGTGATCGATGACCCACAATGCCCCATACTGCTTCAACGATGGATGGCTGAGATAAGATCTCAACGTCTAATATGGTGGTTGCGGAGCATGGAATCCAACAACAGATGGATGATTTGGCAGAGGCTATTGATCGGAAGGCCATGAAGCGGCCTCGAAGAACAACGAAGAACTGTGGCTCAAATATCCTTCAATCCATGATTTCTCTTAGTTCCAACCACCAGGAGAACTTCCAATGGGCGTAAAATGGAGTCGGGTCTCCTTCACATCTACTGGTGCCTTCAATCAGGTCCAGGACCCAACGATGGGGTCCTAGAGGCTCAAGCTATTATGGAGGCATGGAGTTGTTGTGCTTTATGCGTTTTACCCCCAGATGGAGTATTCATGTCCTTATTCTTGCACCAAAAGATTAGAGGGTAAAAATGTAACCTGCTTAATCCTTCTTGAAGTTGTAGTGGACACTAGAGAGAATGGGGCAGCGAGCTCAGGCGAAGGGTGATGCAAGAGCTTGAATCAAGCCCCATCCTTGCCGGATCGGGTGCAAAATGGGTTGGAATGGAAAATAAGCGACGGGGAATGAAGGTGGCTGGTAAAGGCGGGTTGAACAAAGTGAGGAGATGGTGAATAGATTTGGAGCTTGAGACTCCAACTTTATTTTTTTTGGAAATTTTCAATTATTGAGGCTAAATCTAAGAAGTATAAAGTTACGACTACACTATAAATGGAAAAGTGGAAAGAAAACTAAGGAAATAAGGGCTCACATGACATGGAGGGATTGGGAACCAAGCTCGTGCGGTGGAGCTCCAGTGAGGTTTGAATCACCTTCGATTCGCCTTCTCCTCGTTGTGGATCAAAAGGAACCGCTTCCTATCACCAAGGGTTGCACCAAGACTCGATTCAAGGAGTAAAAAGCTACTCAAAAGGAATTAAAATTCAAATTGAAGTCATGGATTTCATTTTATAAATGTGCCAAAGGGGTTCAAAAGATCTAGGGTTTGCATTGGATTCAATGCTCCATCAACCGAGGAATCACCTGGGCGTGAAAGTATGTGGATTAAGGAGAATATTTCATGAAGGAATCGTGCCCCATGATCTAAATCCTGCTTGCTCCCTCGCGCCCACCTCCTGGCCATTGGATGGAGAGATCCAACGGCTACGACGTCGTCTTCTACCACTCAAAGAAGCCTCGCCCATGTCGCCCACCTCGCGACGGCTCCGCCCCCTTCCGATTCTTGGTGCCACTCCAGCCACCTTCTCCGCCCACTATTACCTCCACGACATAGCCTCGACCTCCACCTTCCTCGTCGGTACCCATGATCGCTACTCAGCCGCTCCCTTGCTCCACCAACTCCACACAAACCACGCCTCCCGTCGCCTAGATCTACGCCTTTTCCCTTTAAATACTCTGCCTCCGACAACTTTCCACCCTATCCGCCCTTGCAGAGAGATTCCCAGAGCTCCCTTCTACACGTTGGTGATAGCAATTAGGCAAGAGAGTGATCGACGATGGCATTTTCTTCTCCGGCGAGATCCACATCATAGCACACCATGTCGCAGCTTCTTCGACGAGCTGCACGAGCTTGGGCAAGCTACCAACCCTCGAGCGATGACCATGAACTCTTCCCCGAGCCTCCAACCCCAGGTAGCTTCCTCCATTCTCCTCTGATCGTTCTTCTTCATTCCTCTCGATCTTCTCAACTTTTTCCTGACTTCTCCGATCACTTCCATCCTCACCCAACCATCAGCTAAGCTTTGCCTTGAAGCTCCGATCTTTGCGCACTCCTTCGTTCGCTCCGACGATGCATCGTACCCTCTTCCGACCAATGCTCTGCCATCATGATGGAGAAAGATCATCCTCCACCTTTCACTCAGCCCTCAGGACTCATCGAACTCACACGCACCCCACGAGCATGATGCACTCGATTTCTTGCACGAGCTAACCCTCCAGGACCAATCTCTTCATTGGCTGGAACCATCACAGGAGTTACTTTGAGCTTTGTCGCCACCAGCCTAAAGACCTCCCCAGCTGCTTCCGGATGCTCCGTTGGCCTCTTGACGCTTCCACAATCGATCCTCGCTCTCCAGGAGTCTCCGACAAGTTTCCACGAGCACGAGGAAGGATGGCTGAGCTAGAGCGACATCACCAGAGCCCCTCCAAGTCCGTCGGAGGAGGCGGCGGACCAGAGAAGACGAAGTACAGCTACCATTGGATCTTCCTAATCTGACGGTCCTCTTCATGACACGTCGCTGCTCGCTCTCCTCCGTTGGATCTTCCTTGATCTAACGGATCTCGTCGAGCCACGTCGCATCTACTTCGATATCCAGCTACCGTTGGATCGATCGCCATCCAACAACCATTACTCCGCCATGTCGCCATTGCCCTCTAGCTCTAGATACCATCGGATCGACCTTGATCTGACGGCCCGCATCACGCCACGTATCCAGCTTTCACCACACTTGGATCGCTCAGATCTAGCGGCCCAGCTTTTGCCATGTGGAGCCTCCGAGCCTCTTCCCCGACCCTAGGCTCGGAGCACCCAAACCAGATTCGAAGCAAGTCCGAGCCTCCAGAGACTCCCGAATCTCGATTACCCGACTGCAACGAACGACAAATGTAATTCGATCATTAATCCGATTGAATTAACAAGGGTAGACGAGGCCCAATCAAAATGGTGTCGTTGCCGGGGAGGCACGACTTAGGTTAATTTTTAGAGAATTATGATCTCCAGGTAGTCTGATTCCTGACTTCTCTTTTGAATATTTCTCTGTCATTTATTTTCATTTATTTTGTGTCATCCTTTATCTGACCTCCATTTATTTTTGTGCGAAGAAAATGAGGAGTCGAAGGCGCTTTGTCAGGCGAACCTAGAAACCTGCAGTTAAATAATTTGAGTGATTGTGAGGACTTGTAATTTTATGTTATTTTCATTATTTTTGCATTTTTTTCAGCGGTTTTCGTTTGGGTTCTCGTGCGTGTAAGTATAGTGAAAACGTGTCCTCGTGTGCTGTGTGGATTCTTTGCGTAGAATAGGCTTGCACTTACGGCACTTAGAGCTACTTTAGGACTTGCTTGTGCTCGTAAAATTCTAGGACCACACTTCGCACTTAAAAGATGCACTTACAACGCGGATCTTAGCCAAATTCAATCTGTGCTTCACTCACTAATAGAACTTCCTGTCTATGAGCGGCTTTTATCGTTTGCATTGCATATAGTATCAAGTTTTCAATTCTGCTTTGCATCCTGCATAAAAAGCGAAAGGATCAATGTAAGTCTTCTCTACTTGGCATTTCATCATAGTTTTATCTTGCATTGGCTTTTCTCGACTCCTTCCACTTAGTTTTTCAAATTTAGGATAAAAAGGAAATTAGGACTGGACAATAGGAGTGCTTTGTGGTTGGACTAAACAAGTGACCACCTAACTTAAAATCGGGACTGCTAAACAAAATTGACCAAAAAATTCAATAAATTTGGAAATTCTGTTTGCGGGAGATTAACCCTGACCTTGTTTTCAGGCTGAGTGAGGGTACTAGAGTGTGTGTGCACACCCTAAGGCAGAGCGAAAAAACCCCACCTTTCATATCATGTATCCCGATCCGAGAAAATATCACAGGCTGTACTACGGGTTCAACTGACCAGCGCCAAGCAGCCTCCGCCTACTCTAGTAGGTAGATAGGGACGAAATTGCAGTGCACCGCGACAAGTTGCTAGTAGCCTCCGCCTGCTCCGGCAGGTATATAGGGGCGAATCTCTGTAGGTAGATAGGGGCAGGTCCTTGAACTTTCGGCTGGTGATAGGAGCGGAGAAAGGAAGGGTGTTGGTATCTTAGGCGATAGGTTAAACGGGGGAGATGCAACCGGTTTTTAGTCGACTCCCCTATAGGCCGTGTAACCTTTGGTACTTGTCTGAAAATTCATACTTAAAATCAACTAGATTAATCAGACTCAGTTTTGGGTCCTTCACCGTGTTGAGTGTGAAAAACAGGGTTTGGATTCATTTGATTGCTTCAGGTAGGAGTAAAATCCTATCTTACCCTTATACTTCCGATTCTTTTTCTCGCCATCCAAGATGATTGACTGGGGGGATATCTATTCCTGATTCACAAATCTTTCTTTGAGCCCCTCACAAAGTTCGTCTTCACAGGCCCAAGCGCAACTTGGGCCAATCCGAGCTCATGACCCTCTTGAGTTCAGAATCCATCAACCCAAGGGTGGTTACCCTTAAACCAACCCTTTTCTCTCCTTTGATCTCACCGAGGAAGACCATCGCCTCGATGAGAATCTCTTCCTTCATATGTCCTCTAACTTAGACCATCTTCTTTACCCAGGAGAAGAGGACAAGATGCTGAAGAAAAATCCAGACGAAGAGGAACACAGAGAGGATCCCATGCTACAAATCCTAGCCCGACTAGCTAGAGCTGAGCAACTGAATGCAAAACTGATGGCTAGGATGGGACATGTGATCGAGTCTGAAGGAATTGACCGACCCATGGTAGATTCCTACAATCCTGTGGAGAATGAAATACATAGCTGGCTGGTACCTGAGGTCCCCCCTGAAGCATTCAAGCTGAAGCCCCACTTTCTGAGCCTATTACCGAAGTTCAATGGAAACACCAACGAAGAACCATATGCCTTCCTTGGAGACTACGAGCTGGTTTGCAACAACCTTAGTCACCCTAGGGTTGAGCATGACTACATCAGGCTGAAGGCCACACCGTTTGCCTTAGGTGATAAGGCAGCTCATAGGTTGAAAAATCTCGAGGTGAGATGTACGATCTGGATGCAGTTCAAGGACGAGTTCTTGAAAAAGTATACCCGCTCAGTAGGACTAACCAGATGAGAACCAAGATCGCGAGTTTCTCCCAGGGACCCAATGAACCATTCCATGAAGCCCGGGATAGATTCAATGACTTAAAACAGAAATGCCCTTACCACGACATTACAAGAGTGATCTTAGTCCAGACCTTGTTTTGTGGCATGACCCTAGAGATGCAGGGGTTAGTGAGTGCCGCTTGTGGAGGAAGCTATCTGAACAAGAATGAAGATGCCGTATGGAAGATCCTGGAGCAGATGGCGGAAACAGGCACATCTCAGGCCACCAGGGCCTATCAGTTATCTCCCTCAAGCTTATCCAATGAGACAACTCGGAGGACTATAAAGGATCTGACGGACGACCTCATCCCCAGCTTGGGGATAATATATGACAAGTTAACCATGGTCGGGCAGATTCACAAGAGGGTTACTGACCTTGAGGCACTCTCGTGATTGCCGAAACAAGTGGAGGAATTGACTGAGAAGGTAGCCAAGATATGGCTACTTGCCCCTTCTGCACCACCTATACCTGTACACCGAGTTCATCTTGTACAGGAACAAGCACCGGGGCCTCAGAGTAGCTGGGTAGAGGAGCAGAAATACACTCAGCAAGAGCAGCACATACCCCCACAAGTGGAGACATGATATGAGGAATCTGCACAGGTGTTCGAGATCCACAGGCTGTGTTACAACCATGACCCCATCGGCAGACAGTCGGGGGATAGGAACGGTCAGCCACACCGACCTTCCCTGGCTTACCAGGAAACCAGATCCATCCCCGCACCGTGCTTCTTACGACCTCAGCCTGGACAAGGGTACCAGCCTCAACAACACCAGCATCAGCGCATGTTCCACTCAGGCCAGCATGGCCCTCCACCTCCTTCCCATCAGCAGCAGTACCGGCATGGCCAACAAGGCCAATATAGGAACTCGTCCTCTAGTCAGCAGCAGCAAGCCCTGCCCACAAGCGAATTGGAGTCTCTCACCTTGGCGATCCAAACCCTGACTGATAGGGTCCAACAGATTCAGAATGACTACCTGGATATGAGAACGGATTTGAATCATGTTTCTCGTACCCAGGACCAGCAGATGACGCCAAAGATCCTAATTCCCGCCCAAGTTCAGGCCAACCCAAATAGCCTGAATCAGGGGTAGAACCGACCACGTGATCAGGTATATTATTCAGATAACTCTTTATCTGAACATGAGATCCTTTCATACGATAATGTTAATCATATGTCCCTCAAGAGCGGAAGGACCCTGATCGTACCTAATTGGGCACGGGCACCGGAGGAAGATGCAGCCAATTCTCTACCTAAGGAGAACTTGGAGGTAGAGGAGCAGCAGCACCACCACCACCGGTAGAAGAAGAGGACCTCTAAGTCCTCAAAGAAGAAGGAGAACAACACCAGTAGTAACTCTGGCGAGACCGATGAGGAACCCGCACCCTCCATCTGAGGAGGATGTCCCGGCAGTCGCGGAAGATGCATCACCGATTTCGCACCAGAAATTTCCTTTTAGTCAGAGTCAGAGTCAGAGTCCGTATAAGTGTCAGAGTCTTGTACAGAACTCAGTTCCTCTCTTTAATGAAAATCTTTTAGTTTCAAAATCTGAGTTAGCATCAATAATCCCTTTCCCCTGAGCTCTTAAGGGTGGAAAGAATAAAACTATAAAATACAAAAAGATGACTCTTATATGGAATAGTTTTGGAATAAATACATCAAGGTCACAATCCCTTTTGATAAGTATGTGGACATGACACCTGCATTCCAGAAGTACCTTAAGGTGAGATGCACACCTACTAGGGTCAGCAGGAAGACCAAAAGCCGTGTTGAGAATCACATTCTGTCAGTAGCCACTACTTGCACAATAAAGAATGCATTTCCGAGGAAATGAAGAGACATGGGTGCAAATTATGTGGCGAGTCATGTCGATGACACTGCGTTTGCACGCACTCTTCATGACAATGGATCCTCAATTAACTTAATGCCTATAGCCCTCTATGAGCGTCTTAATCTCGGACCTCTTAGGAAATCCAAAGCACTACTTCAAATTGCAGATAAATCAACCAAGAGGTCCCAAGGAGAATTGAGGAACGTTATCATCAAAGTCGAGGGTCAGGAGTACATGGTGGACTTTACAGTCCTTGATATGGAGACCCCGTGAAATTGGAGAGATTCCTAATCATATTAGGAAGGCCCTTCCTCTAACAGCAGGGGCCCTATTTGATTACAAGATCGGGAAGATCCAGTTCCAAACTCCAGGCGGAGATGAGGAACTTGAGATGAAGCAGACCAGGTGGCAGAGGCCAGATTTAGAATCCAGCACCGAGTACTCTTCGTCTGAAGCAGATTGTATTAGTGTAGACACCGTTGGGCTATGGAGACAGAACCCAGCTAGCACCGATGAGTCCCTCCCTTCCAGAGAAGATCTAGTGTGTGAGTTAGTTTGCGAGACCCTTAGGAACGAGTACAGCGCAGAATGTGCATCCCCCTACATGTTCGATGACGTAGAGGCCCAGTTGGGCCTGTCAGTCCTTCCCTCTTTAGGACAATCAAAAAATGAGGATGATGAGTCGGATGTGGCTTTTGTCGATTGCTTGGAAGCCTTTGACGTTCTGACTCCAGAGCTGAATGAGTTGATGGCAGCAATTTCAAGGACAGATCCAACCACTACCATCACAGAGCCAGATTCGATTGAATCAGACTTCCTTGATGATCACACCTTACCTGAGCTCAAACCTTTACCCAGAACACTGAAATATGCCTTCCTTGAGGGACAAGATAAGTAGTATCCGGTCATCATCAACTCGCGATTGACCGAGGAGCAGGAATCTCGCTTGCTAGAGATCCTGGAGAAAAACCGCAAAGCGATAGGTTGGAGCATCTCCGATCTCCACGGGATAAATCCCGCTCTGTGTTCGGACCATATCTACTTAGAGAATGAGGCTAAACCCTCTCGTGAATTCCAATGCAAGTTGAATCCAAATTTACGAGAGGTCATGAAGAAGGAGATAGAGAAATGGTGTGATGCGGGTTTTATTTATCCCATCTTCGATTCCAAATGGGTGGCACTAATCCATATTGTCCCGAAAAAGTCGGGAATTCAGACGACTACCAATGGGACAGAGAGGAGATCGTGACATGAATACCCACATCATGGCGTGTCTATGCGGATTACAGACGCCTGAATGCCACGATGAAGAAGGATCATTTCCCCTACCATCCATTGATCAGATCTTAGAAAGATTAGCAGAGAAAGAATTATTCTGTTTCTTAGACGGGTTCTCGGGCTATAATCAAGTAGCCATTGCTCCTGAGGACCAGGAGAAAACCACGTTCACATGCCCCTTTGGTACCTATGCTTTCAGGCGCATGCCCTTTGGGTTATGCAATGCTCCGGGTACATTTCAAAGGTGCATGATTGTTGTATTCACCGAAATGGTCGGTGAATTCCTGGAAGTCTTCATGGATGACTTCTCGGTCCATGACGGTTCCTTCGATTCCTATCTTAGGAATCTAGACCGAGTCCTCAAGCGGTATTGCGAGGTTAATCTGGTGCTCTCCTAGGAGAAAAGTCACTTTATGGTGACGGAGGGCATTGTGTTGGGGCACGTTATCTCCAAGAGAGGAATGGAGGTTGACCCTGCCAAGGTGGACGTGATCAGACGACTCCAGCCACAGACCAATGTAAAATAGTTGCGGTCATTCCTCGGGCATGTTGGATTTTATTGAAGATTTATCAAGGATTTTCGAAGATTGCCCGACCGCTAACTGAGCTTTTAGGCAAAGACATGGAGTTCATTGTTGATCATAAATGTCTTGAAGCCTTTAAGCAATTACAAAGGATGATCATGGATGCCCCGATCCTACAAGCCCCAGATTGGTCTCTGCCTTTTGAGATCATGAAGGACGTCTCAGATTTTACTGTTGGGGTTGGGTTAGGACAGAGGGGGGATGGCATCCCGTTCGCCATGCACTACGCAAGCAAAGTGCTTGATACTGCTCAATGTAACTATACAGTTACGGAAAAGGAGATGCTTGTGGTAGTGTTCGCCTTGGATAAGTTCAGATCACACTTAATTGCATCCAAGGTGATTGTGTTCATTGACCATACAACGCTACGGTATTTAATGAAAAAGAAGGATGCGAAGGCGCGTCTTCTTAGGTGGATTCTACTCATCCAGGAATTTGATTTGGACATTCGTGATAAACCTGGAAAGAAGAATGTAGTAGCTGATCACCTATCCCATCTTGAGGATCTTGATACTTCTGATGATACGCCAATTCGAGACTCCTTCCCTGATGAGTCATTTTTTGTTGTCGACTCACTCCCATGGTACACCAATATCGTGAATTATCTTGTCTCCAAGAAAGCTCACGAAGATTGGCCCAAGATCCACATAGACCAACTAAAGTCGGATTCAAGACATTACCATTGGGAGGATCCGATCCTTTTCTTTGAAGGACCAGATCGTGTCTAGAGATGGTGTATTCCTCAGGAGGAATATCAAAGTGTCCTTACTTTATGCCACAGTCTGGAGGCAGGAGGACACCGCTCTGGGAAGAGGACCGCATGGAAGGTATTCAATGTGGCTTATAGTGGCCGACCCTGTTTTGCGATGCGCTCACCTTTGCGAAGTCGTGCCCAGTATGCCAATGAATGGGAGAAACCGTTGGTTCCAAGGAAGAGATGTCGATGCAGCATGTCATCATTTGTGATGTCTTTAATGCTTGGGGCATCGACTTCATGGGCCCATTCCCTGTCAGCCACAGATTTGAATACATCCTTCTGGCGGTAGATTATCTGTCAAGGTGGGTGGAGGCTATCCCAACTCGAGCCACAGACAGTAGGACTGTCTGTAAATTCATTAGAGATCACATCATCTCTAGGTTCGGGATCCCCAAAATGTTGATATCAGATGGGTGTAGCCACTTCGTGAACAGAGATGTAAAGAAGCTCTTGAAGGATTACGACATTGAATACCGTGTCGCTATTCCTTACTACCCACAGACCAATGGCATGGCTGAGGTATCGAATAGGGAGGTGAAAACCATATTGCAGAAGCTTGTCCGCCCAGACAGGAAGGACCGGTCTCATGTCTTGGATCAAGTCCTATGGGCTTATAGGACAACATACAAGACACTGTTAGGAACCTCCCCATTCAGGATGGTATTTGGAAAGCCGTGCCATTTGCCTACAGAATTAGTGCACAAATCAGAATAGGCAATCAAGAAGGTCAACTGGAACACACACCTAGGACAAAAATAGAGAGAGATGGATCTGAATGAGCTTGTGGAAGTCAGAAACCGAGCATACGACAACAGTTTGGTGTACAAGGACAAAGTAAAGCGTTGGCATGATAGATATATCAGACAAAAGACCTTTGTTCCTGGACAAAAGGTATGGTTGTTCAATGCAAGGCTGAAGGTTTTCCAAGGCAAGCTGAAATCCAAGTGGACGGGTCCATTCATAGTCCGTGCTGTGCATGATAGTGGATGCGTAGAGATCTCAGATCTCACAGATGGAGCACAGACATCCCTAATCAATGGACAATTGTTGAAGCACTTCATCAAACCCAATGAACAGTTAGTCCATGTTGAGGAGATTGTATTCATGCGTGAGACAGACTCAGTAGATACACATAGAGTCGCGCATGAGACCTTGTAGCAGTGAGCTCTCGCCATCAGCAGCATCTAAAAAGATTCAGACCGTGATCCTTGAGTATACTCGTCATTCCTGTATATTCTTTCCTTCCCTCCCGCGACTCTAATCACTCACCCCAACTCCATACTTAGGATGACCATATTTTAAGTATAGGGGGGAGATCACCTGAGTCCAATCACTATTTACTATACATCCTCTAGATCTCATCGGCCCTCATACTCACTTCTATCCTATATTTAGGCTGACCTGAGCCTAAGTATAGGAGGGACCGATGCCCATCATGTATATTCTCATCTACTTCCCCTCTTGACCTTCCGCCCCAGTTTTTGATCTTTTGCTACACTTAGGCTGCTAGAGCCTAAGTATGGGGGGGGGCAGGATGACTTCTATACATTTTTGTTCTTTTAGCTCCGTACGCTTAGCACGAGCTATGTCTTCTTCCTCGCTTTTCGTGCTCTGAGGACATAACACACGCTAAGTATAGGGGGCGTGTATATATTACATATATACTTTACCCATAGCTCGTACTTTCGTGTATTTTTATATATACTATCCAATAATTACGGGGTGGGTAAAAATTGAGAAATTATTTTTGTAAAATACACATATATTTGTAATACACTTGTATATTTTGACAAAAAAATGGAAAAATCAAAGGCTTCTTGTTTACTCTTGCACATCATCTCTGCATATAAAAAGTAAGAAAAAGAGTCTTGCATTTTCATTCATCTACATAGCATGTCATCTACATCTCATCTGCATATCTTGCATATGCAGAGTGAAAAGCTAGTGGGTTCTGAACCAAGTTATGAGTAGATGTTGAAGAGGGACTTGATTTAACTTTAATCCACCTAATTTCATAGGAACCTTATAGGAACTGGAGTTAAGATTTTTCAGGTCAAGTGACTTAATTCTTTGAGTCTGCAAGTCTATGCTCATATGTCATATTGATTAGTCTAAATAGGATATCTCGTGCACACACATGGCTCTTATAGACAGTAACCTAACTTGGACAAGCACAATGCACATAACTCTTCATTGATGAGGTGGTGAGGAAGTAGAATCCTTTAGCTTGGAGTAGCACACGGGTGGAAACTTTTGTCCTCCTCTAGGGAGCGTAGTGCATCTCTACCTAGTCTGGTGGTGTTGAAGTCTAAAGACGGGACGTTGTGGGTTGCAATAATGCTTCAAAAGAGGGATAGTCTACTGGTTCAAGAGGAAAAAACTCCTGATGTATATGCTGCACCTCGTATATAGTTCTAAAAAATGTAAAAACTCCAAAAAAAATAAGACATGCCAAAGTGAAAATAAAATACCTGTCGGAGTATGTATATTAGACAGAAGTCTACAGCTGGGTGACTTGGCTACACTCGTCAGGCATCCCGGGATAGGTAGCTACACTGGCTATCGTCCATTCTTTTCTCCACCCCCTCTTCTTGAGATGGTCACACTTGAACTTAGAAAGGAATACCCCGCTCCTCAGGGAAAGAGTTACTGGACCGGGGAATTAGAGTTACCTTGTTAAGAAAAGGCTGCTTCTTATCCATTTCTGATGTGGAGAGCTATTTCACACTTACACAGTACAAGTAAGAATCATAGTCATCAGAAATTTGCATTTAAGGATTTGTTCTGACCTGACTATTGAGGAGTCTTGAATAGAAGATTTATAGAACTTGAAGTCTGTTAGGTCTTAAGTTAAGATCCCAATAAGGTTCACCACACAATTAATCCAAAGGTCGAGTCAAACTCCATTTTCAACTATTGTTCATGACCTTGGTATGGAACCCAAAATGATTTTACTCGTGCATTCATTTTAGTTGCTCGGGGACGAGCAAGGTTTAAATATAGGGTGTTGATGAATATGTGATTCATCACTCTTAAAGTTGAAAATAGAGCCTTGTTCCCGAGTAATTAAGAGCATATTTCCACCAATATTGCGTAATTAGCATTCATGCATGCATAAATAACATTTGCATTTTAGCATTCGCATCTGCATTAAATAAGTAGCCCGATTTACTTGTAAAAACAACTCATCGGAATATATTTTACACTAACTATAAATTCCATAAATTCACTTCATACTGTGTATATTACTAACAATAATACAAGAAAAATACCAAAAAATGCTAACTTGAATAATTGACCAATAAAACCCCAAACCAAGTTAGAGACCATGGACCTTAGAATGCACACTCTCATATAGCCTTCAATCTAAGTCTACTCACTTTTAAATTAATACACATTTAGAGACCTTCAAAATGAGAACAATTTCATTTAAATCGGAGCTCGTATGCAAAACTTGGGTTTTAGGCCCCCATTGTATACTATATGTATGTATGTTTGTACCCTTGTATTATATTACTTTATTCGATCATTTTCGTTTTTGGTCAACATGAAACTTGTAGATCTCATCGAGATCTACAACTTTCATGTTTTGCGTTTTTTTCCAAATTCGGCCATTTCATCCCTCTTATCTCACATTCTTTTTCAACCAACTAGATTGGGCCACGTGGTGCCCTCTGGTTGCGCCATGCAGCTCACTCAGTCACCTGCCACACGCTTCGCCTCCTGACTGTTAGGTCATCATCTTCTTCTTCCGATCTCGACCCTCCATTGCGCAACTCTTCTCAGCCGCATGATCTTTCCCCCTGATCTAATCCAAACCACACGTCTCCGCCTCATTCTTAGCACTCCACGTGGCGCGCTCTATGCCGCTCAATCCTTCATCCATCGATCGCATCCCTGCCATCGATTCCCAAGAGATCGTCACCCTTAGATCTTATTCCAGATCTCATCATAGCCATTCACTTCCACCCATACCTACGCCAGCCGCGTGGCTTGATCACAACCCTTCGATCGCACCCCAGGATCTAATCTTGCCCGCTCCATCGCACCCACCTCCTGGCCGTTGGATAGAGAGATCCAACGGCTATGACGTCGTCTTCTACCTCCCGAAGAAGCCTTGCCCACGTCTCCCACCTTGCTATGGCTCTGCCACCTTCCTATTTTTGGCACCACTCCAGCCACCTTCTCCGCCCACTTCTACCTCCACGACATAGCCCCAGCCTCTAACTTCCTCGCTGACACCCATGATCTCCACTCAGCAGCTCCCTCGCTCCACCAACTCCACGCAAACGATGCCTCTCGTCGCCTGGACCTGCACCTTCTCCCTTTAAATACTCTGCCTCCGGCCACTTTCCACCCTATCCACCCTTGCAGAGAGATTACCAGAGCTCCCTTCTACCTGTTGGTGACACCAATTAGGCAAGAGAGTGAGCCACGACGGTGTTTTCTTCTCCGGCGAGATCCGTAGCATAGCACGTCGTGTCGTAGCTTCTTCGACAAGCTGCATGAGCTCGGGCCAGCTACCAACCCTCGAGCGACGACCAGTAGCTCTTCCCCGAGCCTCCAACCCCAGGTAGCTTCCTCCATTCTCCTCAGGTCGTTCTTCTTCATTCCTCTCGATCTTCTCGCCTTTTTCCTGACTTCTTCGATCGCTTCCATCCTCACCCAACCATCCGCTGAGCTTCGCCTTGAAGCTCTGATCTTTGCGTACTCCTTCGTTTGCTCCAACGATGCATCGTACCCTCTTCCGACCAAAGCTTTGCCGTCACGGTGGAGGAAGATCATCTGTCACCTTTCGCTCCACCCTCAGGCCTCACCGAACTCGCACGTACCCCACTATCACGATGCACTCGATTTATTGCACGAGTTATCCCAACAGAACCAATCTCTTCAGTGGCTGGAACCATCACCGAAGTTACTTCAGCTTTGTCGCCACCGATCTACAAACCTCCCCAGCCACTTCCGGACGCTCCGACAGCCTCCTGACGCTTCCACGATCGATCCTTGCTCTCCAGGGGTCTCCGGCGAGCTTCAACGAGCACGGGGAAGGAAGATTGAGCCAGAGCAACATCACCGGAGCCTCGCCAAGTCCGTCGTAGGAGGCGGCAGATTGGAGAAGACGAAGTACAGCTACCATTGGATCTTCCTGATCCGATGGTCTTTTTCACGACATATCGCTACTCGCCCACCTTCGTTGGATCTTCCTGATCTAACAGATCTCATCGAGCCACTTCGCATCTGCTTCGACATGCAGCTACTGTTGGATCGATCGCCATCCAATGGTCATTACTCTACCACGTCGCTATCACCCTCCAGCTTCAGATACCGTCGGATCGACCTTGATATGACGACCCGCATCGTGCCACGTATCCAGCTTTCACTGTTGTTGGGTCGCTCAGATCTAGCGGCCTAGCTTTCACCACGTGGAGCCTCCGAGCCTTTTCCCCGACCCTAGGCTCGGAGCACCCGAAGCTGATCCGAAGCAAGTTCGAGCCTCCAAAGCCTCCCGAGCCTCGATTACCCGACTACAACAAACGACAAATATAATTTGATCATTAATCTGGTTGAATTAACAAGGGTAGCCGAGGCCCAATCAGACTGCTATGTGAGTTAGGACTTCTTAGGAGGACCTACGCATCCAAGTAAGGTGGAGCCGACTTTCTGACTTAGCTAGAAGGAGAGAGCATAAAATGAAAACTTGGAGGAATTCTAGAAGATTGTTTCTTTACTTTTTTATTTTTTTTATTTTTTTTTGTAATTAGAAGTGAGAGAGAGGCGCAAATAATTGTAATAATCTGAACTCTCCCGAGCACTGCTACTTCACGTAGTCCATTACCCAAGTGATTGTTCACTTGGGGACCTTGTCGGTTTTTGTCGTGTTTTATCGCTTTCTTTTTCTTTGTTTTTCGACTTTATTTTTATTTGCTTTGTGTTATTGAGCCTTAGTTCTAGGATTTGCTTGCTCGATAGATTAAGGTCCAAAGCCATAATTTTATTTGCATGTACCTATAGATTCATGCTTGGACTTAGTCAAATCTAATTGTTGACTATTTACGCTTGAGAGCGTGTATCGAGAGAAGCTCTATACAACACTTGCAAGATCTGTTGTAGTGGACACTGATGAGCTTCTGAGATCGGACTTAGGTCTCATATCTAGATAGTTAGCATCTGGTGCTTCACGATAATAGAATATTCTATTCTAGGGTGATTTCATCGGCTTGCATTTCATATAGCATAGTTTTTAATTTTTTTATGCATCCCACATGGAGAGAACTAGGAAGCACCGTAATTTTTCTAACTATGCATGCATCATCGATTCCTGACTTGTGTTTCTTTTCCAACCTTCTCCCTCTGATTTTGATCACCTAGGATGTTAATACAGTTGAAAACTCATTAGGGGATCACATTGAAAAATATTAAAAAAAGTGATAATAAAAATGGACTGCTTACTCTACCTGATTTTTAAAATAGACGTATTGGATTCATTTTTTTTGTGGAGAGAAACCCCCTTATTGTATTCTGTACTTTATACGTGACACATACACACTAAGGATTAATGCCCCAATCCCAGGCCTACCTACGTGTTTGTACAATTATTTTGAAGCTCACCTAACTCTAAAATGGAAAAGATAAACAACCACCACCTTCGGTCTTAACTGTGTTGAATAGGTGGACATAGATTTTTCTTTATACATTGATTGTGATTTTGGGTCCATTCACATTCATCACTCTTTGAGTTGTAGATCCATGAGTTTTTGAATTCCTATTATTGAGTCCATCTTCCCTTCTTTGTCTATATTATTATCTCTTTTATTGAGTCGTGATATCAGGTCTTGAGAGTAGCCAGATTTTGTGGTTGTCTCATTGCCCATATCACCCTATCTCTGGTCCGGTTCAAGAAAACTCTCTTCTTGAACCACAATTTTGTCTTCATTTCACCCTTCTCACCCACCCTCCTCGTTCCATTCGGTACCATCCCTTCTTTCACCTTGGAATATTGTGCTATTAGATGAGTCATGCATCGAGGTTTTGATTGCAGGAATTATTTGAGTAAGCCGGGCAGATTTGAGGATGCTGAGAATTGTGTGCTATCTCTGGAGGATCTGAATTTGATATGTGCATAGATATATCGAGGATTCTAATTTTGACATGATTATATGTGTGATTATTTATTGAGGAGTTTTGATCTCGTACACCAGATTGATGATGTGATCCACTTGTGATTATTTTATGATACGACTTCTAGCCGGTTCCACCCGTCTTGATTCAGATGCTTAATGTACGATCTGTTTCTATCCTTCAAAGTGTTGGTACTTGGAACCCACTTGATTTCACTCATATTCTTGGCTGATCCATCCTTCATCTCCTGACTCTCCTATCCCCATTTAGCACTTAGAGAATCTCCGTCTAACATCTTGACCCATCTCAGCTGATTTGGTTGATTTGAGGGACTACACGGCGATTGCCCTGATGACCTCTTATCCCTCCCATAGCCTTATACCCTCCTACTGGTGATTGATTAATTATTTTTGAAGACCTGGGACTTGATGCCAGTATTACCTTGATTTTCATCGACTTAGTTTGCATTACTCCCCGAGGACTGTCTACGAGAGAATGCACAAATTTCTTTATGATTGGTTTCACTCACTGCTTGTGTATCCATCATGGTGGAGCACAAAATCGGGTCATCTAATATGAGACATCAGTCTCACTTTCTGATTATGTGTCCGATCTGTCGGAGCACGAGACCGCTTATCCTCGCTATCTAGACTCCTTTGAGTCTTCTCTCCTTGACGGTCCTGCACTGATGAGTCATATTCTTCTAATTAATCCATGCCTAGTTCACAGTACTCTCGGAGGGTTATATGCGAGAGACTATGACATCTTCGAGGTCTATAGGTCTCTTCTACTCGGTAGCTAATCTATTGCCTATCAAGACTGCTTCTTCTGATTCATCTGATAGATCTGACTCCTTTAAGTCTGCTCTCCTTAACGACCCTCGCAAGGATGAGTTCTGTTCTGATTATTCATTGCTTAGTATGTATCACTCCTCGAGGGTAATATATGGGAGGATACATCATTTTGTAGGTACTGGGTTTCATTGTTGGTGTCTCCAATTTGGTGGAGCACGAAGCGGAGTCTTCCGATTTGTATACTCGGTCTCATCTCTAGTTGTGTATTTTTTGAGACCTCTGACCCTTCTGAGTCTGCTCACCTTAACGACCCTCGTAAGGATGAGCCGTGTCTTGTGATATACAATGTGTTCTTGATCTTTTAACCTTATGTCCACTGGATATTAATCTGCGTAGAGTGTCTCATGTTCTTCACTTTTCGTATCTTCCTAAGATTATGAGTGACATGGAGGAATCTAATATGATCCTTCCTCCTCCATGTCTTACAATATGGGCTTTGATCTTTAACTCTTTTCTTTTGACTTGATGCTCTGCATCCCGCTATTGGATCCTGGCTTAGTTTTTGATCTGTTTTTCCTGGTAGGTAACACCCACTTGAGTGCATATTAGGGTGTCTTTCTCTTTCTGATTGCGTCACCGTTCTCATAGGGTGACGATGACGAAAGAACGGTATTTGACTGTCAGATACCGACCACCACTTCACCATTCTTTACTGCTTGTATATATATGATTTGTCTTTCCATTTCTTCTTTCTCCCATATTTCATGTGTACAGCAGATCATTTGCATATCTGTGTCTATACTTAGGACGTACTTTGTCCTAAGTATAAGGGGGTGCACCCATTATGTTGTTCTTTCTTCGTTCTGTTTCATCACTCTTGTTGTTTCCTATACTCAGGTCTCTTTTACCTTAAGTATAGGGAGAGTGATGCGTACATTCACCCAACATATTTTTTATCAGTTTCTATTTATTGATCCCCTTGCTTGTCTCCTCTCTTGTTGATATTTTTATCTATACTTAGGGATATCTCACCCTAAGTATAGGAGGAGATAGACTGGGTTGTAATTTGTTTGTTCTCACCCTCGACTCTCCCTGCATGTACATACAGTCTGCTATACTTAGGATTATTTGATCCTAAGTATAGGGGGGATGATCGACTTCGTATTCATTCATTTATTCATTATTCTTTGCTCATTATTGTATAGGCCCTTTTCTACTTAGTACGAGTTATGTCTTCTCTTTTTCTTTTCGATCTATGAGGACATAACTCAAGCTAAGTACAGGGGGTCGTATATACTTTGTATATACTTTAGCCATAACTTGTACTTTCTTATTTTTGAATAATATGGCTAAATTACCATATATACAAATTTTATTTATCAAAATTTTTTGTATATATTGAATAATAAATGAGGTAAAAATGTTTTATAAAATGTTTGAAAAATAGTTTGGAAATCTATTTTAAAAATCTTTTGAAAACTATTTGAAAAATATTACATAAAATGTTTTCAACCTTTGTAAAATTATTTTAAAAAAAAATTCTTTTCTTTGTGTAAAATAAAATTATTTTGAAAACCTATTTGCAGATGGTTTTGAAAATGGTTGCAAAAATATTTGAAAAATCTCTGTATACCGTTTGAAAAATCTTTGCAAAATGGTTTTCAAATACTTGTAAAAACTATTTGCAAAAATTATTTTGAACTATAGTTTTCAAAATTGTTTGTAAAATTATTTTCAAATAAGTTTGAGGAATATATACATTATCTAAATAAATGAACATTTTCACCAACAGTATACATATTTATCTATAAAAACAACTAGCACATCTCTTGTAAATCCTTAAAACCACAATTCTTGTAAATAATAGATGCACGCCCGTGTAAATATCTGCACATACTCCCTTTTTATTGCAAAATCTTTTTGTTTTGAAAAATCCCAAAAAATATTTTCAAAATCCTTTTAAAAAATTGCATAAAAGTTTGCAAAACCTTTCCAAAAATACATAAAAAGTTCAAAATTGAAAATTGCATCACAAAAATATTTTCTGCATTGTACACAACATTTGCATTTTTTGGATTGAGTTTGATAATTAAACAAGTCTAAGTAAAATCTGAAGATTGGAGCTTAGTTGGATCTTAAAATATACTTGATCACAGGAACCTTATAGGAATTGGAATTGAGGTACTTTAGGTCTATTTGACTTAAATCTTTGAGATCACAAGACTTAGTTCAATGTCATCTTGACTGCCTAAGTAGAGTATCTCAGAGCACACGCACGACTCTTGTTGATAATGACCTAGCTTGTACACTTGTACCTTTCATTTTGCTCACCTCAGTTGAAGTGGTAGAGGGTTGGATTTGCCGGAATGAGACACAAGCCAATGAAAACATCAGAAGTCACACTTTTGTGGCCACTGTACCCCAACCCCATCCAATGGCGACGAGGCCTAAATATAGAAGTTGTGGGATGCAATAAAGTTTCAAAAGAGGGATAGTCTACTGGCTCAAGAGGAAAAAGTCCATAAGTAAATGCTACTGTATATAGTATTCAAAAAATGGAAAAAAATCAAAAACTCCAAAAAAATGTGGACAAGCCTGATTGAAAATAAAATGCATGTTGGAGTGGATATATTTGTATAGTCAACAAGCAAGCTTGAACTTCAAAGTCATATGTATGAGAGCATGCAGCTGGATGGCTTGGCTACATTGGTCAAGCATCCTAGGATAGGTAGCTACACTAGCTACCGTCCATTCTTATCTCCACCTCCTCTTCTTGAGCCGGTTCCACTTGAACTTAGAAGGGAACACCCCGTTTCTCGAGGAAGGAGTTGTTGGATTGGGAAATTAGGGTCACCATGTTGGCGAAGACTGACTTTTACCGCTTCAGCCGAGGAGAGATACATATCACACATACTGTCCAAGATAGATTAATAGTCATAAGGGTTTGCATATGAGTTGACTTATTCTGACCTGGACATTGAGGAGACTTGATTAGAGTTTTGTGACTCTCGAAGGATGTTGTGTTTCAAATCCGTTTCCCAATAAGGTTCCGATCACACCTAAATCCAAAGGTCATACATAAGATCCAAATTTGATTTCGTAAAGACAAACTTGAGAAGTAAAATCAATCCAATTTCTTTCTTTTTCTTTACTTTATTTTTAGTTTTCTGCACTTATTGCATAAGTGTTTACTAGGGACTAGCAAAGGCAAGTATAGGGGTGTGATTAATTTCCATTTTATCAGCTTTATTCTATCATTTTGTCCTTAAAACCCCTAGCTAAATGCATGTAAATATCATTATTTTGTATAAATTAACATTCATTATTTATTCCATTTATTGTAAAATAATATCTTATCGCCAGAATTATGGAATAAAGGAAAGAAAAGAAATGAATAAAATACCAAAGGTATTATATTACCCTAAACCCCGAGACCTAGGAAACTTGATGACCGGGTCAACAAGAAATAAAGTAGGGGGAGATGAGGGACAACATACAATAAAAATCCCATTTGTTTATTCATTAATAATTACTTTTTGTGACATATTTTATTCTTCATTTTTTATACCTCAAATAAAGAAACTTTGTACATGAAAGTTGTAGATAAAAATACAAAATTGATTTCGCACAAAAGTAATATACAGTGTACTTTTTATACTCAGAATAAAAAACCAAAACCTAAACTTCCGAGACCCACATCTTCTTAATAAAAACTCAAAATGCATCAAATACAATTTTAATTGTATATAAATTTTAATAAGTTATTTAGTGAAGGTGGCTTCATTTTATTTGAAGTTAAGATGCACAAGCTATGTCTTGGACCCCTATTGTATAATATACATGAATAAAATTTTCATTGTATTTATTCTTTATTATTTCTACAATTTTTTTTACAATTTTGTAAATATTATTTATAATATATGCACATATTTAGAATACAATAAAACTATTAAAATTACATTAAAAAAATAATATACAAAACTATATAGATGAAATACCTATACTTATAGCTATATAATATACCTCTATTTATTTAAGTGTATAAAATACATCAGAAAAATACACTTAAAAATATTTATGTATCTAAAAATAAGTTATAAATATATAAAATATGAAAATAGAATAAAATTAAAAATACAAAATAAAAATAAAATATACAAAACATAGGTCAATATCTATAAAATACACTTCTAAAAAGTAACTTGTAATAAATTAGCTCGTAATAATAAATAAAAATCATATTAAAATACAACATAAAATAATAAGCATTTTTTTATTTTATAACAAAAAATTAATAAAAACATTTGCTATTTTTAATTCATTTATTTTTGAATAAAGACCGCTCTTTTGTCCTTGTTAGAACCTCAAGCGGCCCAACTTTCTTGATTTTTCCCAACCGCTCTGATGTCGCTTCACCCTCGAGCCCTTCACAACTTCTGATCCTCCATCATCCTTGATTCTCGACTGCTCCCTTGATTTTCTATACATAGCCTTAGTCAATCACTAACCATAAGTCAATAAGGGTCGGAACCCATGTGTATAAATAAAACCCCGTCCTCCTTCACAAATTTGGTCCCTTTTCCTCCCCTAAAATCACTTCGACTTCAGCCAAGAGTGCATCCCGGTGCCAAGGGAAGGTCCCCTGAGGTCTGAAGTGGATGAAGGAGGAGGGAGGTGCACCCACGGCGGAGCCCCGATCCGTCCTGCTTCTTGGCTTCCCAGCTAGGTTCGAGCTGCGCATTTCTTCATTTCTAGGTAGCTTTAGCTCGTAGATTTAATATTATGCATTTTATTTCGTGTTTTAATTAGCTTAGATTAGGGATTAGACCTCGTTGGAGCTCCAGAGCTCCGACCACTGTGACTCACCGTTCTACCCTCGTTTCGACTCCTTCATATGCCCCACTACCTTCTTACTCCATTTCTCCATCTCACGCGTCACTCAACTCACCCAGATTCCCTTGGGATCTGGACTTTGAGGTCCTTTCCATCACCTTCGTGATGAATACATAATTCACGTCCTGTATTCTTTTATTTTAGCAATAATCCCAATGCAATATAACTGTAACTATATTGTAAATCCAATAAATTAGCATTATGCATGCTTTTGTTAATATTGTATAACTAACACTTATTTATATCAAAATAAAAGAACAAAGAAGAAAAGAAATAGAAAAGAAACAAAAGAAGGATATATTTATGCAATAAATGCAGATTGACCCGAACCCCGAGAGAAGGTCAAATAATGACATGATCGATAAGGAATAAAGTAGGGGGAGATAGGGTTTTTATTTATTAATCTTCATAAACTCCTTGTAAATATTGTGTAATATTTATTATGTATTTATTTTGTATATGGCTATCACTGAGCATTTTGTATAAACATTGTATTTTTTATTTATCAATAAAAAGATCTCAAATTAGTTAATTCCTTAATAAAACTTGTACTAAAAATGTGGTGTAAATAATAAAATAATTGCAAAAATAAATTTGATATAGAATAAAAGATACAACACTCCGAAAAAGTTGCAAAATAAGAATAAAAAGGTCAGCACCTTCTCCATATGAACTCGAAATGAACAAGATCACTTTTATTGTGTTTCATATACAATTAGCTTTGAAATGAAGGTGGTTTCATAATTTTTGGAGTTATGATTTGAAAGTTGGCTTTTTGTGGGGGTTCTCTGTATAGTGTATTATATTTATACTTGTATATATTTTTTATTGATAACTTTTATTTAGTTTTGCACATATTGTATTGTTTATTTGTACATATTGTATTTAATTTATATAAAATGAAAACAAAAATAATAAAATTCAAAATAACTATTTTTTTAAAAAAATAATCTAATTGTTGTACATATGTATCATGTATATATATTGTAAACATATATATATATATTTAACATATTGAAATAATTCAAAAAATAAAATAACAATCAAATTAAAATCCTTTAATTATTTTGTAAATAAATAAAATATAAATACTATGTATATTAAAATAATATAATAAAATTATGTATATATTGTATATAGGTATAATATACCTGTATATATTGGGTTTCTATGTAAATAACCCATCAAAGTAATTTATTTAATTTATTTAAAATCATCTAAAAAGATATTATTAATTTTTTAACATTTTCTCTTTGAATACTTTTTCATTTTAAAATCATTTGCCAACTTATTTATATTTATTTGTATTTATTTTCCTTATTTTGTCGTTTAGCATATTTTGTCTGTATCCTCCGCCTCTTCTGATTGGTCCACCTCGGATCGTTGAGCACGGTCAACTGGTCCCTCCTCCTTTTCCTTCCACGGATCGGGTTTGCTCTGATTTTGTCCTGATTTTCTCGACCCGATCCGATCGATTTGGCCTTCATTCTTCAGCTCTGATTGAAAGGTGCAAATCCCTAATTCACGCCCGACACCAAATCTCGAAGATCCATGCCTCATTTCCGTGATAACGGTCGGACATTCTCGAGCCTACACCACCTATAGGAGCACTTGCACCCCACTTTCATCAGACCTTTTGGTCGCTCCTCCTTCGTCTATGAACTCCGTCGTCTCCCCTCGTGAGTGACAACGCGTGAGGGACGTTGAATGCGGGGATTTGGAGTTGAGTAGTCCTAGGTTCAGTGGCTTCAATGTCATGCTCCGTCGTGAGGAGCTCAACCTCTGGCGTCATCAAGCCATCGAGGCCATGACCCCCGGAGGTCTCTAACCTCTAGCCCAGGCAACTTCCTTCACCAGATATCTTAGATCCTTAGGTTTTGTTGTTGTTTTTATTAGTTTTTTTAGGTTTGTAGCAGACTCCATCTCCAATTCCGGTCACCTCGACTGGAGCTCCTTTTCGCCATTTCGAGCTTCCGTCCACCTTCACTAGACCTCCCTCCACCTTCTCCACCCATCCATTCACCTCGATTCCACTCAATTCAAGCCTCCGGCCTCCATCTCCTCCGTTTCACCAGAGGCCCACATAGAGATGCACCACTGCCTCTTTTCATCGTTTAACAGGTCGAGGTACTTTTCCCTTGACCCAACGTGTTTCTTGTGCAAGAAATGAAGCAAAGCACCTCATCTGGAGGTTTGATTGAAGAGAAGAACATCTTCCAGGACGCTCCAGGTTGCCATGCCTCTCCAGGACCTTTCTCTTGGTCTTTGACCCTTCTGAGAGCCTCCACCATTGTGAACAGCCAACAATGACTTTTTGTTTATCACAGTAGCTCTGAGGAATGCCCAAGTTACGCATATTTGCCAATCAAAGCTCGTCAGAGGCGAGTTCCTCGACTTTTCTTCCAGACATTCATCCTGTCGTTGGATCCGTTCGCCCCTCCAGTTCTGATATCCATCATTCACTTTCGAGGTGCTCGGACCGTTCTATCCATCTGAGGATCACTTTAGCACCGCTCATCGCCGAAGGGGTATCCTATGATCCAAACCATTTATCATAAGTGGATTCTTTCAGCAGTTAGATTAGGAGACACGATCCAGTTCTGATCAGGGCCGTCTGTTCATGCCTAAATGTAGGTGCTCTGATAAGATCTAGGGTAGATCCGGACCTTTCCTCAACGCTGCTTCATCACCATCCGATCAACCCATGCGTCAAATCTAAGCATATGCCAACCCCACGTTCATCGCACGAGACCTTGGGTATATTTCACTTTAGCCCCCTTACTTTCCTTTTATTCATTTTAGTCAAATAATTGTAAAAAGTAGTTTTTAACATTTATAGTTAGGACCTTGTAGTTGTTATATTTGCATTTTAGTCCATTCAAGTTGAACTCACATGTAGTTTCACGTGCTTTTTAGGTTAATTGTATGTTTCCCCTATGCTTTTATGTGTTAATGAAATAGAGGAAGTTTTTGGATATTTGCATTTATACCCATGTGTGTTGTGACTCATGTGTGACTGCACGTTTAGTTGGGATTTTTGTGTTTTTGGCCCTGAGCTTTTGTTGTGTCTTATTATTTGATCTAGGAACTTAGATAAATTTCATTCAGGTCCTCTGTTCACTGTTTTATTTTTGTGCTCTTTTGGTAATTGTAACAAATAGAAAAGTAAACCCTAAGATTCCCTAAAAATATGAGCATCTCATGCTAGTGTTTTCTTTAAGCAGTAATTTTTGTTTATTATTTTTTCATTTACTTTCTATTATTAAAAATTCAAAATTAGAATAAAAAATTCCCTATTTGCTTTAGAAAATCCATAAAAATTCAACAATTACCCTAAAATTTCCAAAAAAAAATTGGCTTTATTTTGACTTGTTTGATTTTCTATCGAATTTTCATCTTATTTGCTTTTATAAAACTCTAAAAGTTTGGAAAACCCTAAAAACACAAAAAAAATTATAAATATTTTAAAAACTTAAAAATTGTGATTTCGGTCTCTGTTTGTAGATATTTTTCTATAGTTTTTATTAAAATTTATTTCCAGGTGTTTTGAACATATTTTGTATTTTTAATTTGAAAAATACTCCTGGCTGTGCACTATTTGTGTTTGTCTTTTCTTTTTCATTTGTGCAAAATCCATAAAATTCCAAAAACCCCACAAAGATCGACAAAACAATATAAAATAGATAAAACATTAAAATATTTTATTTAGGATTTTTTAGTATTTTACTCTATTTAAAAAATACGAAAAGAGGGTGTTTGTCTTTTATTACATTGTTTATTTGTGCTTTATTTGAAAAATTAAAAAAAACTTGCAAAATTTAAAACCAAAAAAATAATAAAAAGAAAACTAAAAATCCTTTGATTCTCTTGAATTGCCTACCTAGTTTTTAATAGTTACTCCTTTTGTTCGAATCTGGTCGTTATACCAGGTTAATAAAAGTAGCTTAGACAACTTGTTTTACTTCCTTGATTTGTTTCGTGTTTGAATAACATTTTTCGATTGATAGCCTTAGTTCTGAGGTGACAACGGCAACTTAATTAATCAACTTAACCCTAGTAGCTCTAGCGGATCATCAGAATGGCACCGTTGCCAGGGAGCACGACTAGGTAGTTTACGATTTTATTTCTTACTTGTTTATTTCTTTTTTAACCATTTGTTTCTTTTCTTTTATTTTTTTCATAAAGTCTATTCTGATGCATTCTCTTATTTCTCTTTGTTGCGAGGGCCCACGGAGTAAGGGAGGAGATCTTAGGATCACCTACGCACTCGAGTGAAGTAGAGGTCGGACGTTCTACATCATCTGGTTGGAGAGAGTTTTAAGGAGAGACGGGAGGCTTGCAGAGCAGCCCTTATCCACTTCTAGATTAGGATTTCTCCCTCATATTATTCTTGTAATTAATTTGTAAATATTTCTGACAATTGCCCTTTTTCTAATTTCTAGGACTTGAGACTTTGGACATTATTCGAGGTATGTTTTGCCAAGTGTCGGTGCACTTGGGGGACCTCACTGGATTTTGGTTTTCTTTATCTTTATTTTTATTTATTTTCTCGCGTTTTCTGTGTGTGATCCCTAGATTTAGGTTTTTGTTGATTGAGCCAGTTAGTGATCAGGTCCACAACCTAATAAAATATCTATTTCTATAGACACATTTGGACTTAGTCAAAATAACTAGTGCTTCACGCTAATAGAAGTTACTGTTGGGCAATTTTCTCTTGCATCATATAGCTTAGTTTAATTTACGTGCGGATCATACTGCATGTACACTGCTGGAGCAAGGTATGCCTTCTATCTCATGCATGCATTCATAGTTTTCTCGTGCATCGACTTTTCTGTCTTACTCCCCTTGTTTTCTCTGACTTAGGAATAAAAGAAAATCGAAAAATACGTTAGATGTGTTTTATTCAAAAATACCCAAAAAATTGTAAATTGAAAAAGAAAAAATTGGGACTGTTAATTGAACTTGGCCACTAATATCAAACGTAATTAACTCATCCCTTGATTTGGGAGAGCGTTCCCCTCACTTGGACGCATGTATTCCAGAGCGGGGCACGTACACCTAAGGATTAGAGCCCAAAGCCCTTTGACTTAGGCCATATTTTAGGAGACTTCACCTGTGAGATATTGATAAATAATTTTCTTGATCACCTAACTCTAAAATCGAAAAGATTAACAACCGATCTTTCACGGTCATCACTATGTTGAGTAGATGAATCAGAGGTTTGCTTTATGTTTGTTAGTCTTCGGCATGAATTGGTTGCATTCCTTCCTTGAGTCATTAGAGTCGCCTTCTTGTCCCATTTCCTCTATTTCCTTTTGTTTTTCCTACCCTCCCACCCTTTACTCTTCTTGTCTCCTCTCTATCTAATAAGTCGTGATGATGGGTCGTACCTTATTTCAGATGGATCTTGTGGCTTCTTCTTTTCATTCCCATCATCCCTGTTCACTCTCTTGTGAGGTTGAAACTTTAACTGACCTCCCTTCTTTCTATTCTTGTTCTTCCCCATTCTTGTCTGCTAGGCATGTTGTGCTACGAGTTGATGCCCACCAAGTTCAGACCAAGAAGATACAAGACACGAGAAATTACTTTGCTGAGATGATAGTGCCTTCCTTCTATGGAGATCAGAGTGAGAAGTTGCGAGCTTCAGATAACTTTTTTCTGGGATGGCGAGACATTCACTTGGAGACGAGTAGCAACACTTAGGACCTCAGTCAAATTCTACATTGAGTTCGTTCATTCTGGATTTATAGTTCATTCAGACACTGTCGGTATTTTTTGGGGAAGTGCATGAGGAGCCATATTTCCATCTCTTTGAGTTTGAGGAGTTCTGTACGTCCCGAGCATATTCAAATATCACTTCTGAGGAGTTGATGTTGAAGGCCTTCCCATTTTCACTGCAAGGCAGAGCAATGAGTTGGCACAGATGATTGGTAAGGAAATTTGCTACATGGGAAGGTTTACAATTAGAGTTTTAAAAAGATTCTATCCCCATCGTAGAGCAGATACGATGCGGTCTTTATCAGAGATTTCACTTTAGATCCACATGAGCATTGCATGTTTCATGGCTCCTCTTGAGGAGATTTCCGGACCACAGAATCTTGAATACTGACCTTGTTCAAATCTTGATTAGGGGATGACCGCAGAGCATATTACACTAGTCGATGCCTCATGTGGTGGTTCACACCACAGTCTCAGCATGGATTCTCTTTGGACCATCTTTGGAGAGCTTTCAGACTTCTCAGCACATGAGGGAGATGCAGTACCAGTTAGATGTGATACACTTCATGTTGATCAAGAGATTGCACACCATCTAGAGGATGCATATTTTATTGCAGTTCGTGTGACAGACGAGGTGACTGCCACTGTTTCTAGACTCAGACACTAATCAAGTTCTCGTTAGTCTTCCAGATGAAGTTTAAGCGAGTTCTGTATTTTTCAGTTCAGGAGTCTTGGATACCAGATCTGTTGGTATTCCAAGAAATGGAGGAGGAGCCCATGCTATTTCAGTCATCATTCTAGCCATTTCAGTTTCCATGCTCGTATCACTCAGCTTCTACTCTTTAAAGGATATTCTTAGCTTCAATGGATATCTTGATCTAGTCCAGCATCCAGAGCACAATGAGGGACACATTTTGAGATGCCGGACATTAATAGTCCTGTATTTGATCTTTTAGTCCTACAGCTTGATGAGATTGATATATTTCATGAGGACCAGATGATAGTCAGCATTGTCGCATCACGAGAATCAGTTTCAGTGATTTGACAGCTTCCGCATTGTTCACAATTACCATTTCTTGTTTCCAGATTGTTCAGAGGTAGTCTTCAACTGATGAGGCATTTTGGTGCGAGAAGTGGGTGCTTGCAGTTGCACAGACTCACAATTAGACTCTGATTCCTCTTTCTTTACTGATGAGTTTGAATCTCCCTGAGGGTTATCTGCGGGAGGATGCACATACTCTGTTTATTCGATTTCACTTTCTGGGAGTGCATCTGATCTGTCGAATCACGAGATAGAGTCGTCTGATTTTTCTGATGAGCCTAAGTTTGTTTCTTCTCTCCTTGATGACTCTTGCGAGGATGAGCCGATCTTTGAGATATTCGGTGATGTTCTTGATTTCCTGTGCATCAGATATTAGTCTTCTTAGTGAGTCTTCTGATCTTGACTTTCCATACCTTTTTGAGATGACGATTGACGTGGAAGATTCCATGACTGGTCCTTCTTTCTCCGCATTTGATTTTTCGGCTCTACTCTTTTACTCCATTCCGATCTTAAGCTGACAATTTCTTTTGTGCTACCAATGCCTGATTTTATTTCCTCCTCTATTTACCCGCTAGCAGACTGTTGACCTCGTTGTTGTTCTCACACCGAGACTACAACGATAGTATGGTATTCACCTTATAGATGTCATCCTGAACCTCGATTGCGTCCGGCTAGGGGCGTAAAATCTAGCGCTTGTTGAGGGGCACCTCAAATCTAATTTATAATACCTCAGGGGATAATGAGACTATTTTTGTGAAATTCAACTATCTCGATCTCGCTTAGGATTTTTGATATACTTAGAATGTACTTTATCCTAAGTATAGAGGGGTTTAGACATCGAGTTGTTCATTTTCGTTATGTTTCATTACTTCTGTTATTGCTTATACTTAGGGATCTTTTGCCCTAAGTATAGGGGGAGTAATGTCATTCTTTTCGTCTTGTTTTCATGTTGTCCCTCAACTGTTGATTCTCTTTCCTATACATAAGGATCTTTTACCGTAAGTATATGAGGACAAGTCAAGTTGTTGGTATTGTGTACATTCTTTTCCTCGGTCTTCCCCGTCTATATAGTATTCTATACTTAGGATTACTTGATCCAAAGTATAGGGGGATCACCAACTTCTATTCATTTTAGTTTTTATTCTTTGAGTCGTTGTGGTATAGGATTATTTCACTTCTCTATACTTAGCACGAGCAGTGTCTTCCTTTGTCGCTCTTTGGTCACTATGAGGACATAGTCCGAGCTAAATATAGGGGGTGTCGTATATATTGTATATATACTTTAGCCATAACTCATACTTTGTGGTTAATAATATGGCTATTATTTATAAAATTGGAATAAAAGGTTTTGAAACATATTTGCAAAAATGTGTGTAAAATTTTTGTAAAATGATTTGCAAACTGTTTTGTAAAATTCTTTGTAAAAACCTTTGTAAAATTATTTTTGTATAAATTTTTGTAAAATGTTTTATTTGTAAAATGTTTGTAAAATTATTTTCGTATCAAAATTATGCATATTGTACAAATCTTTGTAAATTGTTTGAAAATAAAATGTTTGTAAAAACCTTTTTAAAAAATTATTTGTAAAATGATTTGTAAAAATTTTGTAAAACTAGTTTTGAAAAATATTTTGAAGATGTTTTGAAAATTTTTGTAAAAATGGTTTATAAAATATGTTGTCACGTGGGAGATAAATTATGGGTATATAAATTATTTGTATATATGTGTTGTAAAATCTTTGTAAATAAAACCTATACTTATTTGTAAACTTTGTAAATTAAAATATGTATATAAAAATATTTAATAAAATTTGTAGATAAAATCCACTTGTAAAAATTGTACATAAAACTTGTAAATATTTTCTTTGTAAATTATGTATAAAATCTTTGTAAACCTTTGTAAATATGTACATATTTTTGTAACTGTTTGCAAATTCTTTCTTTTCCTTATTAAAAATACCTAAAATTTGAAAATTAAAAATTTTATAAAAATTGCAAACATTCTTTGAAATACTTTTCAAAAAGATTTTTGCTTTTATTCTCTTTTCTTTTCAAATGTTTTGTAAAAACCTTTTTTGCATGTGCATATGCATTTTTTAGAATCATTGATGACATTTAAACTAGTCTGGAATAATATTGAAGAATGGAGCTTGGTTAAAACCTTAATCCATTTAACTTTAGAGGAACCTTATAGGATGTGGAGTTGAGACTTTTCATGTCCTAGCGACTTAATTCTTTGAGTCCACAAGGCTATGTTCACATGTCATCTTGATTGGTCTAAGTAGAATACTTCAAGGCATACATTACTCTTACAGATAGTGGCTTGACTTGGTCATGCACTCTAAATGTATCTCTTCATGGATGAGGTGGTGAGGGGGCATAATCCTTTGGCTTGGGGTAGCACATGTGTGTGTTACAACTAGTGGAAACACTCGTCCTTGTCTAGGGAGGGATGTGCATCTCAACCTGGTCTAATGGCATTAAGGTCTAATGACAGGATGCTGTGGGGTTGCGATAATGCTTCAAAAGAGGGATAGTCTATAGGCTTAAGAAGAAAAACTCCTTATGTACATGTTGCACATGTTGTATATATATTTGAAAATGCAAAAACTCCAAAAAAGGGGACAAGCCTGATTGAATATAAAATGCATGCCAGAGCAGATATAGTTGAATAAGCAAAGCTTATGTGATACATTGTCTCATCTCATGAAAGCTTACAGCTAGAGACTTGGCTACATATTGAACTTAGAAGGGAATACCTCGCTCCTTGAGGAAAGAGTTACTAGACCGGAGGACTAGAGTTACCTTATTGAGGGAGGCCATTTCTTTTCCATTTCTGAGGTGGGGAGCTATATGTCACTTACATAGTACAAGTAAAGATTCATAGTCATAAGGGTTTGCGTATGTAGACTTGTTCTGACCTGACTGTTGAGGCGACCTGACCATAGAAATGTGGAACTTAAGGACAGTTGAGTCTTAAATCTATTTCCCAATAAGGTTCCACCAAACTAATAATCCAAAGGTCTGATCGAGCTCCATACTACAATTTTATGAAGATAAGTTTAATAATCATTACTAATTCTCCTTTCTCCCTTTTTCTTGTCTTTATTTTTTTCACTTTTTTTAAATAAGTGTTTGCTAAGGGACTAGCAAAGGTAAAGTATAGGGAAATGATGAATCCATGATTCTTTTATTTTAGTAGAAATCCCTATGCAAAATAACTTTAAATATATAGTAAATCCAATAAATTAGAATTGTGCATGCTTTTGTTAATATTATGTAATTAATACTTATTTATACCAAAATAAAAGAAGAAAGAAGAAAAGAAAAAGAAAAGAAACAAAGAAGGATGTATTTATGCAATAAATGCAGATTGACTCGAACCCCGAGAGAAGGTCAAGTATTGACCTAATCGACAAGGAATAAAGTAGGGGGAGATAAGGTCTTTATTTATTAATCTTCATAAAATCCAAAAAATCTAGTAAATATTATTTAATATGTATTATGTATTTCTTTTGTATATGTCTATCACTACATATTCTATATAAACCTTCTATTATTTTATTTATCAATAATAAGATCTCAAATTAATTTATTTCCTTAATAAAACATGTACATAAAATGTGATGTAAATAATAAAATAATTGCAAAAATAATTTTTGTAAGGAATAAAAGATACAACACTCAGAAAAGGATACAAAACAAGAATAAAAAGATCAATACCTTCTCCATATGAACTCGACTGAACCAAACTCATTTCATTGTATTCTAAATAAAATTAGCTTTAAAATAAAGGAAGTTTCGTAATTTTTGGAGTTACGGGTTGAAAGTCGGCTATTTGGGAGGTTTGTCTGTATAGTGTACTATATTTATACTTATATATATTTATTATTTATATTTATTTTTATTTAGTTTTGCAGATATTGTATTTTTTATTTGTATATATTGTATTTAATTTATATAAAATGCAAAAAAATAATAAAATTCGAAAAAAAATGTTTATTTAAAAAAAATCTAATTGTTGTACAAATTTTTCACGTATTTATAATGCAAACATATTTATTTAACCTATTAAATAAATTCACAAAAATAAAATAAAAATATAATTAAAATCCTTTAATTATAGTGTAAATAAATAAAATTTAAAATACTATGTATATTTGTAAAAATAATAAAATAAAAATATGTATATGTTGTATATATGTATAATATATCTGTAAATATTGGATTTCTATATAAATATCCAATCAAAGTAATTTATTTAATTTATTAAAAATCATCTATAATAGATTATTATTTTATAAACATTTTCTCTTTTAATACCTTTTCTTTTTAAAATCATTTGCTAATTTATTTCTATTTATTTTCTTTATTTTGTCCTTTAGCCTATTTTGTCCATATCCTCAGCCTCTTCTAATTGGTCCACCTCGGACCGTTGACCATGGTCAACTGGTCCCCCCTCCTTTTTCTTCCGCGGATCGTGCTTGCTTCATTTTTCTCCTAATTTTACTGACCCGATCCGATTGATTTGGACTTCGTTCTTCAGCTTCGATTGGAAGGCATGGATACCTAATTCACGCCCGACACCAATCTCCCAGATTCGTACCTCGGTTCGCGTGAGAACGGTCGAACATTCTCGAGCCTGCACTACCTATAAGAGCACTTGCACCCCATTTTCATCAAACTTTTTGGCCGCTCTCCTTCATCGATGAACTCTGTCATCTCCCCTCGTGAGCGACAGTGCATAAGGGGCATTGAATGCGAGGATTTGGAGTTGAGTAGTCCTAGATCCGGTGGCTTCAATGCGTTGCTCTGCCGCGAGGAGCTCAACCTCTAGCGCTGTCGAGCCATCAAGGCCATGACCTCTAGAGGTCCCTGACCTCCAGACCATGCGACATCCTTCCCTAGGCAGATTAGATCCTTAGGTTTGTTGTTGTTGTTTTTTTAGTTTTTTAGGTTTGTAGTAGAATGCCATTTCCAGGTCTGATCACCTCCATCGGAGCTCCTTTTTGTCGTTTCGAGCTTCCATCCACCTTCACCAGATCTCCCTCCATGTTCTCCACCCATCCATTCGCCTTGATTCCACTGGAGTCAAGACACCAGGCCTCCATCTCCTCCACTTTGCTAAGGGCCCACATATCGATGCACCACCACCCCTTTTCGCTATTTGATGGGTTGAGGTACTTTTCCCTTGATCGAGCATGTCTGGACCGTTCATCATAAGTGGATTCCTCTGGTTGTTGGATTAGGAGACGTAATCCATTTCTGATCAGGGCCATTCGTTCACGACCGCATCTAGGCGCTCTGATTAGATCTAGGGTAAATCGGATCGTTCCTCAATGTTGTTATTCATCATTGTTCGATCAACGCAGGCGTCGAATCTAAGCCATACGCCAATCCCACATGTGTCGTATGAGACCCTGGGTTTATTTCACTTTATCCCCCTTGCTTTCTTTTTATTTCATTTTAGTCTAATAATTGTAAAAAGTAGTTTTGAACATTTGCAGTTACGGCCTCATGTTTTCAATATTTGCATTTTAGTCCAGTTGAGTTGAAGTCATGTATGTCATCACGTGTTGTCTGGGATATTTGCAAACTTTTCCCTATTCTTTCACTCATTATATAAATCATACAATTTTAGAGTATTTGCATTTATACCCCTCTGCACCTGAGATCACGTGAACACCACATTTAGCATGGGATTTTGTGTTTTTGGACCTGAAATTTTATTACGTGTTATTATTTGGCCCAAGAACTTAAAAAATGCATTTAGGTCTTATGTTCACTATTTTATTTTTGTGCTCTTTTATTAATTGCAATAAATATCAAATTGAACCCAAAATTTCCCTAAAACTTAGGAGTAGCTCCTGCTAGTGTTTTCTTTAACAAGTACTTTTTGTTTATTATTTTTTTCATTTATTTTCTATTATTAAAAAATCGAAAACAAAAGAAAAATTCCTTGTTTGCTTTAGAAAATCCATAAAAGTTTGAAATGGCTTTATTTTGACTTGTTTGATTTTTGTCCAATTTTCATGTTATTTGCTTTTATAAAACTCTAAAAACACCAAAAAAAATATAAAATCTTTTGAAAATCTAAAAAATATGATTTCATTCTCTGTTTATAGATATTTTCCTATAGTTTTTTTATTAAAATTGGTTTCCAGGAGTTTTGAGCATATTTTGTATTTTTAATTTGAAAAATACTGCTGGTTGTGCATTGTTTGTGTTTGTCTTTGCTTTTTTATTTTTAGAAAATCCATAAAAATTCAAAAAATCCCTAAAAATCAACAAAAATAGTATAAATTACATAAACCACAAAATATTTTGTTTGGGATTTTTGAGTATTTTTACTATATTTGAAAAATACAAAAAAGTGGGCGTTTGTCTTTTATTGCATTGTTTATTTGTGCTTTATTTGAAAAATTTAAAAAACTTGCAAAATTAAATACCACAAAAAAATAATAAAAAGAAAAAGAAAAAGTCCTTTGATTCTATTGAATTGCCTACCTAGTTTTTAATAGTCGCTCCTTATGTTTGACCCTAGTTGATATACCAAGTTAACAACAGTAGCTTAGACCACTTGTTTTACTTGCTTGATGTGTTTTGTGGTTGAATTAAATTTTCTCGATTACCAACCTTAGTTATGGGGTGACAACGATAGATTAATTAATCAATTTAACCTTAGTAGCTCGTGCGGGTCATCACTTCTCCAGACCTTCACGCCCCATGCCCTTTTCACCTCGATTCCACCTGAATAACAACCATGACCCACCCCTCGTGCACCACCAGATCTTTCATCTTATTTGCAGGTCCTAAAAGGCGTGTCTAAGCGCTATCCATTTCAAGAACAAGCTCCCAGGTGCCTTGTGCTCTCTTGAGCTCCATATCTACCATCACTGGGATCTAGGCTATTTTAAAGGTGCCAGCAACTGTGGGCGATGCCTATGAGAGTGTTCACCATTCTAGCATAAAAAAGGAACATGATCGTTGAAGGAATCGAAGATCGAAGCTTAAGGAAGGCGAGTTCCTCCCTGTTCTTCATCACGAGCAGTAGCCGCCCGATCTGGGGAGGAGCCCCAGATTCGTCGTCGGCCATTGGATCTCGTACGCATCAACTGTACGATTCTTACCGAGGACTTAATATGGGTTGTCCACGGCCGAAGCGTCATCGTGCATCCTCAACTGACAACATGTCTAAGTGAACCATCTACAGCCGTCGGATCGCACCATATAGGAAGTAAATTACAGAATTAGCCCCTTACCTATTTGTTTTGTTTATTTAGTCATGTAAAATATTTTTAACGTTTATTATTTTTGTTAAAATTAAATAGGAACCCCTATACTTAGTTAATATTGCATTTGGGTCCAACCCAGCTCAACTCACGTCATCTCAAGTGAGCTAGGCATTTTGCACATATGTCCCAGTATTTTTTGTAAATAGTAAATTAGTCAACAAAATTTATATATAAATTGTATTTTTTGGAAATTTTGCATATTGAGCCCTGACTTTATTTTTAATTGCAAATATGCCCTTATCGGTACATGTATTTTTGTGATTAAATTTCATTCATTAAAAATAGCACCCGTTCTCCAAAATTATGCAAAAATAGAGTTAGATACCTTCTAGCATGAACCTTCATGTCACATTTTTATTTTTGCATTTTAGGCATTTTACCTATTCATTAAAAATCTAAAGAGCACGTTTTTGTCCCTTTTGAATTACAATTTTACTAAAAAAATATATAACATTTTAAAAATTTCAAAACATTATATTTTGTGTATTTTACTATTTTTTATCTCCAAATCAAAATCATTAAAAATAGAAAAATAAAAAGACTAAAAATTTAATAGCTCCAAAATCTAGTAGAAAAAGGAAAAATCACCAAAAATCCCAAAAATATTCATTTTTTAATATGAATGTTCTTTATACTATTATCTATATGATTTTGGACTTTATTTGCTATTTTTAATCTCCAAATCAATTTGACCTATTTATTTAATCGCTATTTTGGGATATTTTTGACCTTAAAAATACCTAAAATTAATAACAATTCCCCAAAAATAAAAAAATAGTAGAAAATTTTATAAAACCCAAAACATTTTATTTTCTATATTTTGATTTTTTTATTAATATTTATGATTATATTACCTTATATTATATATATAGTTCTATATTATCCTATAATATATATGTTAAAATGGAAAAAATAAATATCAGAATATATAAAAAGAAAATAAAAATTATAAAATTTAAAATAATAAAAAATATAAAAACTAATCCAAAATTACATAATTAAAAATGCACACAAAAAGATATTAAATAGACAAGAGAAAAGGACAGATTTTGCATTTATTTGCACGATATACCGTTTGCTCCCTGTGTTCGATACTCTACACATGCTTACGTACTACACATTTTGTAGAGTTATAAATATGTTTTAACTCCACAGTTTTGCTTTACATTGCTATATTCATTTGTTAATTAATTGTTGATTGACTCGAGATTTGTTGTGGGTCACTTCAGCGACACTTTATTCTCGCCTTCTGTGAGGATATATTTCTGACTTGCAGAAAACCTCGATCAGCACTATGTACTCACCCACTCATAATCTGTAGAAGTACTTTTGTACGAGGATGGGGTTGTTCTCCCATATTCAATTTTATTCCAATTGTTTCCAATCGCTTTGTTTAATAGTGCCCTTATTTTAATTTGGTTATCGTTTGATTTGAGTGAAGATCAAAACACGTCTATACGAGATTTCCAACTTCCTTTAAATCCTAAATGAGTGAAAATCCAGAAGAATAAAAAAGCCATGCAATAGGAAACATGATGATGAAAGCAGAGTTCAAAAATACTCACTATGCTTCCTCGTAATTTTCATGGTGATATAAGATAGAATTTAAAATGTCCTAAGTAGATATTTCTAAGGCATGCATGAGAAACCACGTCTTAAACATGAATTTCTATTAGCGAGTGAGTGAAAAAATTAATTTGTCTATATGAAAATTGATCTAGTGCGTATATTAACAGTGAAGTGTGGTCCTATTCCTACGTGCATAAGAATAAGCCTACTAGCTCTAATAGTTGTGGTGCAATCCTAGAACTACGTCAACCACAAATAGTGGGCCTAATTGGCCAAGTGTTCAGTATCTGGGTACAAGCGCGAGAATCCAAATCAGAACTGCTGGAAATGAGCAGTTATTATAAATTATTTACAAAAATAAATGACTGGATGGAAACAAAAACCTAATCTAAAACACTCTCTTTCCATAGTAAAAAAAATTTTTGTGTCTTCTTAGCAGGCTCGGCCCCCAAAATCGCATCCGGTCGCTCCGAGTTGCATCAGTTCCCAGAAAAGCCACTCCAAGTCTATCAGGTCCCTTGCATGAAAAAATAGAATTACATATTAGAGAGAGATATACAAAATATAAAAAAATTAAAATAAATAAAACACCGAGGAAAATAAATAGAGAAAATATTGTCAAGAAAATCAGGGGTCAGACTACTTGGGGTGGAAAATCAAAAATCTAAATTGTCTAAAAATCAACCCTCATCATATAACTCCTCAACAACAATGTTATTTCACAAGCGGCTATCTAACACTATAATTAAGGAAATGAATGACGGTTGTGGATGGTGATAAAGAGCAAGTAATCAAAACCACATAAAACATAATATTATCCAATTAATTTTAATGTGGTAATTGTTTATTTTATTTTGCAAGTCCTAGCGTCAAACTTTGGGACGTAATGTGAGTGTTTGGAATTAATTTTCAAAATAATTTAGGAGCTAGGTTTTCAAAGAAATGGATTTTTTTATTTTTAATTTTGTAGATTTTTATGGGGTTTTAAATAAAAGGGATGCAATTAGTTAAAATAAATATGATGAATGGGATTTTATAATTTTTTATGCAAAAAATAATGCAATGCAATGCAATGTGAGAGAATGAAATAATGCAAAATATTTTTTTGGAATTTTTTAAATTACAATGAGTGAAATGAGCAAACCAATTAACATGTGGCCTTAATGTAAATCCCCAAGTCTAATGAATTAATTAATTTCACAAAATATTTGATCAATTAAGTCTCAAACTAATTATGAAATAATGCCCACAATTTCATAACAGTTTAAACAACAAGAAATTAATTTCAAGAACAATCGACTCATAATTGACAAATAAACTCTTCAAGTTATCGATGCTCAAATGTTTGAAAATGTTAAATTAAACATTCTTAATGGTAAAAAATTTCACAAGCTTCAAAATGACATAAAGAGTGATGAAATTTGATCACTAATTCTCAAGATATCCACAAATCAGTCCTAGGGGCATAGATGCAAGGAAAATAAAAAAAATATCAGAAAATAGACCTTCATAGGGGCCTAGATGTAATATTACAAAGTCAACATGGTTCCTATGCTATTTACCTGTTGGTAGGGTATGTGCATGAATTCTAGGGACTAGAGGGGTGCAACATGTAAATGTCATGCATCATGTGCGTGGAGCGCCCAACTAGGTCTTCTTGTAGTTTTGAAGAATGGCATGGGAATTGGTGCAATTTACTCCTCTCTCACCTGACCAAGGCACATGAGACGCCTAGGTTTGTATTTCGAGGATTCTACATGGTGGTTCGGCATTGGTTGGGTCCACCCGAGGCTGGGAGGTTTGGGGTACGGGCTGATCAGAAGGCAAGGATCGAGCAGTCTGATTTAAGGTTTGTATTAGGGAGTGATGAAAGTCGTCGAATTCCAATTGAATGCCACATGTAGAGCGTGGTGTTCTTCACCCTCCCATTGATTCAAGATGGTGGTGGCTAGAGAGCCTCCTATTTATCCGACACAAAGCTAGGGGACATCGGGGTAGATGCACCTCGTGCTCTTGACGTGCTCCAATGGGTTCTTGCATGTGATAGGGAGACTTGAGTCGCAATGACTCGGTATGATCGTTATAGAACAAAGGGAAGGAGGAAGGGGTATGCTTCTTTGGTGAATGGTGGGGGAAGGAGTGAGGCTCCTGTGACATTTCACCGTAGATGGGGATGTCATGTACGGTAGAAATAAGGTGACATGATTTTGATGGTGGGTGATATCACGTGATCGGAGATGTATTGCGTGAGGACGAAGAAGTTATGTGAGTAGCAGAGATTTGGGTCGATGCTTTTAAGGAGAGAAGAACAGGAAAGTGGGAAGGAAGAAGAGGAAAAAATAGTTACCTGTAAATGTTCTCCTGATGGTTGGAGGATGGAAGTCAGATCATGATGGTCTCCTCGAGTCGTGGCGATATGCGTCGAGGATGGGCGACTTATGGAGTAGAAGGCCCATGACAATAGGGGGGTTCTCCTACTTGATCTCGCCAGCAAGAGTAGTATGTCGTCGTCACTTGCAAATTGTACCTCCGTGCTGTCACCACGGAGGAGATGAAGCTTAGGTCCTCTCTCTCTCTCTTTATATGATTAGATGCTCGATGGATAATTCAATCAGAGGAGGAGATAGAGATTAAATAGGAGAGGCCAAAGGGTTGGTTTAGGTGGTTGAAGGCGATAACGGTGGAGTGCTTACTGTCGTGGATCAGATTGCAGGTGACGTCTAAAGGTTGGGAATAACGGGTTCAACCATTGGAATATATAACGGAGGAGGGTCAGAGCAAGTTTCCTAGAGATAGAGATCATAGAGGATAATGGTAGAGTCAGTGACAAGAAGGAGATGGTTGTTGGGGGAGAATAGATAAGGAAGAGGATAATGGTCGTTGGGTACTTGGGTCTTTCCATCGCCATGAGGATGCGAATGATAGAGGCAATGGTTAGAGTGTTAGCAATGTGAGTCCGAGGTGAACCATTCCTACAATAAATGTTATTGTAATAAATGATTTATCAATAAAAGTTATTGATTATGTTTGTTTCACTCCCTTTCTGATATTGAATGAATGAATGCACTATAAGGTCCCTTTGTACAATAAGAGTTATGTACCATGGCCAACTTGATAATTATACAGCTGTTGATTCATTGATTGAATCATAGAGGCTGATGCTTGGATGAATATCTAAGGAGTTAGATAGAGGACTCATCAAGCATCATCAAATGATTGACAAGTGATGATCTCCAGCCTGAGAAGGAGATGCCAATCCTTTCTCATTAGGCTGATATCTGATCGACCTCTTGATGCAGGTCCTCTGCATGGGAATAGTGATTCGGAGGTATCAGATTAGTTGAGTCAATGGGTTGACTTAACGAGATCGAGATAACCAAAGACCTATGATGAATACTGTCACATCACAGGCAAACATCCTCTGACCAGAGACAGATGTATTGCTATGTGTCTAAGTGTCTACATTTGGCAGACCAATAGGCTGATGACCTAACCAAGTTCTATACACCGGCGAGCTGGTGTGCATGTAAGGGCATATGAGTAGTACAATCTCTCAAAGGGATCATACAGGTTCACTTGTGAACCGGGAGACATGAGCTCACTCGTGAGGTATTGGGACTGATCAAATTCCATGCATGGTCGTCATGCTTTAGAAGCATGACATGAATTTGAAGGTAAGATATATGCTTTGTGAAAGCATATGATCTGTACCATATCCCAAGGACCAAGATTGAGAAACTTAATGATCAAACTATAAAGATGACAATGTAAAAGTGATCTATATCTTCAGGATGATCATGATTCTTCTAGTATGCAGGATGTACAGGTATTAGGAGTACCTGAGGGTGATTTGATCATAAACGATTGTATAACCATGACGCTTCCATTCCGAGGGAGTGATGACACAGGTCTGGATTTTAGTGACTCCTCTCATTAGAGAAGTGACCTAATCTTAGTCCATGTACTGGACATTGATCTGAGTGAGATTCAGATGCAATGAGAAGATTAGGTTTACGGTCTTGATTTAATCAAGCATCAATGAGAGGTCCATGGGATCTGGATTTGCGATGTGATCTCAATATCCAAGTCACTATACGTGGAACAATACAATCGCCTTGTCCTTATCTCCAAGTATCTGAGGAGAGACAACATTGTTCTTGAATGGTTCAAGAATAATTCCATAAGATCTAAGTATTGAGAAATTGATAATTAAATGTGATTTATTATCATGATGTATGAGGAATTATCCAATATAATTAAATGTAATTTAATTATTATGGATAAGAATAATGTGGATAGTAATATCCAATTATTCATATCATATTATAAATGTGATTTATAATGTATTATAGAGAGCTAATTATAATTTATATTTGTAGATTAATTGTTAATGTGTATTGGATACACATTGTCTAATTAATTGAAAATGTAAATTATATATTGTTTTGGGTTGTGAATGTGATTCACAATTTTCCAATGTCAGGATTGAAATATTCCCAAAATTAATTGAGAATTATTTTTTGTTAATAAAATCCCAACAAATAGTTGTTGGAAATAAATAATGGAGAAAATCAAGGAGGTATGCAATCTCATGGAAATCCATGAGATTGCCTCCATTAGGAAAGAGGTGGGCAGCACCCAATTCCTATATGGAATGGGTGACCGTCCCCCCTTGAATGTACATGGAGATGTAATCTCCATGTATATTCTCTCCTTATCTATTGATGTGATTTTAGGATTGATTTATATTTGATTTTGTCAAATATATTTTAATCTAAAGTTGTTGGCTTTTACCAACAACAATCTTGACCATTGGAGTGACATAAATCAATCTCATCCATTGATTTTATATGTCCCATGGATTGAGATCCATGGATCCCAAAACCCTATAAATAGTAAGGCATACCTTGCTCTCTATTACATGCTATTTGGTAGCACATCTCTCTCTCTCTTTTTCCTCTCACGCGCCAACCATCTCTCTCCCTCTTCTTGGTGGCCGTCCACCATACCCTAGAGGAGAGACCCGTCGACGCCCACGCCACTGCGCTGCCGCTTCGACACTCTGCGGTTCTCCGTCTACTTGGAGTACTTCGCTCATGAAGGAGACGTTCGATCTCGTGCGACGAGATCAGGAGCAACTGTACTTGGATCATCTTCTTGGATTGCGAGGACAACGTGACTCATCCCCACGCTAGCAAGCCGTTACTCCGACGATCAGACTTGAGACAGGAGGTCTCTTTTCTTAGAGACTCAATCAACCACGTTTCAAGAGGTATTGCATTATACTTGTTGTGGTTATAGATGAAACGATCCGAGAATCGTTCTTGGATCATGTGGTTTCATCACATGAAAAATTTTTAAATTCCGCTGCACCGAACAACTAGTACGACTAGTCGTTCTCCATCGTATCCGATACAAAGATCATGCTTCCATGATGCGCTTGAGGATTTTTTCCATATCCTTCAAGTGGTATCAGAGCCTTTGGTCGATGGTTTCGAATATGATTCGCAAACCGAGGACGATTTGGGTTCGTTAAGGTCGTGAAATTTTTTTTATCGCATTTGATTTTGCAGATCTGTTTAGTAAATAATTTCGTCCATGTTTAAAAGGTATAAGAACGAATTATTTACGTGGATTTTGTTCCCCATTAAATAAGGAAACCATAGGATCTGAGTTTGCGTAAATCGGATTTTGTATGCTCGATATATGGTTATTTTAATGAACATGTATGCACTGTTGCGGGATTAAAGAGTTAATTACTGTTTAGACTTGCCTCGAAATGCGTGACATATCACTTGAGTTCTGTCCTAAATCAATTTAGCAATCTATGAAAATTGATTTTGTCTAATTTGGATTTAATATGATTGAGATATGCTAATTTTAGTAAGTAGCGGTCACTGCTGAAATTACAATTCTAATCAAGAATCATGTGATTGTCAATTAATGAAAGTAATTGTTAATTTCGAGAAATAATTATGGAAAATATTTGAGAAATATTGGAAGATGATTATTTCCTCAATTGACTTGCCCTCAACTAATTAATTGATTAGATTTGATCTAGATCATAATTGAAAACACAATCATCAAACTCCTTGCTTGAATAGGATTGGGAATTTGTCTAGCAAATTTACTTATAATTAAAATTATTTTGATTACTATATGGTGTAATTTCGGTTGAAGAACTGATGATCATCTCAAGTACAAATTGATCTATTTGGCATTTTCTTTTCCCGAGGCGGATATGGTGTCTAGTCGGAGACGCTGGGGTAGCGGGTTGCAACGTATGTGGTCTGTCCCACTCTCGTTGGTACTGGCCATGACAGCAGGTAGGGACTGGATGATGTTGAAGAAATCAAGATGTATTTTTAATTATTAAAATACGAATTAATACGTACTTTGAGAATAATACCATATATTTCAAGTAAAACAATCAAGTTTAATTGATTGAATTAGATTGATAATTAATTTGATATGATTAAATTAATTATGTCCAATTAAAATACTCTAATATGATTAGAGTTGATAATTCCCTTGAAAGAATTAATTATATGAATGTGATTCATGATAATTAATTAAATTTGAATAAGAGGTGAAGGATCACATAAGTGACATCCATGGTCTCCCGTCAAGGTGAAAGGTTTCCGTCGCCAGGGATTGCATATAGGAGACGCCTGTACGAAGTGATAGCTCCTATATGCAAGCGCATCTGGATCGGACTCTTTGCTTCTCGAAAGAGTAAGGTCGTATGCGTAGTGACCCCAATATCGGATCATCGTATTATTGGTACGATATTGGATTGCACATAGCGAGTTCTATTCATGTTGACGGTTGGTTCGATTAATGACGGGTCAACATCACCTTAGGGGTGGTGGGACTAGGTATTAAAGACCGAATTGGGAAATGCAAGTTGGACTTGCAAGGCGGAATGTGTTCCCGCTTCTCTTTATTGGAGTTGCAGTTTCTCATATTATTGGGATGTAACAAAGATAAAGAGGAGATCCCAATTCTTGCTTGAAATATAGCGGTAAGTATATCTCTTGCTTTGAAAGTGATTAAGGGAATGAACTTTCAAAGTTGACAATGCAAGAATAATTTGATTTAAAAACCTTAATCAAATATCATAAATTTGAATATATTATTATATGTTCTAATATAGTGCATTCTCAATTTCAGAAAATGAAGTCCATGAACCCACTGAGCAGGCTTCTAGATGTCAACCAAGTGACCGGACCAAATTACTCGGATTGGATCCGTAATTTGGAGCTTGTACTCTCGGCTGAGCGCATCAGTTATGTGCTCTCAGAAGACAAGCATGAAAACCCTAAATCTAAGGAAGAAAAAGCATATAATTACAATTATGATGAAGATAATGTCTTGGCTAGATGCTACATCTTGGGTTCTCTCTCCAATGCTCTTCAGAAACATGTAGAGATGAGTACTTGCCAGGAGATTATGCAGAATCTGAAAGATATGTTTGGTGACATTAACCGCACCCAGTGGTACAATGTTATGAAAGAACTCATTCGCTGCAAGATGCAGGAAGGGACTTCGGTCCGTGAGCATGTACTCAAAATGTTTGGGTACTTATCGGAGCTGGACACTCTGGGGGCAACCATGGATGCAGACATGCAATCTGATTTTATTCTGTTGTCGTTGCCCAAGTCTTTCAATAACTTTGTGGTGTCATTCCACATGAACAAGCTGGAATTGACAAATGCTGGGCTTCTTGCTGTATTAAAGTCTGCAGAAGACGTAATGAAGAAAGATGGTCCCACTGGCAGTGCAATGGTTGCACATGTCAGAGGGAAGCGCGGTCGGAAGCATGGTTCTCGGAAGGGCCCAGCCCAGAAGAGAAAGAAGAAGGGACAAAGTGTTGGTTCGTCTTCCAATGCATCCACTCTAATGGCATCAAAGAAAACCGACGTCTGTCACCACTGCAAAAAGCTGGGACACTGGAGGCGTAATTGCCCGGATTACCTGAAGTCGGTCGACAAAGGTAAAACCCCAGCAGGTATGAAATCTACTTTTATCATTGAAACCAGCTTTCTCGTTGGACGAGAAGGAAGTTGGGTTGTTGATTCTGGTGCTTCTGTTCATGTATGCAATTTGTTGCATTTGTTTCAGGAAACTAGAAAACTAGAAGAAGGGGAGATAGTCATCCAGATGGGATCTGATGCAAGTGTTGCAGCAATCGCCGTCGGGACTTGTCGGCTCTAATGGAAGAGTCCTGGTACTTAAAGAGTGTCTTTATGTACCTGAAGTCAGAAGGAATTTAATATCTTTATCTAAGCTAGTTAGAAGTGGATATTCGTTCCTGTTCTGTAATAAATTAGTCATAAATCGTTATGATAAATATATTGCAGATGGTATTTTGACTTCTGGAGGACTCTATAAATTGTGCATTGATAAATGTGTTATGAATGTCACAACCACTAATAAAAACCCTAAAAGATCCAGGGAGGATGAAAATCTTTCGAATGAGATTTGGCATCAAAGGCTTGGTCATTTGTCTGTTGATAAGATCAATAGACTGTTTAAGGATGGACCTTTATATTTTCTATAGGTTCAATCTTTGCCTACTTGCAAGAACTGCATTCAAGGAAAAATGACCAGGATGCCTTTCCGTAATAAGGTTACAAGATGCAAAGGTATCATTGACCTAATACATACTGATGTATGTGGTCCCTTCAGTACCGCGACTCGAAATGGATATCGATATTATTTGACGTTTATTGATGACCATTCGCGTTACGGGTTTATCTTCCTATTACGTCATAAATCCGAAACCTTTGAAAAGTTCAAAGAATTCAAGGCTTTGGTTAAGAACCAAACCAATAGGAATATTAAACGAATTCGATCTGATCGAGGTGGCGAGTACCTCTCAGATGAATTCAAGGAATACCTTAGAGAGAATGGAATCATTTCCAATCTCACCCCTCCTGGAACCCCCCAACTTAATGGTGTTGCTGAAAGACACAACAGAACCATCATGGATATGGTTCGTTCAATGATGAGTAAAGCACATTTACCACTTAGTTTCTGGGATATGCAGTAGAGACTGCAATGTATATCCTGAATAAGATTCCTAGCAAATCTGTACCTAAGACTCCTCATGAGCTCTGGTATGGAACCAAACCTAGTGTTAATCACTTGAGGGTTTGTGGTTGCTTGGTTCATGCGAAGAACATGGACGCAAGTAAGCTGGAATCTCGCTCTCGTGAGTGTTACTTCATTGGGTATGTTAGAGACGGTATCGGATACCAATTTTATGACCCTGAGACTCAGAAGGTTTTTATTTCCAGAGATGTGAAATTTCTGGAGAATGATTTCCTTAAGGGTCAAGATAAATATGAAGTAAAGGAACTCATTGAATCCCCGGAGGATTTTGAGCTTCCTGAACCAGGAACTGAAGAGATAAATAAAGATGAAACACCCATACCTCTTCGAAGGAGTTCGAGGGTGGTTGCACCACCTGAAAGGTATGGATTCCATGTGTCAAGTGAGATTGACAATGATCCTACTTCATTTGATAAAGCACTCGCGGATCATGACATGGATAGATGGATGCTAGCAATGAAGTCAGAAATTGACTCCATGCACAAGAATGATGTATGGACCCTAGAGGATCCACCTAAAGGGTAAAACCCATTGGGTGCAAATGGATCTTCAAGAGAAATAGGGGACCTGATGGGAAAGTAGAGACTTTTAAGGCACGGCTCATAGCCAAGGGCTACACACAGAAAGAAGGCATCGACTACGATGAGACATTCTCTCTTGTGGCTATGCTTAAATCTATCAGGGCATTGCTAGCTATAGCTGCATATCTTGACTACGACATCTGGCAGATGGACGTCAAGACGGCTTTCCTCAATGGATACCTCGAGGAGGATATCTACATGGAGCAGCCCCAGGGCTTCATGACTGAGGATGGCAAAGTATGCAAGCTGAAGAAATCCATCTATGGGCTCAAGCAAGCTTCTCGTAGTTGGAACATCAGATTTGATGAAACCATAAAGAGTTATGATTTTATGCAGAATCCTGATAAACCTTGTGTATACAAGAAGCTTAGTGGAAGCGCCATTGTATTTATCGTGCTTTATGTAGATGACATCCTTATCATTGGGAATGATACAGGGATGATGACCAGTGTGAAGAATTGACTGTCCCATACCTTTGAGATGAAAGATCTTGGAGAAGCCTCTTACATCTTTGATGAAACTCGATTTCATCATCATAATTTCTCATTATTAACCCCCTTGCTTAGTTTTGTGTCAATAAAACCCAGTTAGTGTCCTGTAATTAACAGAGTCTTAAATAAATTAAAAATCACAAAAAAATGACAAAACAAAAATTCGTGGTATTTTTAGACTCAAAAATACCCTCAAAAATATTTTGTGGCTTCAGTTGATCTCATCTTCAGTTTTGATTAACATGAAACTTGTAGATCTCATCAAGATATACAATTTTCATGTTTTGAGTTTTCTCAAATTCGGCCATCTTGACCTTCATATTTCAACTTGAAGATCTGAATAAAGTGATTGGGCCATGTGGCCCATTCTGGGTGCGCCACGTGGCCCCGCCTCTCTTGTCTCATCCGCCCACTTCCTATACCGTTGGATCTCCCTCTGATCCAACGGCCAGCTGACGCCCACACACGCCTCAATTTTCAGCCATCAGATCATTATCAGAACTCCATCAACACCGCTCGTTCACGCCTCAAGCTGAGCGCGCCACGTGGCGCTTTGAGATCCTCTTGATCACGCCCTCGATCCTCTCATCCAAGCCGCTAGATCTTCTCTTATTCCCTGTCGTCCGATCATCCCCCGCCCTTAATCTGCACCGCATGTTAGCGCCCTCACCAGAGCTCGCCACGTGGCTACTCTATAGCCCTTCGATCGCGCCTGCGGATGTTCCATCTCGGCCGCTCCTTCCTTTGACAGCCCTCAACCGTCCGATCGAATCCTTGGGTCCATCTATGCCATCCTTAAGCGCCGAGCCCAGAGCTCAACACGTGGCAGCCCATCTGCCTTTGATCATATCGCCTCCAGCTCTAATCGAGACCGTCCCTTCGCGCCTCATCGACAGTCGTTGGATCTCCAGATCCAACGGCTATCGGTCGTCGTCAACCTCCAGACCCCCCTCTCTTCCCACGTTCTCCATCTCGTGTAACCCGTCCACCCTTCTTATTTTTCCCATTATCTCCGACAACCTCGCACACCGCCAACTTCCCCACGATAGTCCCCCATCATCCTTCTTCCTCGCGCATCATCCCACGACCACCGATGACCTCCCAATCGCCCCACATCTGCCTCGAAACCCACGTCGACCACCACCATAACCGGCCACTCGCTCCTTCAAATATCGCACCTCCTCCTTCAAACCGCCTTGTCCACCTTTACATGGGGGTTCGCCCAGCCCTCCGCCACCGCCTAGTGACAGGGGGAGGTGGCCGGATTGAGCGAAGACGACGAGCTCTCTGGTGAGACCCTCCGCCGAACAAGGCGGAGCTGCGGCGCCCTAGCGACCGCTCGAGCTGCACGGACCAGCTGACCGTGTCCAGCGATGACCCGGGGCTCGATTCGAGCACCAGCCCAATCTCCCGCTCCGCCTCCAACCAGGTAAGCTATCCTTCCTCTTCCTCTGCATTTTTCTTTTAGTTTACTTAATTTTTTAGGCCGCTTGGGTCGTCCTCGACCTCCATTGTTCATCCCGTTAGCTCCGCCAACACCTCCTCGTTCACGCACACTCCTCCGACCATGCTCTCCTTCTTCCATACCCCCTATCGCTTACGACCCATCTCCTCCGCCACCCACGGCGGAGGAGCCTTGAGCTTTCACCTTCTCCGCTCGCCAAGCTCCCACTTCATTCACGCACGCACTTCTGTTCGCTTCGGCTATGCAATTAAACTTGCAGGTGGCCTCGCTTTTCATGGATCGGGAACCTCGCCGAAGTGATTTGACCGAGCTTCGCTGCCACTACCAGAGCCATGAGAGTCCACCTTGAGTACCGTCATGGCTTGACCATCGCCTGAGCTTCATCGACAATCTTCCAGCAGCTTCGGGCGAGCTCCACCGGCGCCAGAGAGGAGTGGCGGAGTTGGGGCTCCCTCGCCGGAGCTTAATATTCGCCGCCAGCTAAAGGTGGAGGACGACGCACAGTTACCGTTGGATGGTCTCCTCTCAGCGACCATCCAACGGCCCCGATGAGGCCACGCCATCAACTTTGATAGCTGTTGGACCCTCTCGATCCAACGGACATCGTGCAGCCACGTCGTCCCTCCAGGAGCTCACAGCATCCATCCGATCACCATAATCAGAGGGCCCATCTTCGGCCACGTGTCATCACCAGAGCACAGCCGAGCCTAGCTCCCGAGCCTCCAGGCTTGGATTCTTCCGAGCCTCCACGAGCCTGCACCGAGCCTCGAACCACCCGAGCCAAGCCGAAGCAACCTCCGAACCTCTGCCGACCCCGAGCCTCCTTCCGAGCCTGGATAGCACATGCCTGGCACGTGCTTATCTGGGAAAATTGTAGAGATGCCCTCTGACTTCTCCATATTTACAGAAAGGTCCAGTCTTCACATGCGAACCACGTGCGTCTGGGGTTATTTGCACTTATACCCTTGCGTGTTTAAATAATTGCAAATATGCCCCAGCGTATGTGGTTTATTTACAGGGAAGGCCTCGCATTTATTTCTTTTGCATTTTAGTCCTTTCCAGGGACCTTTTTGTAGTTATCTTTTCATGTTTCTTGCATTTACGCCATTATCTTTCTTCATGCATATCTTGAGCTATGTATGTCCAATTAAGTTGATTTCAGTTTCATTTGAAAGCTTGTTTAATGTACTTCATAATAGCATATTAAGTTTCGCATTTTAGACACTTGAAATTTTTATGAATTACTGTATTCGTCGTGTGTCCCTTATTATTAACTTATGCCTTGTTCACATTATCAATCAAGCTTAACATTTTAAGCAAATCTGAAATTGACTCCTATTTAATTTGCTCATCATATTTACTCTGACTTAGGGTATATTTGATTGCATTTCATGGCATTTATTTGCATGATGAAAATTGATAAAAAAAATGCATGTTTATTTTTAATGCATTGTTGTGTTGTCTTCTCGCATGATTTGACCTATATGCCTTTAACTCAACACTTAGTTAAATAAATAGAAATCTGATTAATACGAGAGAGGCTCATGTCCCTGAGTTCGACCTTGGTATCTTACCAAGTAAAATAAAATCATGACCATCGCATTTTGATCGATTATATACATATTTAAATGAGGTGGTTTTTGATGAGCCCATTTTGGCCCGACTGCTACGACAATTCCGAGTGCTAATTTCGCACTCTCAAGGGGCCGATTTTGTGGCTTATCAAATGGCATCGTTGCCGGGGACACGGCTCATTTCTTGTATTTTTGGATTTTTGTTTATTTAATTTCGTGTTTCTTTTATAAGTCAAAGTGTTCATTTAATTTGCATTATAAAATCTTCTTTTCTTTTTTATTTGATCTCTAACCATTGTCTTTGTGGCAGGGCCCTTGATCACTCAAGGAGGCGAGGAGCAGTACGCTTCCCGATGCGAGGTGCCGCAAAACATACATGGAGCAAATAGGTAAGAAAGAAAAAAATGTGTCGTATTTTATTTTTTCTTGTAATAATTCGTCTTTTACAGCGGTCTTCGATCGAAGACTCGCGGTTGTAATCGAACGGTCATGGTTGTGTGGGGATCGTCCCCACTTGAGTGTCGACTTAGGACCAGGCACACGGCTCTTTGAGCGGTTTTTCATTTTTATCTTTTACGTGCTTGCTTGTAGGTAGGACACACTTTAAATTTAGATGCACCTAATCTCGCATCACTTAGCTAAAATTAATGAAAATCAACCACCGCTAATAGATGCATGATTAGGTGCGGCTTTTTTGACTTGCACACATGTTGATTTTGGTTTTCAAAACGGCCCCAGTTTTTCACGGAATTATCGTCAAAGCATTGCATGATTTATCGCTTAGCCTAGATCGTGGTTTTTATCGAATACATGTTTTTCTCGGCTTTCTTTTCCTAGCTTGATAACCTAGGATTAATGGAAAATGGGAATGAACGGTAGACGATGATTGCTTGATTTTGAGCTAACCATAATTCAGTGATAACCTGAAATTGGGACTGTTAACTGCAAGTCAACCTAAAATGGAGTAAAACTTCGGTTTTGGGAGAGCAACACCCTCGCTTACGCAATGATTTTCACTTCACATCTTTTCTTTGCGTAAAAATCTAATGTTTTATCACCAATAAAACCGAAAAGATAATAAACCAACCTTGGTTGGTTTCATGTCTGAGTTGGTGAAATTGAGAGTGTTGCTTGATTGATTGAGCCATGTTTGCTATGCACCCCAAATCCTTAGTCACTCCATTCATCTCCGCAGATTCAAATCGTTCACTTGTAGATCCATTCCTCTTCTTCGTTCACCTTGGGTCCCTCCCAATACCAATTTCCATCTTTGTACTTAGGCTAATCTCAGCCTAAGTATATGGGGGACTCGAGTCCCCGTGATTTGCTCTACTCCTCTTTCCTTTCCTTTAAACTTAGGTTATTTCTAACCTAAGTATAGGGGGAGCTCCTCTTAGCTCCCGTATATTCCTATATATTTAAACGGACCTATGTACTTGTAACATCTAGTGCTATGAGGACATAGTAAAGTTTAAGTATAGGGGGGTATACCGTATATTTACTTTAGCTATAAACTGAAAATTTTGAAAAATTTAAAACTTTTTGGCTAAGGTAAAATTCTTTGGACTAAGAGAACTGAAATGATTTCGCGGCTTTTCGATATTATGTTACGCTATTTTTTATAAAAATATCTTCGAAAATGATTTTTCCTTATCTTGAAAAATTCTTTTGAAAATGTTTTGAAAACTTTTTATTTACGTGACATGGTTTTGAAAGTCTTTTCAAGGAAAGTTGAGTTTAACTCATGTTTTAACCTTTATTAAAATCCATAAAAATGAGAAAATCTGCAAAACCCTTTAGGAGTCGTTAGTAACTACTAAACCCAATTAAGTAAGCCGCATTCAGTGAGGGTTCGCCCTTAGCAGATTGGATGGTTTAGAGGACATCGCGTAAGGCCCCGTCCTCAAGCAACGGGCTTCGGCCTGTACTTACATCCATACTGGCTGAATTGCAGATGCTCAATTGAGTTTAGACAGTTCTAATATCTCTTGAAGTTCAAAAAAAAATCTTGTTTTTGAATGAAGAAGTTTGGATTAGTCCTCTACACTTACACTTTCACCCAGGATCTGAAATGATCAAGGAGACTTAGTTTTTTTGAGGTCTTTGAGATTTGCGGTTAACCAGCCTTAGCCATCAGGGTCATAGACTTAATCGTCCACATTCCCCTAGGTTTCTAGATTTGCATGCTATATTCCATGCTTAGTCTCAGACATAAAGAATATGATCAGCACATCACATACACGACTGCGGTTTTTGATGAGATGAGTTGATTTTTCACCCGAGGAATTGGGATGAGGAAGTCAAGTTTGGATTTGATCTAATGATGCTCAAGGATGGGATAAAATCTTTGGAGGCTTCATGAAACCTGAGTGTCAGCAATATTAGCCAATATGAGAACTTGGTTCTTATATTAATCTCTTGACATTGACCTAAGTGCCAGGTGAGAAATAAATAAATAAAAAAAATGTTGATCAGTGTGCGCCAACTCTTGGTAAAAGCAGTGGAGTAGCCACAAATTATACAAGTCAATGAAATTCAAAGAAAAGCTCTCATTCCACAAAGTCAAATATCAAAGAGCTTCCACCAAAGGCGAGCGCTCCCAAACTTTTCAAAGTGTCCACTTGGACCGTCGCTATTAGGACCAGGAGTCGGGCTTGCACCAAAAAAGGGCTCTGCATCATAAATGCTACAAGTCTGGGTGTCGAAGGTACGATAGGTACTCAAAAGAGACACACCCCGGTGTACTCCCAGGAAAACAAGTGCAGACGGCTCCAACTTCTCTTAACGGACGCACTGATCAACACCAAAAAAAATGTGTTGAGTAAAAGGCACTAGAGAGAATCCTTGTTCCAATGAGAGGGAGAGAAGAAATGACACAATCCCATGCCCTCCATTACTGGCCTGCCATCTACATTTTCTAAGTCTGACAACTAAAGAGACGGTGGACTGAATGCAAGATTTGATTTATTCCCTAGTACTGAGGATTGGGTCCTTAGGAGATTTTCTCAGACTAAGACTTTGGGTGAAGATTTGACTCTACTCTCGAAATTGCAGTCAACACTAAACTTCATATCCTTTAGTTTATATGTACATCAGAGAGAGTCTGGAGAAGTAGAGGAATTGGATGCCTCCTGATTAAGGCTAGGTTGAACTCTAGAATTTTAGATCTCTAAAGTTGAGTCAACTTGATCGGATTGGATCCTGTATTCACCTGCACAAGGGGGTTAATCCAACTTAGTCATTCTCTTTGATGCTCGAGGACGAGCATAGTTTAAGTATAGGGGGTGATGAAACTCGATTTCATCATCATAATTTCTCATTATTAACCCCCTTGCTTAGTTTTGTGTCAATAAAACCCAGTTAGTATCCTGTAATTAACAGAGTCTTAAATAAATCAAAAAATCATGACAAAACAAAAATTCGTGGTATTTTTAGACTCAAAAATACACTCAAAAATATTTCGTGGCTTCAGTTTATCTCATCTTCAGTTTTGGTCAACATGAAACTTGTATATCTCATCAAGATCTACAACTTTCATGTTTTGAGTTTTCTCAAATTCGGCCATCTTGACCTTCATATTTCAACTTGAAGATCTGAATAAAGTGATTGGGCCACGTGGCCCATTCTGGGTGCGCCACGTGGCCCCGCCTCTCTTGTCTCATCTGCCCACTTCCTAGACCGTTGGATCTCCCTCTGATCCAACGGCCAGCTGACGCCCACGCACGCCTCAATTTTCAGCCATCAGATCATTATCAGAACTCCATCAACACCGCTCGTTCGCGCCTCAAGCTGAGCGCGCCACGTGGCACTTTGAGATCCGCTTGATCACGCCCTTGATCCTCTCATCCAAGCCGCTAGATCTTCTCTTATTCCCTGTCGTCCGATCATCTCCCATCCTTAATCTGCACCGCATGTTAGCGCCCTCACCAGAGCTCGCCACGTGGCTACACTATAGCCCTTCGATCACGCCTCCGGATGTTCCATCTCGGCCGCTCCTTCCTTTGACAGCCCTCAACAGTCTGATCGAATCCTTGGGTCCATATGTGCCGTCCTTAAGCGCTGAGCCCAGAGCTCAACACGTGGCAGCCCATCTGCCTTTGATCATATCGCTTCCAGCTCTAATCGAGACCGTCCCTTCGCGCCTCATCGATAGCCGTTGGATCTCCAGATCCAACGGCTATCGGTCGTCGTCAACCTCCAGGCCCCCCTCTCTTCCCACGTTCTCCATCTCGCGTAACCCGTCCACCCTTCTTATTTTTCCCATCATCTCCGACAACCTCGCACACTGCCAACTTCCCCACGATAGTCCCCCATCATCCTTCTTTCTCGCGCATCATCCCACGACCACCGATGACCTCCCAGTCGCCCCACATCTGCCTTGAAACCCATGTCGACCACCACCATAACCGGCCACTCGCTCCTTCAAATATCGCACCTCCTCCTTCAAACCACCTTGTCCACCTTTACATGGGGATTCGCCCAGCCCTCCGCCACCTCCCAGTGACAGGGGGAGGTGGCCGGATTGAGCGAAGACGACGAGCTCCCTGGTGAGACCCTCCGCCGAACAAGGCGGAGCTGTGGCGCCCTAGTGACCGCTCGAGCTGCACGGACCAGCTGACCGTGTCCAGCGACGACCCGGGGCTCGATTCGAGCCCCAGCCCAAGCTCCCGCTCCGCCTCCGACCAGGTAAGCTATCCTTCCTCTTCCTCTGTATTTTTCTTTTAGTTTACTTAATTTTTTAGGCCGCTTGGGTCGTCCTCGACCTCCATTGTTCATCCTGTTAGCTCCGCCAACACCTCCCCGTTCACGCACACTCCTCCGACCATGCTCTCCTTCTTCCATACCCCCCATCGCTTACGACCCATCTCCTCCTCCACCCACGGCGGAGGAGCCTTGAGCTTTCACCTTCTTCGCTCGCCAAGCTCCCACTTCATTCATGCATGCACTTCTGTTCGCTTTGGCTATGCAATTAACCTTGCAGGTGGCCTCGCTTTTCACTGATCGGGAACCTCGCAGGAGCGATTTGGCCGAGCTTTGCTTCCACTACTAGAGCCATGAGACACCACCTTGAGTACTGTCGTGGCTCGACCATTACCTGAGCTTCATCGACAATCTTCCAGCAGCTTCGGGCGAGCTCCACCGGCGCCAGAGAAGAGTGGCGAAGTCGGGGCTCCCTCGCCGGAGCTCGATATTCGTCGCCAGCCAAAGGTGGAGGACGATGCACAGTTACCGTTGGATGGTCTCCTCTTAGCGACCATCCAACGGCCCCGATGAGGCCACGCCATCAACTTTGACAGTTGTTGGATCCTCTCGATCCAACGGACATCGTGCAGCCACGTCGTCCCTCCAGGAGCTCACAGCATCCATCCGATCACCATAATCAGAGGGCCCATCTTCGGCCACGTATCATCACCAGAGCACAGCCGAGCCTAGCGCCCGAGCCTCCAGGCTTGGATTCTTCCGAGCCTCCACGAGCTTGCACCGAGCCTAGAACCACCCGATCCAAGCCGAAGCAACATTCGAACCTCTACCGACCCCGAGCCTCCTTCCGAGCCTGGATAGCACGTGCCTGGCACGTGCTTATCTAGGAAAATTGCAGAGACGCCCTCTGACTTCTCCATATTTGCAGAAAGGTCTAGTCTTCACATGCGAACCACGTGCGTCTGGGGTTATTTGCACTTATACCCTTGCATGTTTAAGTAATTGCAAATATGCCCCCGCGCATGTGGTTTATTTACAGGGAAGGACTCGCATTTATTTCTTTTGCATTTTAGTCCTTTCCAGGGACCTTTTTGTAGTTATCTTTTCATGTTTTCTTGCATTTACGCCCTTATCTTTCTTCATGCATATCTTGAGCTACGTATGTCCAATTAAGTTGATTTCAGTTTCATTTGAAAGCTTGTTTAATGTACTTCATAATGGCATAATAAGTTTTGCATTTTGGACACTTGAAATTTTTATGAATTATTGTATTCGCCATGTGTCCCTTATTATTAACTTATGCCTTGTTCACATTATCAATCAAGCTTAACATTTTAAGCAAATCTGAAATTGACTCCTATTTAATTTGCTCATCATATTTACTCTGACTTAGGGTATATTTGATTGCATTTCATGACATTTATTTGCATGATGAAAATTGATAAAAAAATGCATGTTTATTTTTAATGCATTGTTGTGTTGTCTTCTTACATGATTTGACCTATATGCCTTTAACTCAACACTTAGTTAAATAAATAGAAATCTGATTAATACGAGAGAGGCTCGTGTCCCTGAGTTTGACCTTGGTATCTTACCAAGTAAAATAAAATCATGACCATCGCATTTTGATCGATTATATACATATTTAAATGAGGTGGTTTTTGATGAGCCCATTTTGGCCCGACAGCTACGACAATTCTGAGTGCTAATTTCGCACTCTCAAGGGGCTGATTTTGCGGTTTATCAATCTTGGGTCTGAAGTTGTTCAGAAACCGAGAGAAGAGGATATTTGGATTGTCACAACATGGATACATTAAGAAGATTCTTGAATGATTGCGTATGGATAGTTTCAAGAAAGGATTCCTACCCTTAAGACATGGTATCCACCTGTCTAAAGGAATGGCTCCTCAAACTGTTGAGGAAAAGAAAGCCATGGCTGGATGCCCTTATGCATCAGCTGTAGGAAGCTTAATGTATGCCATGATGTGTACTAGGTCAGATATCTTCCATGCAGTGGGAGTGGTAAGTCGTTACCAATCCTGCTATGCAGAGCAACACTAGAATGCTGTAAAGAATATATTTAAATATCTAAGAAGGACACAAGATTACATCTTGGTTTATGGAGATGGTGATCTCCAAGTCTTAGGATTTACAGATTCTGACTTCCAATCGGATATTGATGATCGAAAGTCGACATCAGGGTTTGTGTTCCTGTTGAATGGTGGTGCTATGATCTGGAGAAGCATGAAGCAGGACACAACAACAGATTCAACAACAGAAGCCGAATACATTGCCGCATCGGATGCTGCAAAGGAGGCGGTGTGGTTGCACAAGTTCGTGCAGGAGCTTGGCGTAGTTTCCTCTGATACTCCCATCCCGCTGCTCTGTGATAACACGAGAGCCATTGCCCATGCAAAGGAACCCAGATGGCATCAAAAGAGCAAGCACGTAGAAAGGAAATACCACATCATTCGGGAGATTCAGAAGTGTGGTGACATCATAATCACCAAGGTGGCCTCTGCCGACAACGTTGCTGATCCTCTTACAAAACCTCTGACACAGAAGGTTTTTGAAAAGCATGTAATGAGTATGGGTTTAAGGATTGTTCCTGAATGGTTCTGAGGGCTAGTGGGAGATTGTTAGTAATGTGAGCCCGAGACGAACCATTCCTACAATAAATGTTATTGTAATAAATGATTTGTCAATAAAAGTTATTGATTATGTTTGTTTCACTCCCTTTCTGATATTGAATGAATGAATGCACTATAAGGTCCCTCTTTACAATAAGGGTTATGTACAATGGCCAACTTGATAATCATACAGCTGTTGATTCATTGATTGAATCGTAGAGGCTGATGCTTGGATAAATATCTAAGGTGTTAGATAGAGGACTCATCAAGCATCATCAAATGATTGACAAGTAATGATCTCCAGCCTGAGAAGGAGATGGCAATCCTTTCTCATTAGGCTGATATTTGATCGACCTCTTGATGCAGGTCCTCTGCATGGGAATAGTGATTCTGAGGTATCAGATTAGTTGAGTCGATGGGTTGACTTAACGAGATCGAGATAACCAAAGACATATGATGAATACGGTTACATCAAAGGCAAACATCCTCTGACCAGAGACAGATGTATTGCTATATGTCTAAGTGTCTACATTTGGCAGACCAATAGGTTGATGACCTAACCAAGGTCTATACACCGGTGAGCTGGTGTGCATGTAAGGGCATATGAGTAATACGATCTCTCAAAGGGATCATACAGGTTCACTTGTGAACCGGGAGACATGAGCTCACTCATGAGGTATTGGGAATGATCAAATTCCATGCATGGTCGTCATGCTTTAGAAGCATGACATGAATTTGAAGGTAAGATATATGCTTTGTGAAAGCATATGATCTGTACCATATCCCAAGGACCAAGATTGAGAAACTTAATGATCAGACTATAAAGATGACAATGTAAAAGTGATCTATATCTTCAAGATGATCATGAGTCTTCCAGTATGCAGGATGTACAGGTATTAGGAATACCTGAGGGTGATTTGATCATAAACGATTGTATAACCATGACGCTTCCATTCCGAGGGAGTGATGACACAGGTCTGGATTTTAGTGACTCCTCTCATTAGAGAAGTGGCCTAACCTTAGTCCATGTACTGGACATTGATCTGAGTGAGATTCAGATGCAATGAGAAGATTAGGTTTACGGTCTTGATTTAATCAAGCATCAATGAGAGGTCCATGGGATCTGGATTTGAGATGTGATCTCAATATCCAAGTCACTATACGTGGAACAACACAATCGCCTTGTCCTTATCTCCAAGTATCTGAGGAGAGACAGCATTGTTCTTGAATGGTTCAAGAATAATTACATAAGATCTAAGCGTTGAGAAATTGATAATTAAATGTGATTTAATTATCATGATGTATGAGGAATTATCCAATATAATTAAATGTGATTTAATTATTATGGATAAGAATAATGTGGATAGTAATATCAAATTATTCATAATATATTATAAATGTGATTTATAATGTATTAGAGAGAGTTAATTATAATTTATATTTGTAGATTAAATATTAATGTGTATTGGATACACATTGTCTAATTAATTGAAAATGTAAATTATATATTGTTTTGGGTTGTGAATGTGATTCACAATTTTCCAATGTCAAGATTGCAATATTCTCAAAATTAATTGAGAATTATTTTTGGTGAATAAAATCCCGACAAATAGTTGTTGGAAATAAATAATGGCGAAAATCAAGGAGGCATGCAATCTCATGGAAATCCATGAGATTGCCTCCATTAGGAAGGAGGTGGGCGGCACCCAATTCCTATATGGAATGGGTGGTCGTCCCCCCTTGAATGTACATGGAGATGTAATCTCCATGTATATTCTCTCCTTATTTATTGATGTGATTTTAGGATTGATTTATATTTGATTTTATCAAATATATTTTAATCTAAAGTTGTTGGCTTTTACTAACAACAATCTTGACTATTGGATTGACATAAATCAATCTCATCCATTGATTTTATATGTCCCATGGATTGAGATCCATGGATCCCAAAACCCTATAAAAAGAGAGACATACCTTGCTCTCTATTACATGCTATTTGGTAGCACATCTCTCTCTCTCTTTTTCCTCTCACATGCCAACCCTCTCTCCCCCTCTTCTTGGTGGTCGTCCACCATACACTAGAGGAGAGACACGTGGACGCCCACACCACCGCGCTGCCGCTTCGACGCTCTGCGGTTCTCCGTCTACTTGGAGTACTTCGCTCATGAAGGAGACGTTCGATCTCGTGCGACGAGGTCAGGAGAAACCGTGCTTGGATCATCTTCTTGGATTGCGAGGACAACGCGACTCATCTTCATGCTCGCAAGCCGTTACTCCGATGATCGGACTTGAGACAGGAGGTCTCTTTTCTTAGAGACTCGATCAACCATGTTTCAAGAGGTATTGCATTATACTTGTTGTGGTTATAGATGAAACGATCCAAGAATCTTTCTTGGATCATGTGGTTTCATCACATGAAAAATTTTTAAATTCCGTTGCACCGAACAACTAGTACGACTAGTCGTTCTTCGTCGTATCCGATACGACGATCACGCTTCTGTGATGCGCTTGAGGATTTTTTCCATATCCTTCATAGAGGGGATAGGGATCATATGGTTATGGATGTGGTTAGGGAGGTTGGAGAATGATATGGAAGAGATCGTGGCTGGTAGTCGGTGGAAGGCATAGGAGATGGGGGTTCCATCCGAGGAGGAAGAAGAAGGGATGGCCATTAAATCTTGATCGATCCAACGACACTAGTAGAGCTTGGGTTGAAAGCGGTTTATCAGGGGATGTTAGATCATGCTTAATCTAATATCTAATATGGTCTGTGCTAAAGACAAAGGATGAGGTTGACCAAGGCTAGGCGGTTTGACCAACGGTTTGCCACGTGTTCTGGTTGACTATTAACCAATGCATGAAAAATGCAATAAAATGAGAAATAAATAAAAGATGATCTTAAATGAAAATGTACAAAATAAAAAATACTGATATAAATGCATTCTACAATGTTCATGAAGGACTCAAATGCAAATGGGCTCAACTGTGCAAGTTATGCATTTTTTGGTGATATTCTATGTATATAAAATACCATTTTTTAGTTTGTAATTTTTATTCGATTTTATGTATATGAACAATGTATGGAAAAATCAAACCTGATGTAAAATAATGCAATGGATACATATGTAATTTTTTGAATTTTTACAATCAAATAAAAAGTCAGAATAAATTGGTGATATGGATTATTTACATATAGAAAGGTCAATGTACTCAAGTCAGGATCTCTTTTTTATGGTTTTTTGATGTTTTTCTTTTTTTATTTTTTGTAATTAATTAGAAAATACGATGAAATAAAGAAAAATAAATAAGTAAGTAAAAGGGATTAAATATGCACATAAAATAACAAGTTAAAGGCTAGTAAATATGTACAATATACAATTAGGTCGTCCCAAAATCCAATTTTCATAAATAAACTCTGATTCTTTTGAGTTTGATCTTGATTTGTAGATAATTGAGTGTAGATAAATTCAAAGTGACTAGAGTGATATTGGATATTGTATGTGAGAGATTTCAGCTTTTACAACCTTTTATTCTAAAATTTGGGTTTAAGTTTATTTTAACTATATACAAGGCAGTATTTTTATAGGATTTTTTGTTAGTTAATATTAGTGATATGTATACAATAGAATTAGTTTCATTTCAATTGGAGTTAGTGTAAATTAATTAAAAATGGGTGAAGTTAAGTGAATATTTATAATTGAATATTAATGCATATTGAAATGCTAATTCATGCAAATTATTTACAAGTGCATGATGTTAATTATGAGTTATAAGCATATGAATGCACCTAATTACTTAGGATAAATATCTATTTTTAGCTAATTAGTGTGATGTATCACATATAATCAATTATATGAATAAAACAAATGAAAAATATAGAGAAATAATACCTACTAAGTACATAAACAACAGATACACAACACATGTAAGAAAAGAATGCCTTAGTGATTAAAAATCATCTATGAAAAAGAAAGGAAAAGAAACGTGTGTGTGTGTGTATGTGTGTGTGTTTAGTAAAAAAATCATAATTCTCAAATCCTATTTATCACTAAGCTTGTTGTGATGAATCAACCGTTATATAATTGGAGGAGCACATGCAAGCACATATAGACACCACCACAACTAGATGCCCGATGAATCACAAATGATGTTGGGAGAAAGGGAGAACAACAAAACATAAAGCAAGAAACATGTATAGTAGTAGTCAAAGAGATCATAACTGAACCTTAGCAAATGAAGCACACAACGAAGCTCTTGCAAAAACCTAGATAAAGACAAGGGAGACCATACTAATGTTTCAATTACCATAGATCACAAAAAGGGATGTCAGAGATCAAAAAGATGTACCTAAGGCAAAGGTGACACAGATGAAGCACAAAATGAAGGCCTTGCTAAAGCCCCGGTAAAGCCAAGAGAGAGAACAACCATATTTGAATTTCTAGAATTCAAAAAGAAGGAGATATCAGATATTGGAAAGGCGTACTGAAGGAGAAGGTGGTGGAACCAAAACGATAAAGTAAGGGTTTATCAATGGAGGATGGCGTGAAAAAGGAAACAAGCCTACCAAAAACGGTTGATTAGGGAAAATGGTGGACAAATGGTAGAACATATTGGCTACAACAAGCAGAAACCAAAGGGACACATGACCATAGAAGGTAACAACACAATGGAATGTATATTGTGATACTCGAAGGGACACATGACATAAAATAAAGTATTGTCCTTAACCACGTGGCATGAGCTGCAATATCAAAGGAGAGAACAATATAACACAAGTAACGAGTCCAATGAATTAAAAGAGAGAACAACATACCACAAATAATGTCTCCTGTAAGAGCCACATGGTAAGAGCTAAGGTGAAAATCAAACTTTAGTCTATTACTATAGATTTGTGTTTTCCCTCTCTACTACCTTTTTTTGAAAGAGGTTTTCTACCTTGCATGTGGATATCCATTCCAATGGCATATTATTCAATAGAAAAATTATTTTTCTTAACCTCAACTCTCTAAACAAACAAATACAGGGGTTTGGTTTAAATTTCTTATAGCGAAAAATCGAGTGTCCATAACTCCATTACTTTGATACAGTATACTAGAGTTTTTTTGGATTTTTACGCCACAAAATGTATAAAGTTTGTCAACTAACCACCAGAATTATTCTAGAAACTATACAAACTTGCTTCATTTAACACCACAACCCATGCCGCTAGTTTAACTCTTATTGAGTTAATTTACTTGAGTTATTGTTGAGATAATCAATGGATAAGAATATTCAAGGGTGGATTTTTCTCCCTATCTCTCCTTCTCATCTTCTCCTTCTTCCTCATCCTCTTCCTTCAAGGCAACGAAACTCTGGCACCATTGCCAAGAGTGACATCACCATTGGCGTGTAGATGTTGAGATCGATGATCAACTGAGGGAGCGACAATAGGACACAGTCATACTGTATATTCTTTGTTTATTACATGATAATCGAAGGAGGCAAATGTAGATATGGTTTTAAAAACCGGGCCGAACCATTTAATTGGACACATAACTGGCCTGGATCCGATCGGTTAGGCCAATTCCATGAGTGTTTTATAAAAAAACAAAAATAATATAAATTTGGATTCGTTGGTGGTCAGTTTGGTTGAACCAATCCGATTTGACTCGAATCGATCCTCACTGAACATGTTTAGATGATCATCTTTCTCAATGTTGATTTCTTTTTTCCAAATCTCTAACCTATCTTTGGTTACTCCTTCCTCCCCCCTACATCTCACTTGTGGAACCCAAATCTCTGATGCGCAATGCCATCCACTAAACGACCTTTTCACCATTGTAATTATTCAAAGCTCTTGTGATAGGGAAATAAGTTAGAGTTCATATATGACTTAGATTTGGGGATTGAGTTGTATATTATATATGACATTGTTAGTGCAACAAAGGCTATTTACACTAATGCCCATAATAGAATAACTCTTATTGTATTATAAATCAATATAAGAAATACTTACCCTCTCATTAAGTTAACAATAGGGAATGGAAATGGGTATAAAAAATTGAAATAGGATATAAAAAAATGATCGATCAATGTGATCCATTTTTGAAAATAATGTGTCAATAGAAGGATGTTATTATACATTGAGTCTTAACCATATGTTATGATGAACCTAGTTGAAGAACCTTTCTTTAGCACCCCCTGTTGCAACGTACCCTACTGACACTAGGGTTCAGAAATAGATTTTTATTTAGGTATTAACATCTAGTTGCCTCTGAGATCCATTTGTATTGAGTACTATATAAAGTTATAAACTATCTTGGATTAAGGTTCTCAATATCCTGTATATTTTCATCTTCTTCATGTATAGTGCAATATTTGCTACTACCAAAGGGCGTAGTCTAGTTAAGGATGCACCTCATAGATCTATGTACACATAGTTTTCTTCTTTATTTTTGTCCGTGTTTGTTTCCGCTACTCGCAACACATGGCTTTTGATTTGACTAAGTCAGAACTAAAGACTGGCTGGTTCAACATTTAAATTCAATTTTAAAATCTTGGGTACAGTGTGGGGCATTACGGGTGTTGGTGGAGCATGGTCAAGGTGGTGGAATCAAGGTTTAAAAATCGGGCCGGACGTTGAATCGACCGATCTTCGATTTGGTCCAACCATGTCAGACCGTCGGTTCAAACTAGTTGGACCGATGATGATGTAAACATGACATCATCATCCCTATCGACTCGGGGAAAATAGGATCTGGCTTATTTTACAAGTCTGATCGGTCAAACTGGTTTTTTGAACTGATAAAATCAGATACATATGTGTAAGTATGTATTTATATATCAATGAAATAATCCTTTAAAATGTCAAATCTTTCAATAGAAAAACATGATTGTCTATTTTGAGTAAAATTCTACAAAAGTTAGTCACATTTTCTAGCATTATATATAAATGTAATATTGTAATAATTTATTTATAGTTGCGTCTAAAAAATTACTCCAACAAAGTAGTGGCACAACTTATATTCCAAAATAGAGAGGGGCATAACTGATATTGCAGAAGTTAAGAACGACACAAATGATAAAAATCCTACTATTTCATTATTTAAAACTTTATTTTTTTAAAATTTACAAAACTATCAAAACTGGGTCAATCCGAGTCAACCCGATCTGATGACCCGGGTCAACCCAGTCCGACCACTAGTGGTCCAACCTAATTTTTTACTTTATTTTAGTTTGAAATTAAATACATAAAATCAGACAAACTGAACAGGTCGGGGCTGGTTCTTGGTCCAACTCGTCTGACAAGTCGATCCAGTCCACTTTTGTAAACCCTGACCAGAATTGATCATGAAGTGTAAAGAATGTAAGGCAAAGATTCAGAAGTTGAGTATGAAGTTGGTTGCATTCAATATGAGCATAATACACTTAAGGTGCATTCGACTGGTTGGAAACTCGAGGGAACTCCAAAACCCTTGGGTTTTCCCTCGAGTTCCACCTTAAACCTTATTTTCTACTTCATGGGGCCAATAGTCTATATCACTATATCTCTTGTGGGATCAACTGACCACTTCTCTCTCTACATCTAATCCTTTGTTTCTCTTTCTTCAATTTAAACTAAATTTTTTTATAAAATCTCATCTTGTTATCTAAAAGTTACAAAATACTCGGTGTCTAATCATTTGTCGGATCTTTAATAAAATTGTACCATATCAAATCTTCTCAACAACCCTCTATATAAAAAATAAAAAAATATTTACTATGGATAACATTTTTTAAGAGGGTATCCTATACGACCCTTAGTATAAATGCTACCTTAGGGTAGATTGAAAGTTTATATATTAGAATGTCTCTTAAGAACAAATTATGACTCTATTGGAACGATGTGCATCATGATTGAAACTATTGGATCCTTATAAACGCTTAAAGAAAGGAGAGGGTAGTGGTGCTCAGAGGTAGACTACAAACGTCCTTTTCAGCAAAGATATGAATGTATGATTGGTCAAGATATCGGAGGGAAGTGGCAAATTAGTTGAGTGATTTGATTCCCTGAAATTAAAAAATGGATATGTCCAAAATCATCTTATATCGAGGTACGTTGCCAACGACTTTGCTTGATTGAAAGAGAGAGAGAGAGATGGGAAGGAGATATAGGTTTGGGAGAAGGCTCCCTAGTGTGAGAGAGATCGAGAGATATCTTCCCCTCCCAGAGGAGGCCGTTATTTATAGGGCGTGAATGCCCCTCACATAGTCCGCCCCTACCCCCATGCCCAGCGGAAATAGTTTCCTCGCAAGACTCGACCTTGCCGCAACCGCTGACAGTAGTTTTGACCATTCAATCATCCATGAGACTTGTTCTAACATCTCTCACTCAACCGTAGTGGTCAAAACTTTTACACTCCCACTATTATTTTAGTGTATAAAGATGTCTACATTGAGGTTGATTATTCATAAAAAACATCTTCCTTGACTCATGTGGTTAGAGAATCATCTAACATATTATTTGTAGGTATATATGTTACAGTAATTTCATGTTTTGCCACTATATCTTGTATACAGTGATATTGGATTTCAATGTGCTTTCCTTTAGAAATATTAGCCCCACTATTGATTAAGATTATTGCAACTTGATTACTATAATATATTTCAATTGGTCCTTTGATCAATTCCATGCTTAAGTTTTCCAGAAAGCGTTTAATCCAAATTGCATAAGTTGTGGCCATGCTACATGCAATGTATTCTGCTTCCTTTGTATGTCTAGATACACATCCTTATTTCTTGCTACCCAAAGAAACAACTGCTCCATCAAATATGTAAAGGTAACTTGATGTAGATTTCCTATCATCCACATCCCCTCCGAAATCTGCATCGGAGTATCCTACTTCTTCAAGTGATTATGCTTGATACACCAGTTTCAAATGCACGGTCCCTTTCAGATATTGATGAATTCTCTTTACAGCTTCCCAATGCGTTGGTCCGAAATTAATTTGATGTTTACTGACTAGGCTAACTAGATAAGCCAAGTCAGGTCGAGTGCACATCATTGCATACATCAGACTACCCATCGCTTGTGCATATGAAACTTCTAAAGATTTATGCTCCTTTCTAGGACATTGACTCTTACTGAGTCTCTTTTCAAGCATAATCGGTGTAGGAGCTGGAGTGCAATTCTGTATTCCAGATGTCTTTAATACAGTATGCAAATACTTTTATTGACTAAGACTCAATGTCCTTGAATCTCTATCTCTCGTAATTTGAATTCTAAAAACATAGGATGCTTCGTCTATGTCCTTCATCTCAAATTCACTTCTTAATTTCTCTTTAATTTCATTGAGCATCACTATGTCATTACCCATGAGTAGAATGCCATCTATATTTAATGACATGATAGCAAACTTTCTCCCACTCTTCATGACATATACAAAATTATTCAACTTATTTGCATGAAATCCAAATTGGATGATTTTCTTATAAAATTTGAGATACCATTGACGTGAAGACTGTTTTAAGCCATATAATGACTTTCTTGCAATTTTCTTATGACCTTCCACCTGAAATCCATCAGGTTGTCACATATAAATCTCCTCTCTTAATTCTCCATTAAGAAAGGTTGTCTTCACATCCATTTGGAATAATTCCAAATACATATATGCGACTATAGCTAAGATCATTTGAATCAATGCATACTTAGCAACCGAAGAGTAGGTTTCCTGGAAGTCTATTCTAGGTTGTTGAGTATATAACCCTTGGCAACTAATCTTGTTTTGTATTTATTGTAAGTACCATCAACTCGGTACTTTTTCTTGAATACACACTTACATCCTATGGATTGCCTAGCTTCTGGCAAATCACATAACTCCCATACACCGTTTCGCTCAATTGAGTCCAACTCAACCCTCATGGCACCCGTCCATGATTCTGACTCGTTTGAAGCCATTGCTTCATTAAAGAATGTGGGATCCATACAATCTGCTACATCCTCGTCTATGGTGTAACATGATGTTTCACATCCAAAGAAATGATAATCTTCCATCCATGCGGGTTGTGCTCTGGGTCTCTTGTTGCTGATCATACTCATAGGTTGTGTGGGTTCACCCATTTTCTCTAAAGGATCATCATTAACCATAGGTTCATTCTCTATATATTGATGATCGGTATCATCTACTAATTCTTGTCTTATCTCCAAGTCATCTTCATTGTCTTATACGACAATCAGAGGATCCAATTCCTCTATTTGATGTTCCTTTGCTTGATAAATTTCAAGGAAAGTTGCATCACGCCTTTCGATCATACCTTTAGTATCATGGAAGAACCTATATCCTTTATATTTTTCACCATATCCTATAAATTTTCACTTTAATGTCTTGAAGTCTAGCTTTGATGAATCCATGATTCAGTAACTTTTCTGTCGCATTTTTTTCTCAAAACCCTTAACAAATACATGTAAATATTCATTAATTTCCACATTTTATAAAAATCTCATTCATAAACAAAAATACACTTTTAAGCATCAAAAACATGTAAATAAATAAAGAAAAAAATAAAGAAAATAAGGCTGATTGTAGATATGTATATATGTACAATATGACTCAAATAATATAAATATAGCTGAAAGATATATATTTATAAGAACTAACCCCCGATACCAAGTTAGTATGGATTGGTCGACAAAACAACAAGTAGGGGGAGATAAGAGAATAAAATCATAGAAAAATAATGGGATTTTTACCCAGCAAATCCTATAAACTTTGTCAATCACCTTCACGACCTTTGAAACAACCTAATTCCCCCCTTGACCCCGTAAACTTGCCAGCTCTTACCCCATGAACCCTCCGGGTAATATGCTTTAATCCTGTGGAGGTTCTTGGGGTAATTTACAAGGTCGATGGGGTAATTACGTTGTGCAAAAGGTCGTAGAGGCATTTTAAAACGTTTATAGGGTCTGCTGGGTAAAAATTCCAAAAATAATTAAAGTACACTCCACACATTATTCACTATTTATCTAATAAATACCAAATCTTCATTTATTTTTAATTAACTCATATAAGCTTATTTTTCACCAAACTCTTTTTCTAATTATTTCTAAAAATGTATATAAAAATATAAAAAATAAGTTAAAAATATTATCATGTATATATGCCAAGAAATCCAGCTTTTAAATTGCTAAAATCTCAACTTCCGAACATCATAACTTCCTCATACGAACTCTAATTTCACTCTACTCACCTTTAAAGTTCATAAAATAATATTCTCTAATTATTAGAGGTGGTTTCATTGAATTCGAAGTCCGTTTGCAAAAAGTCAGTTTTGGGACCTGATGACAAAATGGGTTTCTGGGCTATTTATTTTATTTAGAACCCATTATTTATAGTTTTATTAATCTTATAATTTCTGATTATTTTCATGATATTGTATTTTCATCATGATTTATTTCAGAATTTTTTAAGCTTATTTTAATAAAATCCAAAACCCTAAATTATAGATGAAATTGAACTGCTTAACCTATAATTATATTTATTAATATATTTAAATTAATTTATTAAAATCCATAAAAATTCACAAAGACTTTATTTATTATTCTAATAATTAGAAAATATAAAATTAACAAATAGTAAATTATTTATTAAATTAGAAATTCAATACCTATTTATTAAGTATTATTTATACCTATTTATTAATATAATATTTATATTTCAAATAATATTTATTATTTACGAAAATTAATTATACCATAAATTAGATAATTTATTTACATTTCTCATTTTTATTCCTATTTTAAATAATGTCATTTACTATTTATTATATAATTTATAAACATTTTAACACTTTGACCAACCAGGTGCTGACACGTGTCAGCACCTGGTTCTTCTCCCTCAAATAGCCGGTGGCGAGTCTGGTATGCCTGGCTATTTTCACCAATTTTTCCCACGCACTCCATAACGCCTTCAATCGATCCAAACCCTTCACGTCTTCCTCCTAACAACCCTCCTACTCGCCCACCATTGGATCCTCCTCAGAGCTTCTCCATTTCGTCTATAAAAGGCCACGAAGTTGGCGAGATCCAACTAACTCTCCCCTAACCCATTGTTCTCCAGAACTAATTGGCCGACTACCCAACTTCTCCCCGTGATTCTGGCCATCCAAGGAGGTGACAGATCCTAGTAGCCTACCCACGTGGAAGAAGGGAGATCGGAGGAGGTTCCAAGGTGCTCATCGCTGCCTTGCATCACCGCTTCAAGCAGCGTCAAGCTTCAGGAAGCCGCCCCGTCGAGTGATCACCAGAAGAGGTTCTACACCTTGCAACCCCAGGTAATCTGTTCATCTTTCACTTTTTATCTCTCGATTTGTGCGCCATAATTAGTGTGAATAATTGCATCATTAGCAAGCTTAATCAACATCATTAGACGCCACATCTTAGATTCATCTCAAACCCAATCGAATCAACCCCAAAGTTCATCCTCTTCTTTGCCAACTTCACGTCATTCTATATTCATTCTGGAAACCTATTTTTAAAACATGCAATTACTAATCATTCAGCCAATTTCTTTGCAAATCGAGCGTATGCATGTGTTAATTGCAGGCTCATCTTAAATCTGGAGCGAAATCAGAAAAAAATGGAGTTTCCAATCATCAACAAATAACATCCGAAGAAGGCACCATCATCACGAAGCTCTAAGATCAAAGTCGGAGCAGCCATCTTCATCGCCTGATCGATGTCGTTGTCAGCCACCTCCGACCAACCCCTACTGATGAATATGTGATTCATCACTCTTAAAGTTGAAAATAGAGCTCTGTCCCCGGGTATTTAGCTGCATATTTCCCTTTATCTTGCATAAATAGCATTCATGCATCAATCCATAATACATTCATTTTAGCATGCATATTTGCATTAAATAAGAAGCCAATTCATTTTAAAATCCACTTGTAAAATATCCACCAATAACTCACCTAATTATTTGTATTTTATATCCCCTCCAAAATCAAATAACACCTTCCTTATAATGTGTATATCATTAGTTAATAATATAAGGAAGTAGGCCAAAAATCCCTATCTTATAAAATACCCAATAAAGCCCCAAACACCCTAGATCTTAGAATGCCAATATCCCTCTCTTACAAACTCCAAATTAGGTCTACTCACCTTCAGATTAATACACATCCAGAGACCTTTAAAATGAGACTAATTTCATTCAATTCGGAGCTTGTATGTAAAACTTGGGTTTTTGGGCCCCCTTGTATACTATATATGTATATTTGTACTCTTGTATTTTTGTATCATATTTGACCGCATCTCTATTTTTGGTCAACATGAAACTTATAGATCTCATCGAGGTCTACAACTTTCATGTTTTGAGTTTTTTTCAAATTCGACCTCCTCCTCTCTCTAACTTCACTTTCTTTCTCAGCCACTCAGAGCTGGCCACGTAGCGCCCTCTGATTGCGCCACGCGGCCTGCTCCTTTACGCGCCATGCGCCCATCCTTCCCCGCCGTTCGATCGCCTTTTCTTTCTCTTCATCTGTGTTGTTCATCATTGCAACGTTTTCTAGCCACCCGATCGAACCTCTGATCTCATCTGGACCGCTCGCCAGCGCCACGTCCTCCTTGCGCCACGTGGTGATGCTTACGCCCTCTGATCATCGCCAGATACTTATAATCCTCACCCTACATCTCGCACGATATCTGGACCTTTCGATCAAAACCCCAGACCTCATCAGGACTGCCCATCAGCGTCGCACTCGTAGCCCGCCATGTGGTGCACCCTGCGCCTTTGATTTCGCTCCCTAGACCTAATCCAAAGCATCCACCCGCACCTCCACTTGAGTCTTTGGATCACCTGATCCAATGGCCAAGGCATCATCTTCCACGTCCCGCACGTCCCGCGCCCCACGTCGCCAACCTCGCACACAGGCCACCCCCTTTCTATTTTGGGCGCCACGCCGACCACCATCTTCGACCCCTGGCACCATCACTACACATCCCACTCTTCCCTCATCCTCTCCAATCCCCTCGTTTGCCATGAACACCCTCAACCTCGCTTCACGATGCCCACCAACCCCACCTCTTCGCTACCTACGTTGTCACCTTCATCCTATAAATACGTCGCCTCCGTCAACCTTCACCCCTATCCGCCATCACGGAGGGTATCTCTGAGCTCCCACCTTCGAGTTGGTGACAACAATTTGACGTAAGGATGAGCGACGACCGAGATCCACCTCCGGCGAAATCCACGGCCCCCACCACCGTGCTGCATCTCCTCCGCAGCTGCACGAGCTCGGGACACTACCGACCCTTGAACGAAGACCTGGAAGCTCTCATCCGAGCTTCTGACCCCAGGTAGACACCTCCATCTTCTCTCTGATCTTCTTCTTTATTTTTCTTATTTTTCTCCGATTTTATTCTCCTCCCTCCCTTAACTTCACGCTCCGCCAACCATCCTCCGAGCTCCGCAAGGGAGCATTGAACTTCGCAAGCCCTTCCATCTTCTCAGACGACACACCGCATCTTACTCCGACCAAAGCTCTGCCACCTTAGCGAAGCAGCACCACCGGACACCGTCACTGCACCACAGGCCTCGCACCTCACTCCCGATCACTCCACGTACACGTTGCACGCCTCGGCTATACCTCTAACCCCCTGCAGGTACATCTACTTTGACTGGCCGGAACTTCACTGGAGCTGCCCTCGAGCTTCTCTGCCACCGCATACCAGAGCCGCTCAGCCACTTCTGAGACCGTTGGAGGATCCCCGACACCTCCACGGGTCTTTCCAGCTACTTGGGAGCCTCCGACGAGTTTCACCGACGCCCAGAGGAAGAGGCGGAGTCAGGCCTGCTTTGTCGGAGCCCAGCCTTCTCTGCCGCAGGAGGTGGCGGGCCGGTTGAGGAAGAAGAATAGCAACCGTCCAATCTCCTTGATCGAACGGTCCGGAGCAAGCCACATCGCCTGCTACCCACAGCCGTAGGATCAGGAGGATCCTACGCATCTGATCGAGCCACGTCGCCTGATCCGAGTTTCTTCCCCAACCACTAGGCTCAGATCCCCCGAAGCTACTCCGAGCCAGGTCCGAGCCTCCAGAGCCAATCGAGCCTCGATCCGAGCCTCCGAAGACCACCGAGCCTGGGACCCCCACGTGATCTGCACGTGCGGCCTGGGTAATTTGCAGCGAGGCCCCTAGAGGTTTTCTTATTTGCATTTCAGTCACTGCCAGGAGCCCCCATGTGAGGAGCACGTGTTCTGTGGGAAAATTGCATCCACCCCCTCAACATTATAGGTAATTGCATATTAGTCCATGTGAGCACGTTTTATTTTTATCAATTTTATTTCCTGTAATTGCATTCTATCTTTGCATGCATAGTTAGGCACTCATTTTAATTCATTTTTCAATTTTGGAAATTACATTGTGTAGCTTACATTGTCCTCTTTCATATGTGATACTTGGCACATTTTTGTATGATCAGTGGGTTTTTCTATTAATTAATTGGTGGACTTTTGTAATATTTTGCCCAATTATGTCTCTTAATTCATAGTAATTTCTCTATAACTCCAAAAATTCACATTAGATCTAGGATAATTAGGTTCACATTGTGTAAAAAATCATCTCATTTGCACGCATTCTGAGGCCTGAATAAATCATTTAGCGATTTCATTAATTCATTTTTAAAAGGTCCATTTCACATAGAAATTTAGGTTTAATAATTTTCCTGGATTCCTCACCTTCAGATCTATCTAGGATAATTTTTACTTCTAAAAATATTGTGATTTGGTATTTATTAAAATTAATTAGGTCAAAATCACCTTGCATTCATATTTAATTCACAGTAAATTTATTTAGTCTCAGAAAAATCCAAAAAAAATTAGAGTAACTTAATTTCATTGCATTTCATCATCTGGCCAAGTTTCATAAATTTTGGAATTATTTTGACCATATTTCTAAATTAACTTTTAAACTGGCCTGATTTTGCACGTGTATTTTCCTTCTTGCATAAAAAAATCGAAAAAAACCAAAAAAATCATTCCCTGAAAATCAAACCTTGGAACTTGCTTAAAATCTACCTAAGGAGACACCTGCCTCCCTGAGTTCGACCTTGGGATTGCCCAAGTAAAAAAATTTGCCGCTTGCGATTAAATCATCTTAAATTGAAAGTGGTTTTTGATTAGCTCTTATTACCCGACTACAACGAACGACAATTCATTAATTTGACCATTAATTTGATTAAATTAATAAGGGTAGTGAGACACTGTTCAAAATGGCACCGTTACCGGGGAGGCACGGCTTAGGTTAATTTGTAGTAATTTCTGAGTGTTTGATTTTCTGTCCCCGGGTAGTCTGACCCCCGATTTTCTTGTGAATAATTTTCTGTCTTTTAATTTTTGTATTTTTGTGTCGTTCTCTATCTGACCTCAACTTATTTCTGCACGAGGAATGCAAGGAGTCGAAGACGCTTCAAGGAACCTGCATTTTTTTTGTTGAGTGACTTGAGAGGACTTGTATTTTTATTTCTTTATTTTTTCGCATTACTTCCAGCGGTTCTCGTTTGGGTTCTCGCGTGTGTAAACATAGTGGAACTGTGTCCCCGTTTGCTGTGTGGATTGAATTTGTATATTAGGCTTGCACTAGCGGCTCCTCGAGCCACTTTAGGATTTGCTTGTGCTTGTAAATCTCTAAGACCGCACATTCCACTTAAAAGACGCACCTAGACCGCAGATCTAGTCAAATCAACTTGTGCTTCACTCGCTAATAGAACTGCTTGTCTAGGAGCGGATTTTGTCGTATGCATTTCCATGTAGTGTAAAAGATTTCAATTTTGTTTTGCATCCTGCATAAAAGCGAAGGGATCACTGTAAGTATTCTTCACTCAGCATACGCATCATTGTTTTTCGTGCATCGGCTGTTCTCGATTTCTCTCTCTTGGTTTTCCAACTTAAGTTAAACGGAAATTGGGACTGGACGATAGGTGTGCTGTGTGGTTGGACTAACAAGTGATCACTTAACTTAAAACCGGGACTGCTAACATTATTGACCAAAAAAATTAAATAAAATTGGAAAATCTGCTTGCGGGAGACTAATCCCTGACCTTGTTTTCAGGCTGAGTGAGGGTACTTGAGAGTGTGTGAACACCTTAAGGTAGAGCCAAAATCCCCACCTTCCATATCACGTTCAGACTAATCCTAGCAAATATCACAAGTTGAATTATTCAGGTTCACTGACTAGTACCAAGTAGCCTCCGCCTGTCTCAGGTAGATAGGGGCGAAATTGCGGTACTTCGTGACAAGTTGCCAGTAACCCCCCGGGGTGAAGTTCTAGCCTTGTCAGCCTCCTCCTGCTTGTAGGTAGATAGGGGCGGGTCTTTGAATCCATCAACTTGGGATAGGAGCAAAGAAAGGAAGGACCGACGGTATCTTAGGCGACGGGTTAATAGGGAAGATGCATCTGGCTCTGAGCCGACTTCCCTATAGGCCGCGTAACTCCTTGCTATCTTGCTTGAAAATAACACTTAAAATTAACAAGATTAATTGGACTCGGTTTCGGGTCCTTCACCGTGTTGAGTGTGAATCGAGGGTTTTGGATTGAATTGTTTACTTCAGGTAGGAGTCCAATCCTATCTTCACGTAGAACTCCCAATTCTTCTCACCAGACCAAGATGAGTGACTGGGGGGATATCGACACCTTATTCGCCAATCTCTCTCTGAGCCCCCATGAAACTCCTCTTCACCGACCCAAGTGCAACTTGGACCACCTAGAACTCATGACCCTATAGAGTTTTGTACCCCTCACACCCAAGGTGGTTACTCTCAAACCAATATTTTCCTCTCCTCTGAGATTACCGAGGAAGACCATCGCCTCAGTAAGAATCCCTTCCTTGATTTATCCTCTAACATAGACCATGTTTCATACCCAGGACTAGAGGACAAGATGTCACCTAAGCAGCCATCAGATGAGGACCCGTTGCGACAAATCCTTAATCGCCTCGCCACAGCCGAACAACAGAATGCAGATCTTACAGCTAGAATGGAACAGATCATTGCGGTAGGAGGAATCGACCGACCAATGGTTGATGCCTATAACCCAGCAGAGAATGAGATGCACGGTTGGTTAGCACCAGCGGTTCCCCCCGAAGCATTTGAGCTCAAGCCCCACTTCCTTAGCCTGCTACCGAAATTTAATGGAAATGCAAACGAAGAACCATATGCCTTCCTCAGAGACTTCGAGCTGGTTTGCAACAACCTTAGTCATCCTAAGGTTGGGCAGGATTACATTCGATTGAAGGCCACCCCATTTGCCTTAGGAGATAAGGCAGCACATTGGTTGAAAAATCTAGGGGTGATAGTACAACCTGGATGCAGTTCAAGGACCTTTTCCTGAAGAAGTTCTACCCCCTCAATAGGACTAATCAAATGAGAACAAAGATCGCTAATTTCTCCCAGGGACCCAGTGAACCATTCCATGAATCCTGGGATAGGTTTAATGACCTAATTCAGAAATGCCCCTACCATGGCATTTCAAAAGCGATCTTAGTCCAGACCTTGTTTTGTGGAATGACCCCGGAGATGCAGGGGTTAGTCAGTGCCACCTATGGAGGAAGCTATCTGAACAAGAATGAGAATGTTGTATGGAAGATACTAGAGTAGATGGCGAAAACAAGCAGGTTGCAGGCCACCAGGGCCTATCAGTTGTCTCCCTCAATTCTATCCAACGAGACTACTAGGAGGACTGTAGTGGATCTGACAGAGGACCTCCTTCCCAGCATGGGGATAATAGCTGATAAGTTAACCATGGTCGATCAGATCCACAAGAGGGTCACGGACCTTGAGTCTCTCTTGCATTTGCCGAAGCAAGTGGAGGAACTTACTGAAAGGGTAGCTAAGATAAAGCTACGTGCCCCTTCTGCACCACCTGTGCTTGTACACCGAGTCCATCTTGTACAAGAACAGGCATCGGGGCCTCAGAGTGGCTAGGTAGAGGATCAGACTTACACCCAGCAGGACCAGCATCCACCCCCACAAGTGGAAACTAGATACGAGGAGCCTCCGCAGGTGTTCGAGATCAACGGGCTGTGGTACAGCCATGACCCCGCCGGCAGACAGTCGGGGATGGGGAATGGTCAGCCTCACCGACCTTCCCCAGCTTACCAGGAAACCATCTCCATTCCCGCACCGCACTCTCTTCAGTCCAGGCCCGAACGAGGGTACCAACCTCAACAGCACCAGCAATAGCGCATGTTCTACTCGGGCCAGCAGAGCCCATCACCGTCCCATCAGTAGCAGCAGTATCGGCATGGTCAGCAGGGCCAGTACAGATCCTCATTCGCAAGTCAGCATCAGCCAGCCTAGCCCACCGAATTGGAGTCCCTCACCTTGGCGATCTAGACCCTGTCTTATAGGGTCCAACAGATCTAGAATGACTATCTAGATATGAGAACCGATCTGAATCATGTTTCTCATACCCAAGATCAACAAATAGTGCCAAAGACCCCAATTCCCGCCCAAGTTGAGGCCAACCCGAACAGCTTAACTCAAGGCCAGAACCGACCTCGTGATCAGGTATACTATTCAGATAATTCTTTATCTGAACATGAGATCCTTTCGTATGATAATGTAAACCATATATCCCTTAGGAGCGGAAGGACCGTGATCGTACGTGATCGGGCATGGGCACCGGAAGAAGAAGCCACCAAGTCTCTACCTGAGGAGAACTTGGAGGCAGAAGAGGAGCAACACCACCATCACCACCACCGGCAAAAGAAGAGGACTTCTGGGTCCTCGAAGAAGCAAAGATCCCGCATCAGCATAGAGTCCACCGAAACCGATGAAGAGCCTGCACCTCCATCTGGGGAGGACCGTCCAGCAGTCGCGGAAGACGCATTACCGGTTTCGCCACAGCATTTTCCTTTTAGTCTAGTCAGAGTCAGAGTTAGTTTCAGAGTCCTAGTCCTATATAGAACTCAGTTCCTGCTTTGAATGAAAATATTTCAGTTTCAAAATATGAGTTGGAGTCAATAATTCCTTTCCCCCGAGCTCTCAAGGGTGGAAAGAAGAAAATTAAAAAAATCCAAAAAGATGGCCCTGAGATGGCAGAGTTTTGTAACAAACATATTAAGGTCACAATCCCCTTTGACAAGTACGTGGAAATGACAAATTGCATTTCAGAAATACCTTAAGGTAAGATGCACACCTACTAGGGATTAGCAGGAAGACCAAAGCTGTGTTGAGAAACGCATTCTGTCAGTAGCCACGACTTGTGCAATAAAGAACTGGTTTCCAGGAAATGAAGAGACATGGGTGCATATTATGTGGTGAGTCATGTTGATGACATTGCGTTTGCACGCACTCTCCTAGACAATGGTCCCTCAATTAACTTAATGCCTACAGCCCTCTATGAGCGGCTTAAATCTCGACCTCTTAGGAAATCTAGAGCCTCTTGCAGTTCGCTGATAAATCAACCAAGAGGTCCCAAGAGAATTGAGGAATGTTGTCATCAAAGTCGAGGGTCTAGAATACATGGTGGACTTTACTGTCCTAGATATGGAAACCCCTCGTAATTGAGAGATTTCTATATCATCCTAGGCAGGCCCTTCCTCAGAACAGCAGGGCCCTTGTTTGATTACAAGGTCGGGAAGATCCAGTTCCAAACTCCAGGCGGAGATGAGGAACTTGAGATGAAGCAAACCAGATGGTAGAGACCGGATTCCGAATCCAGCACCGAGTACTCTTCAACCAGAAGCAGACTGCGACCATGTAGACACAGTCAGACCATGGAGACAGAACCCAGCCAGTACCGATGAGTCCCTCCCCTCAGGAGATGATCTTGTGCATGAGTTCAGTTTTCGAGGTCCTCAGAGATGAGTACAGCTCAGAACCTGCATCCCCCTACATCTTCGATGACTTAGAGGCCCAGTTGAGCATGTCAGTCCTTCCCTCTTCAAAACAACCAGAACATGAGGATGACGAGTCAAACATGGCTTTTGCCGATTGCATGGAGACATTTGACGATCCAACTCCAGAGCCGAATAAGTTGGTGGCAGAAATTTTAGAGACAGATCCAGCCACTTTCAACATTGAACTAGATTCGATTGAGCCAGACTTCCTATACGATCACACCTTACCTGAGCTCAAGCCTTTGCCCACAACACTAAAATACACCTTCCTTGCGGGTCAAGATAAGAAATATCCGGTCATCATCAGTTCACGATTGACCGAGGAGCAGGAATCTCGCTTGCTAGAGATCCTGGAGAAAAACTGTAAGACAATAGGCTGGAGCATTTCTGATCTCCACGGAATAAATCATGCTCTGTGTTCGCACCATATCTACTTGGAGAATGAAGCCAAACCCTCTCGTGAATTCCAACGTCGTTTGAATCCAAATTTACCAGAGGTAGTGAAGAAGGAGATAGAGAAATGGTGCAACACGGGTTTCATTTATTCCATCTCTGACTCTAAATAGGTGGCCCCGATCTATGTTGTCCCCAAGAAGTCGAGAATTCAGAAGACCACCAACGAGGATGGAGCGGAGATCATGACGCGAGTGCCCACGTCATGGTGCGTCCGTATGGATTACAGACGCCTGAATGATGCGACAAAGAAGGATCATTTCCCCCTATCGTTCATTGATCAGATCCTAGAGAGACTAGCGGGGAAAGAATTCTTCTGTTTCTTGGATGGGTTCTCGGGCTACAATCAAGTAGCCATAGCTACAAAGGACCAGGAAAAGACCACATTCACATGCCCTTTTGGTACCTATGCTTTCAGGTGCATGCCCTTTGGGTTATGCAATGCTCCAGGTACTTTTTAAAGGTGCATAATTGCTGTATTCGCCGAAATGGTCGGCGAATTCCTGGAAATCTTCATGGACGACTTCTCGATCCACGACGATTCCTTCGACTCCTGTCTTAGGAATTGGGACCGAGTCCTCAAACGTTGTTGTGAGATTAATCTGGTGCTCTCCTGGGAGAGAAGTCACTTCATGGTGACGGAGGGCATTGTGTTTGGGCACGTCATCTCTAAGAGAGGAATGGAGGTTGACTCTGCCAAGGTGGATGTGATCAGACGACTCCAGCCACCAACCAACGTTAAGCAGTTGCGGTCATTCCTCAGGCATGTTGGATTTTATCGAAGATTTATCAAGGATTTTTCTAAGATTGCCCGATCGCTAACTGGGTTTTTAGGCAAGTACATGGAGTTTATTGTTGATCACAAATGTCTTGAAGCCTTTAAGCTATTGCAAGGAATGATCATGGACACCCCGATCCTACAAGCCCCAGATTGGTCTCTACCTTTTGAGATCATGACGGACGCCTCAGATTTTGCTGTCGGGGTTGTGTTAGGACAAAGAAGGGATGGTGTCCCTTTTGCAATTCACTACACAAGCAAAGTGCTTGATACCGCCTAGCGTAACTATACAGTTACGGAAAAGGAGATGCTTGCGGTAGTGTTTGCCTTGGACAAGTTCAGATCTCACTTAATCGGATCCAAGGTAATTGCGTTTACTGACGACACGACACTACTATACTTAATGGAAAAGAAGGATGCGAAGGCACGTATTCTTCGGTGGATTTTGCTTATCCATGAGTTTGATTTGGATATTCGTGATAAACCTGGAAAGAAGAACGTAGTAGCCGAGCATCTCTCTCGTCTCAAAGATCTTAATACTTCTAAGGATTCACCTATTCGAGACTCCTTCCCTGACGAGTCGATTTTTGTTGTCGACTCACTCCTATGGTATGCCAACATCGTGAACTATCTTGTCTCCAAGAAGGTTCCCGAAGGTTGGCCTAAGAACCACATCAACCGACTGAAGTCGGATGCTAGACACTACCATTGGGAGGATCCGATCCTTTTCTTTGAAGGACCGGATTGTGTCTGGAGACGGTGTATTCCTCGGGAGGAATACCAGAGTGTCCTTTCTTTATTCCATAGCTTGGAAGCAGGAGGACACCACTCCGGGAAGAGGACCGCATGGAAGGTACTTCAGTATGGCTTTTACTGGCCGACTCTGTTTTGCGATGCCATCACCTTTGCGAAGTCGTGCCCAGTATGCCAGAGAATGGGAGGAACTGTTGGTTCCAAATATGAGATGCCGATGCAGCCTGTCATCATTTGTGATGTCCTTGACGCTTGGGGCATCGATTTCATGGACCCATTCCCTGTTAGCCACGGATTCGAGTATATCCTTCTTGCGGTAGACTACCTATCCAAGTGGGTGGAGGTTATCCCGACCCGAGTTGCAGACAGCAGGACTGTCTGTAAATTCATCAGAGAGGATATCATCTCTAGGTTCGGGATCCCCAAAATGTTGATATCAGATGGGGGTAGCCACTTTGTAAACCGAGAGGTGAAGAAACACTTGAAGGACTACGGCATCGAATACTGTGTCGCTGGTCCTTACCACCCACAGACTAATGGTATGGCTGAGGTGTCGAATAGGGAGGTGATAACTATATTGCAAAAGCTTGTCCACCTAGACAAGAAGGACTGGTATCAGATCTTCGATCAAGTCCTATGGGCTTATAAGACAGCTTACAAGACACCGTTACCGCGGAGCTTTCGGAGAAGGGTAGACGGGGGTGTCAGCACAGCAATGAACCGTGGCGAATCCAAATCCTCACTATTTTTTGGCCCCTAGAGTATTCGGAAAGCCGTGCCATTTGCCCGCAGAGTTAGTGCATAAATCAGAATGGGCAATCAAGAAGGTCAATTGGAACACACATCTTGGGCAGAAGCAGAGAGAAATGGATCTGAATGAGCTTGTGGAAGTCAGAAACCATGCATACGCCAACAGTTTGGTGTACAAGGACAAGGTTAAGCATTGGCACGATAGATATATCAGATGAAAGACCTTTGTTCCAGGACAGAAGGTATGGTTGTTTAATGCAAGGATGAAGATCTTCCAAGGCAAGTTGAAGTCCAAGTGGACGGGCCCATTCTTCGTCCTTGCAGTGCACGATAGTGAATGTGTCGAGATCTCAGATCTCGCAGACGATGCACCGTCATTCCTAGTAAATGGACAACTGCTGAAGCACTTCGTCGAATCCATTGAGCAGTTAGTCTATGTTGAGGAGATTGTATTCATGCGTGAGACAGATTCAGCGGATATACATCGAGCCGCACATGAAACCTTGCAGCAATAAGCTCTAGCCATCAGCAGCATCTTGAAAGATTCAGTCCACGATCTTTGTTCATATCCATCGTTCTTGTACATTCTGTCCTTTTCCCCCGCGGCTCTAGTAACTCATCCCAGCTTCATTGATCACCATCTTGGACTATACTTAGGATGACCAGATCCTAAGTATAGGGAGGATGAGCCACCTGAGTCTGATCTCTGTACATCCTCCAAATCACATTGGTCCTCATACTCACTCCAGTCCTATACTTAGGCTAACCTGAACCTAAGTGTAGGGGGGACCGATGCATGCCTTGTATATATTCATCCATTTCTCTTCTTGCTCTCGTCCGCCCCATTTTTTGACCTTCTTCTACACTTAGGCTGCCATAGCCTAAGTATAGGGGGTAGGACGACTTCTTTACATTTTCGCTCTTTTGGCTCTCTTACGCTTAGCACGAGCTATGTCTTTTTCCTCGCTTTTCATGCTCTAAGGACATAGCACACGCTAAGTATAGGGGGTGTGTATATATTACATATATACTTTACCCATAGCTCATACTTTCACATATTCTTGTATATATTACGCAATAATTACGGGCTGGGTAAAATTTGGAGAATTTTTTTTGTAAAATACACTTGTAAAATTTGTATAACACTTAAAAACTCTTGTAATTTGTAGTAATATAGAAGGTATACCAAATTCGCAAAAAAATTGAAAAATTCAAAGGCTTCTTATCATCTCTACATCAGAAAATAAAGAAAAGTGTCTTGCATTTCATTTACATAGCATGTCATCTGCACTACTCATCTGCATATCTTGCATATGCAAAGTGAAAAGCTAGTGGGTTCTAAACCAAGTTGTGAATAGATATCGAGAGTGGACTTGAGTTGACCTTAATCCACCTAATTTCAGAGGAACCTTATAGGAATTGGAGTTAAGATTTCTCAGGTCAAGTGACTTAATTCTTTAAGTCCACAAGTCAATGTTCACATGTCATCTTGATTAGTCTAAGTAGAATATCTCGTGCACACGCATGATTCTTATAGACAGTGACCTAACATGGACAAGCACTATGCACGTAGCTCTTTATTGATGAGGTGGTGAGAGGTAGAATCCTTTAGCTTGGAGTAGCACACGGGTGGAAACATCCGTCCTCCTCTAGGGAGGGTTGTGCATCTCAACCTAGTCTGGTGGTGTTGGCATCTAAGGACGGGATGTTGTGGGTTGCAATAATGCTTCAAAAGAGGGATAGTCTACTGGCTCAAGAGGAAAAACTCCTGATGTACATGTTGCACCTTGTATATAGTTCAAAAAAATGCAAAAACTCCAAAAAAATAGACAGGCCAGATTGAAAATAAAATACCTGTCGAAGTATGTATATTAGCAAGAAGTCTGCAGCTGGATGACTTGGCTACACTAGTCAGGCATCCCAGGATAGGTAGCTAAACTGGCTACCGTCTATTCTTTTCTCTACCCCCTCCTCTTGAGCTGGTTGCACTTGAACTTAGAAGGGAATACCCCACTCCTCGAGGAAAGAGTTACTGGATCGAGTTATTTGAGTTACCTTGTTAGAGGAGGTTATTTCTGAGCCATTTCTGATGTAAAGAGTTACATTTCACTTACGCAGTACAAGTAAGAATCATAGTCATCAGAAATTTGCGTCTGAGGATTTGTTCTGACCTGACTATTGAGGAGTCTTGAATAGAAGACTTGTGGAACTTGAAGTCTGTTAGGTTTTAAGTTTAGGTCCCAATGAGTTTCTGCCACACAATTAATCCAAAGGTCGAGTCAAGCTCCATTTTCAACTTTTGTTCATGACCTTGGTATGGAACCCAAAATCATTTCACTCTTGCATTTCATTTTAGTTGCTCAGGGACGAGCAAGGTTTAAGTATAGGGGATTGATGAATCTGTGATTCATCACTCTTAAAGTTGAAAATAGAGCTCTATCCCCAAGTATTTAGCAGCATATTTCCCTTTATCTTGCATAAATAGCATTCATGCATCAATCCACCATACATTCATTTTAGCATTCATATTTGCATTAAATAAGAAGCCAATTCATTGTAAAATCCACTTGTAAAATATCCACCAATAACTCACCTAATTATTTGTAATTTATATCCCCTCCAAAATCAAATAACACCTTCCTTATAATGTGTATATTATTAGTTAATGATATAAGGAAGCAGGCCAAAAATCCCTATCTTGTAAAATACCCAATAAAGCCCCAAACACCATGGATCTTAGAATGCCAATATCCCTCTCTTAAAAACTCCAAATTAGGTTTATTCACCTTTAGATTAATACGCATCCAGAGACCTTTAAAATGACACTAATTTCATTCAATTCGGAGCATGTATGCAAAACTTGGGTTTTTGGGCCCTCTTGTATACTATATATGTGTATATTTGTACTCTTGTATTTTTGTATCATATTTGACCGCATCTCCATTCTTGGTCAACATGAAACTTGTAGATCTCATCGAGGTCTACAACTTTCATGTTTTGAGTTTTTTCCAAATTCGCCCCCCTTCACTCTCTAACTTCACTTTCTTTCTTAGCCACTCAGAGCTGAACACGTGGCGCCCTCTGATTGCGCCACGCGGCCCGCTCCTTTGCACGCCACGCGCCCAGCCTTCCCCGCCGTCCGATCGCCTTTTCTACCTCTTCATCTGTGTCGTTCATCATCGCAATGTTTTCTAGCCACCCGATTGAACCTCTGATCTCATCTGGACCGCTCGCCAGCGCCGCATCCTCCTTGCGCCACGTGGCGACGCCTACGCCCTCTGATCGTCGCCAGATACTTCTAATCCTCACCCTCCATCTTGCACAATATCTGGACCCTTCGATCAAAACCCCAGACCTCATCAGGATCGCCCATCAGCACCGCACTCGCAGCCCGCCACGTGGTGCACCCTGCGCCTTTGATTTCGCTTGCTAGATCTAATCCAAAGAGTCCACCCGCACCTCAATCTGAGTCGTTGGATCGCCTGATCCAATGGCCAAGGCATCATAATCCACCTCCCGCACGTCCCGCACCCCACGTCGCCAACCTCGCGTGTAGGCCGCCCCCTTTCTATTTTGGGCGCCACGCCGACCACCATCTCCGCCCCCTGGCACCACCACTGCACAGCTCACTCTTCCCTCATCCTCGCCAATCCCCTTGTTCGCCATGAACACCCTCAACCTCACTCCATGATGCCCACCAACCCCACCTCTTCGCTACCTATGATGTCACATTCATCCTATAAATACATCGCCTCTGTCAACCTTCACGCCTATCCGCCATCACGGAGGGTATCTCCGAGATCCCACCTTCAAGTTGGTGACAACAATTCGATGTAAGTACAAGCGATGACCGAGATCTACTTCCAGCGAGATCCACGGCCCCCCCATTGCCGTGTCGCAGCTCCTCCGCAAGCTGCACGAGCTCGGGACACTACCGGCCCTTGGGCGAAGACCTGGAAGCTCTCATCCGAGCTTCTGACCCCAGGTAGACACCTTCATCTTCTCTCCGATCTTCTTCTTTATTTTTCTTCTTTTTCCTCCAATTTTATTCATCACCCTCCCTTCACTTCACGCTCCGCCAACCATCCTCCGAGCTCCGCGAGGGAGCTCTGATCTTCGCGAGCCCTTCCATCTTCTCAAACGACGCACCACATCTTGTTAGCAATGTGAGCCCGAGGCGAACCATTCCTACAATAAATGTTATTGTAATAAATGATTTATTAATAAAAGTTATTGTTTATGTTTCACTCCCTTTCTGAAATTGATTGAATGAATGCACTATAAGGACCCTCTATACAATATGGGTTATGTACCATGGCCAACTTGATAATCATATAGTTGTTGATTCATTGATTAATCATAGAGGATGATGCTTGGATGAATATCTAAGGAGTTAGATAGAGGACTCATCAAGTATCATCAAATGATTATCAAGTGATGATCTCCAGCCTGAGTAGGAGATGGCAATCCTTTTCTCATTAGGTTGATATCTGATCGACCTCTTAATGCAGATCCTCTGCATGGGAATAGTGATTCGGAGGTATCAGATTAGTTGAGTCAATGGGTTGACTTAACGAGATCGAGATAACCAAAGACATATATTGAATGATGTCACAATATAGGCACACATCCTCTGACCAAGGACAGATGTGTTGCTATATGTCTGAGTATGTACATTTGGCAGACCAATAGGTTGATGACCTAACCAAGGTCTATACAACGGCGAGCTGGTGTTTATGTAAGGGCATATGAGTAATACGATCTCTCAAAGGGATCATACAGGTTCACTTGTGAACCGGGAGACGTGAGCTCACTCATGAGGTGTTGGGACTGATCAAATTCCATGCATGGCCGTCATGCTTTGAAAGCATGACATGAATTTGAAGGTAAGATATATGCTTTGTGAAAGCATATGATCTGTACCAAATCCTAAGGACCAAGATTGAGAAACTTAGTGATCAAAGCATGAAGATGATAGTGTAAAAGTGATCTATATCTTCAGGGTGATCATAAGTCTTCCAGTATGCAGGATGTACAGGTATTGAGAATACATGAGGGTGATTTGATCATAAACGATTGTATAACCATGACACTTCCATTCCGAGGGAGTGATGAAACATGTCTGGATTTTAGTGACTCCTCTCAGTAGAGAAGTGATCTAATCTTAGTCCATGTATTGGACATTGATCTGAATGAGATTCAGATGCAATGAGAAGATTAGGTTTACGGCCTTGATTTAATCAAGCATCTATGAGAGGTCCATAGGATCTGGATTTGAGATGTGATCTCAATATCCAAGTCACTATAAGTGGAACAATACAATCTCCCTGTCCTTATCTCCAAGTATCCGAGGAGAAATAGCGTTATTCTTGAAAGGGTTCAAAAATAATTCAATAAGATCTAAGCTTTAAGAATTTGATAATTAAATGTGATTTAATTATCTTGATGTGTGTGGAAATTATCCAATATAATTAAATGTGATTTAAATATTATGGATAAGAATAATGTGGATAGCAATATCCAATTATTCATAATATATTATACATGTGATTTATAATGTACTAGAGAGAGCTAATTATAATTTATATTTGTTGATTAATTATTAATGTGTATTGGATATACATTATTTAATTAATTGAAAATGTAAATTATATTTTGTTTTGGGTTGTGAATGTGATTCATAATTTTCCAATGGCAAGATTGCAATATTATCAAAATTAATTATAAATTATTTTGGAGAATAAATCACCACAAAAGTTGTTGGATTAAATAATGAAGAATTTCGTGGAGACATGCAATCTCATGAGATTTCATGAGATTGCCCCCACTTGGTAATAAGTGGACAGCTACCAAGTCCTATATGGAATTGGTGGTCGTCCACTCTATTACATGGGGAGTTGAGATCTCCATGGTAATTATCTCCTTATTTGATTGGTTTAATTTTAGGATTTATTTATATTTGATTTATCAAATATATTTGATCTAAATTAAATCATAAGTTGTTGCTTTTTACCAACAACAATCTTGACCATTGGATTGACATAAATCAATCTCATCCATTGACTTTATATGTCCCATGGATTGAGATCCATGGATCCTAAAACCCTATAAATAGAGAGGCATACCATGCTCTCTTATATATGCTTTTGGAAGCACATCTCTCTCTCTCTCTTTCTCCTCACAAGCCAACCCTCTCTCCCTCTACTTGTTGGTCATCCACCAAACCCTAGGGGAGGTCATCGTCGCCGCCTATGCCACTGCACCGCCGCTTCGACGTTCTTTGGTTCTCCATCTTCTTGGAGTGTTGCACTCACGAAGGAGACGTTCGATCTTGTACGACGAGATCAGTAGTTCACCGTGCTTGGATCAACTCGTTGGATTGCGAGGACAAACGCGACTCATCCCCGCGCTCGCAAGCTTCTTCTCCGACGATCGAACTTGAGACAAGAGGTCTCTTTTCGTAGAGACTCAATCAACCACGCTCCAAGAGGTATTCCTTTATACTTTTTGTGGTTATAGAAGAAACTATCCGAGAATCGTTCTTGGATCATGTGGTTTCATCGCATGAAAAATTTTAAATTCCGTTGCACTGAACAACTAGTACGACTAGTCGTTCTCCATCGTATTCGATACGACGCTCACGCTTCCATGATGTGCTTGATGATTATTCCCTATCCTTGAAGTGGTATCAGAGCCTTAGGTCGACGGTTTTGGATACGATCTGCAAACCTAGGACGACTTGGGTTTGTAGAGGTCGCGAAAGTTTTTGTCGCATTTGATTTTCGCACTTCTGTTTAGTGAATAAATTCGGCCCTGTTTAAATTGTTTAAACACGAATTAATCACTTGTATTTTGTTCCCCATTAAATAAGGAAACCATAGGATCTGAGTTTGCATAATTTGGATTCTGTTTGCTCGAGATATGGTTGTTCTAATGAACATGTATGCACTGTTGCGGGAACTGCAAATCTTAACATGATTAGTGAGTTAATTACTGTTTAGATCTGCCTCGAAATGCGTGAAATATCACTTAGGTTCTTCTCTAAATCAAATTAGCAATCTTTGAAAATTGATTTTGTCTGATTTGGATTTAAATTGATTGAGATATGTTAATTTTAGTAAGTAGGGGTCACAGCTGAAGTTACAGTCCTAATCAAGAACCATGTGATTGTCAATTAATGAAATTAATTGTTAATTTCAAGAAATAATTATGGAAAATATTTGAGAAATATTGGAAGATGATTATTTCCTTAATTGATTTGACCTCAACCAATAAATTGATTAGATTTGATCTAGATCAAAATTGGAAACACAATCATCAAACTCCTTGCTTGAATAGGATTGGGAATTTGTCTAGCAAATTTCCTTATAATCAAAAATGTTTTGATTATTACTATATGGTATAATTTCGGTTGAAGAACCGATGATCATCTCAAGTATAAATTGATCTATTTGGCATTATCCTTTCCTGAGGTGGATATGGTATCTAGTCGGAGATCGCTGGGGTAGCGGGTTGCAACGTATGTGGTCTGTCTCACTCTCGTCGGTACTGGCCATGATAACGGGTAGGGACTTGATAATGCCGGAGAAATCAAGATGTATTTTCTAATTATTAAAATACAAATTAACACGTACTTTGAGAATAATACCATATATATTCAAGTAAAACAATCAAGTTTGTTGATTGAATTGGACTGATAATTAATTTAATATGATTGAATTAATTATGTCCAATTAAAACACTCTATTATGAATAGAGTTGTTGATTCTCTTGGAACAATTAATTACATGAATATGATTCATGATAATTAATTAAAATTTGAATATGAAATGGAGGATCACACAAGTGACATCCATGGTCTCCCGTCAAGGCGAAGGGTTTCATCGCCATATATTATATGTAGGAGACGTCTGTCCGAAGTGACAGCTCCTGCATATGATCCATTTGGATCGGGCTCGTCGCTTCTCGAAAGAGTAAGGACGTATGCGTAGTGACCCAAATACCGATTCCTCATATTATTGGGGTGATATTGGATTGCGCATAGCGAGTTGTATTCTTGTTGATGGTTGGTTCAATTAATGACGGGTCAACATCACCTTAGGGGTGGTGGGCCCGGGTATTAAAGACCGAATTGGGAAATGCAAGTTGAACTTGCAAGGCAGAATGAGTTCCCGCTTCTCTTTATTGGAGTCATAGATTCTCATATTATTGGGATATGATAAAGATAAAGACGAGATTCAAGTTCTTGCTTAAGACATAGCGGTAAGTATATCTCTTACTTTGAAAGTGATTAAGGGAATAAACTTTCATAGTTGACAGAGCAAGACTAATTTGATTTAAACTGCCTTGATCAAATAAAAATAAATTGAATATATGATTATATGTTATAATATAGTGCATTCTTAATTTCAGAAAATGAAGTCCATGAACCCACTAAGCAGGCTTCTGGAGGTCAACCAGTTGACCGGATCGAATTACTCGGATTGGATCCGTAATTTGGAGCTTGTTCTCTCATCCGAGCGCATAAGTTATGTGCTCTCAGAAGACAAGTATGAAAACCCTAAATCAAAGGAAGAGAAAGCATACAATGACAAGTATGATGAAGATCATGTCTTGACTAGATGCTACATCTTGGGTTCTCTCTCCAATGTTCTTCAGAAATAACATGTGGAGATAAGTACTTGCCAGGAGATAATGCAGAATCTGAAAGATATATTTGGTGACATTAACCGCACCCAGCGATACAACTTTATGAAAGAACTCGTTCGCTGCAAGATGCAGAATGGAACTTCGATCCGTGAACATGTACTCAAAACGTTTGGGTACTTGTCGGAGCTGGAGACTCTAGGGGCAACCATGGATGCAGATATGCAATCTGATTTCATTCTATTGTCGTTGCCCAAGTCTTTCAATAACTTTGTAGTTTCATTCCACATGAACAAGCTGGAATTGACAAACACCGGGCTTCTTGTTGCATTAAATTCTGCAGAAGACGTAATGAAGAAAGATGGTCCAGCTGGCAGTGCAGTGGTTGCACAGGTCAGAGGGAAGCGCGGTCGGAAGCAAGGTTCTCAGAAGGGCCCGACCCAGAAGAGAAAGAAGAAGGGACAAGGTGTTGGCTCATCTTCCAATGCATCCACTCTAATGGCGTCGAAGAAAACCAACATTTTTCACCACTGCAAGAAGCCGGGGCACTGGAGGCGTAACTGCCCGGATTACCTAAAGTCGGTTGACAAAGGTAAAGCTCCAGCAGATATGAAATCTACTTTTATCATTGAAACCAGTTTTCTCGTTGGACGAGAAGGAAGTTGGGTTGTTGATTCTGGTGCTTCTGTTCATGTATGCAATTTGTTGCATTTGTTTCAGGAAACTAGAAAAATTGAAGAAGGGGAGATAGTCATCCAGATGGGATCTGATGCAAGTGTTGCAGCAGTCGCCATCGGGACTTGGCGGCTATCATTATCTAGTGGTAGAGTCCTAGTACTTAAAGAGTGTCTTTATGTACCTGAAGTCAGGAGGAATTTGATATCTTTATCTAAGCTAGTTAGAAGTGGATATTCATTCCTTTTCTGTAATAAATTAGCCATAAATCATTATGATAAATATATTGCAGATGGTATTTTGACTTCTGGTCGGCTCTATGAATTGTGCATTAATGAGCATGTCATGAATGTTACAACCACTAATAAAAATCCTAAAAGATCTAGGGATAATAAAAATCATTCAAATATGAGTTGACATCAAAGGCTTGGTCATTAATCTGTTGATAGGATCAATAGATTGATAAAGGATGGACCTTTGGATTTTCTACAGGTTCAATCTTTACCTACCCGTGAACATTATATTCGAGGTAAAATGAATATGATGCCTTTCTGTAACAAGGTTATAAGATGTGAAGGTATTATTGACCTAATACATACCGATGTATGTGGTCCCTTCAGTACCGTGACTCGAAATGGATATCGATATTATTTGACGTTTATTGATGACCATTCGCAATACGGGTTTGTCTTCCTATTACGTCATAAATCTGAAACCTTTGAAAAGTTCAAAGAATTCAAGGCTTTGGTTGAGAACGAAACCGATAGGAAGATTAAACGAATTCGATCTGATCGATGTGGCGAGTACCTTTCAGATGAATTCAAGGAATACCTTAAAGAGAACGGAATAGTCTCCAATCTCACTACTCCTGGAACTCCCCAACTTAATGGTGTTGCTGAAAGACGCAACAGGACCATCATGGATATGGTCCGTTCAATGATGAGTAAAGCACATTTACCACTTAATTCCTGGGGATATGCAGTAGAGACTGCAATATATATCCTGAATAAGATTCCTAGCAAATCTATACCTAAGACTCCTCATGAGCTCTGGTATGGAACCAAACCTAGTGTTAATCACTTGAGGGTTTGGGGTTGCTTGGTTCATGCGAAGAACGTGGACGCAAGTAAGCTGGAATCTCGCACTCGTAAGTGTTACTTCATTAGGTATGTTAGAGATGGTATTGGATACCAACTCTATGACCCTGAGACCCAAAAGGTTTTTGTCTCTAGAGATGTGAAATTTCTGGAGGATGATTTCCTTAAAGGTCAAGATAAAAGTGAAGTAGAGGAACTCATAGAATCCCCTGAGGATTCTGAGCTTCCTAGACCAGAAACTGAAGAAGTAAATAAAGATGAAACACCCATACCTCTTCGAAGGAGTTCGAGGATGGTTGCACCACCTGAAAGGTCTGGATTCCATGTGTCAAGTGAAAATGACAATGATCCTACTAATTTGATGAAGCACTCGCGGATCATGACATGGATAGATGGATGCTAGCAATGAAGTCAGAAATTGACTCCATGCATAAGAATGGTGTATGGACCCTAGAGGATCCACCTAAAGGGGTAAAACCCATTGGGTATAAATGGATCTTCAAGAGAATGAGGGGACCTGATGGGAAAGTAGAGACTTTCAAGGCACGGCTCGTAGCCAAGGGCTACACACAGAGAGAAGGCATCGACTACAATGAGACATTCTCTCCTGTGGCTATGCTTAAATCCATCAGGACACTGCTGGCTATAGCTGCATATCTTGACTACGACAGCTGGCAGATGGACGTCAAGATGGCTTTTCTCAATGGATACCTCGAGGAGGATATCTATATGGAGCAGCCCCAGGGCTTCATAACTGAGGATCGCAAAGTATGCAAGCTTAAGAAATCCATCTATGGGCTCAAGCAATCTTCTCGTAGCTGGAACATCAGATTTGACGAAACCATAAGGAGTTATGATTTTGTGCAGAATCCTGATGGACCTTGTGTGTACAAGAAGCTTAGTGGGAGCGCCATTGTGTTCATCGTGCTTTATGTAGATGGCATCCTTATCATTGGGAATGATTTAGGGATGATGACCAGTGTGAGGATTTGGCTATCTCATACCTTTGAGATGAAAGATCTTGGAGAAGCCTCTTGCATCTTGGGTCTGAAGTTGTTCAGAAACTGAGAGAAGAGGATATTGGGATTGTCACAACATGGATACATTAAGAAGATTCTTGAACGATTCCGTATGGATAGTTCCAAGAAAGGATTCCTACCCTTAAGACATGGTATCCACATGTATAAAGGAATGGCTCCTCAAACTGTTGAGGAAAAGAAAGCCATGGCTGGATGCCCTTATGCATCAGTTGTAGGAAGCTTAATGTATGCTATGATGTGTACTAGGCCAGATATCTGCCATGTAGTGGGAGTGGTAAGTTGTTACCAATCATGCTATGGAGAACAACACTGGAATGCAGTAAAGAACATATTCAATATCTAAAATGGATGCAAGATTACACCTTGGTCTATGGAGATGGTGATCTCCAAGTCTTAGGATATACAGATTCTGACTTCCAATCGTATACTGATGATCGAAAGTCGACATCAGGGTCTGTATTCCTGTTGAATGGTGGTGCTGTGAGCAGGAGAAGCGAGAAGCAGGACACTACAGCAGATTCAAAACCAGAAGCTGAGTACATTACTGCATTGGATGCTGCAAAGGAGGCTGTGTGGTTGCACAAGTTCGTCTTGGAGCTTGGCGTAGTTTCCTCTGATACTCCCATCCCTCTACTCTGTGATAACACGGGAGCCATTGCCGAGGCGAAGGAACCCAGATGGCATCAGAAGAGCAAGCACGTAGAAAGGAAATACCACATCATTCACGAGATTCAAAAGCATGGTGACATCATCATCACCAAGGTGGCCTCTGCCGACAATGTTGCTGATCCTCTTACCAAACATCTGACACAGAAGGTTTTCGACCAACATGTAATGAGTATGGGTTTAAGGATTGTTCATGAATGGTTCTGAGGGCTAGTAGGAGATTGTTAGCAATGTGAGCCCGAGGCGAACCATTCCTACAATAAATGTTATTGTAATAAATGATTTATCAATAAAAGTTATCGATTATGTTTCACTCCCTTTCTGAAATTGATTGAATGAATGCACTATAAGGTCCCTCTATACAATATGGGTTATGTACCATGGCCAACTTGATAATCATACAGCTGTTGATTCATTGATTAATCATAGAGGCTGATGCTTGGATGAATATATAAGGAGTTAGATAGAGGACTCATCAAGTATCATCAAATGATTATCAAGTGATGATCTCCAGCCTGAGTAGGATATGGCAATCCTTTTCTCATTAGGCTGATATCTGATCGACCTCTTGATACAGATCCTCTGCATGGGAATAGTGATTCGGAGGTATCAGATTAGTTGAGTCAATGGGTTGACTTAACGAGATCGAGATAACCAAAGACCTATATTGAATGCTGCCACAACATAGACACACATCCTCTGACCAATGATAGATGTGTTGCTATATGTCTAAGTATGTACATTTGGAAGACCAATAGGTTGATGACCTAACCATGGTCTATACAACGGCGAGCTGGTGTGCATGTAAGGGCATATGAGTAATACGATCTTTCAAAGGGATCATACAGGTTCACTTGTGAACCGGGAGACATGAGATCACTCATGAGGTGTTGGGACTGATCAAATTCCATGCATGGTCGTCATGCCTTAGAAGCATGACATGAATTTGAAGGTAAGATATATGCTTTGTAAAAGTATATGATCTGTACCAAATCCCAAGGACCAAGATTGAGAAACTTAGTGATCAAACCATGAAGATGATAGTGTTAAAGTGATATATATCTTCAGGATGATCATAAGTCTTCCAGTATGCAGTATGTACAGGTATTGGGAATACATGAGGGTGATTTGATCATAAACGATTGTATGACCATTGACGCTTCCATTCCGAGGGAGTGATGAAACAGGTCTGGATTTTAGTGACTCCTCTCAGTAGAGAAGTGACCTAATCTTAGTCCATGTATTGGGCATTGATCTGAATGAGATTCAGATGCAATGAGAAGATTAGGTTTACAGCCTTTATTTAATCAAGCATCTGTGAGAGGTCCATGGGATCTGGAGATGTGATCTCAATATCCAAGTCACTATACGTGGAACAATACAATCGCCCTGTGCTTATCTCCAAGTATCTGAGGAGAAATAGCATTATTCTTGAAAGGGTTCAAGAATAATTCCATAAGATCTAAGCATTAAGAATTTGATAATTAAATGTGATTTAATTATCTTAATGTGTGTGGAAATTATCCAATATAATTAAATGTGATTTAATCATTATGGATAAGAATAATGTGGATAGCAATAACCAATTATTCATAATATATTATAAATGTGATTTATAATGTATTAGAGAGAGCTAATTATAATTTATATTTGTTGATTAATTATTAATATGTATTGGATACATATTGTTTAATTAATTGAAAATGTAAATTATATTTTGTTTTGGGTTGTGAATGTGATTCACAATTTTCCAATGGCAAGATTGCAATATTCTCAAAATTAATTTTGAATTATTTTGGAGAATAAATCACAACAAAAGTTGTTGGATTAAATAATGGAGAATTTCATGGAGAATTTCATAGAGACATGCAATCTCATGAGATTTCATGAGATTGCCCCCACTTGGTAATAAGTGGACGGCGACCAAGTCCTATATGGAATTGGCTGCCGTCCACTCTATTACATGGGGAGTTGAGATCTCCATGGTAATTATCTCCTTATTTGATTGGTTTAATTTTAGGATTGATGTATGTTTGATTTATCAAATATATTTGATCTAAATTAAATCATAAGTTGTTGGTTTTTACCAACAACAATCTTGACCATTGGATTGACATAAATCAATCTCATCCATTGATTTTATATGTCCCACGGATTGAGATCCATGGATCCTAAAACCCTATAAATAGAGAGGCATACCAAGCTCTCTTGTACATGCTTTTGGAAGCACATCTCTCTCTCTTTTTCTCCTCACATGCCAACCCTCTCTCCCTCTACTTTGTGGTGGTCCACCAAACCCTAGGGGAGGTCATCGTCGTCGCCGACGCCACTGCGCCGTCGCTTCGATGTTCTTCGATTCTCCGTCTTCTTGGAGTGCTGCACTCACGAAGGAGACGTTCGATCTCGTACGACGAGATTAGGAGTTCACCGTGCTTGGATCAACATGTTGGATTGCGAGGACAAACGCGACTCATCCCTGCGCTCGCAAGCTTCTTCTCCAATGATCGGACTTGATACAGGAGCTCTCTTTTCGTAGAGACTCGATCAACCACGCTTCAAGAGGTATTTCGATATACTTGTTGTGGTTATAGATGAAACGATCTGAGAATCATTCTTGGATCATGTGGTTTCATCGCATGAAAAAATTTAAATTCCGCTGCACCGAACAACTAGTACGACTAGTCGTTCTCCGTCGTATTCGATACGACGCTCACGCTTCCATGATGCGCTTGAGGATTATTCCATATCCTTCACATCTTACTCCGACCAAAGCTCTGCCACCTTGGCGGAGCAGCACCACCGGACACCGTCACTGCACCACAGGCCTCACACCTCACTCCCGATCACTCCACGTACACGTTGCATGCCTCGGCTATACCTCTAACCCCCTGCAGGTACATCTACTTCGACTAGCCGGAACTTCATCGGAGCTGCCCTCGAGCTTCTCCACCACCGCACACCAGAGCCGCTCAGCCACTTCTGAGACCACCGGAGGATCCCTGACACCTCTACGAGTCTTCCCAGCTACTTGGGAGCCTCCGGGGAGTTTCACCGATGCCCAGAGGAAGAGGCGGAGTCAGGCCTACTTCGCCGGAGCCCAGCCTTCTCCGCCGCAGGAGGCGGCGGGCCGGTTGATCGAATGGTCTGGAGCAAGCCACATCGCCCGCTACCCGCAGCCGTAGGATCAGGAGGATCCTACGCAACTGATCGAGCCACGTCACCGCTTCCCCATGCTCCAGATGGTGTTGGATCAATCTAGATCCAACGGTCATTGATCGACCACGCCTTCTTCTCAGGAGCCCACTACCGTCGTTGGATCACTTGAGATCTAACGGATCCAGACCCGCCACTCGCTAGCAACCAGCTGCCGTTGGATCTTCACTTGATCCACAGTCCACATCGAGCCACGTCGCCCGATCCGAGCCTCTTCCCCGACCACCAAGCTCAGATCCCCCGAAGCTACTCCGAGCCGAGTCCGAGCCTCCAAAGCCAACCGAACCTCGATCTGAGCCTTCGACGACCACCGAGCCTGGGACCCCCACATGATCTGCACGTGTAGCCTGGGCAATTTGCAGCGAGGCCCCTGAAGGTTTTCTTATTTGCATTTCAGTCCTGCTAGGAGACCCCATGTGAGGAGCACGTGTTCTGTGGGAAATTTGCATCCACCCCCTCAACATTATCGGTAATTGCATAATGGTCCATGTCAGCACGTTTTATTTTTATCAATTTTATTTCCTGTAATTGCATTTATACCCTTGTTTTTGCACGCATATTTAGGCACTCATTTTAATTCATTTTTCAATTTTGAAAATTGCATTGTGTAGCTTACTTTGTCCTCTTTCATATGTGACACTTGACACATTTTCATATGATCAGTAGATTTTTCTATTTAATAACTGGTGGAATTTTGTTATATTTTGCTCAATTATGCCTCTTAATTCATAGAAATTTCTCTGTAACTCCAAAAATCATCAAAAATTCACATTAGATCTAGGATAATTAGGTTCACATTTTGTAAAAAATTATCTCATTTGCATGCATCCCAAGCCTGAATACATCATTTATTGATTTCCTTAATTAATTTTTAATAGGTCCATTTCACATAGAAATTTAGGTTTAATAATTTTCCTAGATTCCTCACCTTCAGATCTATCTAGGATAATTTCTATTTCTAAAAATATTGGGATTTGGTATTTATTAAAATTAATTTAGTCAAAATCACCTTGCATTCATTTTTAATTCATAGTAAATTTATTTAGTGTCAGAAAAATCCAAAAAAAATAGAGTAACTTAATTTCATTGCATATTGTCATCTGGCCAAGTTTCATAAATTTTGGAATTAATTTGACAATATTTTTAAATTAACTTTTAAATTGGCCTGATTTTGCACGTGTATTTTCCTTCTTGCATAAAAAAATTGAAAAACACCAAAAAAACATTCCCTGAAAATCAAACCTTGGAATTTGCTTAAAATCTACATCATGAGACAACTGCCTCCCTGAGGTCGACCTTGGGCTTGTCCAAGTAAAAAAATTGTCGCTTGCGATTAAATCATCCTTAAAAAGTGGTTTTTGATTAGCTCTATTTATCCGACTACAACGAACGACAATTCATTAATTTGATTATTAATTTGATTAAATTAACAAGGGTAGTGAGACGTTGTTCACCTACCACAGGCGAGCTCGAGGGGTGGAGGAGCCACCCCTCTAGCCCCGTTGGAGGCCCAAGAACCTTGTCAGTCGTCGGCAAAAATTCAGAGAAGACGACCCTTCCATTAGAACCACGAACCGCCTGAAGAACATTCAAGAGCGCACGGAGTACAGACTGTTGACACGTGGTGGAAGTGGACGGACCAGATCGCTTCTGACCATCTAATCCTAGTCGTCGGATGCGAAGGGGTAGACAAATTACATCATGAGCCCCACCGTGTTCTAGGAATTAAAGCCTGCCTCCAGACGTTTCCAGAATTACAATTGGGTCCCTGTACGAGGACCTAATTGCAATAAAACATAATTCTTTCGTATTTTAGTCCTTCCAGGGGTTGTTTTGTAACAGAAACTAAACATTTTTTTCAGTTAGGCCCCTGGCTTATAGGGGCCATTTGAACTTCGACTTTTTCTCATTTTCCTGTGAATTTTCTAGGGTAGCTCAATACCTACCCAAATTATTTTTCGAGTATTTTTCCTAAAATTTTCATCGCATTATTTTGTGGATTTGATTTTTGTTTTCTTGAGTTAGTTTCGAACTGAATTTGTTTCAATTTTTTTCCTTGTAAAATCAAGAATAAAAGAGAATTTTTTTTGGAAATAATTCCTTGTCTCGAAAATCGTGTTTAAACATTCTGCTTCCTTGAGTTCGACCCAGGCACACTCACGTGGTTAAAATTAATAGTGAATGGTAGAATATGATTTTCTCTCCTATTTTACCATGATTTTTGTTTGATTCAATGTGGTTCCCTCTCTACGACTTTTTCCTACACCAAAAATCCCCTAACCGTAGGTCGGGACCGCGTTATCAAAATGACACCACTGCCAGGGAAGCGTTGTGTTTATAGCGGTTTTTGAACCAATTTTTTCTCTATTATTCTTGATTTTACAAATTTTCTTTTGATTTTTTATTTACAGTTTTCTTCGGTTTACGGTTTTTTGTGAGTCTTTTAAATTTTTGTTTACGGCTTCTTTTTGTGTTTCTATTTCTTAACTAATCTTTGTAGGGCCTGCGGATTTTGCCGGCTTTCTCAGAAGCTACAAACAGTTGAAAGTGCAGAGACCAAGGTTCTCAGTTGTTGAGGGTAGGGTTAGTTAGGGTTCAAGTTGTGATTTTTTTTCTTTTATTCTTGTAAAAAAAAGAAGGGCACTTGCCCGTGTTTTTGTTTTTGTAGTAAGGGGCCCCCTAAGGGCATCCCGACTTGTACCTCCCCTCCCATTTTTCTCGAGGTCTGATTCGTCGAGTGCCGTGCATTCGGGGGATCGGGGCACCCACCGCGATTTTTCTTGCATCGTCATTTTTCGTGGCTTTTTATGAGGCTAGGTGCTTGCTTAGGATTTTCATTTTCCTGTCTGATTGCGCATTCATAGTTAGTCTTAGGACTCGCAATCTAGGTGCATGATTTTAGGACTTTTTATAAAAAAAATAAATAAAGACACTTGTTAGACGTTTGTCTAAAAAAACTCAAAAAAATATAAAACTCCAAAAATAAAATCGGGACTACTAACGTATCTGATCTAAAATAAACGTAAGATTCAACTGATTTGGGAGAGTAATCCCCGTACATTTCTTCTCAGAGTGCACGAGTGAGAGACAACCTATAAGGATAGAACCAAAAACCTGTATTTTCATGAAATACTACTTAGTCTATACACCTAATCACTGCTTTTCAGTGGGTACGCTCGGGTAGCCAGAAATGGCCCGGGTTTACTTAGCAGAGTGGGGGGTTTAGAGGATACTACGTAAGGCTCCGTCCTCAAGTAACACGGGTAGCCGAAAAGGGTCCGTACTTACCCCCATACTGGCTGAGAGTAAGTGGTTTTCTGTAAAGACTCAGGACAGTGTTTTGGGGAAACTTCGGGCACTTATTAGCTCGCGTAACCGGGATTATACTTGTTTGCTAATACAACCCTAAAACCGACAAGATAAAAGACCAAACTCTTACGGTCATCATCGAGTTGTGTTGGTGAAAACATGGTTTGCTTTGTGTTTGCTTGCAGGCGTGAGTTACCGCGGCTTTTACGCATTTCCCATCTTTCTTGAATCGCCAATCATGCTCTCTCGACCACTCTCTTGACATCGAAGATGACGACTCGATGGCTTTTCTACTCAGACTCCGTGAGCCCTCAACTATACACCGTCTGTCGTACATCTTCACAAGCTCGAGATGACCCTCTTCCCGAGTTGTTCCCATCTGATCTCGAGGAGAGTCAGACCCAGACTCCCTCGCCTCTCGGCCAGTCTATTGAGGGAGACCCTTGCCTCAATACATCTTCAATATCTCCAGCAAATTTTTCGCTGAGTTCTTATGAGAAGTTTTCTTTCCCAGCAGATCCGAAACACATGGCTCATGGAAAAGGACCAGCAGAGGAGAGGCCAGCTGAGGATCACCACACCGAAGGAAGAACATATCCAGCCGTAGATATCACGACAAAAATTCTCTACATTTTACAGTAGATAAACTTGCAGATTCGAGAATTGTTTAGAACTCAAAATGAGTTGCGGGCTGAGATATCCGCACTGAGAGCGGGAGCCGGGAACCATTTACCGCCTGTAGTGGTTCCCGCCACTTTACGAGATGAGTATGACCTAAGCACAAGAACACTACATCATTGGATTCCCCTACCACCGAATCAAGGGCCATACGAGTTGAGGTCGTCCTTCATCTCATTGCTTCTCAAGTTTTACGGGAATTCTACAAAGAAGTCATTTACCTTTCTACAGCAGTTCGAGATGATCTGTGGTACGGTTAGCTATACAGGAGTTACGCAGGAGGTTGTTCACCTCAAAGTTTTCCCTTCGCCTTAGCAGATAAGGCACTTTACTGGTTGAGTCGTCTAGGAAGGGAAGTTTCTACATGGTACGATTTAAAGTCCACATTCCTGCGTAAGTATTTTCCTCTAGAGAGGACGGACATGATGAGGAGTCAGATCTCCAACTTCACACAGCTACCGAATGAGTCTTTCCATGAGGTATGGGATAGATTCAAGGATCTTACAGAGAGATGCCCCCATCATGAGATACCGATGAAGGTGCTCGTACAAAATTATTTCGGAGGACTCCAGCCGGGCATTCAAGGGTTAGTGAGTGCCGCATGTGGCGGCACTTATCTGAATAAGGATGCTAAGACAGTCTGGTCCATCTTCGAAGGGATGGCGGAGAACTCGAGAGTCATCGACTCTACTCGAGCATTCCAGAAAGCCCCTCAGCCACCACATCACCGAGAGCATCATAAGGTGGCTAATATTTCAGAGTCTGAATCCAACACCAACATGGGCTTAATTAGCGAGAAATTAACATTGGTGGATGTGATTCAGAAACAAGTTCAGGACTTACAGCCGCTGCAAGAGTTGGAGAAACTCTCATCTCTACCTCAGCAGTTGAGTGATCTCAAGAAGAAGGTTTCAGAGCTTCAACTTCAGTACCAGCAGACCCAATCTTCTTTGACTGCACAACCTGCACGAAGGACTTTACCCGCTCCACCCACCCGACATATACATTTTGTTCAGAGCGAGCCCGAGACTCCACAGATTGATTGTCATGAGGACCAGCCTATTGCCGATACCGGTCAGATCATCAGTACTGCAGATATGGATGTTGAGCCTCAAGCCAATCTTGAGATCAACAGGATTTGGTATACTCCGATTCAGCAGCCAAGTGTACCTCATCATCAGCAACAACAATACAGTCACCCGCAGCATGGACGTCTGCACTTCCAGCACCGACAGAACTTTACGTAGCAACAATCTCACCAGCATGCTTATCAGAGACCACATTCCTATCAATATCATGCTAACCATTCACAGTCATATCACTATCAGCAGCAGCAGCATCAGTCTTCCTTAGCACCGCAGAGATCCTCCTAGCCTTACACCTCACAACAATACACGCCATGGCAGGAGAGAGTAGAAAGCCAGGGTCACCACACCGAACCTGAGATGTCGTCACAGGCCCAGGCTCTAAATAAAATCATGGATATGTTGAGTATGCTCCAAATTGCACACAAGACAGAGATGGAGCAGGTTAACCGTCGTCTAGATGAGCTAACCGTGCCGAAGACCACTCTCCCAGCCCAGCCTCAGATGAATTCGAATAACAAGAGGAGGCATCCAGATCGTGTAGACAACACTACATGTACGATCTCTTTTCCTAGATTTTTATCTAACTTCATTTGTCTCAGGAGCAGTAGATCACCACGAGCACCTGCTGGAGTAGAGGAGAGGGCACTTGATGAGGAACATGAGCAAATCCATGAGCAGCCATATTCTGATGCTGAGGAGGAGAACTTTCACGAGGATAAGGACCACCAAGAAGATCAGAGAGAAGGGAGCAATGCTGAAACAATTGACATGGATACCGGCAAGACAGACGATGATATCACGCCAGACCATGCAGATAATCCCGATAAAAATGTTTCTTCCCCTGTTTTAGAAAGTTTTGTACATAATTCTGAAACTCTCGATGTACAAGTTGATTCTGAATGCAATAAAAAGTCTGATTTTCTCATTCCCGATATTGTTCCTTTTCTTGAAGCTTTGTTTGGAAAAGGAAAGAAAAATAACAAAAAGAATGTTGTGACTCCAGAGACTGAAAGACTATTGAAAGATCATATCTTTTTGAAGATCCCACTTCATGATGCCTTGGATCATTTTCCTACGCTCAAGAATCAGTTGAAAAATCGATGCACTACACGTAGGAAAAAGAAATCACGGACATAAAAACATGTTTTGGCCAAGACTACATCCTACGCTATTCAGAATAAGTTACCTAAGAAGAAGGATTCAGGAGCACATTATGTCAGATGCAAGATCGCAAATGCCGCATTCGATCACACTCTATTAGATAATAGTTTCTCGATCAATTTGATACCATCTTCTTTACTCGATAAACTCGAGTTAGGTCCTCTTTACAAATCCCGTGCGATCCTTCAGTTTGCTGATAAATCCGTAAAGAGACCTAGGGGCATATTAAGGAACGTTATCGTAACCGTGCAGGGCCTGCAATTCCTAGTGGACTTTACTGTCCTGGACATGGATTGACCTACACAGTTACACCTTACCCCAATCATTCTTGGGAGGCCTTTCTTAGAGACCACGAAGGCTCTCTTCGATTATGTTATAGGGAAGGTATCTTTTCGTGCTGAAGGCGAGAAGGAACATATAGAGATGGCGAGAGAATCAAACACATCCAGTGATGCATCTTCAGATTTCTTGAGTTCTTTAGCCACCTGTGATTACATGGATGAGGTTTGTCTTGACAACCTCGAAAGGTATCGAGTAGAGACTTAAGATTTCTCAGCAGAGGGTGGGTCCGAGACTACAGTTGGCAGCTCTTCCGAGGGTACCTTATATTTCAGTATGGATGAAGAGAAGCAGAGGGAAAAAACTTATGAGGAGTTTATTGCAGATCTTTCATATTCAAAGTCTTTACATGATTCCTCCACTTCAGATGATCTAGAGATAGAATTTCATTTAGCTGATTTGTTTTCCTCTAGTCATTCTAAGTATGAGCATAGTAGCAAGTCCGATGATGTTTTAGACATCTTCTGTAGTCCAACTCTATAGCATATTGAAATGGTGGATAACCATACTGCAGACAAATCCACAACCGATACAGATCCCAGCACACATATAGATGAGGTTTCAGCAGAACCAGGGCCTACCTTACCAGAATTGAAGTTATTGCCACCAAATATGAAGTACGCTTTCCTTGCGGGTCCACATCGACAGTTTCTGGTCGTTATCAGCTCATCTTTGACATGAGAGAACAAGAATCTCGTTTGATGGAGGTTCTTGAAAGAAACCGCAAGGCTATTGGGTGGATTGTATCTGATCTCCGCGAGATCAATCCTGCTTTGTGTTCTCATCATATATATCTCAATCATGACAACAAACCTTCCAGAGAATTTCAGCACAGGCAGAATCTGATTTTACGAGATGTTATCAAGAAAGAGATTATGAAATGGTGCAACGCAGGGTTCGTTTATCCCATCTCCAACTCTGAATGGATTATCCTATTACATGTTGTCCCGAAGAAGACGAGAATTCAGATGATTAATAATGAGAATGTAGAGGAGATCCTAAAGAGAGTAACCACGTCGTGGCAGGTGTGCGTTGATTACAGGAAACTGAACACTGCGACGAAGAAGGATCACTTCCCTTTTCCTTATATAGACCAAGTCATAGAAAGGTTGGCAGGGAAGAATACTTTTGTTTTCTTGACGGTTACTCCAGATACAACCAGGTAACCATTGCTCCTGAAGACCAGGAGAAAACCACCTTCACATGTCTGTTTGGCACGTATGCCTTTAGACGGGTGCCCTTTGGATTGTGCAATGCCCCTGCTACTTTCCAGAGGTGTATGCTTGCTATTTTTGCAGACATGGTCGGTGATTTTCTAGAGGTCTTTATGAATGATTTTTTGGTCTATGGTGAGTCCTTTGATGATTGTTTAATGCACTGATGTGAGGTAGATCTTGTTCTATCTTGGGAAAAGAGCCATTTTATGGTTATACATGGGATCGTGTTGGGGCACGTCATATCCCAGTGAGGCATGGAGGTTGACTCTGCCAAGGTGGATGTCATCAAGCGCCTCGAACCACCGTCTATCCAGGATTTCTCCAAGATTGCCCGACCGTTAACTGAATTATTAGACAAAGACATTGAGTTCTTGTTAGATGACAAATGTCTTAATGCCTTTCTCACATTAAAGGAAATGATTATCAGTGCTCCTGTCCTACAGCCACCTGATTGGTCTCTACCCTTTGAGATCATGACGGATGCTTCAGATTTTGCATTCGGGGCTGTATTAGGACAGAGGAGGAATGGACTTCCTGTTGCTATCCACTATGCTTGCGGAACCTTAGATGATGCTCAGCGTAATTACACGGTGACAGAAAAGGAGATGTTGGCAGTGGTGTTCGCTTTAGATAAATTCAGATCTTATCTTCTTGGCTCCAAAATTACAGTGTATACAGATCATTCAGCTATCCGATTTTTGATGAAAAAAAAGGATGCCAAGGCACGCCTTCTTATATGGATTCTCTTACTTCAGGAATTCGATTTGGATATTAAAGATAAACCTGGGGTAAAGAATGTGGTAGTTGATCACCTCTCCCGATTACAGACAGAACAACCTTCGGATGAGTACATGCCAGAGATTGCAGAGAGATTTCCAGATGAGAGCATCTTTGCAGTTACCGAACTTCCATGATATGCAAATTAGTGAATTTTCTGGTTACACAGAAAAGTCCACATGGTTGGCCAAAGGATCGAGTCGATAGACTAGTTTCCGAGGCACGATACTACCATTGGGAGGATCCGATTCTTTTTCATGAGGGACCGGATTGTGTTTACAGGTGTTGTATTCCCCAGGAGAAATATAATAGTGTCCTCACTCTGTGCCATTCCTTAGAGGCAGGAGGACATCATTCAGGGAAGAGGACAACGCAGAAGGTACTTCAGAGTGGATTATGGTGGCCGACTCTTAATAGAGATGCTTGTACATTCGTGAAGAGTTGTTCGGAATGTCAGAGGGCAATAGGGACAATCAGTGCTAGAGATGTAATGCTTGTGCGACATGTTATTATTTGCAAGATCTGTGACGCATGGGGCATAGACTTCATGGGACCGTTCCCTTCCAGCAGCGGCTTTGAGTACATTCTTCTCACTGTAGATTATGTTAGTAGATGGGTGGAGGCTATACCTGCAAGAACCGCAAACATTAAGATAGTATGCAAGTTCCTAAGGGAATACATTATTTCAAGGTTCGGGATTCCACGTATTCTTATTTCTGATGGGGGTAGCCATTTCATTAACAAGGAGGTCAAAAATCTAGTGAAGCAATACGACATTGATCATAGAGTAGCTTCTCCTTACCACCCACAGACGAATGACATGGCTGAAGTCTCAAATAGGGAGGTGAAATTAATTCTTCAGAAATTAGTACGACCGGATAGGAAGAATTGGTCACAACTTCTAGATCAGGTTCTTTGGGCATATCGTACTGCATATAAGACTCCCTTAGGCACTTCACCATTCAGACTTGTTTATGGGAAGCCATGCCATTTGCCCGTAGAAATCATGCACAAATCTGAATGGGCTATTTGAGAAATTTCACATGATGCACAGAAAGCGGGAGCTAAGAGGAAGATGGATCTGAATGAGCTAGTAGAGATTCGAAATCAGGCATACGAGAACACTATCATTTATAAGGACAAAGTGAAGAAATGGCATGATAAACATATTCGGCACAGGATCTTTGTTCCTGAGCAGAAAGTCTGATTGTTCAATGCAAGATTGAGAATTTTTCCTGTCAAACTAAAAAGCAAGTGGGAAGGACCTTGCATAGTCAGAACGGTGCACTACAATGGAAGCATAGCTATATCAGATGTGTCACCTGGTGCAGAGCCGTTCGTGGTTAACGGGCAGATGCTGAAGCATTTCGTAGAGACAACTGATCATCTGGCCCGTGTTGAAATGATCTATTTTGTCAAGGACTCATGAACATTCTTTCACTTTCTCTCATCCTGTACAAAGACTTTTGAGCCATTCAATTTCTGGAGATCGCACCACTTGTATATTCTCAGTAGATCACAATCGTCCCCATTTTTTGCTCGTCTTCTATGCTTAGGATACCATATCCTAAGTATAGGAAGATTGATTGCTCGTTGATTTACGTTTTATATTTTGTTCTTTTTCTTTTGTATACTCTTTCTTTTTCACAAATCATTGATCCCCAATTTTTGGCTACACTCTTTTCTATACTTAGGATGTCTTATCCTAAGTATAGGGGGACCGAGTGATTTCGATGATCTCGTGTTCTTTATTCCTTTTGTTCCTTCGCTGTATATTCTCTTCACTCAGTCACCTCATTTTTGCTCTTCCGTTATAATTACGATTACCAGATCGTATGTATAGGGGGGTTGACGGACTTGTATTCTCTTATTCTTTTTCACCCACTTTTACTTAGCACCAGTTATGTCCTTCTTTTTCTCTTTTGACGCTATGAGGACATAGCACAAGCTAAGTATAGGGGGTGCGTATATATTGTATATATACTTTTGTCCATAACTCGTACTTTTATGTATTTTCTACATCTATAACATCCATAAAAAGTGGGCGAGGGTTAATTTAAAATCCATCTATTTATCTATTACTTATAAAATCTTTGTAAGTAAGTGAAAATATGTTTAAAATCTGTAATTAAAAGACTTAAATTTAAATATGTGTTTAAAATCTGTATAATACTTATTTAAAATTCTATTTATTAAAATCTGTGTAAAAATCATTTAATCCTTGTAAAATTCTCTCTATATAAAATCTGTAAAATACATTAGATATTTAATTCAAATAAAATATATCTTGTAAAATTCGTGTACAAAAACTTGTTAATAAAAATCAGAAAATCCATAACAAATACAGAGTCTTAAAATTCATGAAAATTACAAAAGTTTTAAAATCCATAAAATGAGTAAAATTCAGAAAATATACTACACAATAACAATGTTGCATTTGCATTCGTATTTTTCAAAATAAGTTTGATTTTTGGAACTAAGGATTGAGTCTAGTCTAAAGGATGGAGCTTGATTATCGCCTTTAACTTTCGCTGTAAGGAGCCTAGTTAGGATCTATAATTTAGACTCTTCAGGTCTTGTGACTTAAAATCTTTGGATTCCATAAGACCATATTTGGGAAATCAACGCATATGTGCTTAAGTAGACCACTTGGTATCATCTGTACAACTCTGCACCAGTGAACAAATTTTGGACACATGCACTTTACACTTAGCTCAACTTGCATGGAGTTGCGAAGGGCAGTACATCTTGGTAGTGCATTTCTATCCTTGTCTTTGCAGCATTGACGTCTAAACACGGGAGAGATTGGGGTTGTGATAGTCGCTTCGGATGAGGGAAGGATCTGCTGACACAATTTTTCTAAGACCTCAAAAAAGGGACAGAACAAAAGATGCTATATCCGTCGAGGCACAAAAAGATGAATGCAATGCAAGCAAATTACAAAGCCAAATCAAAGAAGAAGTCACCAAATACAAACACCACCACAATGATCCAAGCTTCCACAAAAAAATGCATGCACATCTTAGTGGAGACTTAGCTACACCGGTTGAGCTTCACAAGGAGATGCGTCTACACTGGTCGCACTCCACTTCTTTTCTCATTCTTCTACTTTCTCTCTATATTCGATTGTAGACATAGCACGAACTGACCTCAGAAGGGAATACCTCCCTCCCCGAGGAAAGAGTAGCTGGATGAGGAAGCAATGGAAGTGTATAGCTGGGATGGACGGTTTCTTCGCTTCTTTAAGCAAGAAGAGCTAAATCAATTCACACACTGTACAAATTGACTTCAAGGACGATAGAGTTTGCGATATGAATAAGTGAGTCTGAACTAACTGATGAGGTGACCTTGAATAAGAATTTGTGGAATTCGAGGACTGTTGAGGATAAAATCCTAATCCTAGTTAAGGCTCCGACAAAATGCTTCTTTCAGGCCCGATCGAGCTCTGTCCTTCGTCTGTTCTCATGAATTGGTTTAGGAAAATAAATTCATTCTAACTTTCTTTCTTTTTCACTTACTTTTCAAATAAATGTTTGCTAAGGGACTAGCAAAGTTTAAGTATAGGAGGTTGATGAATCCATGATTCATTAACTTTTCTGTCGTATTTTGTCTCAAAACCCTTAACAAATACATTTAAATATTTATTAGTTTCTACATTTTATAAAAATCTCATTCATAAATAAAAATACACTTTTCAGCATCAAAAACATGTAAATAAATAAAGAATTAAAAAATAAAGAAAAGAAAAGAAGGCAGATTGTAGATATGTATATATGTAAAATATGACTCAGATAATATAAATATAGCTGAAAGATATATATTTATAAAACCTAACCCCGGAGATAAAGTCAGTATGGATTGGTCGACAAAACAACAAGTAGGGGGAGATAAGAGAAGAAAATCATAAAAAATAATTGAAGTACACTCCATACATTATTCACTATTTATCTAATAAATACCAATTCTTTATTTATTTTTAATTAATTCATATGAACTTATTTTTCACCAAATTATTTTCCTAATTATTTCTAAAAATGTATAAAAATATAAAAAATAAGTTAAAAATATTATCATGTATATATGCCAAGAAATACAGCTTTTAAATTGCTAAAATCTCAACTTTCAAACATCATAACTTCCTCATATGAACTCCAATTTCACTCTACTCACCTTTAAAGTTCATAAAATAATTTTCTAATTAATAGAGGTGGTTTCATTGAATTCAGAGTCCGTTTGCAAAAAGTCGATTTTGGGACCTAATGACAAAAGGGGTTTCTGGGTTATTTATTTTATTTAGAATCCATTATTTATAGTTTTATTAATCTTATAATTTCTGATTATTTTCATGATATTGTATTTTCATCATGATTTATTTCAGAATTTTTAAACCTTATTTATTATTTTAATAAAATCCAAAACCCTAAATTATAGATGAAATTGAACTGCTTAACCTATAATTATATTTATTAATATATTTAAATTAATTTATTAAAATCCATAAAAATTCATAAAGACTTTATTTATTATTCTAATAATTAAGAAAATATAAAATTAACAAATAGTAATTATTTATTAAATTAAAAATTCAATACCTATTTATTATGTATTATTTATACCTATTTACTAATATAATATTTATATTTCAGATAATATTTATTATTTACGAAATTAATTATACCATAAATTAAATAATTTATTTTTTTACATTTCTCGTTTTTATACCTGTTTTAAATAACGTCATTTACTATTTATTATATAATTTATAAACATTTTTAACACTCTGGCCAACCAGGTGCTGACACGTGTCAGCATCTGGTTCTTCTTCCTCAAGAAGCCGGTGGCGAGTCTGGTATGCCCAGCCGTTTTCACCAATTTTTCCCGCGTACTCCATAACGCCTTCAATCGATCCAAACCCTTCACGTCTTCCTCCTAACAACCCTCCTACTCGCCCACCATTGGATCCTCCTCAAAGCTTCTCCATTCCGTCTATAAAAGGCCACGAAGTTTGCGAGATCCAACTAACTCTCCCCTAACCAATTCTTCTCCAGAACTAATTGGCCGACTACCCAACTTCTCCCCGTGATTCCAGCCATCCAAGGAGGTGACAGATCCTAGTAGCCTACCCGCGTGGAAGAAGGGAGATCAGAGGAACTTCCAAGGTGCTCATCGCCGCCTTGCATCGCCGCTTCGAGCAGCGTCAAGCTCTGGGAAGCCGCCCCGTCGAGCGATCACCAGCAAGGGTTATACACATTGCAACCCCAGGTAATCCGTTCATCTTTCACTTTTTATCTCTCGATTTGTATGCCATAATTAGCATGAATAATTACGTCATTAGCAATCTTAATCAACATCATTAGACACCTCATCTTAGATTCATCTCAACCCATTAATCGAATCAAACCCAAAGTTCATCCTCTTCTTTGCCAACTTCACGCCCTTCTATTATCATTGTGGAAACCTATTTTTAAAACTTGCAATTACTAATCATTCAGCCGATTTCTTCGCAAATCGAGCACATACATGCGTTAATTGCAGGTTTATCTTTAATCAGGAGCGAAATCAGAAAAAAATGGAGCTTCCAATTATCAACAAATCACATCTGAAGAAGGCACCATCATCTTGAAGCTCTAAGATCAAAGTCAGAGCAGCCATCTTCATCGCCTAATCGTTGACGTTGTCAGCCACCTCCGACCAACCCCTACAGCGAGCAAGCTCGAAGGGTGGAGGAGCCACCCCTCTGGCCCCGCCGGAGGCTAAGAACCTTGTCAGTCGTCGGCAAAAATTCGGAGAAGACGACCCTTCCATCAGAACCACGAACCGCCTGAAGAACATTCAAGAACGCCTGGAGTACAGGCTGTCGACACGTGGCGGAAGTGGACGGACCAGATCACTTCTGACCATCTAATCCTAGCTGTCAGATGCAAAGGGGTAGACAAATTGCATCATGAGCCCCAGCAAGTTTCAAGAATTAAAGCCCGCCTCCAGACGTTTCCAGAATTACAATTAGGTCCCTGCACGGGGACCTAATTGTAATACAACATATTTCTTTCGCTTTTTAGTCCTTTCAGGGGTTGTTTTGTAACAGAAACTAAAATATTTTTGCAGTTAGGCCCCTGGCTTGTAGGGGCCATTTGAACCTTGACTTTTTCTCATTTTCCCGCGAATTTTCTTGGGTAGCTCGATAACTACCCAAATTATTTTTCGAATATTTTTCCCGAATTTTTCATCGCATTCTTTTATGGATTTGATTTTTGTTTTTTGAGTTAGTTTCGAACCGAATTTGTTTCAATTTCTTTCCTTGTAAAATCAAGAATAAAAGAGATTTTTTGTTGGAATTTTTTTCTTGTCTCGAAAATCGTGTTTAAACATTCTACTTCCTTGAGTTCGACCCATGCACACTCACCTGGTTAAAATTGGTAGTGAGCGGTAGAATACGATTTTCTCTCCTGTTTTACTGTGATTTTTGTTTGATTCAACGCGGTTCCTTCTCTGCGGCTTTTTCCTACACCGACAATCCCCTAACCGCAGGTCGGGACTGCGTTATCAAGCTTATCTCTAAGCATACTCGGTACCAAGACATGTGCAACACGTCCTCATTTTCGGAGATGACCCATCTCAGGTTTCCTGCCACTCCAAATTACGTATGGCGTTGATTCTACAGACTTGGTGGGAATATGATTCTGTATGTAGTTAGTTGTCAATACTGCTTCTCCCAAAAATTTCTTTGGGAGACCTAAGTGTGGCAACATACACCTAACTGCATTCATCATAGTTTTATTCTTCACCTATCTGCATTCATCAGAGTTCTATTCTTTCTTTCAGCTACACCATTTTGTTGTGGTGTATAAGGCATTCTAGTCTTCCTACAAATGAATGTTGAATGCAGTACTCCTCAAACTTCTTAGAGGTATATTCTCCACCTCTATCAGTCCTAAGGGTCTTAGTTAGTTTTCCTAATTTTGTCTCTACTTCTATCAGATATCTATTAAATGTTTCAAAGGCTTCTGCCTTCTACCTAAGAGAACTTAGAGTAGTTATCAATGAATGTTATGAAGTATTCCTTATTTCTATGTATACTAACACTTAATGGTACAGATATATCGGAATAGATCAAGCCTAGTAGTTCCTTTGATCGAATTCTCATCGAGAAAGTTTTTATTGTCACTTTACCGGTTACACAATGCTCACAGGGAAACGTCCTTGCACCTGTAATTTTAGGCAAGAGATTATATCATGTGCCATAAATCAGAATCTGATAAATAACACAGACAGTACTCAGAAACCACATTCATTGATTCACTAGAACTTATTATAGGAAGACAAATCAGGTCATGCTCGGGTACAAACTTTCTCATGGCATAGACCTTCTTATTCTTTCCTATGGATACGTGTTTATTACAAAAACAAACTTCAAAGTCTTTCATGATCAAAATTGGAGCAGATACAAGATTCCAATGTATTCCTAGAGCATATCATACATCCCAAAGTACCATTATGCCATCGCCTAGGTCAAGCGTGTATGTCCCATCACCTTCAATATCCAAGTAGGTGTTATTCCTCATGAACATCCTTTGTTTATCTTTCTTCAGATCTTTGAAGTCCACAAGCCCCTCCTTTGTCTTGGTAATGTGGCGGGTTGCCCTAAAGTCAATCCACCACCCATCACAGTCTGTGACCGTAGAGTTGCACTCTACGATAACTACAAATTTAACTTTCTTCTTGCCTTTATTTTCAAACACTTTAGAATTTTTTGGCTTCTTCTTGTTGGGGAAATTGACATTAAAATAGTCATTTCCGCAACCATAGCATGAGCCATGTGGGTATTTCCCACTTTTGCCCTTGAAATTTGCCTTGGAGGGTCCTGATTTTTTATTTGCATGCACCATATTTGCTTCTTCTTCTTCCTCCTAAACCTCAAAGATCTCGACTTTCGATCTTTGCTTTGAGAGGTACTGCTCAATCGCCAGTTGTGTAGGTCGGTCCTTTACTCTTGATGTTGCCCTTCATCCTCAAGGATGTGGCAACCATGTTGAATGACAGTGGAAGACTTTTTAGAATGGTTGCTATCTACATCCTCTCTTGAATCGTGCATTCAGTAGCCGCTAGATCCTTGGCCATCATGGTCATTTTGTTCATGTGCTCGAGGACACATTCAGATTCTTTCATTCTGCATTATACTTATGTAGAAGAAGCTGGACGCTCACTTTTGACTTGGAATTATATTTCTCCTTAACCGCAACCTAGAGCTCATAAACTGATTTGCAGGTCTCGAAGAGCCGAATCATATTCAACTCCATATGGGTCAGCATAGAGCTCCTAACCCTGTTATCTATTTTCTCCCACTATTTGCGGGTCATGATTTCTTCCATGGTTGGAATCTAAGATAAGGTAGGACCAAGTTTGTCTATTATGGAGTGTATGCTATCGCAGTCCAAAGTAAATCTTTCTACTCCGCAACTCTTAATTAGTACCATTAAGGTACTCAAATTTTCCCACCTCAATGGAAATGATTTTGCTTGTCATTTTTTATGTTGGGTCTAATGAAATAAATGAGATTGTGTAAGAATTTGGTATTCAACAAGAATAAGCAAAGATGTTTTTTAAACTGATAGAAAAACAAGAATAAAACTTAGACAAAAGAAAGATGACTTCTATCCTATGGTAATTTCAAAAGTTAAAGTAAACTTTTAATTCAATCAACAAGCATAAGCATATGCAAAAAAACTTTTTTCTATTAACATGTAGTTAATGTTAATTATACTTTGATTAAGCTATTACATATATTTTTAACAAATTAATCAAGAATGCAATTTAATAAGAATGCTCCGCTAAGATTGAATGGTAATTACTACTTAATAGACCATCCTCTTTAATAAAAAGAATTTCGATTTTCAAGGCTAGTATATTAAAAAAAACTTGTCAATTTAAGAATATCATTGCATAAAAACTTTTCAGACAAAAAATAACAACTTTGAATAAAAGGTTTATTTTTTTAAATAATGTAAAGTTAAATAAACAAATCCCTATATATTAACGGGAACATATCAAAAAAACTCATGTTAAAACAAAAGGTCTTTAAAAAGGAGAGAAGATATTACATGATAATGAAAAACATGGGCCCACAAAAAATAAAATAAACAAGAACAACTCTCCAACCCTAGAACAACTATCTGTAATCCTCTCCCCCTTTTTAAAAGTAAAGAAGCTAATGTTTCTGTCTTACCTAATTAATAATAATAAAAAGGAAAGCAACTACTTCTCAAACGGTCAAAATAAATAAGTGCAAAAATAATGTGCACCTTTTAGGGTTTCATAGGACAGTGGTGGGAAGGCGGCAACTGTGGAGCTCTGAGTTTCAACGTCAATCAGTGATGTGCAGTGCAAGTGATGATGATGGTCGTCATTGCGAGGCACAAACAACAGTGGAGATCACAGTGGCTCTGATACAAATCTTATGTCGAGATACATCGCCAATGACTTGCTTGATTGAATGAGATAGAGAAACAGGAAGGAGATATAGGTTTGGGAGAGGGCTCCTTAGTGCAAGAGAGATCAAGAGATATCTTCCCCTCCTAGAGTAGGTTGTTATTTATAGGGTGTGAATGCCCCTCACACAGTCCGCCCTCGCCCCCACGCTCAGCAAAAATGGTTTCCTCACGAGACTCGGCCTTGCCGCAACCGCTGACGACTGTTTTGACCATTAGATCATCCACGAGACTTGTTCTAACATTGTATCTAGCAATATGCAGAGAGGTGGATTGGCAAAGGATTTGTAGATGAGGGATCCAGAAGAGTTGATGTGAAGCCGCACATCATCAAGCATCGTAAGGGTCAGGAGGTGTCGACGGAGGGAGGTGCTACTGAGCAACCACGCAGAGGTGCGGAGGTGTCGACGAAGGGAGGTGCCGCTGAGTAGCCACGTAAGAGCAAGAAGGGGATGGTGGTGGCGCAGGGGAAGGGAGGAGGATCAAGAGGTGATGTGTTTGATGCCGTGGTGACTGGGCAATGACGTATGCATGGCGAGGTGGTCTGCGGTGGCACATTGAGGGGAGGAGGAGTGAGAGATGACATGGGAGAGGAGAGATGGAGGTGAAAGGTTTCTTCTTGAACATAGGACGAAGAAGGAGAATGAATGTCACGCTTGACATTTGAGTTAACATTCGATAATAAATATTAAAATATTTTTAATGGAATTCATTGTTTTTAACCGTCACGATTGAAGTTAACTAGAGAGTTTATGATGTATTGGATTTCTAGAGAAATTTCAGTTTTAGTATTTTTATTAATCTTGGTACGAATATGCATATTGACCCAATTCATATTTTGTCTAATAAAAAAGAGGAAAATTTTACAATTGTAATACTTTTTCTCCAAAATTTTGTGCACATATAATATTCTTTTCCCATATAATCAGTAAGATCTATACCATTAGTATATAAAATGATTGAAGTTCCTATCTATTTAAATTATATGAATATTAGAATTCTTGATGTCTATTTACTTGCAATGGTAGTTTAGGAATATACGTGTCATCACTATTTTCATACTTTGTATATTTATATAATAAAGATCATATCTACCGTTCTTTTAAATTTTCTTTTTGACCACCCATCAATAAGTTCACTCTGCAATACTTTGGTTTTACATAGCAAATTAATGGAAAATTTTTCTTTTTATATGAATTTAATTTCATAGAATTCTCATTTTAAATTATACAACATTGATTGACCCTATTTCTCCAATTTTTAGGTACCAATTGAGACCATTCAGTCTAAAATACATTATATTGATAATGGCTTTTTAACCAACTTTTCCATTCATTTATTCAAGGCATATCAATATTAATTTCCTTATGCTTTGATTTGAAGTCAAATATTCCTTATCACTCAAAATAATCTTTAATTTGATCCATAAGAAAAAGATGAGTTCCATGATATTGAAGTACAAGTCCCACATGATATTTGTTACTAGCCTGAGTTTGTGATATTTTATAAAATACATATACGATGGACATGTGGGTCAACGGTAATTGACGAAGATTATATCAATATGTTTTTTCTTTGTAACAAAATTCTCTGGATAATAATTATGATTTTTTTATTATAGTTTGTTTGGTTTTTTTGTGGGAGTTGAAGGATTAAATATCTCTTTTTTCTGCTCCTTTGGAATGTGAGATAAGATGTGGAGTCAATCCTTAAGATTTGTCTCATATTCATTGTGAACTAAGGTTAGATTGACAAAAAGTTATGGAATATGCTAAAACAAATCTTAAATATCGAATACTATATTATTACTTTTCAAAGTTCAAATAGAACATTGCAATTGAGAGTATAGTTCCCACACTTTTATGTAATTACTCTTAAAAAATATAAGTAGGAGAACAAGTTGAATCATCAAAACTTTACCCTTATAGTTTGTAGTTATACACAGTTGTATAGTTAAGGTTAATCGAACGATAAAACTTCATAATAGAATAGCCAACTTATATAAAGTATCCTATTTTAACAATACTTCAATATTATACTTGGATTTCAAATATTTCTAACTATTCAATCGGATAGGTTATAATCTAGACCAAGTAAATGTGTTTTTCACGTCATTAGCATACGGAACAATACCGTCTTCAATCTTAATTAATAAATAAATTAAAAAGAATTCTTGTTTTTTTTCCATTTAATGCAATAGAAGATAGGAATATAGTTTTTAAGATTAATATTTTGTATACACCATATACATGACTTACTGATGATTTGTATGCCTTTGAATAGCATTTTTGCAATGAAGATAGACGTTCCGGTAATCAAATCAATTTTTTAATGATAGCTATTACTTCTGGATTTCTGGATTCATGGCAATTGAAGATCATTTCTCTTTGTAACTGCCAAACATATATAGCATGGATATTTCGTTGGACCAAATGGTTAGTGATATTCCACGCTTCTACTATTAGTGGAATTTCTTATCTTCATGGATATGCTTACTTGAGAGCCATTATTCGTCATACAACCTCTCTGACTTAATCATTTCAAAATCTCATTAAACCGGCGTATTTAGCAGATGTTCTTGCTCGAATTTGTTTAGTAAATGAATCCACTAATATATCACTTATAGGCATGGGTAGAGCAAAAGCTGGAAGGGTTGAAGCCGTGGCCCTCTTCCCAACACATAAAAGTGAAGTGACTATAAGTTAATCTATATTAATCCCATTTGTAGAATGAAAAATTGAAAAAGATGGTATTTGTTGATTTATATTAACTTATCCTTTTCACAATGAAACTTGAAATTTTATATTAGTCTCCTCAAATTTCAATGGAAAATGATTATTTGTTAATTTTTATTAGTCCACCTCTTCGTAAAAGAAAAACTCATCGTTTTCACCCCTTGTCCATGGGAAAATACATTCCTATAAAAATCAAACTTAAATGCATAAATTATCTATATGTAAATTGGCTAAAAATTGGCCCCATCAATAAAAAAATTTTGGTGCAACCCCTACTTGTAGATACACACACGTTATATTGATTTCTTAGTTAGCCACTATATTTGAATGTAGTAATAATGAATCTCCCTATGCTTTCTTTTGGAATTATTCTCTCCACTGCAAGTCATGCTTATTCCAGCTTGCTACAATATATTTCAACTGGAATTTTAGCCAATTCAAGATCTAAGTTCTCAAGAAAGTGTTTAATCAAAATAGTAGATTGTTGGACATGTTACTACTGTATGTACAACTAATTATGCATGTCTAGAAACAAAACTTTGTTCTTTTACTTTCCTAAAAAACAACTGCTCCACCAAACTTGAAAAGGTAACATGATATAGTTTTTTAATTATTAACATCCACTCTGAAATCTACATCATATTATCCAACCATCTCAAATGAATCTGACTGATAAATCAAATTTAACTGTCTAGTTTGTTTAGCTCTCGTATAATCCTCTTTATGACTTTCTAGTGTGTGGGTCTTGGATTACTTTGATATCTACTTACTAGGCTTACATGAAGAATCAGACCTTGTACACATCATTGCAATATAAAACTTCCAACAGTTATACCTATAAAACGACAAGAACATGATATATACGTTTAGGATACTGATATTTAATAAGTTGTTTTCCCATCACAAGTGTTGTAGAGGACGAAGTGCTATTTTCTTTTTTAAATGAAATTGTATGCAAGTATATTTATTGACTTAAGTTCAAACTCTTTAAACTTTTATTTTTTGTGATTCAAAATTCGACATAAGATACTTCATTCATATTCTTCATCTCAAATTGCTAAACTTTTCTTTCATTTTTATTGAGCATCAATATGTTACTTTCATCAAATATTTAATATCAACATGTAATGATATTATAATAACTTTAGATCCACTTTTTTGGCATATATATAATGAATCCAAATTTGATAATAATTTTATGGCATATGAGCTATCATTATCACGAAGATTGTAAAAGTAATATACTGATTTTAATGTGTACACTTCTTTCTCCTTTCATTCATTGAGAAAATCCATCTTTACATCTATTTAGGATAATTCTAAATTCACATATGTGATTATTGTTAAGAATATCCTTGTATATGGAAATTTGGATATATAATGTAGGTTTCTTAAAAGATTTCTTAGAAATTTATTTTCAGTTTTACTTGTAATCTTAGACTATTAGTGAAAGGTTTGCACTTATTAGCGGTATCATCAATCAAAAACTTCTTGAAACCCCACTTGTAACCCATGGATTACATATCTTCTAGCAACTCACATAGTTCTCGAACATTGTTTCGCTCAATTGAGTCCAATTCATCTCCCATGATGGTTGCCCATGGTGATAGCTCATTATATATTGCTACATTGTCAAATACACTCTTCTATGTCTCCATTAATAGTGCAACACAAAACCTTGTATCAGTACATATAACAATTGCCCATCCACCTGGATTATATTCTCGATCTCTTATTGCTAACAAAGATTCCACATTTATCATCTTCATATCTCACTTCCAGACTAGGTATGCTATGCAATATTTACTATCTCATTTTTCTTATATTTTTCAATGCCATCTAAGATATTAGAAGTTTTGTTTCCTCAATTTCATTCCCCTTTTCATTTTGGATCTCATGAAAGGCATCCTCACAACTTTCAGTGAGACCTAGAAATCTATGGAAGAACTTGTATCTTTGGAATATTTCACAATATCCTTTAGTGGATCCACGCACTTCTTTCAAAGATTCCATATTTATCATCGATTCATATTTCACTTCTAAACGATGTATGCCATACAATATTGTCTCATTTTCTTATCTTTTTCGTTATCTTCTAAGATAATTGGAAGTTTTGTGCCTCAATTTCATTCCTTTTCATCTTGAATATTATGAAAGGTGGCCTCATGACTTCCAATGAGACCTGGAAATCTATGAAGAGACTTGTATCATTTGAATATTTCACAACATCCTTTATGTTTTCAAGTATAACAGCGGAGATACCGAAGGCATTAGTAAGAAAATTAATGCTTTACATACCACACCAAAATGGCGTGGTAGATTTTGGTAGTCATCAATAAAATCTTGAAATATTTCGTACTTCAGTATGCACTCACACTTAAAGGACCACAAATACCAATTTGGATCAAACACAATAACTTTTTTCAACCATGCACATTCTGAAAAAGGTTTTCTTGTATTTTACTGATTAAACAATGTTCACAATGCAATCTCATTGCTCTTGTCATTAGGTATTATGTTTGTTATAACCAATTGGTTTACTTTTTAACTTCTTGGGTGTCCTCAATGCATATGCCAAAGATCATACATTGATGAGCAACATAATGGACAATAATAACCAATGAGAACTTTATTTCATTGATTCATAAGATACATTAAAACAAAACAAAACATCGCATGTTACAAATTTTCTCAAGATGAAGACTTTTTTATCTTTGTCAATAAGACGCGGTTATTTATATAAACATACTACAATCTTCTCTTTGAGCAACACCGAATGGAGATGAGGTTCATATAGACGGATTTCATGAGTATCAATAAATTATTTAGGACCATGATGCTACTTTTTTAATCTAGCTTTTATGTTCCAATGCTTAAATATTTAGATAGGTGGCATTCTCCATGCAATCCTTTCTTCTTTTTTTTGAAGCTTCTTAAAATACAACAAACCCTTATTGGTCTTTGAGATGACGAGTTGCATCAAAGTCAATCCACCAGCATTCACACTCGTTATATTCTACCGTTGCAAATCCTGGTATATACTACTTTGTTCTTGTCCTTGGGGAGCATTTGCATTCTTTCACTTTCAACAATTGGCCCTAAAATGATCAAAACTCCCACGACTGCGCCACATGGCACTTTCCACGCTTTCCCTTGAATGTAGCACCAGAAGGTTCCCAATGATACTTCCTTTGCACCGTATTTGCCTTTTCTTTGGGATCAACTTTGAAGATCTAGGTTCTCCTTCGCTAATTAAATCTAGTGCCATCGCTGACACCACTCAACTTTAGAAATGTTGCAACTACATCAAAAGTATGGCAAACTTTGAGAATAGTTCCCTCGTGATCTATCAGACATTTGGATCCAACAATCGTTAGGTCTTTTGCTACGATGATCATTTTATTCACATGATCGATTACATTTGGTTGATTTATCTTGAGAGTATTGTATTTGTTCAAGAGGAATTGAATATAGACGTATTTCTCCTTCACCACATTCCATAAATCTTGGGTTCTAAAAACCCATATCAAAGAACCTCCATGTTGTTTTTATCGTGTATTAATAACATATGTTATGGCTCCACATCTCATAATTCATCAGCTTACTTGTGACTAATTTGGACCAATTTTCTAAATTTAATATATGAAATAAATGATAATTATAGGAAGAATGAGATGAGAAGGAAGATGAGGTTGGATAAGAAGACAATATACTTTTTATTTTATGAAGGTTGTTATATGATAATAAAATCAAATATTAGAAGAAAAAAAGAGAGATAATGATTTAATAAAAAGATGTTTGAAATCAAAGGAAACCATAATATTATTTATTTTTTTAAACAAAATGAGTAAAAAAATTTAAGAAACGCCGGTTTAATTTAGTTGGGTAAACTCGGGCAAGATCAATGTGAATGTACAACACAAGCTTTTCCCACATTAAGTAGGGTCGGCTACATGGATTCTTTGCCTCCATTTAGATCTATCTTGGGTCATTCTCGAGCTTAGACCCAAAAATTAAGATCCCTTTGTATAGTCTTATTCCAACACTTTTGGGGACTTCCTCGCCCTCTCTTAGATGGCACAACATCTCAAAACTTGCATCTCCTCACTGGTGAATCAGCTGACCTCCTTTGCAAATGGCCAAACCACCTTAAGCGATTTTCTACTGTCTTATCCTCGATCGGAGCTATACCAATTTTCCTTCTGATTGCATTATAACAAATCCGATCCTTATGTGTGTATTCACACATCCACCTTAGCATTTTCATTTCTGCTACTGCCATTCTCTGCACATGTCTATGGTTAACAGGTTAACATTCTTATCCATAGAGCATAACAAGTCTCACAACTGCTTTGTAGAACTTTCCTTTGATTTTCAAAGGAATTTTCTTATCATAGAGAACAATAGAGGCTCCTCTCCACTTTATCCAACCTGCATTTATTCTAATAATAACATCTCCATCAATTTACCCATCATGTTGCAAAATAGATCCCAGGTATATAAAAGAATATCTCTTCTGAATGTTATCGTCACCAATTTTCACCTTGATTCCTTCATCATTGTGTCCATCAAAAGTGCACTCCATACATTCAGTCTTAGCCTACTTATAAGAAATCATTTAGTCTCCAATGCATGTCTCTAGACCTCAAGCTTCTTATTTACTCCATCTCTAGTCTCATCAATTAACACAATATCATCAACGAATAACATACATCAAGATATCATGAATGTGACTTGTCAACTCGTCCATAATTAAAGTAAAAAGGAATGGATTCAAAGCTGGACTTTAGTTCAGACTAATTTTGATGTCAAAAATAGTCAGTCATCTCAGATTGTATCCTTACATAAGATGAAGCCTTATCGTACATATCTTTTACGAGGTTAATGTATAAAACAAGTACTTGTCTCTTCTCCAAAACTCTCCATAATATCTCCTATGGAACATAATAATAAGCCTTCACCAAATCAATAAAAATAATATGGAGGTTCTTCCTTTTATCTTTAAATCTCCATTGTTCTCCTTAGCATGTGGATGGCTTCAATAGTTGAGTGACCTGGCATGAATCCGAATTGAGTTTCTTTTACTTTGGAAACTTGCCTCAACCCTCTTTCGATCACACGTTCCCAAAATTTCATAGTGTGACTCATCAACTTGATACATCTGTAATTTGATTAATTTTGAATGTCTCCTTTGTTCTTATAAAGAAGCACTAGAATGCTTCTCCTCCAATCTTTGGGCATTTTCTTGTTTCTCCAAATAACATTGAATAAATTTGTAAGCCAAGTCAAATCACGCTCACCTAAAACTCTATAAGCTTCTATAGGAATATTAGCAGGTCCTACACCTTTCCCAGATCTCATAATCTAAGCCTCCTCTACTTCCTTCCTTTGTATTCGTCTATAACTTGTACGATTCAAGTAACTTTCATTGCTAGCAAGATCTCCCAAAGTGAGCTCTCTATTTCCTTTCTCAATGAAAATCTTGTGGAAGTATTGCTTCCATCTGATCTCTATATCCTTCCGAGTAACAAGCACACGACCTTCCTCATCCTTACATCTCACTTGAGAAAAGTCATTCATCTTTCTTTCTCTTGTTTTAGCCAACCTGAATATATCCTTCTGGCCTCCTTAGAGTTGGGATTTTTGTACAAAACTTTGTAAGTTTTTGACTTAACTTTGCTTACAACCTTATTTGTTTCCTTCTTCACTATTTTATAGTTTGCGACAGTTTCAACTGTTCTACCCTTAAACATAACTTGAAAGTATGCTCTTTTAATTTTCAACTTCTCTTGCACCCTCCACTCCACCACAAAGTCTCTTTTTGTCCATGAGCCCCTCCCTCTGACTCGCCTAGCATCTCTTGGCTACCCTTCAAATACAAGATGCTACCGCCTCCCACATCTCGTTTGCACTTCTGTTACAATCCCAATTAAGTCTTATAAAACCTCCCTGCTTGATTGCTTCAATTGAAGATTCCATCATCTAGTTCTAGTGATCTTAGAAACCATCCTTTTCTTAACCGACCATTGTATTTGCACATCCATGACTAACAAGCGATGTTGGGTAGTCAAACTCTCTCACGGGATTACTCTGCAGTCTTTTGTAACAGAAATGATCTCTTCTCCTCAACGCAAAGTAATTTATATGTGTTCTAGTCAGACCACTCTTATAAGTAATTAAATGCTCCTCCCTCTTCTTGAAGAGAGTGTTTGCTATGAAAAGATCATAAGCCATTACAGAATCCAGAATGACTTTTGCCTCTTTATTTTAATCCCCGAAGCCATGTCCTCCATGAATGCTAGCATACCCTGAATCATCCTTTTCCACATGTCCATTAAGATCTCCATCTAGGCAAACTATCTCTTTTTGTGGGACTCCTTACATAATCTTATCCAAATCCTCTCAAAAACCTTGTTTAATCCTTTTATCTTAACCAATTTGCGGTGCATAAACTGAGATGATATTCAAAATTTCTTCTTCGAGCACCACTTTTAGCAAAATAATCGATCCTCGAATCTTTACACATCAACCACACAATCCTTCAAATCCTTATGAATAACCACTCCAACACCATTTCTGCTATTATCTTTACTTAAATACCAAAGTTTAAAGCATGTCTTCTCGATCTCCGTCTCTTGGAGACAGTATATGAATCATGCATCTTTCCATCATATCTACTATCTCCATCGATTTGACGGTCAAAGTGTCAATATTCCAACTACCTATTCGAAACTTCCTTTGCAACCCCTTTTGGACTAACTTCTTTACTCACATGCATCCATCATGCGGCAACCCTCTCAAACTTCGGACTGCATCTGGACGACAATGCAGCGGAACTAGCTTATTTACTCGCATGTGTTCCTCATGCGAGAACCCTTATAAATTTTGAACCACATCTGGGCAGCGACGTAGTGGCCCTTACTAACTTCTCATAGCATTCGGGTGATGAAACACGTCACTAATAGGGAACACCCCAACAAAATCTAAATGTTTATTTAAATCTATGTTGAAAAGATCTGAACCATTTTCAGACAAATTCCTAAATAGTGTTATTAAAAAGAACATTATTTAGGAATTTGTCCAACTTGTGCTCATTGTCGGCTACCTAAGACACAACTCTCCTCAATTTATCCGAACTTGAGACTGGCCATGGCTGAGTTAAGAACAATGCAAATGATATGCACAAAAAGTGATGGAAAAAAATCTTTTATACGAATCCAATGCCACTGTTTATCCAAAAAATACATGTAATAATTGCACAAGGTAATAATTCCAAAATAATGCAATGCAATTATTGAAAAAAAGGAATGATTCTGGCAACCTGTACGTAATAATTGTACATTGTGAAACAAATACAAAATGAACGCAATGGATGTTGACCAATATGGAAACATCAATAAAAACTTAAAAAAATAACCAAAAGCTATAGTGGATTAAGAAATATGGTGATAATGGCCAAAAAAAAGGAAACTGTGATTTCTGCTTAGAAAAATGACAAGAACTGTCCATAATCCTGTAACATCTGCTCAATATAGATATATAAATTATAATATCCAAATCACTATTCCCATGATGGCTATCATTTGTGAATTCATGATCATTATATGTCATTATTCTCTACCCAAGAGTATTCTTATGCATCTTTTCACAGCAAATACTCTCTTCAATTCTAAATAACAAGTATTTGAACGAAAAATCAATTAATGCTTCCATAATAAACTAGACTTTTGGATGCTCTAAATAAAATTTTAAAATCCATAATATGGGCTGCTCATTTGATATTTAAATGTTTCATTTCGAGGAGGTAATTTCCCATCATGCGCTTACAATTTCGGTAAACTTAAATTTTATATGGTATAATATGTTTGTAAATCCATGTTTTCTTCCGCACGAGCAACTGCATCATCGAAAGGATAAATGTGATCTGATGATTGATTTCTGAAGCCAAAAAACACTTTTGGAATATGACTCACATGATCATCTCATGAAAGATTTAATTTCTAGAAGATGATGGCTACCGTCTCAATTCAACATGTACAAACTCGGAGAATGTACATAGAATCTACCGCAAGTAGTTCTTTCTCCTCTCTTATCTTTGCGCGACGAGCAGCTTCAGTGACTTGCGCTTTGTGGTTTCCTTGCATAGAGGGTACATATAAAGTCATCAGCAATCAGTGACTAATGCTGACTTTTGACAAACTACAGTTATCTTGCATAATATATGGCACTCATCAACTCATTTCTGAGGATTAAAATCCCGATTGAAGTTAGGGACGGGTCTTGCATGATGTACCATAATCTTTTGCATCTGTTTAATCGCTCTCTCATCTTCAATCTGTGCGGAATTTGAAATTTTAAAATAGGCAGCAACAACGAACAAGAATCTGACTTGCAAGTACCATATTGGCGTGTTGATTCTCATCTCTCCGTCTTTTACATGTGACGTCCTCCTTGATCTGAATCCCAAATAAAAAATTATCCAACTAATGTCATCATCCATGAAATTACTAGAAATGCAAATCACTATCTAATTAACTAAATGGGGGAAAAACTCATAACTTGCACTTTACCTTGAAAATGTTTTATGCTTGGCTAGGAGAATTTTCGTTTTTAAAAAAGTAATATATTAACCAGAGTATCACAACATAACATGGGGTAGAAGAGCAAACCAACATTTTTATCGAGCATCGCTTGAGCTTCCGTCTTTTGCTGTAAATGGGGTACGATCTTCTGTATATCTGTAACTGGCCTCCTTTTTTCTCACGAACTGGGAACTGGTTATTATAAGAATACAAAATAGCAGTGAGGATGCAACAGAATTTTTTTTCAGATATAAAGATTTTCTGAAGTTTATGAAGATGCATTTTCAGTATTGATTGGGCTTTGCAGACTCTCTTTCGAACTGCTTCCTTCTTTCTGTTTTCAGCTGCACTCCTCAACTTCGGTAGCTCCTGATCATGCCTAACCATGCTTTCTTTCTGGAAAGTTTCCAGCTTTTGTACATTGATTTCTCTAAGGGTTCGGTGGTTTCTACATGTTGTCGAGCACTTTCATTATGATCATTATACGATATAGGGAATCATTTAATTGGTATTTACCATGGGATAATCTGTGGTATATGGATATGACGTGTTCTCTCTTGGGACTCTGGCATTTTCCTTGTTAATTGTTCTGCCTAATAACTGTTCTGTCAATCTCTTTTCTTTTTCAGATAGGAATAAATTAGTTCACATAATCCAACAAAAGAATCGGCTATTGAAAAAAAGTGAGCAGATTTGACGGTGATAAACACCTCTGTTTGAAGACAGATAACATCCATGGTAGTCCGTGATGCATTTTTTTCACTACGATCGGAGTGCATGGAAAGCTTAAAAATTTGCGATGAAAACAACTTTCAGCATCTACAGAAAGAAAGACTGGATGTAGACAGAAAAAAATCATTTGCCAACCTTATCAAGAAGTTCCATGACACATTGTGAACCAATTCGTTCTTTAGTTGAGAAAATGAATTTTTTAGGCAGGGTTGATTGGGACCTGGGAAGATTGGCTATTTTGAGATCAACATTGGTTTACATCAAGGTTCAGCTTTGAGTCCATTTCTTTTTACTTTGATTATGGACGAGTTGACAAGTCACATTTAGGATGAGTTACCTGTTGTAAATAAGATTACCAGTGCATACATTAAACAATATAATATCGGATCCAAATGAATTAACAGAGAAACGAAACAGATTAAAATCATATTAATCAAATGTTTCCCAATCATTATCCGATTATTCAATGCAAACAGGAACCGATTAAAAGAACAGAAACATAAATAACACGGGCATGATCCAGAAAGGGTAAAGCAATAAACATATTGCGGCAAACAAAATAAAACAGAGATCAGTTTAGAAGTCACCGAAGCGTCCATGTAATGGACTGTCCTTAGAGAAGATATCGCCCCCACAATACCGGTGCGTAGGGTACTGGCGATCTGCTCCCAGGATACGACGGTTCACGATCGTCGTCGGCGCACACCAACGGGATCTTCCTCGATTGTACCTCAGAGAACTGCAGCCGAGAGAGGAAGAAGAAGACGTTCGTCCGCGAGAGGAAGAACCAGAGAGAGACGGCGTGAGAGAGGTTATTCTTGCGAGTGAAGAAAAACCGAGTCGAGTGAGGGATATAAATAGAGGGGCTCGCGTCCTAAAAACGCAACCTTTGGTTTCCAAAAATGCGTCCCGAAAACGCATCCTTTCGGATCCCAAAAAAACGCGCCCATAATGGCGAGTTGAATTCTCATTTAAGTCGACTTACCAAATTAATCGTGTGATTAATTTAATCGACTTACCAAATGAAACCCACAGCAAAAGTATCGAGATCCGAGATCCGAATTGACTCTCCCGAGCCCGAGCCCGAGCCCGAGCCCGAGCCCGAGCCCGAGCAGGAGACGGAGCGGAGCGGAGCGCGCGCGCGCGCGCGTGTGTGGTCCTCCATTCCTCCTCTCTACTATTGCTACAAGAGCTTGGGGTGTGGACTCATATATAAGTCCACCAAAAGTTTAGATCTCCAAGGTATGGTACTAAACTTCCACCCAAACTCAACCATGTTTCAAATTTAGGAATTCCCACTTTCCCTCCAAACCATTTGGTTTCCCAATTGAAACCAAATTGAATGTCAATTGTAACCAATAGATTTTCCAATTAAAACCTATATATACAATTTTAATACAACAATCCCCCACGAATTCACCAATTTGAAAAAGAGATTCAAAAGGTATTCAAGAGACTTCTTTCGGCTGCCCACACTTTGCTTTCAGTAAAGGTACCTTCCGGTTTGAACCTCTACCTGAGTTTACTACTTTCACTTTAACAGGAACGAAGTGAACTATGTCTTGAACTTCAGACCTGGGTGTTAAAGTATACGGTAGAAACAACAAAGCGTTGTTCTTGGTACAATCTTCAGGGTTGGTGCTCTTAAAGGCCATGCACCCTTATCCTGTTTCATGAGTGTGTTCAGGAAAGACCCTCTTCCTTTAACTGTGGCCCACAGTAACACTCACATAGGTGGCGTTCTCCAAGGATGCACTGCTAACATCCTGCCCAAAGGCTTGAACCCATTCAGAGCCTACGCTCTTCCTAAACTTGCAGCTTAAATGGCACTCAGGCTTCCAGGGATAAGACACTCATGCTTGCGCATTAAACTTAGAGTGCCAACCAGTTCTCCAAACAGCTTGTTATTACCATATTGAACCTACTTTGTGGGATCTCCACTCAGATAGGTTGGGTTGCTACTGTAGAGGAACTCCCAATGGGTCTCAGTCCCATCCCAAGCCTAGACTTTAGGACTAAAGATCTATCAAGTCCCTTAGTCAACGGATCTGCCGTGTTGTCTTTGGATCCAACAAAATCCACAGCCAACACTCCTCGAGACACCAAATCCCTTAACGTCTTAAGTCTGATTTGTATGTGTCTTCTTGTTTTCTGGTTGAACTTTGAACTCTTGATCTTGGTAATTGTGGTCATATTATCACAATGTATCGAGATCACAGGAACAGGCTGACCTACCATGGGAATTTCAGACAGAAGTTCCCTTAGCCATTCAGCCTCAATTCCAGTGGTGTCCAAAGCACACAGCTCGGCCTCAAAAGTGGATCGAGCTAGAATGGTCTGCTTCACAGACCTCCAGGAGACTGCACCGCCTCCAAGGGTAAATACATACCCTGTAACACCATTACTCCCAGACTCCTCTATTTTCCCTATCCAGCTTGCATCACTGTATCCTTCTAGTACAGATGGATGTCTACCATAATGCAAACTAAGAGAAATAGTTCCCTTCAAGTACTTCAGTACTCGATCCAGAGCCTCCCAGTGAGTACGGTCAGGACAGCTAGTGTATCTACTCAGCTTTGCAACCGAGAATGAAATATCAGGTCTCGTGCAATTTGCAAGATACATTAAACTTCCTATTACTTGTGAATACCTTAGCTGGGCTACAGGTACTCCACCTTTATTCTTAAACAACGTTTTGGATGAATCATAAGGAGTGCTTACAGCTTTGCAATCTTGATATCCAAATTTCTCAAGTACCTTCTCAACATAGTAAGATTGAGAAATTACAATCCCATCAACTGACCTTGTCAGTTTGAGACCCAAGATCACATCAGCAACACCCATGTCCTTCATCTCAAACTTGCTACTCAAGAAAGCCTTAGTCTCATTAATAATCCTCATATGTGATCCAAACAACAATATGTCATCGACATATAGGTACAAGACAATACAGTCATCACCTTTCACCTTGGAATAGACACACTTATCGGATTCATGAACCTTAAAGCCACATGACAAAATGGTCTTGTCAAACTTTTCATGCCACTGCTTTGGTGCTTGTTTCAATCCGTAAAGGGATTTGACAAGCTTGCAAACCTTTCCCTCATTCCCAGGAGTCACAAGTCCATCAGGTTGATCCATATAGATCTCTTCCTCAAGATCGCCATGCAAGAAGGCGGTCTTCACATCCATCTGGTGGATAGAGAGATCATATACAGATGCCAATGCTATGAGCATCCAGATTGTGGTCATCCTAGTCACAGGGGAATAGGTATCAAAATAATCGATACCTTCCTTTTGCCTAAAGCCCTTGGCAACTAATCTGGATTTGTACTTTTTAATTGATCCGTCAGGTCTAAGCTTTCTCTTAAACACCCACTTGCACCCAATAGTAGAGCACCCTTTGGGTAAATCAACCAACTCCCAAGTTCCATTAGCCATAATGGAATCCATCTCAGATTTGATGGCTTCCTTCCATTGTTTTGCTTCAGACGAAGCCATGGCTTCCTTGTAACTTGGTGGATCACCCTCGATCTGGTAGACAACGAATTCGCTCCCCAGATCCTTGGCTATCCGAGGTCTTTTACTCCTCCTTGGCTCATTCTCTTCAGAAAGATCATTGGGTTCAGGTTGAGTCTCAACCCCCACATTCGATATCCTTTCCACTTGATCTGGAATAGATCCTGATGTGGAGGCGCCCTCAATGGTCAGATTCTGAGGAATCCCTGTTTTCAATGGGAAGACATCCTCAAAGAAGGTAGCATCACGGAGTTCAACAATAGTGTTGACATCTATGCCTGGTATCTCGGACCGAAGTACCAAGAACCTATATGCATAGCTATTTTCTAGATAACCTAAGAAGACCGCATCAACAGTTTTAGGACCAAGTTTCTTTCTCTTGTGTTCAGGGACTAAAACCTTAGCGAGACAGCCCCACACTTTGAGATATCTTAAACTCGGTTTCCTATTTCTCCAAAGTTCAAAGGGACACTTTTCCATATGTCTTGGAGGCACCCTATTCAGAATATGGCAAGCCGTATTCAAGGCTTCTCCCCACATATAGGTTGGAAGTCCAGAACTCTGTAGGAGAGCATTGATCATGTCAGTTAAGGTTCTATTTTTCCGTTCTGCTATCCCATTTGATTGCGGTGAATATGGGGCCGTAACTTCATGAACTATGCCAAATGATTTGCATTATTCATCAAATAAGTTAGAGGTATATTCACCTCCTCTATCTGACCTAAGGCGTTTAAGCACTTTTCCTGTTTGTGTCTCAGACTCATTCTTAAAGATAAGAAATTTCTCTAAGGCTTCATCCTTGGTTTTCATTAGCTGTACATAGCAATATCTACTGCCATCATCTATAAAGGTGATAAAGTATTTCTTATTGTCTCGGGTCAACACACCATTAAACTCACAGATATCTGTGTGCACTAGATCCAAGATCTCACTATCTCTAGAGACAGACTGAAAAGACTTCCTAGGTGTCTTAGCTTGCACACATGTCTCACATTTTTGAGTTTTGTCAATCGTGTGTTTAGGGATCAATTCTAAATTCATCATTCTTTTAATTGAATTTAGGTTTACATGTCCCAATCTACCATGCCATAGATCACAAGATTCTAGATTATTGACAACATGAGACACAGAACTAGAACATTCAGCATTCAAAATATTCAATTCATTGATGTTTACTGAATCACATCTAATTCTAAATAACAAATCAAAGTCAGCCAAATAACCTTTACCATAAAAGACACCATGTCTCAGAATAACAACTTTATTACATTTAAAGTTTAATTCAAAACCATTTTTGACTAAGATAGAGCCGGATAACACATTCTTCTTGATGTCAGGAACATGCAGCACCCTGTGCAACGTCCAGACACGTCCAGAGGAGAACCTCAAGTTGACTTGTCCCGACCCTAGCACCGTGGCTGCAGAATCGTTCCCCATCTTCACAGTCCCACCACTGCAGGTCTGATAAGAAGAAAATAACGTTCTGTCAGAACATATATTTACATTAGCTCCCGTATCCACGAGCCACTCATTTGGATCATGGATACTGTATAGTTCAGGTTTTACAGAGACATACCCCTCGCTAGCCCCGAGTCCCATAGTGATCATGTTCACTTGTGGACTCCCGTCTGTAGCCTTAGGTTGAGCCTTCAAGGACGGACAGTCCTTCTTCCAATGGCCAACCTGATTACAGTGCCAGTAGGGTTTATTCTTTGCCTTTTTCTGGATCTTGCCCTTTGGTTTCATTTTATTGTTATTGGGTCCCTTTCCCTTCTTATCCTTGCCCTTCGAGGTCACAAGATTAACCTTAGCCTGAATATCAACAGGAAGCACAGGTTTTTGTTTCCTGTGTTCCTCCTCTATGGCAATAGCCACCATCAAGTCATCCATAGAAATTTTCCCTTTTCTGTGTTTCAGGGTCATACCGAAGTCTTCCCACGACTTTGGGAATTTTTCTATGATGCACATGACCTGAAACTTCTCTGGAAGTTTCATTTCGGCATCCTCTAAACCATGGAGCAGGAGTAAAAACCCGTGTGCCTGTTCAGAAACAGACTTCCCTTCGGCCATGGAAAACTTCAAGAATTTGGCTACGGAGTATTTCTCAATACCGAGATCTTCGGTGTTATACTTCCGATCCAAATCTTCCCATAGCCCCTTCGCAGTCTGCGTGGACGAACAATATACGTCAAACAAAGTGTTGGACAGAGCCAACAAGATGCAACCATGACATATACGATCGCGTTCTTTCCACGCAGATTGCGCCTTATGGCTATCGGGTGAGGGGTTTTCCGCCTCCACCGTAGGACAGTCAGTTTCAAGCATCGAGATTAACCCTATGGTGGTTAACCAGATCTTCATGCGTTGTTGCCAACGCTTAAAATTCTGTCCACCGAATTTTTCAGGCATACCCGTCATATCTACCCTCGATTTAAACATTGTTTCCGACATTTTAGAATCGGTTCCAGATATCTTCTCTAAGATTGTTGTAAATAAGATTACCAGTGCATACATTAAACAATATAATATCGGATCCAAATGAATTAACAGAGAAACGAAACAGATTAAAATCATATTAATCAAATGTTTCCCAATCATTATCCGATTATTCAATGCAAACAGGAACCGATTAAAAGAACAGAAACATAAATAACACGGGCATGATCCAGAAAGGGTAAAGCAATAAACATATTGCGGCAAACAAAATAAAACAGAGATCAGTTTAGAAGTCACCGAAGCGTCCATGTAATGGACTGTCCTTAGAGAAGATATCGCCCCCACAATACCGGTGCGTAGGGTACTGGCGATCTGCTCCCAGGATACGACGGTTCACGATCGTCGTCGGCGCACACCAACGGGATCGTCCTCGATTGTACCTCAGATAACTGCAGCCGAGAGAGGAAGAAGAAGACGTTCGTCCGCGAGAGGAAGAACCAGAGAGAGACGGCGTGAGAGAGGTTATTCTTGCGAGTGAAGAAAAACCGAGTCGAGTGAGGGATATAAATAGAGGGGCTCGCGTCCTAAAAACGCAACCTTTGGTTTCCAAAAATGCGTCCCGAAAAGGCATCCTCTCGGATCCCAAAAAAAACGCGCCCATAATGGCGAGTTGAATTCCCATTTAAGTCGACTTACCAAATTAATCGTGTGATTAATTTAATCGACTTACCAAATGAAACCCACAGCAAAAGTATCGAGATCTGAGATCCGAATTGACTCTCCCGAGCCCGAGCCCGAGCCCGAGCCCGAGCCCGAGCCCGAGCCGGAGACGGAGACGGAGCGGAGCGCGCGCGCGCGCGTGTGTGGTCCTCCATTCCTCCTCTCTACTATTGCTACAAGAGCTTGGGGTGTGGACTCATATATAAGTCCATCAAAAGTTTAGATCTCCAAGGTATGGTACTAAACTTCCACCCAAACTCAACCATGTTTCAAATTTGGGAATTCCCACTTTCCCTCCAAACCATTTGGTTTCCCAATTGAAACCAAATTGAATGTCAATTGTAACCAATAGATTTTCCAATTAAAACCTATATATACAATTTTAATACAACATTACCTTGGTGTATGTTATTTGCTGATGATATTGTGTTGATTGACGAGAGTAGAGATGGAGTAAATGAGAAGCTCGAGGTCTGGAGACATGAGTTGGAGAGTAAAGGATTTCGTATAAGTAGGGTTAAGACAGAATATATGGAGTGCACATTTGATGGAAGCAATGGTGAAGGAATTGATGTGAAGATTGGTGATGATAATATTCAGAAGAGAGATTCTTTTAGATATCTGGGATCTATTTTGCAACATTATGGGGAAATTGATGGAGATGTTACTAATAGAATAAATGCAGGTTGGCTAAAGTGGAGAGGAGCCTCTGCTGTTCTCTGTGATAAGAAAATTCTTTTAAAAATTAAAGTTTTATAAAGCAGCCGTGAGACCTGCTATACTCTATGAATCTGAATGTTGGCCTGTGAACCATAGACATGTGCAGAGAATGGCTGTAGCAGAAATGAAAATGCTAAGGTGGATGTGTGGACACACACACACGTAAAGATCGGATTCGGAATGATACAATCAGAAAGAAAGTTGGTGTTGCTCCGATCGAGGATAAGATGAGAGAAAACCGCTTAAGATGGTTATGTCATTTGCAAAGAAGATCAGCTGATGCACCCGTTAGGAGATGCGAGTGTTGGGATGTTGAGCGGACTAAGAGAGGGCGGGGAAGGCCCAAGAAGTGTTGGAAAGAGACCATACGAAGGGATCTTTGTTTTGTGGATATAAGCCCGGGATTGACCCAAGATAGATCTGAATGGAGGCGAAGAATCCATGTAGCCGACCCTACTTAATTGTGGGAAAAGGCTTTGTTGTTGTTGTTGTTGATTGGGACCTGGGTACACTAAACACTCCAAATTCTCTTTTCCTCTCTAAAATCTGAAGTATCACTAAGTGAGTGAAATGAACATGTAAATAAAATTTTCATGAATGCGGACTGTGCCGTAAATATTACCTTCTTCAATGGCTTTGCCTTGAATTTCGGAACCTTCTCATGTTCTGCGAATCCTAGTTCCATGGTTTTCTCAGTCCTATTTTTTTAAAAAAAAGCATGCAACTAGATTCTTAATAATAAAATATTGGCAATTTTGCTAGGAACTTCAAAATCATCATACTTGGACGGTCAGGCTCTTGATGGTGCCTCAAGATGGGGAGGCTTTGATTCATTAGGAAACTGCACTTGTTGCTGTTATGTGCAATAGCAAGAGGAAGTAATTTAAGTCAGTTATATCTTTTAGAACAAGAGAGTTGCATTATTTTTCATGTCAACAAACATTCTTATTCCTTCCATCAAACATAGTTAACCACCTGGCAAAAATAATCTGAGGATGGTAAAATTGATTCTGCTGTTCTGACTTGGCTACATCTTTCCGCTGTCTTCAAGAGGAATTCCTAATACCATTCATTAAATAAACATTATTATCACTGCATGAACAAATATCCCTGATGAGGTATGTTCTCCCTTACCTGAAATTTTGGAGCTTTGGGTACACTTCTGGGTAATGGGGGCGACGCCGGGGCATCTAAAATCTGTTCAATGCACAGAACAAGATAAAATCAAAATATATTACCAGACCAACAGAATACTACTGTCTATTATAATATCTGAAATCTTCTTGTTTATTGGTCTGGCTTTAAATTTTGGGATCTTTGCTAGCATTCTTCCTCTAATTCAGCAGTGCTCTTGATTCTTACAGCCCAAAAACGTTGATATTCACAATTCTGGTTCTTTGGGCCTTGTCAGTGTGAGTTTATGCTGGATCACTACCTTCCTGCCAACCAAAAGAATGTTGAATGTAAATGTCTTTTAAATTTAACAAGACAGACAAAAAGCACCCTCGTATCTCTCAGGGTGCAATGAATTATGTAGATGTGTGGAAAGTTGTATAGTTCAAATGGTCTGCTGGTAGTGTAGAGTGCCTACGATCCAAAAGACGATGATTCAAATCCCTCCTTCTGGGGGTTGCGTTAGGTAGTTGACAACTAGAATACAAAATAGTTGGATCTTTTAACATGGACTTGAACATGGATTTAAACGTTTATTAGATTTAATAAAAAAAGACCAAAAAATGTACCCTTTTATCTTTAAATTCAGTGGCAAAAAAATATTTAAGTGTTGCAGGTTAGTTTTTTTTATAAAAGTTCACCCCTAGGAGGTGTCATCCTGAAGGCAGTTACTAGCCAAAAGAAAAGTTACGAAAGTTTACAGGAACTTTGACCAAGAGTCAACAAGCATGCTCACATGCGCCATACTATTCTCAGTAGAATACCTCCCTCCTTTAAAAAATGTGTTTCTAATGATCAAGATGACCCAACAGATAGTCAGTGGTAAATACGGGCCTGGCACTCCTCCCAAAACTAAGCAATATTGTCTGTGCAGAAAAACACAAGGATAGAATGAGATACCAATTAGTCAGAGGAGTAGGGTTTCTTATATAGAGTGAAACCTAAAATCATTGTCTCCTTAAAAAGACTACAAAGAAGAAGAAAAAATAGACAATTGTAAAATGTCTACCTACAACACCAATAATCCTCCTTAAGTTGGAGCATATTTATTGATCATACCTAACTTGGACGTTAACAAAGAAATGTGCTTCTTCGGAAGAGCTTTGATGAAGATATATGCAGGTTGCAACTCATGTGAGGGGTGATAATCTTTCCTTCACATACAACATCCCTGATGAAATGACAATCCACCTAAATGTGTTTGGTGCTTCATGAAAATGTCAATATAAGTAGCTAACTTGTTGCAATAGAGGGTCCAGAGTTTTGATGGACATCCCAAATTCCTCTAGAAAGATAACCAACTAATCGCATAAGTGGCTTGCGCCATATCTCTACACTATACCTCTACATTGGATATTGAGACTGTTAGAAAATAAACATAGCTCTGATACCATGTTAGAAAATATAAGGCGGAAGCATATCAGAGAAAATGAATAAAGAAATGAAGAACGTGGGATTTAACATGGAACCTTACTCCCTAAGGAGCGGGATGAAACCATGGGAGAATGCCTCAAAGGGCTGATGTGTCTCTTGACTTTCTCATTGGATACAAGAGGTCTGGGACTTCTTATATAGACTCTACAGACCCTCCAAGTCCCACCACTGGTAGATGTAGGAGTAAACTCTGGATGAGGTAAATGGATCCTGTAGGGATCCATTTACACATCTATACAAGAATGACACATATACTCTAACACTCTCCTCAAGCTGGAGCATGCAATACTCAACTTGGACAAACAAAAAGAATCTCAACTCACAATACAAGACACTATAGACAATATCAACTCAATGCGCACAACTATCGGTTTTTGTTGAGGACATTGCTGCTCGTGCATATAGGTGAGGAGGAACAAATGGGATAGAGTGAGTCAAACTAAACCTCCTTGTCGAAGAGTATGTGCTCTGTACCGCGCCTGTCAAAGTCATTGCACATGGAAATGAGTCTCAACTTGGAGAACTCTATCCCGCCACATCAAGTGGACAACTGCTTCATCTCTGAAAGGGCCGAATTGAAAAAACCGTGGAGACATCCTCGTCGGAGTCCACGATCGTTGGAGAATGGAGTCTGAAAAGTCTCATCATCAGAGAACTGGGTCTCTCCCATACTGGCTCAGAGAATGGGATCTCTACTCTGAAGTCCCTATGAAACCACATCAAAACCCTAGCCCACATGACATAGGGAATGGGATCTCTACTCTGGATTCCCTATGGAACACATGAAAACTCTGACCAAAATAACAAAAGATGAGGACTACATAAAAATGATGGAAAACATGTGCACATCTGAAAAGGAGTCTCTCTGGAGAACTCGGACAAAACGAGTCACTCAACTATGGAGTGCCTCAAACTTGGACTCTAAACCAATCTGCAGAGTCTGAAACTGAACATCTCTGTAGATTCTAAACAACTGGCTGGCCTGAAATCTGACATCTGAATCTGGAATATGGAGAATCTATCAATGTAGCATGTGGAACTCTATAGAATACTCTCCTTTTCTCCAATTCTTGTCGGAACATAAAGACATCGACAAAGTTGGGAGAAGACAAGAAATGGGGAGAAAACATGAATAAGTCGATCTCAATTTTCCGGCTTTTCTTCTCACATTTTTTGAATATTTTTTTAAAATAAGCCATTTCATTTTTTTATTTTTACGGCTTTTCCTTCTTTTATTTTTTCTACGCACGACTTTTCTTTTGTTTGCGCCTTTTTCAAAAGAATCTTTTTTTAGACATAACCCACCTTGTCCACAAAAACACAACTTACCCAATTGGGCTTAGAATGCAGCAACTCAATGTTGGGATCTTTCTCATTTTTTTCTTGGCCCTTTTTCATTTTTTTCGACCCAATTTGGGCTTAAGTAAAGAAGTTCTTTCACTTTCTTTAAGATGCAGCAACCCAAACTGGGCTCATCGTTTTTTTAACTCACGACTGGATTTTTTTTCAAATACAAACTCGACCCACTTGTCTATATTTAGGGTTCCCAATTGGGAACTCTCCCTTAACAGGTCGCTGCCCATGGGAATGGAGAGATCAGAGATGAGGGGGAGGCGAGGATCGCTGCCAGCTGTTTCCACCAACTGCCTGGAGAGGAGTCTTCTGCCTGGAGCATTCACGTGAGGAGAAGATGTGGCATCGCATGGATGCAGAGGGCTTTTCGCCTGGAATGTCCTCCTCCTTCTTGAAGATTGGAAGTCCGCCATGTGATATGCAGAGATGCAAGCACAGAAGGACAAGTTCAGGAGTCGTCGCATGTGCTGCGAGGTGCCACGAGGGCGTATCCGCCTGTGGTGATAGGAGGAGTCGCATGGGGAGGAGGGTGCGAGGAGGTTCCCACCAGCTTGAAGTCCTGGGATTTGGGTGCTCCGCTTGGAATTGGTGGCCCGCCTTAACGAGGCCTTGCCGCCTGGAGATGAAGTGCCACATGAGGTCGGTTGGTGGTGCATGAGGTCAGATTTAGGGGTTGCATGTATGATCCACTGCTGCCTCGGATGCGACATCATCTGGAGCTTGTGGAGAGATGAAGGTGCATTACTGAAGATCATACATATTTGGAGAGGCTGTTGCTTGGAGATCGTGCCTCTTGTGGATGCGGGAACATTAGGATCTCAGTCTTGCACTGCCCCCTTGCCATTTAGGGTTCCCACTTGGGAACCCTTTCTTTCGACCCGCTGCCCCCAATGGGGCTTGCTGCAGATAGCTGCCGCCTGGATTTGGAGAAGCTCCAGATCATCGATGTGAACAGGGCGCCGTCGCTGATGGAAGGAGGAGATCCACTTGGAAGCATCGCATGCCTGCAGAAGATGCAGACCGCGTAGAAGAAACGCCTGAAGGGGCTCGGGGTGGTCGTCGCGTCGAAAGATCTGGTCGCCACTGCCTGGGATGGTCGAGGTACGACGTCGTCGCTTGGCCTAGGGTCAGCCTGCTGGAGATCACGAAGGCGGTGAGGATCGCAAAGATGGCGGCGAGGGTTCTACCCTGGAGATGGGGTACGTCGCCGCTTGTAGGAGAAGGGACATCGCCGCCTAGGGAGGCTTTCTCCTGGACATAGGAGATGTGGTACGACAACGCACAGTGTTCGTGCACAGGAGAGATCGATCTGGAAGGGAAGTCATTGTCGCTGCCTAGGCATGAGGGCGGCGCTTGACAATGCACCTCCTGGGTACTCGGCTTGAGAATGGTATCAGGCAAAGGGGTTGCAGCGCTTGGAGCTTACCGTGAAAACCACCGCGATGGGATAAGAGGGGCAACCTGGATGCCTGGTGGCTCCGCCTGCTGGAGATTGGAGGTGCGGTCTTTGCTGCCTCCGTTTGCCTGATCTGGAGAACTGCAAATGTGGAATCACATGGATCTGGAGTGAACAAGGGCCGCCAAGAGATGCGGTTGAAGGATGGCGGCGAACAGAACAGGGCTCCAAGATCCGTGCATTGAGCAAAAATAGAGTTTCAACGGAAACCCTAGAATTTGGACTTAGAACAATCCAAATAATAATCTTCAAGATAATAACATCAAGATTGAATTCTCGAACAAATGATAAAAAAATCCTTAAGAATCGAACCCGCTCTGATACCATATTAGAAAATAAACATGGCTCTGATACCTTGTTAGAAAATATAATGCGGTAGCATATTAAAGAAAATGAACAAAGAAATGAAGAACGTGGGAATTAACGTGGAACCCTCCTCCCTAAGGAGCAGGGTGAAACCACAAAAGAACACCTCAAAGGCTAATGTGTCTATTGACTCTCATTAGATATAGGAGGCCTGGGGCTTCTTATATAGCCTCCACAGACCCTCCAAGTCCCACCAGTGGTAGATGTGGGACTAAACTCTGGATGTGGTAAATAGATCCTAGAGGGATCCATTTACCCATCTACACAAGAATGACACATACTCTAACAGAGACCCCTTTCTGCTTCTTATTGTCCCAAGTGACCAAGTTTCCTCCAATAAACATGGCATAAGCAATGGTGGATCGTCTGTCCTCGAGAGAACTGGTGTAATCAACGTCTGCATAGGACGTATTATCGGTGTGACCATTAGCAACATAGAACAATCCCTTGCCTTCTTATTTTTTCAAGTACTCAAGGACGAGAAGAACCTCATGCCAATGAATTTATTTTGACATTATCATATGTTGACTCTGCTCACAACATATGAGACATCAGGCCTAGTGACGATAAGATATATAGAAGTGTGCCTACTGGGCTCCTATATCATAGTATCCTCAAACAAGATATTTGCCATAGTGGCATGGTTGTGAGGCTCATCAAGAATGGAGATGGTTTACACCCAAGTAAATGTGCATTTGTAAGAAAGTCAAGGTGTACTTCCTCTAGTATAAATGTAGTCCTTAAGAGGTACGAGTGACCTCAATCCCAAGGAAGTACCACATGTAATGCGTGCGTTATCATCTCTACTAATAATCATATCATCAACATATATGACAAGAATAATTATTGTTAGAGTTATTTAGTTTTTTTTGCTTATTTCTCTTTATCTTTTTATTGATTCATATGACCATTATTTTTAAAAATGCACCTCGAGGTGCTTCACGACACATATAGGTACATTGCAGATAATCAGTAATGCGGTGCCTCACCAGGTGTGGCCTCGAAGTGCATGCCTCCTGAGGTGTCGCTTCACTGATTGCCTGCAATGTGCCTATTTGTGTCACGAACTTAGGTTTTCACTTCCATACAATTCCAGTCTCGCTTCCGTTGTTCTCTTTTAAGCCCTTTAAGAGTCTAAAGCTTCGACACCTCACTAATTGTCTACCTATATATGTCATGAACTTAGGTTTTCACTTCCACACAATTCTAGTCTCACTTCCATTGTTCTCTTTTAAGCCCTTTAAGAGTCTTATCGCCTGCTTCCAAGAGAAGCTTCGTGGATTGTCATATCCTTTATCACCCTATTGTTGATCGCTTGCTACCTTAAGCAGCTTCATCCAGTGGTACTACCAATGTTGTGATGCATATCACCCAAGTTGATCAAGATATAGTACCTTTGGTCATACTCGATATGAAATTATCACACTATTTTATTACTTACCATGTTGCTTTTAATAAAATAAAATAACGTAAATGCTGCTCTTTTCTTTCCCTTCTTTGTCACCAAAGCATATTTTTTTGGCATTTTGCACCAAGGAATAAGGGTAAAAAAAAGTCCAATGGCATTTTCCATAGCATATTTTATTTCTAGAGTTGGAATTTTGCAAACTGATTCTATTAGTACAAAATAATTCTTTTTAGATATGGTTTTGTTTTTAGATGTTGGTTTTGTATATGCTGATATGCAAAATGCCAAATCTAAATAGAAAAAAGAATCTATTGATGCACATTGAATTCTATTAGAATTGTTATTATGGAAAGGCGTGAAATGAAAAGTTTAGATGCATCGTAGCCCTAGAGCTCTCTTATATAGGAGAAAAGCTCAATGGAAAATTACATAACATAGACAATATAAATAAGAAAATACAAAATAAAGAAAATGGGATAGATATCTTAACATTCCCCCTCAAGCTGAATAACAACAGTGAAAGGACCCCTCACAAGAACTTTGATAAACATATCTGCAATCTGGTCGCCTGAAGCAACATGAGAGGTGGAAATAAGTTCCTTTTGGATTATATCATGAGTGTAATGACAATATACTTCAATGTGCTTTGTTCTTTCATGGAAGTCTGGATTATTATCTATGAATAAAGCATCTTGGGTGTCATATTTAAGGTGCCCGCATCTTGGTAGGAAGAGACACCTCAATAGTTAGGTCAGTCAGGAAAGACTTGACCCACATCATTTCCATACTACCTTGGGACATGCCCCTATACTATGATTCAACGCTAGATCTAGCCACAAATGTTTTTTCTTACTCTTCTAAGAAACCAACGAGCTAGCTACAAACACAATGAAGCCTGAAGTGGAGTTCCTGTCCTTGGGCACCCAACATAATCTGCATCTGCACATCCAGTAATTGTGAGAGACGTATCTCTTCTAAACACAAGTCCCGCACCTGGAGATGACTTCAGATACCTCAAGATCATGTTAACTGCATCCATATGAACCTACCTAGGTTGCTCCATAAAATAGTTGACTCTGTTAATTGCAAATGATATATCATGCCTGAAGATAGTGGCATACAACAACTTGCATACCAGTCCCGTAACGTCTCTTATCCACCTCCTCAGAGCCATCATCATAGAGCCTAGAATTAGGATCCATTGGAGTAGTGGCAGGTCTACTTCCTGTCATGCCTATCTCATATAAGAGGTTAGTGACATACTTCCTTTGCGCCATTACCATACCATGTTGATTTCTCGCAAATTCTAGGCCAAACAAGTAATGCAACTTGCTAAGGTCCTTGGTCACAAACCATTGTCCAAGGAAATCCTTAGTTGCCTGAATGCCCTGATCATCACTGCCTATAACAATAATGTCATCAACATAAATTATAATAGCAAATGTACCTCTTTGAGTTCTCTTAACAACAGGAGAATGATCTATAGTAGATCTGACAAACCTTTGTTGTTCAATCAACTCTAAAAGCTTCTGAAACCAAGCCCTTAGACTCTGCTTAAGGCCATATATGGCCTTATGAAGTCTACACATCATACTAGAGCCCCCTCAGCGGTAAACCCTGGTGGCTACTGCATATAAACTTCCTCCTGCAAGTCCCCAAACAAAAATACTTTCTTGACATCTAATTGGAAAAGCGGCCAGTCAAACACTACAACGAAAATAATAAGAATCTGTAGCGTAGAATGACGCACAACTAAAGAAAAGGTATCTTGATAATCCACCCTGTAAGTCTAGATGAACCCACGAGCAAGCAGCCTTGTCTTATACCTGTCCACAGTACCATCCGCGTGGTGTTTCACTGTAAACACCCATTTACTGCCACTAATAGATGCACCAAGAGGAGCTTGTACAACACTCCACGTACCACGAGACTGTATCACTGCTATCACCTCTTCCATAGACAAACGCCCTTGACTACTCTGTAATGCCTCTGCATAAGACCGTGGAATCTCTACGGTCGATAGACCCACAACAAACCTCTAAAAATCCTCTGAGAGCCGAGCTAGAGAAATATGAGAAGCAAGAGGGTGCCTGGAGTAGACGAAATCGGAGGTAGAGGTGTATATACCTCTTCTCCATTCTCCAAAGGAATAAGCTTATCACCTGTATGAGAGAAATACATAATAGACTCAAAGAAGCTGACATCAGCACTAGCATAATACCTTCGTCGAACATAGTCAAAGCAACGATACCCCTTTTGGGTCCTGGAATACCCAACTAACACACATTTGATAGCTCTAGGAGAGAGCTTTTCAAGACCTGGAGACATCTGATGAACAAACGCAACTGACCCAAAAACACAAGGCGTAAGAGAGAAAAGATTCGTCTCGGGAAACGCAATTGAGAACAGAATCTTTTCCCCCAGGATCAAAGAGGGCATTCGATTCACCAGGTAGCAAGCAGTTAGAACCACATCCCCCCAGTACAAATGAGGAGCATGGCTCTGGATCAAGAGAGTCCAGGTAACATCCAAAAGGTGGTGATGTTTTCGTTAAATGACCCCATTCTATTGAGACATATAAGTGCAAGATGTCTGATGCATAATACCATAGGTTATAAGAAATTGCACGAGTTGAGTAATGCAAACTCCGGAGAATTATTGTTGGAGTATTTGGTTGTTCGCCTATTGAATTGTAGATGGGTAAATGGATACCTCCAGGATCCATTTACCTCATCCATGAGTTTAGTCCCACATCTACTAGTGGTGGGACTTGGAGGCTCTGTGGAGGCTATATAAGGAGCCCTAGGCCTCCTGTATCCATTGATAAGGTGCAATGCATAACCTGGCCCTTTGAGGCCTTCTCTCATGGTTTCATCCCGCTCCTTAGGAAGTAGGGTTCCACGTTAAATCTTTGTCTTCCATATTTTATTTCTCTATCTTATGCTATGTTTATCAATTTAGCTTCTGCTTCCTATTTTCTAACAATTATCTGAACGAATATACTTGACATTTGCAGAGAAAACATTCCTTATTTCATTAATAAAAGACTGAATAAAAGGACCAGCATCAAACTTGTTCTTAAGAAGAAAGACCCATGACAATCTTGAAAACTCATCGACAACAACAAGTTAGAACCTATGCCCCTGATGGTTAGGGATACGACTTGGACCCCAAATATCAAAATGAATTAACTCAAAAAAGAATAGACTACTTCGACCCTGATGACTCTAGAATATAGACTGATGATGCTTCCCAAGCCAGCAGGCCTCGCACTGAAAAGTAGAGAGAGAAGAAATCTAAGGAAGTACGTGACACAACTTTTGCAGAGGAAGATGACCAAATCGAAGATGCCATACATAGGGAGAAATGGATCCAATCTGAAGAAAAATGGATCCAATATGAAGAAAAGAAGCACCAGCATATGTGGATTGTACCAGTCTATGGAAACTTCCTTGCTCACGGCCAGATCCAATCACCCTGACCGTAAGAATGTCCTGAAACACAAGAGCAGAAGGATCAAATATGGGACGATAATGTAAATCCTTGGTGATTTGACTAATGGATAGTAAATTCATAGAAAGTTCACGAGCATAAAGAACATTCTAAAGTTGCATTGTGAGGGTTAACTGTACCTCCCCTTAACCAGTGATGGGAGAGTATCACATCTGCTATTACTATGGATCTCCCTGACTGAGTCGAACTGTAAGTGTTGAACTGCCCTCTATCACCACAAAGATGATGGGATGCTCCTGAATCCATAATCCATTCTGACAAATATACCCTGTAACACCTATTAAGAATAGATGTTATACTTGATGTAGACGATGATGCTAAAGCAACTACCTCTGAGGATCTAGAAGGAGAACCGGTTGACCCACGAGCAGGCATAATCTCCTTGAGCTGCGCTACAAGTTCATCAATTCTCTGATCAGATGCAGGTAATGGACTCCCAACCTGCTGAGTTTGCTCTGCAACTCGTACTAAAGCTGGAAAGCATGCTTAGAATAGCATGTTTCCTTAAAGTGGTCCGACCTATGACAGTAGGAGCATGGCTGACGAGGTCGACTACCCCCTCCCTTTCCACGGGTACCTCGACCATGGTACTGTATAGGGGTCTCCCTACCCCGAGAGGTAGCCTTAGCTGAAGAGGTTTGTGACTGCGTAGTACCACCAGAAGATATAGAGAGCATGCTTAATCTTCAGTATACCTGCTCTATTGGAGGTATGGTAACATCAGTAAGAATCTGTGCTCGAGCAGCATCGTACTCAGGATCGAGGGCTGCTAGAAAAACTCCGATCATCACCAAGTCTCTGTACGCCTTGAGTTGCTCTGGTATGGCAGTCAAGGGAATAAAACCATGGAGCTTCTAAAACATACCCCATAGAGAAGTGTAAAGGGTATGGAGAGGACGACCATTCTACTTCGACGTGAAGATATCGTGCTGAAGTTGCAATATCTTCGACTCATTTTTCGCCGGAGAGTACATAGCGGCGAGAATGTCCCACATAGCCTTTGCAGTAGGCTGACTCATTATGTCATTGGCTATCTCCATAGATACATTCCAAGATAGCCACACATGTGCATATGCATCATCTGCCTCCCATGAGGCATTCACCCTAGTCTTGTCACTTGGTTCCTCCTGTGTGAAGATGTGTTTCTTGCCATTACACTGCATCAGGCTCATGAACTGCATGACCTATACTTCATGATGATCGATGATGGACCGTTGAACGCACCCAGGGATGAAACATTTGCTTTGTTGTCTGATATGATGACAATAATATCCAATACTGGGTCTGCAAACTGTACTACCTACGTCTACACTAATATATGAGGAGATGGTTGTGGGTGCGGACTCATACCACAACCTTCCCATCCTTTGGGTAATTAGGGTGGTTTTAGATGATCAAATCCCACCATAGATACCCAGACACAGAACCACCAGATGATGGAGCCCGTAGGAGGTGACACGAACTACAGTAGCGGAGAAGATGGCAGCCTGGACGGTGGCCTGGATGCCGTACAGACCCCGACGACGGTGCTGTGGAGGGTAGCAGTCTGGACCGCTGGTTCGAGCGGTATGGTATGCGGGAAGAGGCCAGCGATGGCGTAGGAAGGGGCAAACGGCGGTGCGGGATGGGCCAGCGGCGACGACGCACGTGAGGAGAGGCCAAGGTTGGCAGAGGTGGCGATCGAACGACTAGGGTTTAGACAGGGAGAGGTTTCTAGGGTACATGCTCTGGTTTAGAACCATCGCTATGATACTATGCCGAAAGGTGTGAAATGAAAAGTTTAGATTCATCGTAGCCCTAGAGCTCTCTTATATAGGAGAAAAGCTCTAAGGGAAATTTACATAACATAGACAACAAAAATAAGAAAATACAAAATAAAGATAATGAGACATAAATATCTCAACAGTTATTTTGTACTCAGTCTTAACAATAAGGATAGAAAATTTAGCATTTTAAACAACAGATTTAGAATCCAGAGAATGGAAAGTGTAACATCCGAATTTCAACCAAAATCGAACCCGACCCGATTGGGGTCCGATATTCCCAATAAAATTGTTGGCCAATGCTAAACAACTTAAAACGACCAATTGATCATGTATCAAAAGTTGTTCGGGTAAAATCGATCAAAAATCAGTTGCATTGTAATGCGTGCTACGTAAAAGCCACGACACAAATTCAGAAACCGCGAAACAAACCGAGACCGCTATAAAATTCGATTCGACGAAATAAGACCAACAGAATTGACCGTTCGTCAATCGGAGTTTGTTCGATATTTTAATTTCATAAAATTTAACTCGAAATCGAAACCATATCTCGAAAAATTTGGGGATTCGAATCCAATCAGAAGTATATCAATATTACACTCATTTTGATCGTCGTCCAGAGACGATCAAATGAAGATGTTGCGCGTTGAAATCAGAGGCTCGATGTGCACATACAAATAATTTTAACGTATTAATGAATGAAATATATATATAATATTAATTTAAAAATATAAGTAACAACAGACTGCTGTAGCAGACTTCCGTTTAAAAAAATATAAATAAATAAAACAAAATTTTATTTTGTACAGACTGTTGTCTGTACAGCAGTTGGCATTCATTCTCTCTCTTTGACCCCTTCTTCTCTTCCCACTTGGGTCATTCCTATCTCCACTTGTCTTGATAAGAGCATATCCTTTCCCTTATAAATATCCCAACAAAACTCTTCCCTTTCCCCATTTTCTCCCCCAATTCCACCGAAGAACCCCCTGGAACTGCTACTCCATCTGGGTTGATCAAGATAACCACCTTACTGTTGGAACTACTGCAACAACCTTCTACTGCAAGCTATATCTGGGAAGAGCAGTTGGAAGATCTTCCTTGGAGAACTCCAATTGCAGCTACTGCCCTCTTGCTGTACCAAAATCTGCTACATGCAATCATCTTCCCTCCAATTTGAAGACTTAGGTACAATTCCCTCATTCTCCCCTTGTTGCCATGCATGCACATTACACTTGATTATATGTATATTCCCTCTTTCATTTATTTTGCTAACCATACATGAGATTTCAACATCTTTTATCTCTTATTGATTTTTAAAGAGTCCTGATCTCATTAGATATTTTTTTATATACACCAATAAGACAAAGGGCTGGTAAAGAAAAGGAAGGTTCCTAAGATCACTAGAACTAGGTGGTGGAATCTTCTGCTGAAGCAATCACGCTTCAGGGAGAAGGTTTTAGAAGACTTATCTTGGAATTGTAGCGGTAGTGCAAACGAGATGTGGGAGGCAGTAGCATCTTGTATCCGAAAGGTAGCCAAAGAGATGCTAGGCGAGTCAAAAGGAGGAGCTCCGGGTCAAAAGGAGGCTTGGTGGTGGAGTGAAGGGGTGCAAGAGAAGCTAAAAATTAAAAGAGCTTGCTTTAAAGCTATGTCTAAGGATAGAACAGAGGAATCTGTCACAGACTATAAAATAGCAAAGAAGGAAGCAAAGAAGGCTGCAAGTGAAGCTAAGTCAAAAGCTTATGAGTTTTTGTATAAAAATCTCAACTCTAAGGAGGGCCAGAAGGATATATTCAGGTTGGCCAAAGCAAGAGAAAGAAGGACCAAAGACCTTTCTTAAGTGAGATGTATTAAGGACGAGGAAGGTCACGTGCTTCTTACTCAGAAGGATATAGAGACTAGATGGGAACAATACTTCCATAAACTTTTCGTTGGAGAAGGAAATAGAGAGATCACTTTGGATGATCTAACTAGTAGTGAAAGTTACTTGAATCGTGCATGCTATAGACGAATACAAAGAAAAGAAGTAGAGGAGGCTTTGAAGGTTATGAGACCTGGGAAAGGTGTTGGACCGGATGACATCCCTGTAGAAGTATGGAAAGTTTTAGGTGAGCGTGGTTTGACTTGGCTTACGAATCTATTCAATGTTATTTGGTGAAGCAAGAAAATGCCTGAAGATTGGAGGAGGAGTATTGTGGTGCCTCTTTATAAGAACAAAGGAGACATTCAAAATTGTTCAAATTACAGAGGTATCAAGCTGATGAGTCACACTATGAAAATTTGGGAACGTGTGATCGAAAGAAGGTTAAGGCAAGTTTCCCAAGTAAAAGAAAACCAATTCGGATTCATGCCAGGTCGCTCAACTGTTGAAGCCATCCATTTGCTGAGGAGAACAATGGAGATTTATAGAGCTAAAAGGAAGAATCTCCATATGATCTTTATTGATTTGGAGAAGGCTTATGATTCCGTCCCACGAGAGATACTGTGGAGAGTTTTAGAGAAGAGACAAGTACCTGTCCTATACATTAATCTCATAAAGGATATGTATGATAGGGCTTTATCTTGTGTAAGGACCCCGACGGGGAAGACTGACTATTTTGATATCAACATTGGTTTACATCAAGGTTCAGCTTTGAGTCCATTTCTTTTTACTTTGATTATGGACGAGTTGACAAGTCACATTCAAGATGAGTTACCTTGGTGTATGTTATTTGCTGATGATATTGTGTTGATTGACGAGACTAGAGATGGAGTAAATGAGAAGCTTGAGGTTTGGAGACATGCATTGGAGACTAAAGGTTTTCGTATAAGTAGGGCTAAGACGGAATATATGGAATGCACATTTGATGGAAGCAATGGTGAAGGAATCGAGGTGAAGATTGGTGACAATAACATTCAGAAGAGAGATTCTTTTAGATATCTGGGATCTATTTTGCAACATGATGGGGAAATTGATGGAGATGTTACTAATAGAATAAATGCAGGCTGGCTAAAGTGGAGAGGAGCCTCCGCTGTTCTCTGTGATAAGAAAATTCCTTTAAAAATTAAAGGAAAGTTTTACAAAGCAGCCGTGAGACCTGCTATGCTTTATGGTTCTGAATGTTGGCATGTGAACCATAGACATGTGCAGAGAATGGTTGTAGCAGAAATGAAAATGCTAAGATGGATGTGTGGACATACACGTAAAGATCGGATTCGGAATGATGCAATCCGAAAGAAAGTTGGTGTAGCTCCGATCGAGGATAAGATGCGAGAAAACCGCTTAAGACGGTTTGGTCATTTGCAAAGAAGGTCAACTGATGCACCGGTTAGGAGATGCGAGTGTTGGGATGTTGAGCCGGCTAAGAGAGGGCGAGGACGGCCCAAGAAGTGTTGGAAAGAGACTATACGAAGGGATCTTAGTTTTTTTGGATATAAGTCCGAGATTGACCCAAGACAGATCTGAATGGAGGCAAAGAATCCATGTAGCCGACCCTACTTAATTGTGGGAAAAGGCTTTGTTGTTGTTGTTGTTGTACACCAATAAGACAAAGATGAAGAGAGGGCATTGGAGTCGTGAATAAAAGAAGGGATGATGACGTTGGTTTTAGGAGGGGTTTAGAGTCTTTAATTTCATGAAAATAAAAGCATTTTTAATCTCTGTCAAAGTTGTTCAGAGAATTGATCCCTGATTAGATTGTTTCAGAGAATTAAATAGAATCATGTTCTTAATTTTATTAGATTGTTTCAGAAAATTAGATAAAAAGGTAACAGTAAATTGAATTTCATTCATGATAAATAATTAATTGATATTAAAACATATTATTGAAATTTAAGTATGCACAAATATATAAGACACCGACTTAATATAGATATACCTTAGCATCCGAGGATGGTGTTTACCTCATTTATCACATATGCATGTAAAAAAAATTATATTGGAAATTTAGGATAAGAAATAGAACATGATCTGTGCATAAGAAATGATAAGAATTTGATTTATTGAATATAAAAAGTATATCTATAAATAAAAGAATAAATTGGAGCATCAATGAACAAATCCAGAAAAATTGGCAAAATCAGACAAAGATGTCAACTATATTTCACGGATGTATAATATAGTATTAGAAAAACATATATTTTTCAAACCTTACTAATACGGGAATGTATAAAGTATGAAGAAAGATTTCCCCAAATTTCGTTGAGATGAAATCCACAATTGCAGAAGGGATGGATTTGAATCTCCACTATAAACCATACATAGATCTTAACTATGTAAAGTTATCATCAAATATGATCAACCATATGATTTGTAAACAGTGAGCAAGGAAGAACAATATTTTTATACTATGATTGGAGTTTACAAAATCTTTAATTGATTCCTTCCTTTATACTTTCCATGCCTCAATATGTCTCCGCATCACCGTCAAATGCATGGATTATTCCTAATTTCTACCCTTGTACTTTAACAAATTGAGATAGGATGTTTAGTTGTAAAAATATCAAGGTAATTCTTCCAGGCTTGTCCTAAAAGCTAGACAGGACGTATTTGCATAATAATTTTAAATCCTTGTGAACATCCTTGGCAAAATCAGAGAAAGATGTCAACTATATTTCACGGATGTATAATATAGTATTAGAAAAACATATATTTTTCAAACCTTACTAATACGGGAATGTATAAAGTATGAAGAAAGATTTCTCCAAATTTCGTTGAGATGAATGAAATCCACAATTGCAGAAGGGATGGATTTGAATCTCCACTATAAACCATACATAGATCTTAACTATGTAAAGTTATCATCAAATATGGTCAACCATATGATTTGTAAACAGTGAGCAAGGAAGAACAATATTTTTATACTATGATTGGAGTTTACAAAATCTTTAATTGATTCCTTCCTTTATACTTTCCATGCCTCAATATGTCTCCGCATCACCGTCAAATGCATGGATTATTCCTAATTTCTACCCTTGTACTTTAACAAATTGAGATAGGATGTTTAGTTGTAAAAATATCAAGGTAATTCTGCCGGGCTTGTCCTAAAAGCTAGACAGGACGTATTTGCATAATAATTTTAAATCCTTGTGAACACCCATGTTCGGTTGTCCTTAATAGAATATGTAGTGTTCTATCAAACCTAATAGACACATAGAGAATCATATACCTCTATCAAAATCAGTTATAATAATGACCATCTATATGATAATGACCATCTATGCGATTGCTCATCTTTGAGATCTATCTATATATATATACATAGTAGTTTTGAGCATCCTGACTTTAAAAAGCTAGGGGTACACATCATTCTATAGTAGATCATCTGGTCAATATACACAGTTAGCTTGTTAATAAATGATTGGCACGGATATATGAATTAGGGAGTGTCAGTGATGAGCATTAATAATAATGAATAGTACCAGTCACGGTGACGTTTGTACCGTACCGTGCGAGGGCATGGTGACCCTCAAACTGGGCGGGAGATAGGAAGCTCAGCATGGGTAGCGGCCGCCAAGTGCGCGGATCTAGGATCCCAGTCCTTTCACGATTTTTACGCGAGCTCGCAGTGTTTTTACGCCTCGTTGGGATTCTGACTTTTGACCAGTTCCGCTGACCTTTGTTTTTTGGATACCCATGCAGGGGATCCTTGGTTTTCAGTTTTTCGTACGAGCTCGTTTGTCCGTTAGTGGTCAGGCTGGTTTTCTAGAGTGAATTTTCTGGAGAGTCTCTCTCACCCGTCTTAGTGGCGTAGTTTTGGAGTAGATCTATCCCTCTATTGGACCGTACTTCCAATTAGAGGGCGAGACGGAAGAGCCATTTGTAGGCTACCTCACCGCTTGAGTTTTTCTTTTGCCAGCAGACTTGGCGATTCTACATCCATATCTACATCCAAGACATCTAAGGGTTACATCTGAGACAGTTACAGTTGAGAGTTGGAGAAATTACAATCAAAGTTGCGTTGGTTGGAAGTGTTTATAATAAAGTTTGATTTGAAATAATATGACTATAGTATTATGAGAATATATATATACACATCCACACCCACACACTTATGATCAATCAATTACAATATATATATATATGTTCTATCTAGGAAATGTTGGGAAAAAGGGGAGAACAGGCGAACTACATACAAAACAATTGAAAACCATTCTCTATGCAGGTAGTGATAAATTTTTCATTCATATATGCCTATCTACTTGCTCTCTTTTGCACATAATAAATTACTTGATATTTATTTTAAACTGCGGATTTGTATTCACAATTGTGACTCCTCTTCGTTCCTAACATGTTTTGGCAGGCAAGGAGCCTGCTGCTCAGTAGTTGTTTATGACATCAGGTGACCGTGTTTATACTAGACGGTATGTTGCTTTTTGTCTTAGTTTTTGGTTCATTTTATGATGTAAATGCTTCCCTTTCTCTTCTATACAAGATTTTGGGATTTCTGTACTGTCGACTGTGATGTACATTTGTATATATTATGAAAATGAATGGAATAAAATTTTGGTGTCAATTGTCTTGTTGAATTTGATGAATGTGGTTGAAATATCATGTACAATTATTGCAACGTGAAAATTTCCCCGTAAATTCATACTTCTAATGCGATGCCAATGAATGTAATAGTGCAAAATGTATGTAAACGGGTACCCAGATCTGAGGGTGTTCATAGTTTAGTATCAGAGCAGTGGTACCCCGATACACACATTAGCAATATTTCAATTCTGATCGTATTAAGTCTCGGATAGCGACAGTCTTCCGACTTGTCGTGAGTCAGAGAAGGGAAATATGACCTTCAAATTCAATTACCACATATGCCACATATTTCATAAATTTTCATATTATATCCAAAGAAGAGAAAAAACATATATTATAAGTATCTCCAAATGGTACTTTTATGACTAATTATGGTTCTCATGCATAGCCATGGCATCTCGACCAGGGCAGGAGACGACTGACCAGCTGGCACGAATACTGACCGCTCTCACTAACCTTCAGCAGCAACAGGCTGCTATGAGAGGCCAGCAGGATCAGATTTTGGCTCAGCAAACAGAGATTGCTGACAGACAGACGGACATAGAGATGAGATTTGAGGAACTGTCAGATTCTACCTACCGTCCATCTTACGACGGCACAAAACAGGACCAGCGACAGTCAGTAGAGGTACAACAGCCTCATTTCGATGATCCACTTGAGGACATACCAGAGCCTGGAGCTGAGGAGGATGGAGACTTTGACAGGGAGCAGAACCCTGTTGACTTTGCAGATGAGGATGCATATGAGTACTCTGTTATCCACATGCATCAGTCCATCTTCACTTCCTACCAGCGGGCCAATGTACCCTTATTCGAGGGCACAGGGACATCAGATATGGTAGAGCAGTGGCTCAAGAGAGTGATGAAGGTGTTCAAGATGATTCACGTGCCACGAGACATGTGGCTATCTTTAGAGTACTCATTGATAGACTTTACCGAGAGATGGTGGGATGTCGTAGTATCTGAGTTAGGCCGAGAGCCTACATGGGACGATTTTGAGACGAAGTTCAGAGCCCACTTCTTTGACAGGGAGCAGGACCCTGTTTACTTTGCAGATGAGGATGCATACGAGTACTCTGTTATCCACAGGCATCAGTCCATCTTCACTTCCTACCAGCGGGCCAATGTACCCTTGTTCGAGGGCACAGGGACATCAGATATGGTAGAGCAGTGGCTCAAGGGAGTGATGAAGGTGTTCAATATGATTCACGTGTCACGAGACACATGGCTATGTTTCATGGAGTATTTATTGATAGACTTTGCCGAGAGATGGTGGGATGTCGTAGTATCTGAGTTAGGTCGAGAGCCTACATGGGACGATTTTGAGACGAAGTTCAGATCCCACTTCTTTTCTGCGAAGTGGAAGGAGTCCCAGTGCCGACTTTTTGTAGAGCTTCGTCAGGGACAGACGACAGCCAGAGATTACTTTATCCGATATACAGAGCTGTCACGTCATACACGAGCAGCTGTCGCATTTCCAGAGGAGAATCTGGAAAAGTTCATTAGCGACTTGCGAGATGAGGTACAAGAGAAGCTGGCTGGATTACACATCACTTCCATCTTCGAGGCTACTGATGCAGCGGAGAAGTTTGAGGACATCAGAGGGAGACGTTTCGGGAGCTCGTCTGGAGCAGTGCCTAGACCGGGACAATCTTTCGGACCGATATGTCGACCGTTTCAGCCGTAGAGGTCAGCCAGACGGTTTCGACCTACAGGTTTGTCATTTTCAGGCAGTGCCCGCTCTTCTCCATCGACTACATTAGGAGGAGCACTTGCCGGACGTGGCACAGATTCCGCTCAACCATCTGGGTCGCAGCGAGCAGACACGACCACTCCATCTACTCGACCAGTCTGATGTTACCGATGTCACGAGCGGGGACATTACCAATCACAGTGCCCACAGGCTTCTGGTGAGCCTCAACCACAACCTTTACAGTCGCAGCCTTAGGCACATCACTCAGGGAGTTTCCGTGGTACGAACTCCAACTTTAGGCGACCGCGGCAGAGACAAATGCAGAGTGTGGCAGGATCCAGTATTGCACTAGCCAGACAGAGTCAGTTACATGCAGTTACTGAGGAGCAAGCACATTCAACAACAACTGTGGTGAAAGGTATGGTCTCAGTCTTGGGCCGACCTTTTCATGTTCTATTTGATTCTGGTGTGACGCATTCTTTTCTTGCTTCGAGGCTACTTGCTTCTTTAGGTAGAGTCACAGAGACTCTTGGTGATAGACTTTCACTCGGTTTTAAAGATGTGGTAGAAGTAGTTAAAAGTGTCGTTGTAACCAAATAAAAGGATACATTCGTTTGAATTTGTATAATTACCCGTATAATAGTAAGTACGGGGTCGATTTCCTCAGGGATACACGAAATTTTCCTTCTGTTATTTCTTTTGCATTTTCATTTTAAACTGGATTTGCTTACGTACAAAATCTCGTATTATTGATATAATTAGATTCCCCTTTTTTTAACGTCACTTAATGTAGAATAATTAATGCTCAGTATCGAGAGTCCTCCCTACTTGTTCTTTTAGCAAAGTTTAGACAAGTTAATTGGACCCCTTCTTAAAAATCCGAAAAGTACAGGGCGTAGAGACTATCCACTATTTAATTAGTGAAATGAGAATGGCATCCTTAATTAATTGGAATAAGTATTCTAGCATTCACTCCTATCCTTAGATTGTGCATGTATTTCGTGTGGTGAGAATGATATCAACAAAACATTATTGCAGCACAAATTAAAGCGTGAAACACAACAACCTTTAATATACCAAAAAAAACTGTAACGCTAAAGGGATTAGTACTGTTGAAACAAAAGAGTAATTTGATCATAGTATGCATGCAAAATATGAAACTTTATTCTACGGGTTAGCTAGATAGATATCACCCAGGAACTTCTCGCCGAAGCTCCTTATCCGACTTCAGTCGCTTCTCGGCGTCAGCAAGGCAAGAGAGAGAGTCACGTCGACCATCGATGTGTCGTCGGATGGTCCGCCCAGACTTCCTGTAATGCTCGCTCTAGGGTGTCGTTATGATCCCACGATAGGGCATCTGTGTGCACGTCACCTTCGAGATGTGCCAGAGATCGTTTGGCAACAGGAAGTCCGCAAGGGTTGGTGAGGCTCGATTGAGGTGATGATGGAGCTAAAGATGAAAGAAGAGGGTAGGATATTTCTGGTGGGGAGATATGGGACGTAGAGAAGGTAGCAGGATATGGGTTGACACTCCTGAAATATGGATGGGGATTTATGGTTGGTTGTGGCGGAGGAGAAGGTGAAGGGATAACACGAGGTGGCGATGGAGGTGGTGCAGCATAATAGCGAGATGTCTGAGTTTCTGGACAGGGGACGATGCGGTATGGAAAGGGGGCGAAGTATCGTGGGTAAGTTACGACCACGTACTCGCCGATGACGTTGAGGATGCCGCCGAGATGGAGATGTTGGCGTATGATGCCTTCTATTTCTGACGGGAGCCCCTCTTAGCTCGGTCCAGCACCAAAGCTCCTTCTTTGCCTTCTAGCGGCTCGCCCGGTGACGGTAGTTGACGGAGCACCTGCAATGGCAAGAGAATCTCTTAGATGATAGACGACCTTCTCATGAGGTTCTTTACTTACATATATAGAGTCTATTAATCTGCGGCCTCTCGATGAACACTGTTGGCAGCAATGGTATGGTGATGGTGCCGGGAAACTGAGGATATTGAGGTGGTGCTGCCAGAACTTCTACGGGCGTGGGTGTTTGTTCCATGTGCGGGGCATGCGTACCCATGGATTGGTTATGCCTGAGCTGTGGGTACGAGGGTATTGGTGCAAAAATTTCCTGTGAATAATTGTAAGGGTGGCTAGGACGTGTCGGATTCATGGGTTTTGTTCTTGTGGGATGTCCTCTGGTGGCGATCAAATCGGCGACTATCTATGGTTTCTAAGGTGTTGGGAACTAGGGGTGAAGATGAAGGTATGGTTTTGAGTGGGGGTGCAGGTTTAGGATAAACAAGGCTGAGAGGTATTACCTGCATCTAATAGTGTTTTCCTTCTCTTGAGATGATCGTAAGGAGAATCAGGAGAAGCCACGTACCCCCGTTCGCCTTCGTCTTTTTGGCCGAGAGATCAGGTGGAAGACGATGGTCAGTTGTATAGTTTGGTCAAGTTGCGTGAATGTCCTCCTCAACACATTGGGTTTTTTCTTTAAATTACCATTTCATATGATTATAACTCATGCAAGTTCTGGAAGGTGTTTTCTTATTTTATATTAATCTTTTAGTTTGAGACGTCTAAATGATATGGAATTGGTAATATTAAAATATCTAGATATCATGCATGTATTCTTGACATTTGTGATGAAGAGTACTAATATGTTTATAGTATTATCAAACCCTTGTTCATGATTGATTAAGACATTTTGAACAACCTTTGCAGATATTATTATTAATTAAGCTTATTTAACCATAACTTATCATGATGAGGTTATAACTCATCATACCCCATGCTTATCTTTTGCTAATCCCTAGCAATATATTTATTTATAAGAGAGCCTCCTCATAGGAATTCGAATCACATTTTTTTTAAAAGGAAGGAGTCAAGCTTAATTTGACCATAGGATTAATATTGTTTTCAGGATTTGATTAGACTGGAAATTTCGAACACAACAGCTTCTAAATTCTGCAAAGCTCTACTTGTGTTGGACTTTCCAGTCAAGTCGGATCATTCTGAGCATATGCATTCTCTATTGACTTTGAATTACAAGCCGAGCAGTGTGTGAAGTAATCAAGCTCTTCTTATTTAACAAGATGAATTATACGCACAATCCAACCTTGGTACCTCTGAATTCCCTTTATCTATCTCCTCAGTCCTCCCTGGATTCAGGCATTCCTCTTTGTCAGTATAAGCTTGTCAACAAGACGAAAGGAGGCTCTTTTTTCAGTGGAGAAATGAGTTCTTCATTGAATTGGAGCTGACCATTGCGGTCTCTCTTTTTTTCAAGTGCTAAATATTTTTGGACTTTGTAGTACTTTGTTGGCCCTCTTGTATTTTGTTTGTCTATTTGTGGGGCGCAAAGATTTTTTTTGGGGGGGGGGGTAAATATTGTGGTATATTTGGTGGTTTGGGTTTTTCTTTGGCATGACTCTTTTGGAGTGATGGATTTTGTTGCCGATGTGCAACTATTTGGTGGTAGGATGAATAGTGTGTACAGTATTCTTTTATGTATACGGCTAACCTTGCTGACAAACCTAAACTTCCTAAGGAATGTTGCCTCCCAAATCATCCTTCATCAAACTTCTCAGGAAAATAGACAAGGTTGATGCATTGTCAGTCTGACAAGAGGATAACTCCTCACCTTAATTGGATTGCATCGACTTTCGTCTCATCATCTAAGTTGAGCTTTAGTGCCTTGTGCATGTGTTCAACATAGATTGAAAGTCAAAGAGTACTACAGATATCATGATGATCTTGTTAGACAAGTGAGTTCAGTTCCAAGCATAACTTTAGGAACTCAAAGAGCTGCAGAGTTTGAATTATCATGTCCAACAGATGCCTGAATGATTAGGTGGATTAAGGTCAAGATAAAGCTTGATTCTTTGAGTCTTGCATAAAAATTTGGTTCGAATCTCACAGGGAGTTAAAGTGTATTTTTGGAATTTTATTTTAATTTTCACATGTTTACTGTTGTTTTCTTTTAATGTAATAATTTTTATGAGTTTTGGTGTATATGCATTTTTTTGTTTTCTCTTTTAGCCCCCTTTTGTATGTTTCTTTGTTTTGTATCTTTTTTTTGGAGTATGCGTCTTTTTATAGATATTTTGTGATTTTTGTACCCCTTTTTTCTATCTTTTTTTTGGTTCAATTTTTAGGATTTTTTAGTAGGCATAATAGTACGACAATATATATATATATATATATATGTATAAGTACAATCATAATAATAATAAAAAGTTTCCCTTTGAAAGCCTAACCATCCCCCGTGCTTAAACTAAACCATGTCCTCATGGTTTTAGGTATTGACTTATTTTTCTCTCTTATATGTATATTGTTTTTATTTAGTTATATATATATATATGTGTGTATATATTTTTATATCTTTCTTAATAACAGGGATTCTGCAACTGGCATGGGACCATCTGGTTCGATGACGGGTTTCAATCTTTGTCCATTAACTTTTTGGGTAATGTTGGTGTCTGGGTCCTTGATTTGAATTACCCCGTTTTCAAAAATCCTTTCAACTATATATGGTCCCTTCCATTTTGATCTAAGTTTACCAAGAAAAATTTTAAGTTTTGAGTTGTACAACCATACTTTCTGATTTTCGTTAAAAGTTTTCCTGGATATGTGATTGTCATGCCACTGTTTGATTTTATTTTTATATATTTGGTTATTTATGTAGGCTTGATTTCTGATTTCTTCCAATTCATTAAGATCAAGTAATCTCTCATGTCCTCCTTGTTCCAAATCTAGGTTGCATTTTTTTATTGCCCATTCAGACTTGTGATGAATTTCTACCGGTAGGTGGCATGGTTTTCCATAAATGAGTCAAAGGGACTCATTCCTAAGGTGTTCAATACGCTGTTCTATATGCCCATAAGGCATATGGGAGGTGTTGGAACCAATCTTTTCTATCAGATCTCACTATTTTTTGGAGAATAGTTTTGATTTCCCTATTTGAGAGTTCAGCCATTCCATTTGTTTGAGGGGGGTATGGCGTGGAGATTCGATGGTCTACCCCACTCTTTTTCAGGAGATTCCTGACAGAGGAGTTCAGAAAGTGTGATCCTCTATCACTGATGAGTATCTTTGGTAATCTGTATCTAGAGAATAATTTTGATAAGAATTTTACTACTGTTATCCCGTCAGCCGCCCTAGTGGGTGATGCTTCGATCCATCTTGATACATAATCAACTGCTAACAGGATATATTGGTTTCCTTGCGAAGGTTTGAATGGTCCCATAAAATCGATTCCTCATGCATCAAAAATTTCAACAATGTGTATAGGTTGGAGTGGCATCATATCTTTTTTGCCAATGTTACCTATGGTTTGACAGTGTGTACAAGATTCTACAAAAGAGTGAGCATCTCGAAAGAGAGTTGGCTAGTAAAATCCGGATTGTAAGACTTTGTATGCAGTGCACTTTCTCGAATGGTGCCCTGAGCCATGACAGTAGGTAAGAATGCTTTGGATCTCTTCTTCTGGTATGCATTTTCTCCAGATCATATCTCTTCCTTCTTTGAATAGAATCAGATCTTCTCAATGAAAAGTTTTAGCATCCTCTATTAATTTTTCCTTTTTGATTTTAGGCCAATGGTCAGGTAGTCGTAAAGTAGCCAGGTAGTTGATCATGTCTGCATACCATGGAAGTTTATTTATGTTCAGAATGGTTTCATCTGGAAATTGGTCATGTATTTCCTCATGTGGAAGATTGGGTGGTATGTTGAGTAATCTGGAGAGATGATCGACGACTACATTTTTGTTACCTGGCTTTTCTCTTATCTCTAGGTCATATTCTTGTAATAAGAGTATCGATCTTATGAGTCTGGGTTTTGCATCTTTCTTTGCAAGCAAATATCTTATTGTAGTGTGATCTGAATTTTTCCAAAGCAAAGATCACATCTAGTAGTTCCTTTTCAGTCACCGAATAATTGCATAGTGCTTCATTTAAAGTTTTGCTTGCGTAATGGATCACAACTGGTTTCCCTTCTTTTCTTTGTTCTAGAACTACTCCAATTGCCTGATCAGATGCATTACACATAATTTCAAAGTCCAAATCCCAATCTGGGGGTTGCAAAATTGGAGCTTTTGTTACTGCTTGCTTCAAAATTTTAAATGCATGGGTTGCTTCCTTGGTCATTTTAAATTCTTGGTCTTTTTGCAGAAGTGTGGTCAATGGTCGGGCTATTCTTGAGAAGTTTTTTATAAATCTTCTATAGAATCCGACATGTCCCAAGAATTCCCTAACTCCTTTTATATTTGTTGGGGTGAGCAATTGGGAGATATGTTCAATTTTTGCAGGATCCACTTCCATTCCTCTTTCTGATATAATTTGCCCAAGTACTATTCCTTGTGTAACCATGAAATGTGTCTTTTCCCAAGATAGTATCAAATTAGTTTTGATGCATTTTTTTAATACTCTTTCGAGGAATCCTAACGTTTCGTCAAATGAATAACCAAATATTGATCCTCCAAGAGTTCCAAGTTCGTGTAGGGATTTCTTCTCCTCTCTCATTTTTGATTATTGTCATTCCTGCTTTCTTTGGTACTACATGGAGTGGGCTTACCCAATTACTATCTGAAATTGGAAAGATGATCCCTGCTCCCAACCATTTGCAGATTTCTTCTTTGACCACCTCTCTTAATTTTGGGTTTAGTCTTCTTTGCATTTCTCGAGAGGCTCTCGCATTCTTTTCCAAGAAAATCTGGTGAGTACAGTATGATGAGCTAATTCCCTTCAAATCTGAAATGGACCACCCTATAGCCTTTGCATTCTCCTTTAGTATCCTCAAAAGTTTGTCTTCTTGTTGTTCCCTTAAATATGCATTAATAATTACAGGGAGGGTATTGTTTTCTCCTAAAAATGCGTACTTCAATTCTCTAGGTAGGGGTTTGAGAACTCCAATCATTTCAGGATTTCTTGAGCATCTGATACCTCGGTGTTCTTCTACTTCAATTGGTAGGTCAAGCAATGGCAATGTCATTGGTAAACAAGCATTTAGTTCAGTTTCCAAGTTGTCCCATTCTTTGTCCAAAAATACACAGAGGCTACTAACTTCTTCCGAGTGTATTGGGTATGTAGATGTTGTAGAGTTCAATACCACATTCAACGCATCATTAACTAATATTGTTTCTTCATGCTCGGATTGTAAGTATGCGCATTCCTCAATCCATCCACAATCTTCATCTTCCAAATCCGGTGTTGTGGGTATGACTAGCTCGATTGGAATGATTTCGTCATTAACTTTGAATTCAACTTTTCCTTTTTCAAAATCAAAGTGTGCTTTTGCAGTTGATAGGAATGGTCGTCCCATATAATTGGGGTTTGAGTTAGTGTTATTGTCGGGCCCATGTCCATAACTACAAAATCTACTGGGGATTTTTGCCCTTGTACAGTGACAATCACATCTTCTAATAGTCCTCTAGGTTTGCGGGTTGTTCTATCTGCCATTTGAAGGACCATAGATATTGGTTTCATTTTCCCAAAGTCAAAATGTTCTAAGATTTTGGCTGGGAGCAGGTTTATGGATGCTCCATTATCCAATAAGGTCGTTCAAAAGTTAATTCTCCGATTGTGCACTTTACCAAGGGAGCCCCGGGATCTTTTATCTTGTGCGGAAGAGATGAGATAGTGTTCGAAGTTGCTCGGGGGAGCACATGTTTTTCAATTTCTTAGTTCTTTGGTTTGCGCTTTCTCGATCTCTTTCTTATTGTACACTTTTCTTTCAAGAACTTAGAGTATGCCGGGACTTGCTCCAATGCCTTTAAGAGAGGAATCTGGATTACAATGTTTGAGAATGTATTTTCTAAGTCTGCATCTTGGTTGTTCTTTTTTGGCTGATGTGTATTTCTTAATTCTTGTGGGAAAGGAATCACAATCGATTGTTGTGTGGTCATGGGAATTCTTGCTAAGTCCTCATCTATTTCCGATTGTTCCATCTCATCATCAAATTCTTCCTTATTTATACCCTCGATTGGTTCCGGATCCCGTGTTGGTGTCCCTATGATTTTACCACTGCGAGTTGTGATTAAATTGGTTGATGCTTTGTTCTGACTTTGAGGGTTTTTAAAGGTCACCTTTCCCTTGTGGGCTAGTTCGGCTCCATCATATCCTGATGAGCTAGGATTTTGTATAGGTTGTGGTGGTAACGTTGGTAGGTAGGATCTAATGTCTGCGAATTGTCTAGCATTATCAGCAGCTTGTCGTGCATTTTCCTCCTTAATTTCTTGCATCATTTTCATCAGGGTTGCCAGCTCTTGGTTCGTCCCTTGGTCACTTGGTGTGGTTCGGTTTTGTGGTTGTTGTTGTTGGAAAGTCCTTATTTGTGTAGGATTGGGTTGTGATTGAGTGTAGCGGGGTGATTGCGTGTTAGGGTATTGGTGTATAGTTGAATATTTGTTTGCTTGAGTGTTTGGTTGTGGTGAGTGTGGCCGTGGGTCTCTCCATATGTTTTGGTTTTTCCAATCCTGAGTTGGTGCACCTTTATTTCCTTGATCCCAAATTACTACTTTTGCCTCACCACCTTCCCAGTCTTCTTTGAAGTTTCTAGTTGTGGGTTTTTTTACTAGCAAGGCTGGTGTTGTGAATCCTATCCTTAGCCAAATTCTCGATTGCTCTTGCCATCTCATTCATTTGTTTGGACATGATCTCCATATGATCGAGCATGTGTGCTATGATCTGCATATCAATCTGAGCATTTTCTATTTGATCATAAGAATCCTCAATTCTTCCCACAGGCCTCTTATGTCTGCTGTATTGGTCAATTGACAGGTTATTTATAGAGTTTTCTGCCATGTTTTCAAAAATAGTCCAAACATCATCCTCATGTTTATTTAAATAATTTCCATCACAAGATCCATCTATAACTAGTTTGAATGATTCAGTGAGTCCTTCATAAAATATTTGCACTAGTTTCCATTTGTCTATTTCGTGATGGGGGCAACGCCTTTGGAGCTCCTTAAATCTTTCCCATGCATCATGAAATGATTCATTAGGGCGCATTGAAAATTTGAGATGGCTTGTCTGAGTGCAATAAATTTTCCTATTGGGAAGTATTTCTTTAAAAATGCTCCTCTCAGGTCGTCCTAGGTGGTTATTGGCTGTCCAAAGTTTCTTAGCCATTGACTTGTTTTATCTTTCAAAGAAAATCCAAATGCCTTTAAGTAAATATATTCCTGAGGTATGTTTGGTATGTGCATTGTATCATAAATCACCAAAAATTCTTGTATGTGTTGATATGGATCCTCTATGTTTTCTCCTCGAAATTTCAGAAGCAAAGTCAAGGTTGTGGGATTCAGCTTGAAGTTTCCAATTTGTGGTGGTATCTGGACCCATGGGACAAGAAATTGGTCAACCGGATTGTAATGCTCTCTAATTGGTCTTTGTGCAGCCAGTCTCTGATTTTGTTCCCATCTTAACTGTCTCAATCTTTGGATTATTCCATCTAAAGGGTCTGGTGGTATCAAGGGTTGATCTTGTCCATTTTGTCCCATCGTGTTTGTGTTGGTGAAATTGAGTGTATTAAACTTTAATGATGTCTTTCCAAGAGATTTGGAATTTTTAGGTGATACTGTGTTTTCGAAGTGGAATGGTAGTTCTATGTACCACTCAATGCCTTTCGGTATCTGTGAAGCTACTAGCTCAGGGGAGGAAGTGGTTGATATTTGTGAATTTTCTGAGATATAAGGAGAGGTTGTTGTTTCAGATGAGTCGAATATATGTAGGGTTGATCTTCTATGGGTTCCTGGTGGTAATGGAGTTCGATCCAATGGTTGTGCTAAATGCGGATGTTGGGACCTTCTACCATGCATGTACTATTTCAAAACCTCCCAATTTTTTTAAACGTATATAAAGATGTAGCAATAAAAAAAATCAGATGGTAGATGCAACGATTGAAAGATACCTGTCGTTGCGACTTTCTTCTACCTGCATTGTCAAGAGAGTTAAGTGCAAAAGCTCAAAGTCTTGAGAGAAATTAACCGTATCCCCGGCAACGGCGCCAAAATGATGATCGACTTTCACTCGGTTTTTGAGATGTGGTAGAAGTAGTTAAAAGTGTCGTTGTAACCAAATAAAAGGATACATTCATTTGAATTTGTATAAATACCCGTATAATAGTAAGTACGGGGTCGATTTCCTCAGGGATACGCGAAATTTTCTTTATGTTATTTCTTTTGCATTTTCGTTTTAAACTGGATTTGCTTACGTGAGAAATCTCAAATTATTGATATAATTAGATTCCCCTTTTTTAGCGTCACTTAATGTAGAATACTTAATGCTCAGTATCGAGAGACCTCCCTACTTGTTCTTTTAGCAAAGTTTAGACAAGTTAATTGGACCCCTTCTTAAAAATCCGAAAAGTGCAGGGCGTAGAGACTATCCACTATTTAATTAGTGAAATGAGAATGGCATCCTTAATTAATTGGAATAAGTATTCTAGCATTCACTCCTATCCTTAGATTTTGTGCATGTATTTCGTGTGGTGAGATTGATATCAACAAAACATTATTGCAGCACAAATTAAAGCGTGAAACACAACAACCTTTAATATACCAAAAAAAACTGTAACGCTAAAGGGATTAGTACTGCTGAAACAAAAGAGTAATTAGATCATAGTATGCATGCAAAATATGAAACTTTATTCTACGGGTTAGCTAGATAGATATCACCCAGGAACTTCTCGCCGAAGCTCCTTATCCGACTTCAGTTGCTTCTCGGCGTCGGCAAGGCAAGAGAGAGAGTCACGTCGACCATTGATGTGTCGTCGGATGGTCCGCCCCAGACCTCCTGTAATGCTCGCTCTAGGGTGTTGTTATGATCCCACGAGAGGGCATCTGCGTGCACGTCACCTTCAAGATGTGCCAGAGATCGATCGGCAAGGGGAAGTCCGCAAGGGTTGGTGAGGCTCGACTGAGGTGATGGTGGAGCTAAAGATGAAAGAAGAGGGTAGGATATTTCTGATGGGGAGATATGGGACGTAGAGAAGGTAGCAGGATATGGGTTAACACTCCTGAAATATGGATGGGGATTTATGGTTGGTTGTGGCGGAGGAGAAGGTGAAGGGATAACACGAGGTGGCGATGGAGGTGGTGTAGCATAATAGCGAGATGTTTGGTTTTCTGGACAGGGGACGATGCGGTATGGAAAGGGGGCGAAGTATCGTGGGTAAGTTACGACCACGTACTCGCCGATGACGTTAAGGATGCCACCGAGATGGAGATGTTGGCGTATAATGCCTTCTATTTCTGGCGGGAGCCCCTCTTGGCTCAGTCCAACACCAAAGCTCCTTCTTTGCCTTCTAGCGGCTCGCCCGGTGACGGTAGTTGACGGAGCACCTGCAATGGCAAGAGAAGCTCTCAGATGATAGACGACCTTCTCATGAGGTTCTTTACTTACATATATAGAGTCTATTAATCTGCGGCCTCCCGATGAACACTGTTGGCGGCAACGGTATGGTGATGGTGCCGAGAAAACTGAGGATATTAAGGTGGTGCTGCCAGAAGTTCTGCGGGCGTGGGTGTTTGTTCCATGTGCGGGGCATACGTACCCATGGATTGGTTATGCCTGAGCTGTGGGTACGAGGGTATTGGTGCAAGAATTTCCTGTGAATAATTGTAAGGGTGGCTAGGACGTGCTGGATTCATGGGGTTTGTTCTTGTGGGATGTCCTCTGGTAGCGATCAAATCGGCGACCGTCTATGGTTTCTAAGGTGTTGGAAACTAGGGGTGAACATGAAGGTATGGTTTTACGTGGGGGTGCATGTTTAGGATAAACAAGGCTGAGAGGTATTACTTGCATCTAATAGTGTTTTCCTTCTCTTGAGACGATCGTAAGGAGAATCAGGAGAAGCCACATACCCCCGTTTGCCTTCGTCTTTTTGGCCGAGAGATCAGGTGGAAGACGATGGTCGGTTGCATAGTTTGGTCAAGTTGTGTGAATGTCCTCCTCAACACATTGGGTTTTTTCTTTAAATTACCATTTCATATGATTATAACTCGTGCAAGTTCTGGAAGGTGTTTGCTTATTTTATTAATCTTTTAGTTTGAGACGTCTAAAATGATATGGAATTGATAATATTAGAATATCTAGATATCATGCATGGGGTTTATCATGCATGTATTCTAGACATTTGTGATGAAGAGTATTAATATGTTTATGGTATTATCAAACCCTTGTTCATGATTGATTAAGACATTTTGAACAACCTTTGCAGATATTATTATTAATTAAGCTTATTTAACCATAACTTATCATGATGAGGTTATAACTCATCAACTCTCTCTTCCGCATATCACATCCGAGGGCCAGGTGGCCAGTTGTTTATCATTTCCGTGATAGTCAGGCACTTGCCCGTACTGATTGGCGGTCACGAGATGATCGCAGATTGTCTACTTCTACAGCTTGATGAGTTGGACTTTATTTTGGGTATGGATTGGTTATCAGCTCATCATGCACTTGTTGATTGCTTTAGGAAGACAGTTGTCTTCAGGATTCCAGATCTACCCGAGTTCACTTTTGAGGGTACTATACATGACTCCACTGTAACATTCGGATTCTAACAAACCCGAACTCGACCCGAATAAGGTCCGAATAGCCTAATATAGTTGTTGGTCAATACCAAACAACCTAAAATGATCAAATGATCATGAAACAAAAGTTGTTCGGGCGAAATCGACCAAAAATCAGTCACTTTGTAATGCGCACTGCGAAAAAGCTGTGACGAAAATTCGGAAACCGCAAAACGAACCGAGACCTTCATTAGATCCGATTCGATGATACAAGACCAACGGAATCGATCGTTCGTCAATCGGAGGTCGTTTGATATTTTTAAATCATAAAATTTAATCTTAAACAAAAACCGCATCCAAAAATTTCGGGTATTCAAAACCCGATCGGAAGTATATCAATATTATATTCATATTGATCGTCGTTCAGTGACGATCAAAACGAGACATCTCGCATCAGAATCCGACAAGCGAGGCGCAGATGCGGACGATTTTTGTATCTTATACAAATAGGAGAAATTGGCCAAAATAAAAAAATAATAAAATCAAATCAGACAGTAGCAGTCGGCTACTGTTTAAAAAAAACTAAAAAAAAGAAATCAGGAAGCTTCTAGGAAACTTCCTCTGCATCATTCTCTTCCTATATCACAATCCCAACGCCCAAAGTCCTCCCTTCTTTATATCCTTTTTATTCTCTCTTTTCCCATTCTACTTCTATCTTCTTCCCATTTCCAGCAGCAAGCTTACCCTTTTCCCATTTTTCATTTCATAATTTTAGCCAAGAAAGCCTAGAAATTAGTCTAAATCCAAGGCCCTGGAATTTTGGTTCTTGCATCAACAGCTACAGCCAGAGTTGCTGTTGCGTCCCTACAGCAGTAGTTGTTCTTGCATGATAAATCATACTCAAAGATCTGAAGATTTTACAAGGTACAATCCCTTTCTCCATCTCTTGTTTTCCCAAAATTTCTCTTCATTCTCCAGCCAAGGGGGACCTATTTTCCCCGTTTTATCTGTTGTCCAGCAGCTTTGAGAGCTGATGCTGTCTCCATTTTTGCAAGATCTTGCTACTCCAAGAATAGTTCAAGGACTGGAACCTTTTTCTTCCTCCTCCTATTGTTGTCCAGCCACTGTAGAAGCACTTGCATGCAAGATTAAGGTCAAATTAGGTACAATCCCTAGCCTCCTATTTGCTGCCATTCATATACAGTTCCACACATTTACTACTTGCTGCCATGCATGCTAATTGCATGACTTTGATACGTTTGATAGAATAAAACATCAGAAGTGGGAGTTTGCTTTAGATTCACAGATGTACCTTCCCATTGCTTCAACCGTTTATTAAGAGGTAATCTACACCTTTAATGTATGAGAAAGATCTTAATTTCATGCCTTAAATCTCCCATTTCAGAATTCGTCTATTATCAAGATCTGTTGCAAGTTAGAAGTTCTGATATGATTGATAGGTAGAGGGAACTATGTTATAAATCATCTTATCATTAAAAGAAAAATTAACACTCAAAGAAGGTGGATGATGATATCAGTTTAAGGGATGAATGGCTCGGTAGTACTTACGGAGGTTGATCGGTATACAAGTTTACAATTACAGAGGCTCGATATATATTGCAAAATCTGGAAATGTGGGAAGTATAGCTCGGGATATTTCCAGCTCAATAGACAACAGGAGTTCTGTTTTTTTTTTTGAGAAATTACAATTCTCAGATTTTGTTTCCCCATATGATAATGAAAGCGATTTACCTCTTGATGCACCACCTGAGGGCATTCTAGTTTATTCCTTTTCCAATGGACTTCTTCATGTATCAGCTCATTATCCGCTCCATAGATGGGACAAGTAAGCTAGTCTTTTAAATTATATGGTTCAGGCCCTTGAAATCTTTTAGGGCTCCATATATATATATTTCATAAACAATGCTCCAAAGCAAGGGAATTTATCTACATGAGATTCAGAAGATATACAGTGTAACCAATAATCTTACATTACTGGTAAATTTCATGATATTTCTGTTTCTAATGGTCTTAAAGGAATCTCTTCAGTAGTCATGGATAATGTCTCGCCTCAATACGAGGGAAATGGACTGACAACATCTGCCAGGATTATCAATCTATAAAAATCCACATTTCATATGACTAATAATCTTATGAAATAATCATCTACTAAGAGGGGATTACTATTGATAATTATGACAAAATCTAAATATGTAAAATTAACCATTCAAAACTTTATGAAAGGAATTTGTGAATTTCATCATCATCTCTGTGAACCAATTCTTTAGGTACTCTACTAACCATAGACCTCTATTGACAAAAAGATCTATATCTGTACAGTCAACTGCAAACAAAGATTGAGAAAGAGTTAGGTGTTCGAGATAGTAAAGATGTTTGGTAAATCAATAATAACTAAAAATTTTATAGTGCCGATCATGGTGGTCTTTACACCTAACCGTGCAAGAGCGCGGTGACTCTCAACTGGGCGGAAGATAGGAAGCTCAGTTAGGGCAGCGATCGCCAAGTGCACGGGTCTAGGATCCCAGTCCCTTTTCGGTTTTTACGCGAGCTCGCAGTGTTTTTACGCCTCGTTGGGATCCCGACTTTAGACCAGTTCCACTGACCCTCTGTTTTAGGATACCCAGGAAGGGGATCCTCGGTTTTAGTTTTTTGTACGAGCTCGATTGCCCGTTACCGGTCGGGCTGTTTTTCTAGAGTGACTTTTCCGGGAAGTCTCTTTCACCCGTCTTAGTGGCGTAGTTTTGGAGTAGACATATCTCCCTCTATTCGACCGCACTTCCAACTAGAGGGCGAGACGGAAGTGCCATTTGTAGGCTTCCTCACCGCTTGAGTTTACTTTCACCAACAGACTTGGCGATTCTACATCTAGATCATCCATATCTATATCTACATCATCTAAAGTTACATCTGAGTCAATGGAAGTGAGATTTGGAGAGGTTAAAATCAAAAGTTGTATTGATAGGAAATGCCTACCTATTGAACTTGAGAATCAAGTAATCTATAAACATTTCCAATTCCATCTTTCACATCGACAAATCCACAGATTTGATATCTGATCAATATGATAAAAAAGATATATACATATACACATACTCCTATAATTATCAACATTTGATTACAAAATAAATATGTTAAATATGGAAAATGTTGGAATGATGGGTGCTTATGAGAAATGGTTACAAGTCTCACAACCTTTTTATTTACGCAAGTAGATGTAAATTTTACTTGTTACACCTTTCTACTTGCTTGCTTTTGCACATATAAAATGTCTATTTATTTTATAAATTTTGGGAGGTAGCAGCAACCGCTGACGCCTCTTATTTCCTAAACATGTTTTAGTAGGCAAACAGCCTGTTGATCAGTAGCCGTTCATGCTTCCAGGAGACAGGGTATACACTAGACGATATGGTTTACTTTGTCTCAGTTTTTGGTTGGTTGATTATGAATAATGCTTCTCTTCTGTTCAGTCAGATTTTTTTGGGATATTGTATGTACTAGCAGACATTGTACATGATGTAAAATAATATGGAAATTAATGAAATACAATTTTGGTGCCATTTGTCTCTAGTAGCTTGTAGTTATGATTATGGATGTGAATGTCATATACAATTGTTGCAACGCAAAAAAAATTCCTGTTTTTCTGTAGCTTATGCGAATCTTATGTGAATAAAATGCCACGAAAGTAGCGTAAACGGGTACTCGGATCCTAAGAGGTTCACATTTTTGGTATCAAAGTAGTGGTACCCCGATACACACATTCGCAGTATTTCAATTCTAATCGCATTAAGTTCTCAGATAACGACAATCTCCCGACTAGTCATGAGTCCGAGAAGGGAAATATGACATTCAGATTCAATTACCACAGATGTCATCAATTTCATTAATTTTCATATTATATCCCAAGAAAAGAAAGCATATATCATAATATCTGCGAACAATAAATTTTATGACTAATAGATAGTTCTAATGCAGAGCCATGGCATCCCGACCAGCCAGGAGATGGTTGATCAGTTGGCACGCATACTGACTGCCCTCACTTACCTCCAGCAACAGCAGGCTGCCATGCGAGGTCAGCAGGAGCAGATTTTGCCCAGCAGACTGAGATTGCCGACAGGTAGACAGATATAGAGATGAGGTTTGAGGACCTATCAGATTTCACGTACCATCCATCACAGGATGGGATACGACAGGACCAGCACCAGTCGGTTGAGGTAGAGCAGCCTCATGCTGATAATCCACTTGAGGAGGTACTTGAGCATGGAGCAGATGATGCGGACTTGAACAATGAGCAGGACCCTATTAACTTTGCAGACGAGGGTGCCCACGAGTACTCGGCTATTCACAGGCACTAGTCCGTTTTCACATCCTACCAGCGGGCCAATATTCCCTTGTTCGAGGGCACAGGTTCACCAGATGTTGCTGAGCAGTAGCTGAAGCGGGAGATGAAGGTGCTCAAGATGAGTCACGCGCCACGAGACACGTGGCTATCTTTCATGGAGTACTCACTTACAGACTTTGCTGAGAGATGGTGGGATGCCGTAGTATCTGAGTTAGGCCGAGAGCCTACATGGGTGATTTCAAGACGAAGTTAAGAGCCCACTTCTTTTCTACGAAGTGGAAGAAGTCCCAGCACTGACTATTTGCAGAGCTTCGTCAGGGACAGATGATAGCCAGAGATTACTTTATCTGATACACAAAGCTGTCACGGCATACACGAGCAGCTGGCGCATTTCCAGAGGAGAATCTGGAAAAATTCATTAGCGGTATGCGAGAGGATGTACAGGAGAAGCTGGTGGGACTACACATCACATCCATCTCCGAGGCTACCGATGCTGCGGAGAAGTTCGAGGACATTAGAGGGAGACGTTTCGGGAGCTCGTCTAGGGCAGCACCTAGACCGCAGTGATCTTTTGGACCGATACGTTGACCGTTTCAGTAGCAGAGGTCAGCCAGACGGTTCCGACCTACAAGTTCGACGTTCTCTGGCAGTGCTCGCTCTTCTCCATTGACTACTTTAGGAGGAGCACTTGCCGGACATGGCACAGATTCCGCTCGACCATCTGGGTCGCAGCGAGCAGACAGACCACCAGCCGGACCAGCTCGAAGCACAGACACGTCCACTCCATCCACTCGACCAGTCCGGTGTTACCGATGTCACGAGTGGGGACACTATCGATCACAGTGACCACAGACTTCTGATGAGCCTCGCCCACAGCCACAACCTTCACAATTGCAGCCTCAGGCACAACGCTCAAGGAGTTTCCGTGGCAGGAACTCCAACTTCAGGCGACCGCAGCAGAGACAGACGCAGAGTGTGGTAGGTTCCAATGCCGCACCAGTTAGGCAGGGGCAGTTACATGCAGTTACTGAGGAGCATGCACGTTCAGCGGCTACTGTGGTGAAAGGTATGTTCCTAGTCTTGGGCCGACCTTTCCAAGTTTTATTTGATTCTAGTGCGACACACTCTTTTCTTGCTTCGAGGCTACTTGCTTATTTAGGTAGAGTCGCAGAGACTCTCTCTTCTCCATATAACATCCGAGGGCCAGGTGGCCAGTTGTTCATTATTTCATAGATAGTCAGGCACTTGCCTTTACTGAATGGCGGTTACGAGATGATCGCAAATTGTCTACTTCTACAGCTTGATGAGTTCGACTTGATTTTGGGCATGGATTGGTTATCCGCTCATCATGCACTTGTTGATTGCTTTAGGAAGACGGTTGTCTTCAGGATTCCAGATCTACCCGAGTTTACTTTTGAGGGTACTATACATGACTCCACCATGGAGTACATTTCAGTGTTTCGAGCCCAGCGATTTGTTGATCAGGGTTATGATTCATACCTTGCATTTGTTTGGGAGGTATCTGACCAGGAGCCGATGACACAGGACATCCGAGTAGTGTCAGAATATCCAGATGTATTTCCTGATAAGCTATCAGGATTACCTCCTGAGAGAGAGATCGAGTTCGAGATCACATTGCTGCCTGATACACAGACGATCTTTATGGCACCATATCGCATGGCACCAATAGAGTTTCTTAAGGTGTAGTTCCAAGAGTTACTTGATTTGGGATTCGTGAGGCCAAGTACTTTACCTTGGGGTGCTCCAGTTCTATTTGTCAAGAAAAAGGATGGATCCATGAGGTTATGCATTGATTACAGGCAACTGAACAAGAGAACGGTGAAGAACCGTTATCCCTTGCCACGCATCGATGATTTGTTTGACCAGCTCCAGGGATCTTCAGTTTTCTCGAAGATCGATCTTCGCTCAGGCTACCATCAGCTGAGGATTCGAAAGTCTGATAATCCGAAGACTGCTTTCAAGACTCGTTATGAACATTACGAGTTTGTGGTGATGCCGTTTGAGTAAAGAAGAGCAATGGGATGCCCTTCTATTTATAATATTTTGGGATCCATGGATCTCAATCCATGGGCAACACAAATCCAATGGCTCATTGATTTGTGTTTCTTTTAAAGGCTAAGATTTGTGTTGGTAAAAACCATCAACAATTAATTTTTTTAGATTAAATTTATATCAATATAAATCAATCCCAAATAAAATCAATCAAGCATAGAGATTATGGAATGAAGATTGCCTCCTTCCATAATATGGGACTTGGTTGCAATCCCATGTAATCTCATGATATCTCATGAGATTACATTATTCCATGGAAATCTCCAAAATTTACAACAACACTTGTTGTAAATTATTCAATAAAAATAATTTATAATTATTTTATGAATATTGTAGTCTTGCCATTGGAAAATTGTGAATCACATTCACAACCCAAAATAAAATGTAAATTTCATTTTCAATTTAATGTTCAATGTGAATCTAATTCACATTAACATTTAATTAACAAATGTAAATTACAAATAGCTCTCTCTTATATATTATAAATCACATTTATAACATATATGATTAATATGGATCGTACTATCCACATTATTCATATCCATGATAATTAAATCACATCATCTTGGATCTCTATTCTCATGTTCCCAAATAATATGAATACATTCACATTATTCACATCTTTGATAATAAAATCACATTTAATTATCTCAGATAACTCTCTTCATATTATTCATGATAACTAAATCACATTTAATTATCCATTTTCTCAATGCTCGAATACTTATATCAACAATGAAATTTTCCTGAACTCTTTCAAAGATAATGCGCTTTCTCCGCGGATACTTGGAGATAAGGACAGAGCGATTGTATTGTTCCACGTATAGTGACTTGGATATTGAGATCACATCTCAAATCTAGATCTAGAGCCTCCCATAGATGCTTGATTAAATCAAGACCGCAAATCTAATCCTCTCATTGAATCTGAATCACATTCAGATCAATGTCCAACGTTTGGACTAAGATCAAATTACTTTTCTACTGAGAGGGGTCACTAAAATCCAGACATGTTTTATCACTCCCTAGGAATGAAGTGTCATGGTTATACAATCGTTTATGATTACATCACCCTCAGGTATTCCCAATACCTGTACATCCTGCATACTGGAAGACCCAGAATAATCCCAAAGTATAAGATCAATTCTACACTGTCTACTTCAGGGATTTATCGTTAAGTTTCTCATTCGATCATTGAGAGTTAGTATCGATTATATACTTTCCAAAAGCATATATCATACCCAGGTGTTGATCATATACTTTCCAAAAGTATATATCAAACCTACAAATTCAGTCAAGCTTCCAAAGCGAGACGACTGTGCACAGAATTTGATCTTCCCAATATCTCATGAGTGAGCTCATGTCTTCCGGTTCAGTAATGAACATGTATGATCCCTTTGAGATATCATATTACTCATATGCCCTTGTATGCACACCAGCGCACCGGTGTATAGACCTTGATTATGTCATCAACCTATTGTTCGGCCAAATGTACTTACTCAGACATATACTAACACATTTGTCTCCAGTCAGAGGATACATGCCTATATCATGATAGCATACGATACAAAGCTTTGGTTATCTCGATTTCGTTAAGTCAGCTCTTTGACCTAACTAATCTAACACCTCCGAATTCCTATTCATATGCAGAGGACCTGCATCAAGAGGATGGTCAGATATCAGCCAAAACGAGAAAGGATTGCCATCTCCTACTCAGGCTAGAGATCATCTCTCAACAATTATTTGACGGTGCTTGATGAGTCCTCAATCTAACTCTTTAGATGTTCATCCAAGCACTAACCTCTATGATCCAATATTTGAATCAACAACTGTATGATTTAAGATGGCCATGGTACATAACCCTAATTGTACTAAGGGACCTATTATGCAAATTATCTATTCTTCATTTCAGATCAGGGAATGATATTCGCAATAACATTTATTGCATAATGGCTCACTGTGGGCTCGCATGTCCAACAATATCCCACTAGCCCAAAGAGCCATTAATGGGCTAATCATTTAAACCCTCACTCATGTAACAATCATAAGCTATTTAGAAAAATAGCTAGGTAAGCTGATCAGTCACTCTGTTCCTGAGAGACTACGCTAAGTCCTTTTACGGCACTTGCATATCCCCTGGTACAGTGTTCGCATCCAATGCGAATGTTGCATCTTATGCAACCAATACTCAATTTTGTTAGTTATAGTGTCCTTGACACTGCATCTTAATAATTAGAGTAAATTACAAAAAAGGGACTCATCTTTACATGAATTCCTAAATTAGGGATCGATTTTTGTTTTGTAACAAATAAGGGACTAAAGTTTAAGTTAACGTTTCAGTCCCCGACGGCATTAATGGCCAGCTCTACCTGTGCATTCATTTGATGAAAATACCCCTGATTTAGTTTTTCACTTTCCTTAATTGAACATGGTGCACACACAGAAGAACGCCACCACCTCCGCCGCCATCCTCGTGGCCTTCGCTTCAACCAACACCACATAGAGGAAATTCATTACGGAGCTCCCCCATTGGACAACACCATGTCTGTGAGCATCTGTATAGCCCTCCTCGTGGCGGCCGCACACGGCGAGCAACCGCAGTGACTCGACGATGAAGAAGTCACGAAGATGGAGTAGATGAGGCATGGCATGGACGTACAGAGGTAGAGGTACCTCCAGGAGGAATCCTGACAGAGGTACCAAGAGGAATCCCGACAGAGGTACGTGATGACTGGGAGCGAGAGAAAACCAAGAGTAAAGTCGAAGAAGTCGATGATGGCGACCTGCCTGCGGATATGCTTCCTGACAACCTCGGAGGAGATCACGAGCGAGCTTGTGTCGATGGTTGCCCAGAAGAAACATGTGATGAAGCAGAGGGCGGCGTAGATCCACATATTTTGTAGAGCGCGATGGGGAGTCGACGAGGGATATGCCAAGGCAGGTGATGATGAGCATGGTCTTCCGACCGAGATGGTAGTCGACGAGGGTAGAGAGGAGGAGACCGCCAACGAGGTAGCTGGCGAAGAGGGAGGACGCCGGGAGACCGCGACGGTCGGGCCTCTGTAGTTGAGAGACCACTCGGACACGACATAAGAAAGGGTGAGCGACTCGAGCTCCATGCGGATGATGCCCTCAAGACGTGTAGAGGGACAAAGCTTAGGAGGATGGAGCGCGTGGGGACGGTATCCAGCAGCGCTTCCGCTAGGACGTAGCTGATGTAGGCTGGACGACCTCTTTCTGCCGATGCATGGATTGTAGGGCCCTTGCTACTGTAGCCTATATATCTTTACATAGAAAGGAGAAGAGGCTCCCCGTGGGTATTTTCATCAAATGAATGCATGGGTAAAGCCGCCCATTAATGACATCGGGGACTGAAACGTTAACTTAAACTTTAGCCTCTTATTTGTTACAAAATAAAGATCGGTCCTTAATTTGGAAATCCATGTAAAGATGAGTCCTTTTTTGTAATTTACCCTAATAATTATCATAACCAGTATTCCCATAATCCTTATCAGAATAACTTTATTCCTGGAGATATCTATCTCCTGAGATATCTACAGTTAAGACCCTTATAGATCACTATCTACAAGTTCTCAAACTTTTGAAGATAAGACTTTGAGATCACTATCTCTAAGTTTCATCATCTTTGAAGATATTGTTATTACTGCAATCAAGTATTTTATCTCCATAGTAGGATAAGTAACAGTTTACTACTCCCACTGTATGGCAGACATCTGGCTTTTGTACACATTTACCATACACTCAGCTTCTCGTAACTGATGCACAAGTGCAAGCAGTTCTAGCATTTACTTCCTCAATTCTTTAAGGTGCTATCCCTTTAGATAGGTTACTACCACATCTTAAGGGAATGAAGCCTTTATTGGAGTTTTCCAGAAAATGAAATGTGTCCAAGGTGTATTACTAATGTGACAGTCCCAATACCCTCTTCTATTTGCTTCTGAATATCTTCAGAACAAAGATCTAAGAGGTATTCTTGAGATCATATCTCAAGGTATGGAATAACCAGACTATAAAACACTTATTATTATCATCTACATATAGCACGATGAACACAATGGCACCCCCACTGTATGGCAGACATCTGGCTTTTGTACACATTTACCATACACTCAGCTTCTCATAACTGATGCACAAATGCAAGCAGTTCTAGCATTTACTTCCTCAACTCTTTAAAGTGCTATCCCTTTAGATAGGTTACTACCACATCTTAAGGGAATCAAGCCTTTATTGGAGTTTTCCAGAAAATGAAATGTGTCAAAGGTGTATTACTAATGTGACAGTCCCAATACCCTCTTCTATTTGCTTCTGAATATCTTCAGAACTAAGATCTAAGAGCTATTCTTGAGATCATATCTCAAGGTATGGAATAACCAGACTATAAAACACTTATTATTATCATCTACATATAGCACGATGAACACAATGGCACTCCCACTGTATGGCAGGCATCTGGCTTTTGTATACATTTACCATACACTCAGCTTCTCATAACTGATGCACAAGTGCAAGAAGTTCTAGCATTTACTTCCTCAACTCTTTAAGGTGCTATCCCTTTAGATAGGTTACTACCACATCTTAAGGGAATGAAGCCTTTATTGGAGTTTTCCAGAAAATGAAATGTGTCCAAGGTGTATTACTAATGTGACAGTCCCAATACCCTCTTCTATTTGCTTCTGAATATCTTCAGAACTAAGATCTAAGAGGTATTCTTGAGATCATATCTCAAGGTATGGAATAACCAGACTATAAAACACTTATTATTAGCATCTACATATAGCACGATGAACACAATGGCACTCCCACTAAGCTTCACATGGTACATCAAGATACTATCTGAAATAATAACATTTATAATTTCATTAAATCTTATGTTCCAACTATAAGAAGCTTATTCGAGTCCATCGATGGAATTCCTCAGCTTGCACACCTTGCTTTCCTCATCCATCAAGCCATGGGGCTACTTCGTGTGAATATCCTCAAAGAGGTATTCATAGAGGAATACAATCTTGACTCACATCTTGAAGATGCCATAGTCAAGTTGTGTAGCTAGGATCAGCAATATTCTGATAGGTTTAAGCAAGGTTGCGAAAAGCGGTAGTCGGTATGCAGTCGGCGGGGTCACCTACTAAGGATTAGTCGGCAGTCGGGCGACTAGTCGGAATTAGTCGGTCATTAGTCGGTTTTGATTTTTTAATTATTTTAAATATATAAATCAGTTTTTTATACATATATTCGTATGTATATACATATATTTGTACATTTTATATGACATCATGATGAAACAAAAGAAGTAATTGACTTTAAATATAACACTAAACATATTAGAATATGTTTGCTTTAAAAAAAGTGAAAAACAAAAAAAATATAAAGGTTGTTGTAAAAGTCGGCCGATTAGTCAGCCGACTAGGCCGACTAGTCGGCCTGACTAGTCGGGTGGACCGACTAAGGGCCGACTAGGCCTAGTCGAGTCAGCTACCCCCCCGACTGGACTGGTCGGACCGACTAGTCGGCCGACTTTTGCAAGCTTGGGTTTAAGCATGGTCACTGAAAAGTAAGTCTCATCGCAAGCGATGTCTTCTCTTTGGTGTGTAGCTCATAGCTACGAATTGTACTTTGAAGGTCCCTACCTTCTCATCAGGTTCCCTCTTTCTCCTGAAGATCCATTTACACCTTAATGGGTCTAACCCATATAGGTGGATCTTCGAGGGATTAGATACAACATTTGTATATGAAGTCTACTTTAGACTTTATTGCTAACATCCATCATTCCATGCTATGATCTTCAGAAGCTTCATCACATGAAGTCAGATCATTGTCAAACTCAACTGACACATGGAATCCATCCTTAAACTTATTTGAAGAGGTATTAATGTTTCATCTTCAATTATTCTTTTAGTTTCCGATTTCAGGAGCCTCATTATCTTTTCAAGATTAAATGAGTTCTTTCATTTTCATCTTGATTCTCAAGAGAGTCATCCTCTAAGAATCACATTCTCAGATATGAGATCTATTAAGTATCTCAAGGTTATAAAGTAGGTATCCAATACCATCCTTTATTTTCCTAATGAAGTAGCACTCTCTGGTGCTAGATTCCAGCTTACTGGCATGAAACCTTGTTAGGATATATAATGTAGTCTCTACCACATATATATACCTGAAAACTAAGAGATAATTATGTTAAGATTAATCATTGATCAAATTATGTCACACATGATTAATTGTATCTCCCTACAACTCTCTTGAGTTTAGGTGCATTAGGAGTGAGATAGAAATGATATTCATATCTCTATAAGGTATTCCATTAATTCATCTAATAGGTACTGACTACCTAGAGTAGATCAAATCCATTTAATCTTCCTTCAAACTTTGGTTCTAAACCAAACTTGTGAAATCTTTGAACATTTCAAAGGTTTCTAAGTGAAGAGAAGAAATCTCATATCAAAAATAATCATTGAATAATATCACGTAATATCAATGGTTGTGATGATACAAATGATTCACATACATCAATATGCATGAGATCTTGAATACCTTGACATCTTACACCATTCCAAGGAAGGGTGTATTGGACATCTTTACTTTTGAATACAATATTCACAAGTGTGTAAGATTTGAATCTTTAGACAATCTAAAGTTTCTTACTAGTCTATTGATCACATCAACAGACAAATGTCCAGGGCTTGATGCCAGATCATTATCAAAAGATCTTCATTCTCCTATTGATCTTTTAAGGTTTAATTTTAGTATTAGAAATATTAATGAATCATTCATTAATTTTCTAATTTAGTAGAGTCCACAAGATTTTGGATTACTATCTGAAATATCTCCATCATAACTCTTTATGATAGGTGTATTACAGAATTCACGTTTAGTTCCAACATTTAGAAATAAACAATGAGTGTATTCTAAAATCTAGGTCATAGAGACATTCTCTAAGACTAAGGTCTCTCCCATTGAAATTATGAAGTCTATCAATCCAATAGAGATTGTTGCAACAATTGCATCAATATCGATGTGGATGACTATTGAACCTTTAAGATCAAATTTCTAATCTTCTAACATATATGCAATTAATTGCAAGTGTCATTTAGAAGATTGAGATACAATTATTAGACTTCATCTTATCAAATAGGTAAGTCAATTTCATTGATTATATGTAGATTATTCTGATGTAATATATGATTCCTTCTCTAATAATTCTAGATAGATTTGATAGTCATACTTATCAACACATCAATTTATTGCAGCATTGGCATTCATCCAACTCTTTGGATGTTATATGGAAGTCATAGAAGTACGGTTAACTCTTTGATTTTCCTTCTTACTAGGGTCCAACCCATGCTTCCACTGCGCTCCCTTTATCTATAAGCAACCATTGCTTAAGACAAAGGATCTCTTATGTTGAAATTAAAAAATTTCAGCATTTCAACATTTGTACATGCTTCATTCAATTCATACAATATGAATATTCTGAAGCTTCATGAATGACTAGATTATATATAGTAGAATGATGACACCCATCATATCTACATAAATCTTAGGTTCAGGCAGGTACTCAAACAATTTGAATATATGATATGTTATAAAGCCAACATTCTGCATGATGCAGAGAACCATGTTATTCATGATAAAATGTTAAGAACACATATGCATGCCAAAACATCTTCTTATATTTTATAAGGATTATTTAATAATTACGATCATCATTGACATGTCACTTCCAAAGTACATTCGATGAGAGATCAAGACAATAGAGACATACAAACCCTAGGGTAGTAGTCCTATTGTCTATTTATTTGTCACTCATTATTATGAGGAAACTTGCACATTGCAACCACATACATTATGTGTTCAACTGCAAGCACAATATCTTCATCATGGATCCAATCCATGATATTTTACTGCTTATTATTGAGTATAACATTGAGTGGATTTAATGAAGGATTATCTGAAATAAGAAATTTGCATAAACATATATAAATATATATACACATTTTACTTTGATTTAGGAATTTTTATATCAAAGTTGTCTTGTCTTGTAAACACTGAAAGTTCATTCCCTTAATCACTTTCAATGTAAGAGATATACTTACCATTATATCTCAACAAGATCTGGGATCTCCTTTCTAACTTTATTACATCCCAATAATATGAGAACCTGTAACTCGGATAAAAATAAGCGGGAACACATTCCACCTTACAAGTCCAACTTGCATCTCCCAATTCAGTCTTTAACACCCGAGCCCACCACCCCTACGGTGATGTTAACCCGTCATTAGTTGAACCAACCGTCAATAGGAATACAACTCGCTATGCGCAATCCAATATCACCCCAATAATATGAGATCTCGATATTGAGGTCACTATGCATACGTCCTTACTCTTTCGAGAAACGAAGAGCCCGATTTAAATGGATTGTATGCAGGAGATGTCACTTCGGACAGGCGTCTCCTACATACAATATCTGGCAACAGAACCCTTCACCTTGACGGGAGATCAAGGATGTCACTTATGTGATCCTCCACCTCATATTCAAATTCTAATTAATCATCATGAATCATATTCATTATGATTAATTCTTCCAAGGGAAATAACATATCTATTCACAATAGAGTGTTTTAATTGGATATAATTAACTCAATCACATTAAATTAGTTATCAATCCAATTCAATCAATAAACTAGATTGTTTTTACTTGAATATATATATGGTATTATCTCAAAGTATGTATTAATTTGAATTTTAATAATTAGAAAAATACACCTTGATTTCTCCGGCATTATCGAGTCCCTACCCGCTGTCATGGTCATTACCGACGGGAGTGGGATGGACCGCAACCGGTGCGACCCACTACCCCAACGCTCCCCGACTAGACACCATATCCACCTCAGGAAAGGATAATGCCAAATAGATCAATATGTACTTGAGATGATCATCAGTTCTTCAACCGAACCATATAGTAATAATCAAAACATTTTTTATTATAAGGAAATTTGCTAGACGAATTCCCAATCCTATTCAAGCAAGTTGTTTGTTGATAGTGTTTCCAATTATGATCTAGAACAAATCTAATAAATTTATTGGTTGAGGCCATGTCAATTAAGGAAATAATCAGCATTAAATATTTCTCAAATATTTTCCATAATTAGTTCATGAAATTAATATTTAATTTCACTAATTGACAATCACATGGTTCTTGATTAGGAATGTAATTTCAGCAGTGACCCCTACCTAATAAAATTAACATATCTCAATCAATTTAAATCCAAATTAGACAAAATCAGTTTCCAAATATTGCTAATTTGATTTATGACAGAACCTAAGTGATATTTTACGTATTTCTAGATGGATCAAAACAGTAATTAAGTCATTAATCACGTTAAGATTCGCAGTTCCCATAACAGTGAATACATGTTCATTAAAACGACCATATCTCGAGCAAACAGAATGCAAATTATGTAAACTCAGATCCTATGGTTTCCTTATTTAATGGGGAACAAAATCCAATCATTATTTTTGTGTTTAAACAATTTAAACAGGGCCAAAAATAATCACTAAACAGATATGCGAAAATGTAATGCGACAAAACTTTCGCAACCTTAACGAACCCAAGTCATCCTAGGTTTACGGATCGTATCCAAAACCTTCGACCTAAGGCTCTGATACTACTTGAAGGATATGGGGAGATCCTTAAGCGCATCACAAAAGCGTGAGCATCGTATCGAATATGACGAAGAACGACTAGTCGGACTAGTTGTTCTATACAACAGGAATTAAAAATTTTTCATGTGACGAAACCACATGATCCAAGAACACTTCTCGGATCGTTTCGTCTAAACCACAAACAAGTATTAGGGTTACCTCTTGAAGCGTGATTGCGATCGAGTCTCTAAACGAAGAGACCTCCTGTCTCAAGTCCAATCCGACGGAAGAGACGCTTGCGAGCGCGTGGATGAGACGCATGCTTCTCGCAATCCATGTTGATGATCCAAGCGACGAATCTCCTGATCTCGACACATGAGATCTGACATCTTCTTCATGAGCGAGGCGTACCGAAGGAGACGGAGATCCACGAGCAAACGATCGGGCAGCATAACGACGACGCTGCGACGATGGAGAACCTCTTTGGGGCATCCATGGTGGACGGCCACATGAGAGAAGAAGAGAGGGTGTGTAGAGAGAGAGAGACTTATGTTCTCTTTGTGTAAAGAAGAGCAAAGGGGTGCCTTTCTATTTATAAAATTTTGGGATCCATGGATCTCAATCCATGAGCAACACAAATCCAATGGCTCTCATTGATTTGTGTTTCTTTTAATGGCTAAGATTTGTGTTGGTAAAACCAATAACAATTAATTTAATTTAGATTAAATTTATATCAATATAAATCAATCCCAAATCAAATCAATCAAGCATGAAGATTATGGAATGAAGATTGCCTCCTTCCATAATATGAGATTTGATTGCAATCTCATGTAATCTCATGATATCTCTTGAGATTACATTATTCCATAGAAATCTCCAAGATTTACATCAATACCTGTTGTAAATTATTCAACAAAAATAATTCATAATTATTTTGTGAATATTGCAGTCTTGCCATAGGAAAATTGTGAATCACATTCACAACACAAAATAAAATGTAAATTACATTTTCAATTTAATATTCAATGTGAATCCAATTCACATTAACATTTAATTAACAAATACAAATTACAAATAACTCTCTCTTATATATTATAAATCACATTTATAACATATATGATTAATATAAATAGTATTATACACATTATTCATATCCATGATAATTAAATCACATTTAATCATCTTGGATCTCTATTCTCATGTTCCCAAATAATATGAATCACATTCACATTATTCACATCTTTGATAATAAAATCACATTTAATTATCTCAGACAACTCTCTTCATATTATTCATGATAACTAAATTACATTTAATTATCCATTTTCTCAATGCTCGAATACTTATATCAACAATGAAATTATCCTGAACTCTTTCAAAAATAATTCATAATTATTTTGTGAATATTGCAGTCTTGCCATAGGAAAATTGTGAATCACCCTCACAACACAAAATAAAATGTAAATTACATTTTCAATTTAATATTCAATGTGAATCCAATTCACATTAACATTTAATTAACAAATACAAATTATAAATAACTCTCTCTTATATATTATAAATCACATTTATAACATATATGGTTAATATAAATAGTATTATACACATTATTCATATACATGATGTTTAAAACATATTTAATCATCTTGGATCTCTATTCTCATGTTCTCAAATAATATGAATCACATTCACATTATTCACATCTTTGATAATAAAATCACATTTAATTATCTCAGACAACTCTCTTCATATTATTCATGATAACTAAATTACATTTAATTATCCATTTTCTCAATGCTCGAATACTTATATCAACAATGAAATTATCCTGAACTCTTTCAAGGATAATGCGCTTTCTCCGCGGATACTTGGAGATAAGGACATGGCGATTGTATTGTTCCACGTATAGTGACTTGGATATTGAGATCACATCTCAAATCTAGATCTAGGGCCTACCATAGATGCTTGATTAAATCAAGACCTCAAATCTAATCTTCTCATTAAATCTGAATCATATTCAGATCAATGTCCAATATTTGGACTAAGATCAGATTACTTCTCTACTGAGAGGAGTCACTAAAATCCAGACATGTTTCATCACTCCATGGGAATGGAAGTGTCATGGTTATACAATCGTTTATTATCACATCACCCTTAGGTATTCCCAATACCTGTGCATCCTGCATATTGGAAGACCCGGAATAATCCTGAAGTATAAAATCAATTTTACACTGTCTACTTCAGGGATTTATCATTAAGTTTCTCATTCGACCATTGGGAGTTACTATCGATCATATACTTTTGAAAAGCATATATCATACCCAAGTGTTGATCATATACTTTCCAAAAGTATATATTAAACCTACAAATTCAGTCAAGCTTCCAAAGCAAGATGACTGTCCACGGAATTTGATCTTCCCAATATCTCATGAGTGATCTCATGTCTTCCGGTTCAGTAATGAACTTGTATGATCCCTTTGAGAGATCGTATTACTCATATGCCATTGTACGCACACCAGCGCGCCGGTGTATAGACCTTGATTAGGTCAACAACCTATTGTTCTGCCAAATGTACATACTTAGATATATACTAACACATCTTTCTCTGGTCAGAGGATGTGTGCCTATATCATGACAACATATGATACAGGACTTTGGTTATCTCGATCTCGTTAAGTCAACTCTTTGACCTAACTAATCTAACACCTCCGAATCTCTATTCATATGCAGAGGACCTGCATCAAGAGGATGGTCAGATATTAGCCAAAATGAGAAAGGATTGCCATCTCCTACTCAGGCTAGAGATCATCTCTCAACAATTATTTGACGGTGCTTGATGAGTCCTCAATCTAAATCTTTAGATGTTCATCCAAGAACCAGCCTCTATGATCCAATATTTGACGGGCCTACCATAGATGCTTGATTAAATCAAGACCGCAAATCTAATCTTCTCATTGAATCTAAATCACATTCATATCAATGTCCAACATTTGGACTAAGATCAGAATACTTCTCTACTGAGAGGAGTCAATAAAATCCAGACCTGTTTCATCACTCCATGGGAATGGAAGCAGCATGGTTATACAATTGTTTATTATCACATCACCCTCAGGTATTCCCAATACCTGTGCATCCTGCATATTGGAAGACCCGGAATAATCCCGAAGTATAAGATCAATTTTACATTGTCTACTTCAGGGATTTATCATTAAGTTTCTCATTCGACCATTGGGAGTTAGTATCGATCATATACTTTTGAAAAGCATATATCATACCCAGGTGTTGATCATATACTTTCCAAAAGTATATATTAAACATCCAAATTCAGTCAAGCTTCCAAAGCGAGATGACCGTCCACGGAATTTGATCTTCCCAATATCTTATGAGTGAGCTCATGTCTTCCGGTTCAGTAATGAACTTGTATGATCCCTTTGAGAGATCGTATTACTCATATGCCCTTGTATGCACACCAGCGCGGTCAGTATCGATCCTATACTTTTGAAAATCATATATCATATCCAGGTGTTGATCATATACTTTCCAAAAGTATATACTAAACATCCAAATTCAGTCAAGCTTCCAAAGCGAGATGACCGTCCACAGAATTTGATCTTCCCAATATCTTATGAGTGAGCTCATGTCTTCCGGTTCAGTAATGAACTTGTATGATCCCTTTGAGAGATCGTATTACTCATATGCCCTTGTATGCACACCAACGCGCCGGTGTATAGACCTTGATTAGGTCATCAACCTATTCTGCCAAATGTACATACTTAGATATATACTAACACATCTGTCTCCGGTCAGAGGATGTGTGCCTATATCATGACAACATATGATACATGACTTTGGTTATCTCGATCTCGTTAAGTCAACTCTTTGACCTAACTAATCTAACACCTCCGAATCTCTATTCATATGCAGAGGACCTGCATCTAGAGGATGGTCAGATATCAGCCAAAATGAGAAAGGATTGCCATCTACTACTCAGGCTGGAGATCATCTCTCAACAATTATTTGACGGTGCTTGATGAGTCCTCAATCTAACTCTTTAGATGTTCATCCAAGCACCAGCCTCTATGATCAAATATTTGAATCAACATCTGTATGATCATCAAGATGGCTATGGTACATAACCCTAATTGTACTAAGGGACCTATTATGCAAATTATCTATTCTTCATTTCAGATCAGGGAATGATATTCGCAATAACATTTATTGCATAATGGCTCGCCGTGGGCTCGCACGTCCAACAACAAGACCAACAGAATTGACCGTTCGTCAATTGGAGTTCGTTTGATATTTTATTTTCATAAAATTTATCCCGAAATCGAATTCGTATCTCGAAAATTTTGGGGATTCGAATCCAATCAGAAGTATATCAATATTATACTCATTTTGATCGTCGTCCAGAGATGATCAAATCATGATGTTGCGCGTTGAAATTAGAGGCTCGATGTGCACATACGGACAATTTTAACGCATTAATGAAATGAAATATATATATATATGATATTAATTTAAAAATATAAATAACAACATACTGCTGTAGCAGACTTCTATTTTAAAAAAAATATAAATAAATAAAACAAAATTTTATTTTATACCGACTGTTGTCTATACAATAATTGGCATTTATTCTCTCTCCTTGACCCCTTCTTCTCTTCCCACTTGGGTTATTGCTATCTCCACTTGTCTAGATAAGAGCACATCCTTTCCCTTATAAATATCCCAACAAAACCCTCTTCCCGTTTCCCCATTTTCTCCCCCAATTCCACCGAAGAACCCCCTGGAACTGCTTCTCCTTCATCTGGGTTGATCAAGACAGCCACCTTAATGTTGGAACTACTGCAACAACCTTCTGCTGCAAGCTAAATCTGGGAAAAGCAGCTGGAAGATCTTCCTTGGAGAACTCCAATTGCAGTTGCTGCCCTCTTGCTGTACCAAAATATGCTACATCCAATCATCTTCCCTCCAATTTTAAGAGTTAGGTACAATTCCCTCATTCTCCCCTTACTGCCATGCATGCACATTACACTTGATTATATGTATAATCTGTTAGCAATGTGAGCCCGAGGCGAACCATTCCTGTAATAAATGTTATTGTAATAAATGATTTATCAATAAAAGTTATTGATTGTTTTTCAATCCCTTTTCAGAGATTGAATGAATGAATGCACTATAAGGTCCCTTTGTACAATAAGGGTTATGTACCATAACCAACTAGATAATCATACAATTGTTGATTCATTGATTGTTTTTCAATCCCTTTTCATAAAGGTCAATGCTTAGATGAATATCTAAGGAGTTAGATAGAGGACTCATCAAGCATTATCAAATGATTGTTAAGTGATGATCTCCAACCTGAGTAGAAGATGGCAATCCTTTCTCATTTGGCTGATATCTGACTGACCTCTTGATGCAGGTCTTCTACATTGGAATAGTGATTCAGAGGTGTCAGATTAGTTGAGTCAATGGGTTGACTTAATGAGATCGAGATAACCAAAGACCTATGTTGAATACTGTCATAGCATAGGAATGCATCCTCTGACCAGAGACAGATGTGTTGCTATATGTTTGAGTGGCAAGTAATTTCATGAAACCATCTTCCAATAGCCAAGACTGCTCAAAACGAAAGAAGAACCTGCCTCTTCTCTCTTCTCCAGATGACCATAGAATGGCGTATGATTTGAGTGAGCCAGCGGAAGGGCCCAAGCACGTGATAGCGGGAAGCTTTCCATCCCCTCGATAGAGAGCAGAAACCTGTCCAGTCTCGATCTTGATCTTGCATTCTGCCAAGTGTACGCACAACCTGCCGCATCAATAATTGTTAGACCAGAAGAATTTGCCATCTCCAAGAACTCCGTCGTGGCAGACCAATAGATTGATGACCTAACCAAGGTCTATACACCGGCGAGCTGGTATGCATGTAAGGACATATGAGTAATACGATCTCTCAAAGGGATCATACAGGTTCACATGTGAACTGGAAGACATGAGCTCATTCATGAGGTATTGGGACTGATCAAATTTCATACATGGTCGTCGTGCTTTGAAAGCATGACAAGAATTTGAAGGTACAATATATACTTTGAGAAAGTATATGATCGATACCAATTCCCAATGACCAAGATTGAGAAACTTGGTGATCAAACCCTTAAGATGACAGTGTAAAATTGATCTACATCTTCAGGATGATCATAGGTCTTCCAGTATGCAGGATATACGGGTGTTGGGAATACCTGAGGGTGATGTGATCATAAACGATTGTATAAACATGACGCTTCCATTCCGAGGGAGGGATGAAACAGGTTTGGATTTTAGTGACTCTTCTCAGTAGAGAAGTGGCCTAATCTTAGTCCATTTATTGGATATTGATCTGAATGAGATTCAGATGCAATGAGAAGATTTGGTCTATGGCCTTGATTTAATAAAGCATCTGTGGGAGGTCCATGAGATCTGGATTTGAGATGTGATCTCAATATCCAAGTTACTATACGTGTAACATTACAATCGCCCTATCCTTATCTCCAAATATCAGTGGAGTAATCGCATTATTCTTGAAAGGGTTCAAGAATAATTCTATAGTTGAATTAAATTTAAGCATTGAGAAACTGATAATTGTTGGAGTATAAGTTGTATGCGCCTATTATGTTGTAGCAGGGTAAATGGATCTTGGAGGAGATCCATTTACCCCATCCAGTGTTTAATTCCACATCGTCCAGTGATGGGACTTGGAGGCTCTGGAGAGGCTATATAAGGAGCCCCAAACCTCCTGTATCCATTGAGAAAAAGCAGTAGAGAAACACGCCCCTTTGAGGGCTTTTCCCGTGGTTTCATCCTGCTCCTCACGGAGTAGGGTTCCACGTAAAATCATGGTGTTCCAAGTTTGATCTTTCTTGATTATGCTTTATTTTATCATTCCGCTTCCGCTTTCAATTTTCTAATATGGTATCAGAGCGGGTCGGTTCTCGAGGATTTCATGTTCTTTAGTTTTTCGAGATTCGATTATTAAGTTGTTCTTAAAGAAGATTATTTCTGTTCAAAGTTTGTCCAAGTTTCAGGGTTTCAATCGAAACCCTAATTTCTGATATGTTCAGCAGTACAAGGAAATTTTTTTTGAGCGGCAAGTCTGTTCTTTGTTGTGTTCCTAGGCTTCAGCGGTTCCAGATCAGGCCCCTCTGGCCGTAAAGTTCTCCTGCGCGCATCGACGGTGCCTCCAGTTAGTGGCTCCAGATCGTACAACGAGCCTTATCTCGCACGAAAACCTCCAGATCTCGCGCCCCTCTCTCGCGTGCAAGAGACCCCCAACAGACGACGCCTCCTTTCCAGACCGTGCACCAGGATACGGATCTCTACAGATCTCAGTTCGAAGAAGACGTTGCAAAGCCCCGTTTCAACTTCCCCTCGCGATTCCAGGCTACAGAACCCCAGGCGGTGGCTCTCCATCCCTCGCGCATCGCGCGAGGCGTGTAACACAGGCGGCGTCACCGCCTTCCAGTATCCTGGCGGAACCTCCCATCTACAGCGCGTAACCCAGGCTGCAGTAGGTGGCGCATAACCTAGGCTGCAGCAGGCGACGCGACCTTGACGCAAGAACAGAAAAACCCCCGTGCGACGCTCCCTCTCGCAAACCCCAAGCGCGAGTCTTCCGTGCGAAACCGCATCACAGGCAGCTGGTGATCCTCCGTCTCCCCTTCAATCCGCGAGCTCCTCCTCCCCTCGTCCCGAGGTCCGTGGCTGTTTAGAAGAACCCCAGGAGGGGGGGCGGCGCCATGTGACCCCCAAGGGGTGTGTGATCAATCAGGGTTGCCAGGGAGCCCTAAAAAGGGCCGCACATCCAAGGGGGTTGCGGCTGATTTAAAAAAAGGAAGCCCAAGGGGCTGCGACAATATTTATGGTGCCCATGCGGGTTTTTTTTAAAAAAAGTGGATGTGTTAAAAAAAGGCGCGTACAAGGAAAAAGTCGTACGCCAAGAAAAAAATGCAAAGCCGTAAAAAATGTAACGACTTATTAAAAAAATTTAAAATGTAACGGCTTATAAAAAATAAAAAGCTGCAAATTTCATGTTTGTTTTCCCCATTATGTTGTCTTCTCCCAACTTTGTCGATTTGTCCGTCTTCCGACAAGTATGGGAGAAAGGGGGAGTATATATGTAGAGTCACAAGTCTTCTTCCAGCCATATTCAAATATTCCAGATTCACATGCAGAGACCATTCAGATTCCAGACTCTACAGTTGTTCAGACTCGACGATTGATTCCGAGTCCAGTTTCAGACACGCACGAGTTTGCGGTCATTTTCTGATGAGCATATGTTGACATCATTTGTTCGTGGTCCCCATCATTATTCTTGTTTTGTAGGCCGGAGTTTTCATGTGAGCCATAGGGACTTCAGAGCAGAGGACCATTCCCTTGAGGGTAAGGGTTTTCATGTGTTATCATAGGTACACCAGAGCAGTGCACCATTCTCTGAGCCAGATGGGAGAGACCCAGTTCTCCGACGAGGAGACTTCAGGCATAGTTTCAGACTCGATGGTCAGATTCCGAATCTTCAGTTGACTCACACTCCAACCTGTTTGTCCTCCTCACCTGCACGACATGAGAAGCAACGTCCTCGACTGCAGCAATGTGCACGCTGGGTTGATATTGTCCATAGTTTCCTGTAGCGTTGAGTTGAGTTTCTTTCTGTTTGTCCAAGCTGAGCATTGCACGCTCCAGCTTGAGGGGGAGTGTTGGAGTATAAGTTGTATGCGCCTATTATGTTGTAGCAGGGTAAATGGATCCTGGAGGAGATCCATTTACCCTATCCAGTGTTTAGTCCCACATCGTCCAGTGGTAGGACTTGGAGGCTCTGGAGATGCTATATAAGGAGCCCCAGACCTCCTGTATCCATTGAGAAAAAGCAATAGAGAAACACGCCCCTTTGAGGGTTTCTCCCGTGGTTTCATCCCGCTCTTCACGGAGTAGGGTTCCAAGTAAAATCATGGTGTTCCATGTTTGATCTTTCTTGATTATGCTTTTTTTATCATTCCGCTTCTGCTTTCAATTTTCTAACAATAATTAAATGTGATTTAATTATCTTGATCCATGTAGAAAGTATCCAATATAATTAAATGTGATTTAGTGGATAAGAATAATGTGGATAGCAATATCCAATTATTCATAATATATTATAAATGTGATTTATATTATATTAGAGAGAGCTAATTATGATTTATATTTGTTAATTAATTATTGGTGTGAATTGGATTCACATTGTATAATTAATTGAAAACGTAAATTATATTTTGTTTTGGGTAGTGAATGTGATTCACAAATTTCTAATGGCAAGATTGCAATATTCTCAAAATTAATTATGAATTATTTTTGTAGAATATTTTACAACAAAAGTTGTTGGAATAATAATGGAGATTTTAATAGAGATATGCAATCTCATAACCTCCACAATGGAAATAAATGGACGGCTACCAAGTCCTATATGGAATTGGTGGTCGTCCCACCTATTTTATGGGGAGATGTTATTATCTCCTTGTTAATTATGTCCTTATTTGTTTGATTTAATTTAGGATTGAAATGTATTTGATTTATCAAATATATTTGATCTAAATTAAATTATTAGCTGTTGGTTTTTACCAACAACAATCTTGACCATTGGATTAAACACAAATCAATCTCATCCATTGATTTTGTGTATCCCATGGATTGTGATCCATGGATCCCAAAACCCTATGAATAGAGAGGCATACCATGCTCTCTAGGGTTATGCAATTGAGATGCATCTCTCTCCCTCTTCCACACGTCAAGCCACTCCCCTTCTCCATTGGTGTCCATCCACCAAGCCCTAGAGAAGAAGCATCGTCGACGCTTCGCCACCGCGCCGCTGCCTCGACGTTCTTCGGTTCTCCATCTTCTTTGGAGTATTTTGCTCACGAAGAAGGTGTTCGATCTCGTGCGACGAGATCAGGAGTTCACCGTGCTTGGATCAACATCTTGGATTGCGAGGATTATACGACTCATCCCCGCGCCCACAAGCGTCTTCTCCGAAGATCGGACTTGAGACAGGAGGTCTCTTTTCGTAGAGACTCGATCAATCACGCTACAAGAGGTATTACTTTATGCTTGATGTGGTTCTAGATGAAACAATCCGAGATTCGTTCTTGGATCATGTGGTTTCATTGCATGAAAAATTTTTAAATTCCGCTGCATAGAACAACAAGTCCGACTAGCCGTTCTTCGTCATATTCGATACGACGCTCACGCTTACGTGATGCGCTTGAGGATTATTCCATATCCTTCAAGTGGTATCATAGCCTTAGGTCGAAGGTTTTTGATACTGTGAAAGAATGATAAGAAAAGATGATTCGTTGTTTATTCAGGAGGTCTAGGGGTCCTTATATAGGACTAAACCCTAGAGGGCTCAAAGGAGAATATTCTATAGAATATTCTTTAGAATATAGAATATTCTCTATAGAATATTCTCTTAACAAATAGCCACATAGAATATTCTCTTAACATAAAAGCCCTCGTGGGATTACAATAGAATATAAAGAAGGAAATCTTCTACAATCTCTAACACTCCCCCTCAAGTTGGAGCATATCCATCGATCATGCCCAACTTGGAAGATATCCAGAAAAGACGCTTCTTTGATAAGGCCTTTGTGAATATGTCTGCAAGCTGAAGATCTGTTGAGATATGTGGTGTGGAAATCTTGCCTTCTCGTACAGCATCACAAACAAAATGACAGTCGATCTCAATGTGTTTGGTCCTCTCATGGAACACAGGATTTGTAGCAATATAAGTGGCAGATTTGTTATCACAGTATAGAGGAACAGGAGTAGTGATATCAATATTGAGTTCTTGCAAAAGAGACAGTAACCAGGTAATTCGCATGTGGCTTGGGCCATTGCCCTATATTCTGCCTCTGCACTGGATCGGGAAACCACCGTCTGCTTCTTGCTCCTCCAACTAACAAGGTTACCTCCTACCATCATCGCATAACCCATCGTAGAACGACGATCCTCAGGTGAGCTTGCATAATCAGCATCAGCATAAGCAGCAACCTTAGTGTATCCATTTGCCCCATAGAATAGACCACGTCCAGGGGATTCCTTCAGGTAGCGAAGGATCTGAAGAACATCTTGCTAGTGGCTGTAGCATGGTTTCTCCATGTGTTGGCTAGCTCTGTTCACAGCATATGATATGTCTGGCCTAGTAACAGTAAGGTACAGAAGTTTGCCAACCAAGCTTCTGTATCTTGTAGTATCTTCAAAGGCAGGATCATCTGGTGTAGAATGTTTCTTTGGTTCTGCAGGTATGCCAGATGGCTTGCACCCAAGTAATCCTGCTTCAGTTAGTATATCTAAGCAGTACTTTCTTTGTGACATATGAAGCCCCTTCTTTGTGCGTAAGACTTCTATACCTAGAAAATAGCGAAGTTGCCCCAGATCCTTGGTGACAAAAACCTTTTGCAGAAAAGTCTTCACTTCTAGCACTCCTTTATCATCGTCACCTGTAACAACTATGTCATCCACATATACAGCTAGTATGACAGTACCTGTTGATCATTTTCTGACAAAGACTGAATGGTCAGATGTAGTTCTCTGAAAGCCCAGAGTGCTAATCTCTGAACTAAGTCTCTCAAACCATGCCCTCGGACTTTGCTTCAGACCATAAATTGCTTTGTGAAGTCGGCAAACATACTCCCCCTCGACTTCGTAACCTGGGGGCTGCATCATGTAAACCTCTTCCTCAAGATCACCATATAGAAATGCGTTCTTGACATCCAGTTGAAAAACAGGCCAGCCTTTTTTCACGGCTACAGAGAGGATAGTGCGAATAGACCCCATCCTGGCAACAGGTGAAAAAGTCTCGAAGTAATCAACTCCATATGACTGTGTAAAGCCTTTTGCCACAAGTCTTGCTTTCAGTCTGTCAATAGAACCATCTGGAGAATGTTTCGTAGTAAAGACCCATCTGCAGGCAACAAGCCTGACACCTTCGGGACACGGAACTAGATCCCATGTTCCTCTGGAATTGAGAGCATCCATTTCTTCATTCATAGCTTGTCACCGTCTGTGGTCCTGTAATGCAATGTGATAGTCTCCTGGGGCAGAGATTGTCATAAGAGCATCTGCATATATTTTATCAGAACATGATAGGCTATCAATGGACGTGAAATTAGACATAGGATGGATAGTGCATTGCCTCTTTGTTTTGCGTAGGGCAATGGGAAGCTCCTGAGGATCATCCGGAGTAGTATTGGTGGGGGCACTTGAAGATGGCATATTTTCCTGCAACAAAGGAACAGGTAGAGGAACAGGAACAAGAGGGGACACATGTTTTCTTTTATAGACAATTGGTGGAGGAGGAAGTTTAATGGTATGTCAGACACATCTTGATTGAAGAAACGAGTTTGTTCGAAAAAGGTGACATCAGCTGATATATAATAGTGTTTACCACAAGGATCATAGCATCTATACCCTTTCTTTGTTTGGGAATAACCCAGAAAAACACATTTAATTGCACGTGACGATAATTTGTTTGCAGTATGAAAGTTGTGAACAAAGGCGGTGCATCCAAAAATCCGCAGAGGTAGAGGAAATGGTGAGTCATTTGGATACAATAAGGCAAAGGGTGTGGAGCCATTTAGGGAGACAGAGGGAACTCTGTTGATAAGATAGACAGCAGTGAGAATAGCATCTCCCCAATAGGTTTTGGGGACCTTCATTTGGGTAAGAAGAGAGCGGGCAATGTCGAGGAGATGTCAAAGTTTTCTTTCGGCTACCCCATTCTGTTGGGAGGTATATGGGCAAGAGGTTTGATGGATAGCACCCTGGGAAGCAAAGAAGGATGTCAAATCATTTTGTGTAAATTCCAATGCATTATCAGAACGAAATATTTTAACAGTAGTGGAGAAGATGTTTTTGACATAGTAAAAGAAATTATTGACAATATTGTTAATTTCTGAGCGTTTCGTTAACAGAAAAACCCAAGATGATCGACTGTAGTCATCCACAAAGACAGCAAAATATTTATGACCACTTAGACTTCGGACCGGACAGGGTCCCCAGATATCACAGTGAACAAGTGCAAAAGGAGTACGGCGGCGAGGCTCAGTTCGTGCGAAAGGAGGCTCGATGATGTTTCCCGAACTGACATGCCTCACACTCAAAGGGTTTCAGCATAGAAAGTTCAGGGAACATCATGGAGAGAGCTTTAGCAGAAGGGTGACCAAGACGAAGGTGCCATAGAAAAGGATCTTCAGAGATGGAGACTGCACCAACAAAGTTGGAATCAGAAGGGATGTCGAGGTAATAGAGGCCGTTCCTCTCATGACCCCCACCAAAAATCTTCCTCGTCCGGATGTCCTGAAAATAACAACAAACCTCATCAAAAAATAACACGACAGTTAAGCTGATGACATAGCTTCTGTACTGATAGAAGGCTGAGAGGAAAAGCAGGGGCACAATGAACATCTGTTATATGCAGCTTGGAAGAAAAGTTGACAGTACCAACAGCAGTCACTGGGGAATGATCCCCATTAGCAACCCGGACAGTCCTCACAGAGGAAGATGGCTGGGAGGAGGTTAGCAAACTTCCTTCTCCCGTCAGATGGGTAGAGGCTCCAGAATCAATAATCCATGCATGCTTAGAGGCAGAGACAGAGTTTGCTACTGTACCTGAGGTAGTAGCCAGGCTAGCAGTAGGGGCAGAAGCATTACTATCAGAAGGGCTAGATTCTTGCAGCAGTTGTCGTAGGCGAGCATATTCAGAAGCAATGAATGGGGTTTGTGCCTCGCTGGTTTGCTGAGTAGATGTTTCTGCAGTTGCGTCATACGATACTTCATCATAGGCATTGTTAGCATTAGGTTGCATCCCAAACGTTGCCCAGCAACGATCAGAAGGGTGATTCCAGCGTCCACAGTGTACACATGCTGGGTACCGAGCAGAAGAATCACGACCACGTCCACGATCACGTCCGCGTCCAGAGTCACGGCTGCGTTCAGATTCATGACCACGTCCACGCCCTGAGTCACGTCCCCGTCCTCCTTGATAGTTATGACGCCCTCTGTATCCTGAGGAGGAATAGTAGGCCATCGTCTCTGTAGAGATGTGGGTGGTAGAGTGCTGAATCGGAGCCTCTAGCTCCTGTAAGCGTCCGAAGATAGTCTCAAGAGTAGGTAAAGTATCAGCCATCAGAAACTGATCTTTCACAGGCTTATATTTTGGATTTAGCCCTGAGAGAAATCTGTAAACTTGCCATTCAACACGTTCTCCTACTTGTTTATCACAACATGCAGGCTGAAAAATAAGGAGTTCTTCAAAAAGGCTTGTAAGAAGCCTGTAATATTCGATAAGACTTGATTCTCCCTGAGTGGTAGACCAAATTTTTGTGTATATGTTTGACAGACGAGACTTTGTCGTCTTTTGAGAATATGTACGCTCAAGGTTTTCCCACATTGCCTTAGCGGTGTCTTTGTAAAGAAGATTCACAGCAATGTTTGGATCGACACTGTTCGTCATCCAAGTGATAACCTGACAATTATCAACAAACCAAGTTTCATAGTCCTTATCAGTTTCCGCAGGTGGAACTTTTGTAAGAACGTAGCTCTTGCGCTGGCCACCAACAAACACTTTGAAAGACCGAGACCATAGAACATAATTTTCGGAGCCCTTCAACTTGATAGAAGTGCCCTGTACCAACAAAGAAGAAGTAGGGTACATGGCATTGATCTCGGCAGACGTCATCGTGGCGACTTAGGTCAAGAAAAAGTGACCTAGAGTGATTCCCTCAATTTATCATCAAATATCTAAACCCTCATCAAGAAATAAGAAGGATGAGGCAATGGTCGTTTGACGGCACAAGAGGGGGCCTGGCGGAGTTGGCCTGGTGGTGGAAGGAGGCCCTCAGAGGGCTGGCGGAGGCGCCTGGCAACGCGAGGCGGGCCTGGCTGACCTGACGGTTGTACCTGGCTGCCCTAGAGCAGCCTGGCGACGCTCAGCCGAGGCGGCGCGGGCCTAAGGCAGGAGGTGCGGAGACCCGAGGCGGCACGCGGTTGTAGATGAATTGGAGGGATGGCGGTGGCGGAGGGGTGATTAGGTCAGAACACCGGCCTAGGACCGCTGCTCTGATACCATGTGAAAGAATGATAAGAAAAGATGATTCGTTGTTTATTCAGGAGGTCTAGGGGTCCTTATATAGGACTAAACCCTAGAGGGCTCAAAGGAGAATATTCTATAGAATATTATTTAGAATATAGAATATTCTCTTAACAAATAGCCACATAGAATATTCTCTTAACATAAAAGCCCTCGTAGGATTACAATAGAATATAAAGAAGGAAATCTTCTGCAATCTCTAACAAATACGATCAGTAAACCTAGGACGACTTGAGTTTGTTAAGGTTGCGAAACTTTTGTCACATTTTATTTTCGCACATCTGTTTAGTGAATAAATTCAGCCCTGTTTAAAATGTTTAAACACAAATTAATCACTTGGATTTTGTTCTCCGTTAAATAAGGAAACCATAGGATATGAGTTTACGTAATTTGGATTTCGTTTGCTCGAGATATAGTCATTCTAATAAACATGTATTCACTGTTGCGGGAACTGTGAATCTTAACATCATTAACAAGTTAATTACTGTTTTTATCTGCCTAGAAATGCGTGAAATATCACTTAGGTTCTGTCCTAAATCAAATTAGCAATCTTTGGAAACTGATTTTGCATAATTTGGATTTGTTTTGATTGAGATATGCCAATTTTAGTAAGTAGGGGTCACTGCTGAAATTACATTCCTAATCAAGAACTAAGTGATTGTCAATTAGTGAAATTAATTATTAATTTCATGAAATAATTATAGAAAATATTTGAGAAATATTTAATGATGATTATTTCCTTAATTGACTTTACATTAACCAATAAAATGATTAGATTTGATCTAGATCATAATTGGAAACACAATCAACAAACGACTTGCTTGAATAGGATTGGGAATTTGGTTAGCAAATTTCCTTATAATCAAAATTGCTTTTGATTATTACTATATGGTGTAATTTCAGTTGAAGAACCTATTATCATCTCAAGTATAAAGTGATTGGCTCGGCATTATTTTTTTCTGAGGCAGATATGGTGTCTAGTCGGGAAGCATTGGGGTAGCGGGTCGCACCGGTTGCGGTTCGTCCCACTCCCGCCAGTACTGGCCATGACAACAGGTAGGGAACGAATGATGCCTGAGAGATCATGATGTATTTTTCTAAAAATTCAAATTAATAAGTACTTTGAGATAATACCATATATTCAAGTAAAATCAAATCTGTTGATTGAATTGGATTGATAATTAATTTAATGTGATTAAGTTAATTATATCCAATTAAAAACATTCTATTATGAATAGATGTGTATTTCCCTTGGAAGAATTAATTATATGAATATGATTCATAATAATTAATTAAAATTTGAATATAAGGTAGAGGATCACATAAGTGACATCCATGGTCTCCCGTCAAGGCGAAGGGTTCTGTCGCCAGATATTGTATGTAAGAGATGCCTGTCCGAAGTGACGGCTCCTGCATACGATCCATTTGGGTCAGGCTCATCGCTTCTTTAAAGAGTAAGGACGTGTGCGTAGTGACCCCAATATCGGATCCTCATATTATTGGGGCGATATTGGATTGCGTATAATGAGTTGTATTCCTGTTGACGGTTGGTTCAATTAACAACGGGTCAACATCACCTTAGGGGTGGTGGGCCCTGGTGTTAAAGACCGAATTGGGAAATGCAAGTTGGACTTGCAAGGCGGAATGTGTTCCCGCTTCTCTTTTTTGGAGTCATAGGTTCTCATATTATTGGGATATGACAAAGATAAAGAGGAGATCCTAGTTCTTGCTTGAGATATAGCGGTAAGTATATCTCTTACTTTGAAAGTGATTAAGGGAACAAACTTTCAAAGTTGACAGAGCAAGACCAATTTGATTTAAAATACCTTAATCAAATATCATAAATTTGAATATATGAATATATGTTCTAAGGGTAAAATGGGGCTGCCCCCATTGGGTGTAAATGGATCTTCAAGAGAAAGAGGGGACCTGATGGGAAAGTAGAGACTTTCAAGGCACGGCTGGTAGCCAAAGGCTACACACAGAGAGAAGGCATCGATTACGATGAGATGTTCTCTCCTGTGGCTATGCTTAAATCTATCAGGACTCTGCTAGCTATAGCTGCATATCTTGACTACGACATCTGGCAGATGGACGTCAAGACGGTTTTCCACAATGGATATCTAGAGGAGGATATCCATATGGAGTAGCCCAGGGCTTCATAATTGAGGATGGCAAAGTATACAAGCTGAAGAAATCCATCTATGGAATCAAGCAAGCTTCTCGTAGTCGGAACATCAGATTTGATGAAACCATAAAGAGTTACGATTTTGTGCAGAATCCTGATGAACCATGTGTGTACAAGAAGCTTAGTGGGAGCACCATTGTCTTCATCGTGCTTTACGTAGATGACATCCTTATCATTGGGAATGATACAAGGATGATGAGCAGTGTGAAAATTTGGTTATCCCATACCTTTGAGATGAAAGATTTTGGAGAAGCCTCTTACATCTTAGGCCTGAAGTTGTTCAGAAATCGAGAAAAGAGGATATTAGGATTATCACAACATGGATACATTAAGAAGATTCTTGAATGATTCCGTATGGATAGTTCTAAGAAAGGTTTCCTTCCCTTAAGGCATGGTATCCACCTGTTTAAAGGGATGGCTCCTCAAACTGTTGAGGAAAAGAAAGTTATGGCTGGATGCCCTTATGCATCAACTGTAGGATGCTTAATGTATACCATGATGTGTACTAGGCCAGATATCTGCCATGCAGTGGGAGTGGTAAGTCGTTACCAATCCTTCTATGGAGAGCAACACTGGAATGCAGTAAAGAACATATTCAAATATTTAAGACGGACGCAATATTACATCTTGCTCTATGGAGATGGAGATCTCCAAGTCTTGAGATATACATATTCTGACTTCCAATCGGATATTGATGATCGAAAGTCGAAATCAGGGCCTGTATTCCTGTTGAACGGTGGTGTTGTGAGCTAGAGAAGCAAGAAGCATGACACTACAGTAGATTCAACAATAGAAGCCGGGTACATTGCCGCATCAGATACTGCAAAGGAGGCGGTGTGGTTGTGCAAGTTCATCCTGGAGCTTGGCGTAGTTTTGTCTGATACTCCTATCTTGTTACTCTGCAATAACACAGGAGCCATTGCCCAAGCGAAAGAACCCAGATGGCATCAAAAGAGCAAGCACGTGGAAAGGAAATACCACATCATTTGCGAGATTCAAAAGCGTGGTGATATCATCATCACCAAGGTGGCCTCTGCCGACAACGTTGCTGATCCTCTTACCAAACCTCTGACACAGAAGGTTTTCGACCAGCATGTAATTAGAATGGATTTAAGGATTGTTCTTGAATGGTTCTGAGGGCTAGTGGGAGATTGTTAGCAATGTGAGACCGAGGCAAACCATTCCTGCAATAAATGTTATTATAATAAATGATTTATCAATAAAAGTTATTGATTGTTTTTCACTCCCTTTTCTGAGATTGAATGAATGAATGCACTATAAGGTCCCTTTGTACAATAAGGGTTATGTACCATGGCTAACTTGATAATCATACAGTTGTTGATTCATTGATTGAATCATAGAGGCAGATGCTTAGATGGATATCTAAGGAGTTAGATGAGGACTCATCAAGCATCATTAATGATTGTTAAGTGATGATCTCCAGCCTGAGTAGGAGATGACAATCCTTTCTCATTTGGCTGATATCTGACTGACCTCTTGATGCAGGTACTCTGCATGGGAATAGTGATTCGGAGGTGTCAGAATAGTTGAGTCAATGGGATGACTTAACAAGATCGAGATAACCAAAGACCTATGTTGAATACTGTCACAGCATAGGCATGCATCCTCTGACCAGAGACAGATGTGTTGCTATATGTCTGAATGTGTACATTTGGCGGATCAATAGGTTGATGACCTAACCACGGTCTATACACCGGCGAGCTGGTGTGCATGTAAGGACATATGAGTAATACGATCTCTCAAAGGGATCATATAGGTTCACATGTGAACCGGAAGACATGAGCTCACTCATGAGGTATTGGGACTGATCAAATTCCATGCATGGTCATCGTGCTTTGGAAGCATGACAAGAATTTGAAGGTACGATATATGCTTTGAGAAAGTATATGATCGATACCAATTCCCAATGATCAAGATGGAGAAACTTGGTGATCAAACCCTGAAGATGACTGTGTAAAATTGATCTACATCTTCAGGATGATCAAAGGTCTTCCAATATGCAGGATGTACAGGTGTTGGGAATACCTGAGGGTGATGTAATCATAAACGATTGTATAAACATGACGCTTCCATTCCGAGGGAGTGTTGAAACAGGTTTGGATTTTAGCGACCCCTCTCAGTAGAGAATTGACTTAATCTTAGTCCATGTATTGGACAATGATCTGAATGAGATTCAGATGAAATGAGAAGATTAGGTCTACGACCTTGATTTAATCAAGCATTTGTGGGAGGTACATGAGATCTGAATTTGAGATGTGATCTCAGTATCCAAGTCACCATACGTGGAACAATACAATCGCCCTGTCCTTATCTCCAAGTATCAGCGGAGAAATCGCATTATTCTTGAAAGGGTTCAAGAATAATTCCATAGTTGAATTATATTTAAGCATTGAGAAATTGATAATTAAATGCGATTTAATTATCTTGATGCATGTGTAAATTATCCAATATAATTAAATGTGATTTAATTATTGTGGATAAGAATAATGTGGATAGCAATAACCAATTATTCATAATTATAAATGTGATTTATAATGTATTAGAGAGAGCTAATTATGATTTATATTTGTTAATTAATTATTGGTGTGAATTGGATTCACAATGTATAATTAATTGAAAATGTAAATTATTTTTGTTTTGGGTTGTGAATGTGATTCACAAATTTCCAATGGCAAGATTGCAATATTCTCAAAATTAATTATGAATTATTTTTGTCGAATATTTCACAACTAAAAGGGCTGGTTAGTCTTGGATTTACAAATAAAAGGGCTGGTAAAGAAAAGTAAGCTTCCTAAGATCACTAGAATTAGGTGGTGGAATCTTCCGCTGAAGCAATCAAGGTTCAGGGAGAAGGTTTTAGAAGACTTGTCTTGGAATTGTAGCGGTAGTGCAAACGAGATGTGGGAAGCAGTAGCATCTTGTATCCGAAAGGTAGCCAAAGAGATACTAGGCGAGTCAAAAGGAGGAGCTCCAGGTCAAAAGGATGCTTGGTGGTGGAGTGAAGGGGTGCAAGAGAAACTAAAAATTAAAAGAGCTTGCTTTAAAGCTATGTCTAAGGATAGAACAGAGGAAACCATCACAGACTATAAAATAGCGAAGAAAGAAGTAAAGAAGGTTGTAAGCGAAGCTAAGTCAAAATCTTATGAAGTTTTGTATAAAAATCTCAACTCTAAGGAGGGCCAGAAGGATATATTCAGGTTGGCCAAAGCAAGGATATATTCAAGTGAGATGCATTAAGGACGAGGAAGGTCGCATGCTTGTTACTCAGAAGGATATAGAGACTAGATGGGAGCAGTACTTCCATAAACTTTTCATTGGAGAAGGAAATAGAGAGATCACTTTGGGTGATCTAGCTAGTAATGAAAGTTACTTGAATCGTACATGCTATAGACGAATACAAAGAAAAGAAGTAGAGGAGGCTTTGAAGGTTATGAGACCTGGGAAAGGTGTTGGAACAGATGACATCCCTGTAGAAGTATGGAAAGTCTTAGGTGAGCGTGGTTTGACTTGGCTTACGAATCTATTCAATGTTATTTGGCGAAGAAAGAAAATGGCTGAAGATTGGAGGAGGAGTATCGTGGTGCCTCTTTATAAGAACAAAGGAGACATTCAAAATTGTTCAAATTACAGAGGTATCAAGCTGATGAGTCACACTTTGAAAATTTGGGAACGTGTGATCGAAAGAAGGTTGAGGCAAGTTTCCCAAGTAAAAGAAAACAATTCGGATTCACGCCAGGTCGCTCAACTATTGAAGCCATCCATTTGCTGAGGAGAACAATGGAGATTTATAGAGCTAAAAGGAAGAATCTCCATATGATCTTTATTGATTTCGAGAAGGCTTATGATTCCGTCTCACGAGAGATACTGTGGAGAGTTTTGGAGAAGAGACATGTCCTATACATTAATCTCATAAAGGATATGTATGATAGGGCTTTATCTTGTGTAAGGACCCCAACGGGCAAGACTGACTATTTCAATATCAACATTGGTTTACATCAAGGTTCAACTTTGAGTCTATTTTTTTTTACTTTGATTATGGACGAGTTGACAAGTCACATTCAGGATGAGTTACCTTGGTGTATGTTATTTGCTGATGATATTGTGTTGATTGACAAGACTAGAGATAGAGTAAATGAGAAGCTTGAGGTTTGGAGACATGCATTGGAGACTAAAGGTTTTCATATAAGTAGGGCTAAGACGGAATATATGGAATGCACCTTTGATGGAAGCAATGACGAATGAATTGAGGTGAAGATTGGTGACGATAACATTCAGAAGAGAGATTCTTTTAGATATCTGGAATCTATTTTGCAACATGATGGGGAAATTGATGGAGATGTTACTAATAGAATAAATGCAGGTTGGCTAAAGTGGAGAGGAGCCTCTGCTGTTCTCTGTGATAAGAAAATTCCTTTAAAAATTAAAGGAAAGTTTTACAAAGCAGCCGTGAGACCTGCTATGCTTTATGGTTCTGAATGTTGGCCTGTGAACCATAGACATGTGCAGAGAATGGCTGTAGCAGAAATGAAAATGCTAAGATGGATGTGTGGACATACACGTAAAGATCGGATTCGGAATGATGCAATCAGAAAGAAAGTTGGTGTAGCTCCGATCGAGGATAAGATACGAGAAAACCGCTTAAGATGGTTTGGTCATTTGCAAAAAAAGGTCAACTGATGCACCGGTTAGGAGATGCGAGAGTTGGGATGTTGAGCCGGCTAGGACGGCCCAAGAAGTGTTGGAAAGAGACTATACGAAGGGATCTTAGTTTTTTGGATATAAATCCGACATTGACCCAAGATAGATCTGAATGGAGGCGAAGAATCCATGTAGCCGACCCTATTTAATTGTGGGAAAAGGCTTTGTTGTTGTTGTTGTATTTCACAACAAAAGTTGTTGGAATAATAATGGAGATTTTCATGGAGATATGCAATCTCATGAGATTTCATGAGATTGCCTCCACCATGGAAATAAGTGGACGGTTACCACGTCCTATATAGAATTGGTGGACGTCCCACCTATTTTATGGGGAGATGTTATCTCCATGTTAATTATCTCCTTATTTGTTTGATTTAATTTAGGATTGAATTGTATTTTATTTATCAAATATATTTGATATAAATTAAATTATTAGCTGTTGGTTTTTACCAACAACAATCTTGACCATTGGATTAAACACAAATCAATCTCATCCATTGATTTTGTGTGTCTCATGGATTGTGATCCATGGATCCCAAAACCCTATAAATAGAGAGGCATACCATGCTCTCTAGGGTTATGCAATTGAGACACATCTCTCTCTCCCCCTCTTCCACACGTCAAGCCTCTCCCCTTCTCCATTGGTGGCCATCCACCAAGCCCTAGCGGAGAAGCATCGTCGACGCTTTGCCATCGCGTCGCCGCCTCGATGTTCTTCGGTTCTCCATCTTCTTTGGAGTGCTTCGCTCACGAAGAAGGTGTTCGATCTCGTGCGACGAGATCAGGAGTTCACAGTGCTTGGATCAACATCTTGGATTGCAAGGATCACGCGACTCATCCCCACGCTCGCAAGCGTCTTCTCCAAAAATTGGACTTGAGACAGGAGGTCTCTTTTCGTAGAGATTCGATCAACCACGCTACAAGAGGTATTCCTTTATGCATGATGTGGTTCTAGATGAAAGGATTCGAGAATCGTTCTTGGATCATGTGGTTGCATCGCATGAAAATTTTTTAAATTCCGCTGCATAGAAAACTAGTCCAACTAGTCATTTTTCGTCGTATTCGATACGACGCTCACGCTTCCATGATGCGCTTGAGGATTATCCCATATTCTTCATAATCCCTCTTTCATTTCTGTTGCTAACCATTGATGAGACTTCAACATCTTTTATCTCTTATTGATTTTTAAAGAGTCTTGATCTCATTAGATTTTTTTATTTACACCAATAAGACAAAGATGAAGAGAGGCCATTGGAGTCGAGAATAAAAGAAGGGGATGATGACGTTGCTTTTAGGAGGGGTTTAGAGTCTTTAATTTCATGAAAATAAAAGCATTTTTAATCTCTGTCAAAGTTGTTCAGAGAATTGATCCATGATTAGATTGTTTCAGAGAATTAAATAGAATCATGTTCTTAATTTTGTTAGATTGTTTCAGAAAATTAGATAAAAAGGTAGCAGTAAATTGAATTTCATTCATGATAAATAATTAATTGATATTACAACATATTATTAAAATTTAAGTATGAACATATATATAAGACAATGGCTTAATATAGATATGCCTTAGCATCTAAGGTTGGTGTTTATCCCATTTATTACATATGCATGTAAAAAAATTATGTTGGAAATTTAGGATAAGAAATGGAACATGATCTGTGCATAAGAAATGGTAACAACTTTCTGAATTCGATTTACTGAATATAAAAGTATATTTATAAATAAAAAAATAAATTGGAGCATCAAAGAACAAATCCAGAAAAATTGGCAAAATCAGAGAAAGATGTCAACTATATTTCACGGATGTATAATATAGTATTAGAAAAACATATATTTTTCAAATCTTACTAATATGGGAATGTATAAAGTATGAGGAAAGATTTCTCCAAATTTCATTGAGATGAAATCCATAATCGCAGAAGGGATGCATTTGAATCTCCACTATAAACCATACATAGATATTGACTCTGTAAAGTTATCATCAAATATGGTCAACCATATGATTTGTAAACAGTAAGCAAGGAAGAACAATATTTATACTAGGATTGGAGTTTACAAAATCTTAAATTGATTCCTCCCTTCATACTTTCCATGCCTCAATATGTCTAGCCATCACCGTCAAATGCATGGATTATTCCTAATTTCTACCATTGTATTTTAACAAATTGAGATAGGATGTTTAGTTGGAAAATATCAAGGTAATTCTGCTGGGCTTGTCCTAAAAGCTAGACAGGATGTATTTGCATAATAATTTTAAATCCTTGTGAACACCCATGTTCGGTTGTCCTTAATAGAATATGTAGTGTTCTACCAAAGACATATAGAGAATAATATGCCTCTATCAAAATCAGTTATGATAATGACCATCTACATGATAATGATCATCTATGTGATTGCTCATCTTTGAGATCTATCTATCTATATATATACATAGTAGTTTTGAGCATCCTGACTTGGCGATTTTACATCCAAATCATCCATGTCTACATCTAAGACATCTAAGGGTTACATCTGAGACAATTACAGTTGAGAGTTGGAGAAATTACAATCAAAGTTGAGTTAGTTGGAAGTATTTATAATAAAGTTTGATTTGAAATAATATGACTATAGTATTATAAGAATATATACACACACACACCCACACACTTATGGTCAATTAATTACAATATGTATGTTCTATTTAGGAAATGTTGAGAAAAAGGGGCGAACATGTGAACTACATACAAAACAGTTGAAAACCATTCTCTATGCATGCAGTGGTAAATTTTTCATTCATATATGCCTATTTACTTATTGTCTTTTGCACATAATAAATTACTTGATATTTATTTTAAACTGCGGATTTGTATTCACAATTGTGACTCCTCTTCATTCCTAACATGTTTTGGCAGGCAAGGAGCCTGATGCTCAGTAGTTGTTGAGGACATCAGGTGGCCGTGTATATACTAGATGGTATGTTGCTTTTTGTCTTAGTTTTTGGTTCATTTTATGATGTAAATGCTTCCCTTTCTCTTCTATACAAGATTTTGGGATTTCTGTACTGTCGACTCTGATGTGCATTTGTATATATTGTGCTTGCAATTATTGCAGCGCGAAAAATTTCCCGTAAATTCATACTTTTAATGCGATGCCAATGAATGTAATTGTGCCCCCGCAACTATATATCAGTTGACGCTTTTTTGATAATCACGATGGTGTTTTTGCGAATTGTGTGCAAACGGGTACCCAGATCCGAGGGGGTTCACAAAAAGTAGCTCTATTAGATTTGATGGTAGAGATTTGATATAGTATACGTCTTATAGAGTACGGATTTGGAAGTTGGAAACATGGAATTATCCTTGAAATCAAATGGACTTGTTATTCACTTTTTGGGTTTTATAAACATATATCTATGATTAATCCTAGTTTTTATGACCATTTTCTCTCTATAGAGTGAGGTTTACACCTCGACCACCTCGAGTCTTACATCTCAATTCCATAATAGAGAAACGCGACGATACACCTTACATTTTTTAAAACCTTGTCTATAACCCCTTGGGGGTCATTATGTAATTTTCCTTTTAGGCTCTAGGGTTTCACGCTATATAAGAAACCCCGTGCCCTTTAAATAAATTATTACATTCATTCTCAAATATTTCTCCACATGGTACATACATCTCTATCACGTCTAACCTATCATCACACGTTATTGTAAGATCTTTTTGGCTTCACGTGGGCCTCCCTCTCACACTGGAAGGCACCACACGACATCATAGGTTAATACGGGAACCGTTCTTGCCCTCTCGCATTAATTCTTGTGGTGCCCTAGGCGATCACCTCACACCATTTGTGCCATTTGCACCTCTTGCAACCCATCGCCAAACTCCATCTCCAAGCCATACCTCCATCGTCACCTCTAGTTGCGGGACTATATCGTATGCGGATACACACCATTGCCTGATGTTGTTGTAGGAGAACCCATGCATCGAGATATGCATCGTGAGAGGAATCCATTGCCTTGAAGCATCGAGGGGCTCCCGCTGGGCCTCTCCTCCTATTGTGAGAGGAACCCATCACCTATTGAGAACCATTATTGTTGGGTTGCACATCTCACTAGACCAAGGACATGTACATCGCAAATGTGGCGTGCGCATCACTCGAAGACACATCGCATTCCCACGGGTGGAGATAATCCCATTACTTTTGGACATCGATTGGACCCATCACCTAGAGGCTACCTATTGCTTGGAGGCATCACGTATCACCTAGAGCTTAGTCCGCCTAGTATGTAATGCGCCCAAGAGATTTAATGTGATCAATGAGTTAACTACAGTAATAGCACTAGAAAGTTTTAGCATATCATTTAAGCCTTAGACTTTTAGGATATTAAATTTAAGTGTCTGACTAATAGCCGAATCGTATTCCAAATTTGTTTGTATTTTTTCTAGGGCGATGCTGTTCTTACGACATGTTATCTTATTAATCGTATGTCGTCGTCTGTCTTAGGTGAGAAGATTCATTTCTCTCTTGTTTTTCCTGACAAAGAATTGTTCTCCCCCACCCCTCGTGTGTTTGGCTCGGTTGCCTTTGTCCACCAGTTGTCTTCAGGGATTGACAAGCTTTCTCCTAAGGTTGTCAAGTGTGTCTTCGTCGGGTACTCCAGAACACAGAAAGGGGTACAAGTGTTATAATCCATTATGCAGGATGTATCTCGTTAGTGCTGATGTTAGCTTTTTTGAATCTGTTATGTACTTCTCATCTACAGGTAATCAGCTGGTATCCTCTGACACTACTGAAGCTATATACATGCCACCACCACCATCACCTCTACCACCTCCACCACTACCATCTCCTACACCTCCTGTCACTGTTCTTGTTTCCTCATTGCCATTCCACTATACGCGTCGGCTTGCTTCTGCTCATGGTCACCGCTCATCATCTAGCTCGCCTTAGGTATGTTCTGAGAATATTAACATTGATGGATCTGATGATTCCTTGAGCAGGATGTGTTACAGAGGCCAGATGAGGAGGAAGGTGATTTGGATCTACCTATTGCTCTTCGGAAGCAGAAGTGTAGCTGCGCGTCATATCCTATAGCATCTACTGTGTCTTTTGATCGCTTAACTGGAGAGTTCAGGAACTTTATCATTGCACTATCAACGGTGGATATTCCACGGAATTACCAAGATGCGTTGAAGGATAGTCGATGGCGTTTAGCCGTGGAAGAAGAAATGTCCGCTCTTCAGTCAAGAGGCACCAGGAGCCTTGTTACTGCACCTACTGATGTGTCTACAGTGAGTTGCAAGTAGGTCTTTACAGTTAAGCAGAATGCAGATGGCAGCACTAACAGATACAAGGCACACCTGGTTGCTCATGGCTTTACACAGACATATAAGGTGGATTATCTTGATACATTCTCGCCGGTTGCTCGCCATTCCACCCTACAGATCCTCCTCTCTGTTGCGGTTACTCGTGATTGGCCACTATACCAATTAGATGTAAAGAATGCATTCTTATACAGTGACTTACAGGAGGAAGTCTACATGCAACAACCACATGGTTTTGTTGTTGAGGGGAAGTTCCCTAAGGTGTGTAGACTTCATAAGGCTATCTATGACCTTAAGCAGAGCCCCAGAACTTGGTTCCATAAGCTCTCAGACTTGTTTGAGAAACAGGGGTACAGACGTTCCAATGCAGATCATTCCTTGTTAGTATAGAAGACACCCAAAGGTATTATTGCAATTATGGTGTCTTGATTACATGTGATGATGAACAGGGAATTCAGGGGGCAAAAGAAATGTTGGGTCGTGAATTTGTCACCAACGACCTTGGAGTTCTTAGATATTTTCTGGGACTGGAATTCGCCAGAAATCCTCATGGGTTGGTAATGACCCAGAGGAAATATGTCACTGACCTGTTGAGTGAAACAGGAATGCTTGGTTGCTGACCTGCCACTACACCCATGGATCTCAGTATGAAATTATATGATGACGATACTGATGATGTGGATAGGAGAAGATACAGAGAATTGATGGGCAAGCTTCTCAATGTTACTATTACCAGCAGACCCGATATCTCCTTTGTTGTGAGTCGAGTGAGCCAGTTCATGGAGCAACCACGTTAGGTACATATGGATGCTATACATATGATACTCAGGTACCTTAAGTCATCTCCAGGTGCAGGTCTATTGTTTAAGAAAGACAAGGAGGTTACTATCTCAACATGTGAAGGTGCAGATTACGCAGGATGTCCTAAGGATAGAAAGTCCACCACTGGGATTGCCGTGTATGACGGAGACTCTCTAGTCTCATGGAGAAGCAAGAAGCAAATGATTGTAGCAAGATCTAGTGTTGAGTCTGAATATAGGGCTATGACCCATGTCACTCCAGAAATGATGTGGGTGAAGGCCGTGCTTACAGATCTATATATAAAAGTCCCGCTTCCTATGGCTTTGGAATGTGACAATCAGACGACTCTATTCATTGCAAATAATCCAGCGTTTCATGGCGAACCAAGCACATTGAGGTTGATTGTCACTTTATACGAGATATGATTCAGAAGGGTTTTATTTCTACATCCCATGTTAGCTCAGGGGACCAAACTACAGACAAATTTACCAAGGCATTACTTCGAGGGCCGTTCCAGAAGTGTTCGTCCAAGCTGAGCATGATTGATATCTATGTTCCACTTTGAGGGGGAGTGTAGACATATATGTTGTTCTATGTTATTCTCGCCTGTACCTTTTTCACATTTTCTTTTTCCTGTTGGACTCTTTATGTATTTTACCCATAGGCTACTCTCATATATAATAGATCCTAGGGCGTATGGAATAAACAAGTTTTCTCTTTTTCCCAACACTTGTATTCAGCTGCAATACATCTCTTGAGGTGACAATTTATGCAGATGCAGATTATGCAGGTTATCCTAGAGACAGGAAGTCTACTTATGGCTTTGCTATTTTTTGTTGGGAGCTCTCTCGTATCATGGAAAAGCAAGAAGAAGACAGTGGTTGCTAGATCTAGTGCGGAATCTGAATACAAGGCCATGGCACAGGGAAGCGCATAAATGATGCGGGTTAGATCTGTGTTGACGGATCTTGTTGTTGAGGTTTCTCTTCCCATGCAACTTTTTTGTGACAATCAAATGGCTCTATTTATTGCCAATAATCCTCCATTTCACAAACGGACCAAGCATATAGAGGTGGATTGTCATTACACTAGAGACATGATCCAGAAAGGTCTCATATCCACCTCCCACTTTGCTCTGGAGATCAAACGGCTGATATTTTCACCAAGGCTCTTGTTAACGGCCCCTTTCAGATGTATTGTTCCAAGCTGAGCATGATAGATATATATGCTCCAGCATGAGGGGGAGAGTTGAGATATTTGTATCTTACATTATTGTTTTTTCTCGTATCTATTTTCTTTATTTACCTCTCATGTAATTAACCCAGGAATTTTCTCCTATATAAGAGAGCCCTAGGGTCTCATCTAATGAATTCTCTTATTTTCTCCCAACAGTACACCATGAAGAAATAATTACATAGATTGGCAAATATTATCTCCTACTTTTAACAAAAATAACTAATGGCTTGTCACCATTATTCTACTTGATTGTTGTTTGCTATTACAACGTATCTTGGTAGGTCATCTCCCCAAAATACCATCACTTGTTCATTCTTCAAGACCCAATTTACTAGTGATATTAATTTGATTTTTTATTAAATCAATTCAAATATAATTATGTTATATCATTTTATGTAAAAAACATGCTTTACCGCTTAGATTACGGTGTGTTTGCCCGACAAGCACGGTCATCACCCTCAATGAGAATGACTACAGTGACCACGATGGAGAGTTTAAAGCAGGAGGATTGCATTAAGAGGTGGTAGCGGTGACTGTAATGGGACTTACAGGGCACCTGACCTGTACAGACTTTTTGAAGATCCTAGCGGAGTACCCTTGGAGGAGGTTTGATCTATGAATCAGTCGATTTATTTGAACTCTCGCATCATGGGCTACTCACCACAATTTATGCCTCTGGCAATGGTCGAGTCCTCACAGAGCGAGACTTCACCGTTCATGGATTACTACGATGAGGAAGAAGATTCATACATGGATTTAGCAGATTCACATTATACAATTGCACTTAAGTATCCATATCTAAGCGTAATACATAGGGAACGACTGCAGTTGAGGCCCTAACTTCTATTGCATGAATGTAATGTAATAATTTTAAACTTCTATTGCAAGAGGTCGTTTTGGATGGCATGCGACAAGGGCAACCGTCGTGGTTGGTGATAGAGGGTTGCAATTTCAAGTGCGAGTTACCGGTGACCTATACGGCTTTGTTCATAGGGTGTGACTTCATCCTGGAGATATGGGAGGAAAGTCGGCCGTCCGATGATGTCAGGGCTTCGCTGGTGAAGGAAGGTGGTTTGCCGAGGAGAGCAACTGCAAGGGGGGTATCCTATCCAAGAAGGGGAAGCGGCACTTTTTCAATATTTTGAAAAGGAAGAGACAAAAGGAAAGGGAAGGGTTTGCTTCATGCGTAAGTTTCGACATCTGGAACGAGGCAGAGTTAGGCGACTTCGATAGTAGGGATCTACGTGGAGGCAGTAATCGGGTGTTCGGTTCAGGTCGGAAGAAGGATCCCCTCACTTTTGCAACATGCTTGGACGGATCTTCACATGTTGAGCCGGGCGATTCATAGAGGGGATGCAACTATTCGATCCGACATGGAGGATCTAGGATGGCTAGGGCAGATCCATTCTAGGTGAATGGGCTGGTGGAAGCGATTAGCCCATTCGTCAGGATCACGGACCCGTTTGTCGGCCCGATCGACGGTGGTGATTCGGACCTTCGAAGGGACTTGAAATCTTTGTTGGTGTCTTGAGAGTGCTCTTGGACGATCAACACGAAGGTTAGCGACGTTGAGGCGCTTCAACAGGGTTGCTCAGAAGCTACAGAGATGGGCTCTGGGTAGTACAACAAGGGGTCGACCCCTTCAGAGGAAGATGCTGATGGTATATCCTCAGGGGTTCAGAGCAGTAGGTTTGGCAAATCATATTTCCGCTGAAGGATCAAGGAGAGAGAGGAAAGAGTGGCGGATGGAGATCTACCATCGACTAGAGGGGCGCGTGGCCGGAAGGCTATCGGGTGCCGAAGGGGTAAGCGGCGGTAGAAGGGAGGGTGTCGCGTTTGCTTCTCTTGAGTAGCGGGTGGAGGAGGACCAGATGGTACAGCAGGAGGGGAGAGGGTTCAGAGAGCTACTATGGAAGGGGAGGTGGTAGGCATGTCGGAGGGGGTTGAGGTAAATGGTCCGAGGCCAGGGGAGGGGTTGGAGTTGGCAGTGGTGTCCTGCCTTGGACTGGTAAGGCATGGGTTTTTCGCGGTTGTTTTAATGAAGATGGTCTAATGGAACGTCAAGGGCTTGGTCCAGGCCAACAAGCGGATGATGGTTCGTAATTTGCTTCTTGAACATAAGGCGAATGTGGTTTTATTATAGGAAACAAAGTTGGTAGGTGGATTAGATGGGTTATAGAAGGAAATTAGGGGAAATAAGTTGGGGGAATACATGGATATTGAATCTGTTAGTGTTGGAGCGGGAAGGGGCCTGTGGCCGGATGGGATGGAAACAGGTTGGAATTGGCGGAGGAGGAGATGCGATGGTTTTTTTCTTTGTCGGTTTTGCCGAACCGCAAGGTCGACGGCAGGCGCCTGCTGGTGACGAACGTTTATGGCCCTTGCAATAGTATGGGCATTGACGAGTTGGTAAACAAGTTATGGATGGCTAGGGAGAGGTTCGAGGATGTGATTTGGCTTATTGTGGGTGACTTTAATGTAACGTTGTGATCGAAGGACTGTTCTGGGAGCGAGATGGGAGAGACAGATGTTCGTTGGAGTTGGTTGATGCGATTCGTGCTTTGAGGCTACATATTTTTGACGCAGCGGGGTGTTTGTACACTTGGCATTGTTCTCGGTCCAAATCCTGGCTGGACAGATTCTTGCAGTCCTGTGAGACTATGGAGGCATTTCCGCTGGCTGGGGCTAGCACCTTTCCTAAATCGTAGTCTGATCACATGTCGCTTTTGTGGTTCTATGGAGAGGAGGATTTCCCTCGCTCCTTTTTCATATTTGAGAAGGCTATCTATTGGAGGAGGATTTCCGAGAGGAGGTGGTGGAGTTCTAGGCTAGGTGTCGGCCAAGTGGAACAGCGACGGGAAGACTCACGAGAAAGTTAGCGGCTCTAAGGTCTTTCCTGATAAATTATAATAAATTGAACCAACTGCAACGCATGATGAGGAGAGTAAAGGCACAAAAGGAGGTCATTAGATTAGATGAACTGGAGGATTCAAGGGCGTTAACTGCTGAGGAGTTCATTGTGAGAGGGGGTTGTCTTGAGGAGATTCATCGAGATGACAAGAAGGGGGAGATAGCGTGGAGGCAGAGGTCCAGAAAACAGTGGCTGAGGGAAGGGTTGCCAATATAAGATTCTATCATGTGGTGACCAATGGGAGAAGGCGCAGAAACTTCATACACTCGATCGTGGTTGGTGTTGCAGTGGTAGAAGTATACAAGGCAATGGGGGCAGCATTGAAATCACATTTTCAGAAGTTCAACATGCGTGGCGTTCGGGCAAGATGGGGTTGGCAAGGCAGAGAGGTGTCTGCGAATTGCTGAGCTGGAAGCAGTTTCCTTGGTGAGAGATTTCACGAAGGAGGAGGCTAGGCGAGCTTGTTTTCAGTTGAATGCGGATGGGGCTCGAAGCCCAGATGTCTTCCTGATGTCCATCTTCCAGGAGTTCCGGGAAATGGTCCTCTCGGAGTTTCGGGACGGCAACTACAGCTTCGAGAGGTTGAATAAGAACCCTTTTTTCTGCTCCCCAAGGGGTGCGCCATCCAGAGTTGAAGATTATGGCCCATTGCATTGTCCAATGCTGCATATTTGATTTTTTCAAAGATCCTTGCCAATCTTTTGACGTTGGTGTTGGATCGGATCATCTCGCATGAGCAGATGGCTTTTGTGTCAGGAAGGAATATGGTTGATGGTGTAAACACCCTCGAATTTGGGTACCCGTTTATGCCGCATTCGCATCATTTCATTCACATGACATCGCACTAAGTGAGATTTTGGGGGGGGGGGGGAATTTCGCGCTGAAGCTACATATGGCATTCACATTCAAGTAATATTGTATCACCACAGAACAACACAACAACATGAACCACCAACTTTTCTTTTCATAAATTTTCATATACAAATTTACAACATGTACATGAAGCTGATGGTACATTTACATATCCCAAAATCAAACTGAAGAGAAAATAACATCTATAATATAATAGTACAAAAGCTGTAACAAAAGAAACAAACGAACGTACCGCCTAGTATATACACGATCTTCTGAAGTCATCAATGGCTACTGAGAAACAGGCTCATTGCCTGCCAAAACATGTTAGGAAGAAGAGGCATCAGCGGTTGCTGGTACTTCCCATAATCATATTATAAAATAAGCAGGCACTTAATATGGATACAAAAGAAACAAGTAGAAAAGCAGAAATGTCTAAAAATATTTCTACTTGTAATGTAAAAAGGTTTCCAAGTGGCTTGTATGTACCTCCCCCTGATCACCCTTTATTCCAACATTTTCCATATAAATATTTTTATATTTTAATTGATTACACATAAGTGTGTGTGTGTGTGTGTGAGTGTATGTATATATATTCTCATATTATTCAGATATCATCGATCTACCTTTCCCAGTCGTCAGAGTCGGAGTAGTAGCTCCAAGTTTGAGTTGTTTCACGTTGATATCTGGTGTCCTAGTTGTGTTCGTGATCATCAGGGACACAGGTTTTATATGGTCATTATGGATGATTTTTCTCGTGTATATTGAGTTTTTTTGTTAAAAAAAACCAGGGTTCAAATCCACTTAATGGTCTAGTGGTAGTACAGTGTGTCTACCACACAAAAGACCAGGGTTCAAATCCCACTCTTGCAGGGGTTGCGTTAGGTAGTCGACGGCCAGCGTAAAAAATAGCCGAATCTTTCAACATGGATTTGAGCAAGAATCCATGTAGCCGACCCTACTTATAGTGGGAGAAGGCTTAGCATTTATATCTTGAGTTTTTTTGTTAAAGAATAAATCTAAAGCTGGGAATATTATCATAAATTTTATAAATAAAGTTCGTAATGTCTTTTCTGCATCTGTAAAGATTGTGAGAAGTGATAATGCCTTGGAATTTTGTACTCATACTCTCTCGAATTATTTTTCAACACAAGGGATTATCCACAAACATCATGTTCCTATACTTCCCAAAAAATGGAGTTGTAGAAAGGAAACATCGTCATTTCCTTGATGTCACCAGGTCGCTTCTCATACATAGTCATGTTCCTTATTCTTTCTAGGGTGATGCTGTCTTAACGGCATGTTATCTCATTAATCGCATGTCGTTTTGTCTTAGGTGAGAAGATTCCTTTCTCCCTAGTTTTCCCTGAAAAAGATCCTCTCTTACTCCACGTGTGTTTGGCTCAGTTGCCTTTGTCCACCAGTTGTCTCCAGGTATAGACAAGCTCTCTCCTAGATTTATCAAGTGTGTTTTCGTCGGGTACTCCAGGACACAAAAAGGGTACAGGTGTTATGATCCTTTGCACAGGAAATATTTTGTTAATGCTGATGTTACCTTTTTGAGTATGTTATGTACTTCTCTCCTACAAGTGATCAATTGGTATCCTCAGACACTGATGAAGCCGTATACATGCCACCACCATCACCACCTCCACCACTACCTACATCACCTACACCTCTTGTTACAATTCTGGTTCCCCTATTGCCACTCCACTATACCCGTCAGCCTGCTTCTGCTCATGGTAACCACTCATCATCTAGCTCGCCTGAGGTATGTTCTGGGAATATAATCAATAATGATGGATCTAATGATTTATCTGAGCAGGTAGTGTTACAAAGGACAGATGAGGATGCACGTGATTTGGATCTACCTATTGCACTTCAGAAATAGAAGCGTAGCTGTGTGTCATATCCTATAGCATCCACGGTTTCTTTTGATCGTTTATTTGGTAAATTGAAGAGCTTTGCCATTGCACTATCTGTTGTGGATATTCCACGGAATTACCAATATGCATTGAAGGAAAGTTGATGATGTTTAACCATGGAAGAAGAGATGGCGGCTCTTCAATCAAGAGGTACCTGGAGCCTTGTCCCTGCACCTACTGGTGTGTATACAGTGAGCTGTAAGTGGGTCTTCACAGTTAAGCAGAATGCAGATGGAAGCATTGACAGATACAAGGCACACTTGGTTGCTCGTGGGTTTATACAGATATATGGAGTGGATTATATTGATACATTCTCGTCGGTTGCTCGCCATTCCACCTTGCGGATCCTTCTTTTTGTTGCGGTTACTCGTGATTGGCCATTATTCCAATTAGATGTGAAGAATGCTTTCTTATATAGTGACTTGCAGGAAGAAGTCTACATGCAACAACCACCTGGTTTTACTGTTGAGGAGGAGTGTTCCAAGGTGTGTAGACTTCATAAGGCCATCTATGGCCTTAAGTAGAGCCCTAGAGGTTGGTTCCAGAAGCTCTCAGACTTGTTTGAAAAATAGGGGTACATACGTTCCAATGCAGATCATTCCCTGTTTATACAGAAAACATCCAGAGGTATTATTGCAATTATGGTGTATGTAGATGATATTCTGATTACAGGTGATGATGGACAAGGAATTCAGAGAGCGAAAGAAATGCTGGGTCGTGAGTTTGTCACCAAGGATCTTGGAGTCCTTAGATATTTTCTGGGATTGGAGTTCGCCAGAAATCCACATAGACTTGCAATGACCCAGAGGAAATATGTCACTGACCTGCTGAGTGAAACAGGAATGCTTAGATGCCGACCGGCCACTACACCGATGGATCCGAGCATGAAATGATATGATGATGACACTGATGAGGTTAATAGGAGAAGATACAGAGAACTGGTGCCGATATTTCTTTTGTTGTTAGTTGGGTGAGCCAGTTCATGGAGCAACCACGTCAGGTACATAAGAATGCTATACATATGATACTCAGGTACCTTAAATCATCTCCAGGTGCAGGTTTGTTGTTCAAGAAAGACAAGGAGACTGCTATTTCAGCGTGTGCAGATGCAAATTATGCATGATGCCCCAAGGATAGGAAGTCCACCACTGGATTTGTTGTATATGTCGGAAACTCTCTTGTCTCATGGAGAAGCAAGAAGCAAATTGTTGTAGCCAGATCCAGTACTGAGTCTGAATATAGTTCTATGGCCCAGGTTAGTACAGAAATGATGTGGGTGAAAGTTGTTCTTACAGATCTATATATAGAAGTCACACTTCCTATGGCTTTGGAATATGACAATCAAGATGCTATATTTATTGCCAATAACCCAGCATTTCATGAACGAACCAAGCACATTGAGGTTGATTGTCACTTTACACGAGATATGATTCAGAAGGGTTTTATTTCTACATCTCATGTTAGCGCAGGGGATCAAACTGCAGATATATTTATCAAAGCGTTACTTAGAGGGCCATTCCAGAAGTACTCATCCAAGCTGAGCATGATCGACATCTATGCTCCATTTTGAGGGGGAGTGTAGAGATATATGTTATGTTATTTGTACTGTTTCATATTTTTCTATATTTTTCTGGACTCATGATGTAATTTACCCATAGGCTACTCTCCTATATAAGAGAGCCTAGGGCGTATGGAATAAATAAGTCTCTTATTTTTCCCAACATAATATATGTACAATAAGGCAATTTGAAAAGCCAGAAAATGCTTGTAGATGCCCTGACTTTCTAAGTTCCATTAGACCCTGAATAAAATTTCTTTAGTTGCAAAACGTTTATAAGAATAGAAAAAATACAACTGCATCACGCATCACTGATATTTACATGCGAATATGTAAACCCCCACTAAAACCACAACAAAATCTACATATCCACATAAAGTTTAAACATATTACACTATAACATGTTATATTCTCTCGTTTGGTTGTTGCATACCACAGTCAGGACTTCAACCGCAATCGCTCCCTAGGTAGTATGCTTAGATATGCATCCTTCAGTGAAATGGCATTATGTAACTTTGCTAGGTTAGAGTATAAGTATACATCCATCGTAGACATCCATGAGTGGTGACATCTTGCTCTGCAAGGAATCAACTATACCCCATGAAATGAGACTACAAATGCGGTAGCTGATTCAATGATCAAAGCTCCCCTAAGGGATACTCCGTTGGATCCTCTGAAAATATAAGCAGTTTAGGTGGCATGAAAGAATTGCGGTCGTCATCCTTAGAAACGATGTCTCGCAATGACTACCATGGAGCATTGGGAACACGGTGGGTTGCACTATGAGATGGTGCGCCCTGACTTTCTAAGTTCCATTAGACCCTGAATAAAATTTCTTTAGTTGCAAAACGTTTATAAGAATAGAAAAAATACAACTGCATCACGCATCACTGACATTTACATGCGAATATGTAAACCCCCACTAAAACCACAACAAAATCTACATATCCACATAAAGTTTATTCATATTACACTATAACATGTTATATTCTCTTGTTTGGTTGTTGCATACCACAGTCAGGACTTCGACCGCAATCGTTCCCTAGGTAGTATGCTTAGATATGCATCCTTCAGTGAAATGGCATTATGTAACTTTGCTAGGTTAGCGTATACGTATACATCCATCGTAGACATCCACGAGTGGTGACATCTTGCTCTGTAAGGAGTCAACTATACCCCATGAAACGAGACTACAAATGCGGTAGCTGATTCAATGATCGAAGCTCCCCTAAGGGATACTCCGTTGGATCCTCCGAAAATATAAGCAGTTTAGGTGGCATGAAAGAATTACGGTCGTCATCCTTGGAAACGATGTCTCGCAATGACTACTATGGAGCATTGGGAACATGGTGGGTTGCACTATGAGATGGTGCGCAGGCCTCTAGGAAACGATTGTCGAGCAGAAACACCGACTTGTGCATGGTAAATCGTGTATTACCATGACCTATCAAGATACATACCACTTGAGCAATCACTTCAACATTCGCTAGAAAAGCAAGAAAGCTCCCTTTGAGTGATTTTCTCAATATTTCTTCAGTGCATTGATTCGTTCGATATTTCGAGAAGAATATTCTTGGATAAAAAGATGTGAAGCAAGTTTTTCAATTCAGTAGAGTTCGATCACTAGCTGCCACAAGATGGCTATCGATTTCAGTAGGAAAGCTATGTTGGATGTCAGCTTAGTAATTGTGCAAGTTCGTAGTTACTTGGGATCTTCTTTTGATGGAGATGTATTGCTACTGGAAGAGAAGGTCCGTTGTGCAAGGGGACTATCTTCCACAAAGGTCGTTCAACTCTTAAGCTATGAGCCAATCAAAGGTGTTATATTGCGTCTTCCCAGATTCACGGATGGCGACAGTGCAACCCCTTCTCTAAGAGTTGTTCGAATCTTCAGCACACCTGTCCTCATGCACACAGTTGAGACTTTGAAACCAACCCTAAGAAAGACGGGGTGGGGTCGAAGATCCTTGCAAACGGAAGACTTCCAGGTTCGGACTCTATGACCACTATTGTTGTTTTGAAATGCTCTAGGATACTACTACAGAGACTCCTTGTTCTTTATTGGTAGGTCGTTTTCACTTTCGTTTGAGAGTGGCAGCCTATCCACCCACCACCACCAAGGCCGCCATCTTCGAGTCTGGTCAGACGACGTGATCCCTTCGTTGTATTATTCGAAGGAGTTGGAGCTTCTTGTGCAAGGGGACTATCTTCCACAAAGGTCGCTCGACTCTTAAGCTCTGAGCCAATCAAAGGTGTTGTATTTTGTCTTCCCAGATTCACGGATGGCAAAAGTGCAACCCCTTCTTAAGAGTGGCTCGAATCTTCAACACACCCGTCCTCATGCACACAGATGAGACATTGAAACCAACCCTAAGAAAGATGGGGTGGGGTCGAAGATCCTTGCAAACAGAAGACTTCCAGGTTCGGACCCTATGACCACTATTGTTGTTTTAAAATGCTCTAGGATAATACTACAGAGACTCCTTGTTCTTTATTGGTGAGTCGTTTTCACTTTCGTTTGAGAGTGGCACCCTATCCACCCGCCACCACCAAGGTCGCCATCTTTGAGTCTGGTCAGACGTTGTGATCCCTTCTCGTGTTGTTCGAAGGAGGTGGAGCTTCTTGTGCCAGAGTTGATGACAGTTGTGGGGGCTCCGAGGACAATAATCATAGAGCCATTTTTTGGAAATGGAAATGATTTAGTCGAGGAGAAATCTTTAAGAGTGGTTCGAATCTTCAGCGTACCTTTCCTCATGCACACAGTTGAGACGTTGAAACCAACTATAAGAAAGATGGGGTGGGGTCGAAGATCCTTACAAATGAAAGACTTCCAGGTTCGGACCCTATGACCACCATTGTTGTTTTAAAATGCTCTAGGATACTACTACAGAGACTCTTTGTTCTTTATTGGTGGGTTGTTCTCACTTTCATTTGCGAGTGATAGCCTATCCAGCCGCCACCACAAAGGCCTCCATCTTCGAGTCTAGACAGGTCGAAAGACATCGTGATCCCTTCGTCGTGTTGTTCGAAGGAGGTGGAGCTTCTTGTGTCGGAGTTGATGAAAGTTGTGGGGGCTCCAACGATGATAACCGCAAAGCCATTTTTGGAAAGGGAAACGATTTGGTCAGAGGAGAAATCTTCGAGATTTGAACTTTCAAAATTCAGAAGAGGACCTTTTGGGAAGATCTCTTGGGAAGCTACGAGTCGACGCCCTCTTTCCTTTTAGGATTTAGGATTATGATCGATGCATTTTTTAGTAGCTGATCTCCTCTATGGAGGACCTTTCATAATTGGATTGCTAAAGACACGATTAGGGAATTTTCGAGTGGTTGTTCTACGATCTTATGTACGAGTGGTGCCTCTCTTATGGCCCTTGAGCCCGGTTATATGGTCACACTATAAATCCAATACCTCTTTCCTTTCAGAGAAGCCTCACCCTACAGGATACCCGGATCTTGAGAACCCAGAAGCTGTGAACCCATATACCTCTTTACAAGTCTTAAGTGAGAACCCGATTACTGTTATCAGGTCTTCTTCTAAACCCAGAGCCGATTCGAGCTCTAAAGACAATAGCAGACATGTTGCTCTGCCTTTCTCCCTTAAGTATCGCGAGACAACCCCTGTTCTCTTCTTGGGGCAGATCGTAGAAGCCGAAGCTAAGAGCACACAGATTTTGTCCTTGATCCTGAATCTCCGAGCAGGAGGAGTTGCTCCCACGAAGATCGAGGTAGTTGTGTCTTGGGAGCTCTAAGACATTCACCGAGTTTAGTAGTTTCCATGGCCTTGCCAGGTACTACCGACATTTGTTCAGGGGCTCTCTCAGTTAGCCCCTTCCCTTACTCGGTTGACGCATAAGAATGTACCATTTGTCTGGAGCGACAATTACGAGTAAAGCTTCTGTATATGCGAGGAGCGATTGACTTTTATATCCTTAATGACCCTTCTAGTACGTTGGACTTCACAGTTTACACAGATGCATCCAAGAAAGAATTGTGCGATGTGTACTAATGCAGCGAGAGCAAGTTGTAACATATGTATCACAACAGTTGAAGATTAATGAGCGCAACTACCCCATACATGATTTAGAGTTGGCGGTAATTGTCCTCGCATTGAAGATACGATGCCATTACTTGTACGGGGTTACATTTGAGATATTCACATATCATAAGAGCCTTAAATGCATCTTCGATCAGCTAGAATTGAATATGAGGTAGAGGCACTGGATGGAAATACTGAAGGATTGTGATTGAACCATCTCTTACCATCCCGGTACGAGAAACCTTGTGGTAAATGCCCTGAGCAGACAGACACATATGGAGGGAGCAATGCTTGGTTACAGAGTTGGGATATGCTTTCCGCGTTTAGTAATTGTCATCCATTTGAGAACACATCAGATGCATCAATCGTACCAGTAAAGTACAGTAGCTTGTGGGAACGTATCGTGCAGATCAGCTGAGAGACCGAAGATTATAGGACATCTACCATTGATGTCTGAAAGACGAGTTTGATGGATTTAGAACTCACGAGTCTATCTTATGGAATGATGACCGCATTTATATTCCATATGACGAGAAGCTGAGGAGGGATATCATATATAAGGCACACAGTTCATCCAGGGAGCACGAAGATGTACAAATACCTTCGTCAGCACTTTTGGTGGGAAGGCATGAAGAAGGATGTCGTTTTATATGTTGGTCAATGCTTCACTGTAAGATGGTGAAGGTAGAGCACTAACACCCTCTCAGTATACTTGAGCCTCTTTCCATTCCTGTATGAAAGTAGGAGAGAATATCTATGGATTTCGTTACAACATTACCACACACTACAAGCAGTCAAGGAGCAGTTTGGGTGATTGTTGATCAGTTGACCAAGTCAGCCCATTTCATCCTGGTCAGCATAACTTACACGCCCACATAGCTTGCTAGGCTTTACTTTCACATGTAGTCAGATTGTATGGGATTCCTAAGGAGGTGATTTCGGATAGAGATTCATATATCACCTCACATTTCTAAGAAGAGTTCGTGAGGGTATTGAGTACTGACTTGCATAGGAGTACTGCATATCACCCAGACATATGGACAGTCTGAGAGGACTATTCAAACGCTTGAGGATTTACTTTATGCTTGTGTAGTGGAGTAGAAGGGATCCAAGAAGGACCATCTCCCTTTGACAGAATTCACATACAACAATAGCTTTCAATCTAGTATCAGCATGGCACCATTTGAGGCATTATATGGGTGTCGATGTACTAACAATTGAGTTGGCAGCAAGTAGGTGATAATACTCTTTACACAATCAAGATCATTGAGGAAATTGCTAGAGCCATTGAGATGACAAGGAAGAAATTACTGACAGTTCAGAGTTGATAGAAGAGTTATGCAGATCATCGACGATAAGATCCCGAGTTTTAGTATTTGTATTTTGCCTTTGTGCTTTTAAGCATCATTTATCACTAACTCTACATCTCTAAGTATCCCTTATTATTACAGGTTAGGGGTTTTTTTTTGAAAGTATCTCCGATGAAGGGAGTGTAGAGATTCGGCTAATGGTAAGTTAGCACCAATGTTCATTGGTCTATTTGAGATTTTGCCTCGTGTGGGGAAGGTTGCTTTATTCCCCTCCCTACTCTTTCCTCGTACGGTTATCCCCCACCCCCCATGCATCTCTCTCTATCATTGTTCCACCTTATTCGACTAGAAGGATATGAGTAAGGTGCAATAAGGGTAGATAAAGTGGAATAAGGATAGGAATAAGGGTGTAATAAGAGATTCCTTTCATCAAGGTCCTGTGTAGAAGCGAGAATGTAGAGGAGGCTACATGGGAGCCTGAGGCGGACATGAGGAAAAAGTACATCACCTATTTGCAGGCATGAAATCGAAACCCTAATCTGTTCCCCTTTAAGATTTTTACGGGTTCTGCTTTCTTTGAGATTTTTATGGGTTCATATGGTTAAAACACACGGTTTGCGGATATCAAGGTTGGGCTATACTACACTTAAGTTTCAAGGACAGAACGTTCTTCATGATTTTTATAATGTGAAATCCCAAAGTACTAAAAACACTAAAACACATTTTCTGACATGATTTGTTATCTAAAATGGACAAATAAAGATTCTATCTTGTAGTGTTCTTCGAGACCTTTCTAACGAGCCTAAGAACATCAAAAATGGATATTATATGCAAAAGTCACACGTGAAATAGAATTTGTTACAGCTTTTTGAACACCAACCTGAACCTTATATATGCCAAGTGACTAGAGACCACTTCACTCGTTTCACCAAGTGGATTTGCCGAAGTGTGGTCAGAGACCTTGCTGGAGCTTCGTTCCCGACGACTTTTTCGACCTCCGATCAGCACGTCGAAGACATCGGTTCTAAGAGGATGCATTTCACACTAAGCACATCGAAATAGCATATTTTAGGGTAGATGAGATATCCGGGGAACAACCCTCAAACGTATAGATTTTAGTTTTCACAATGTTGTTGGGTCACACGCCTTTCGTACATCGCATACATGTCGTTTTCCCATCGATCTATTGTCTGGATCGTCCGGATTCAGCATGCAAAGTCAGATTTCAGATCGTATCACCACCTTCCATTGTGATTTCTAAGAGATCAGATGATCCTAAAAATTTGAAACTTTTTTTGAGAAGTCAAGCGGTGGAGTCCCAGACATTAGGACCCACCACCAAGTATATTAAAAATATGAAACTTAGGCCAGATTTATCCATGTTCCATACTCTATAAACACATATAATTTGTTTCGAAATCGGACATGAAATCGGACCACCTACCACTTTCAATTGCATTTTTTGAGAGTTTCCGTGATCGAAAAATATGAAATATATACCAGATTTCTCCTTGTTGGATAATATATCCATGCATCTAATTTATTTTCGATTTGGACAACATTTTTTGACACCAAATCGGAGCACCCGTCGTATTCATTCAGCCGCATTTTTCAAGAGTTCTCGTGATCGAAAAAATATGAAATATATGTCAAATTTCTCCTTATTGAATGCTCTATCCACACATATACTTTATTTTCAAATCTGAAACAAAAAGTTGGACACCAAATCGGAGCACCAACTCACGATCTCCGACTATGATTGGACCATACAAGTGGCCTAATGAGGCATTGCAAATATTAGTCGTCTAAAAAAGTTAATTACCTAAATATAGTAAGACCTTTCTGGGAAAATGAAACTTCCATGGAAGAGAAGCAAATGAAACTCTTTCATAAAAATTCTCGTAGAATCGAGAATGAAGTTTTTATTTTGTACATGCCAAATCATGAATTAGTAACTGCATCCAATCTCCGAAAAAGTCCCAATTGTTTCGAACTTTCTATTTTTTTGGAATGGAATATTTACGGAATCTCCATGAATAGGATCAAACCTTATTCCATGATATTTCCATAAGATTCCTCTTTCTTAAGCAAGCCCCCGAGAGGGCTTGGTCCATCCACCTACGGATCATAGGTAGCTCCAGGATTTCAACCAACCAAAATCGGGAGGTAGCCTGAGGCGAGGGAGTAGATAGAACGGCCTACTTATCCCGATCCCTCCCGTAGCTATTTCAATGTGCATAGATGGAGATATATCTCTACCCTCTTGTTTAGGCAGTTCATCATAGTGTTTTGATCTAAGATTTCAATTCTTCCATGTTTCAGCAGTAGTATATTGTTCCACGGAGCTAAGGTCCAAAATATGGAATAACAAGTGTTTCCACGACTCTACCACCCGGTCAATTCTGCCCCACATATCTTTCTAAGGAATAGGAAATCTTTCTCCTGTTACATGAAGATCAATTCATTCTTTTTTCTCTGACAAATGGTCAGAACTTCATCTGGGTTTGAATCTTACTGAGGGGTCCACTAGAGATCATAAAATTTTGAAGAAAAAACAAGATGTTTCTTTTGTCCCTTTCAGGCGATCGGAAAATAAAGAAATGGTCTCAGGCCAGGGAGAAGAGGAGCCTACTTATTTCATTCTGATTTGAGCTCGACAAATTCTTTAAAAAGAGATAATAGGCAATTGGGATAGTAAGCTTGCAATGCACTCCTTTCTTTGCTTGCTCTTTTCCGGTTGGTCTTCAACCTCACTTCTACTCATACTTAGGTGCTCACAGACATCCGTCGGTAGTTGACATAGGCTTAGGGCTCAAATGAGATATATGGAAACTAAATCCGACGAGTATCTCCCATGAAGAAAGTGTAGAGATTCGGTGTTCGTGGCAAGTTGGCGCCACGATATATTGGACCGTTCGAGATTCTTGCTCGTGTGGGGAAGGTTGCATACCGAGTAGCCCTTCATCCACATCTATCAGCTATCCATGATGTCTTTCATGTATCCAACCTGAGGAAGTATGTCCACGACCCTCGACACATTATCAGTTACGAGAATCTCGATGTAGAGCCGGATCTGACTTATGAGGAGAAGCCAGTTCAGATACTTGACCGTGCTGTGAAGAAGCTTCGCAGCAAGGAGATTTCCATTGGTCAAGGTGTTGTGGCACCGACACGGCGTCGAAGAAGCGACGTGGGAGACCGAAGCCGACATGCGGGCAAGATATCCGCAACTTTTCTAAATGTAATCATCAAAACAAGCATTTATAATAGATGCATATATATGGCTTGTTTTCTCTTTGAGGTTTTTATGTAAAATGAGGAATCACGGTAGATGATCTGAATGCTAATTGAATATGGAATGAAATGTGGTAAGTAAGTGAAAGCCATGATCAATGTTAAATGTATTCTAATATGAGTACTTTGAATATGTACGACATTGTGGTTGGAACCCTTGCCACAATTGCCATGTACTTTGGTGCTCTCCATGGTCGAGGCACTCTCCTGTGTTGAGGATTGTGGTCCACATGCTGCAATGAAAGGTGCAAGGGAATGAGCCACCACTATACTGAGATTGCACTATCCAAGACAAAGCCTCTATTCTACGAGCAATTGCAGACAATGCATAAGGGTGCTCATTAAACAATAAGGGAACTTAAGGAAATTTAAAAAAGGTTATGCATAGTTTTTTTGTTCTGATCTCAATTTTATAATTTGGAGCCTCTCAATAATGTATTAAATTTTATCTACAAGTCCCTGTTGAGATATTTATATCTCAATATATGTTACTCGGTAGTTTATTTATTTTTGTTGGCTATCTGTGTAATGTTCTCTAGAGCTTTTCTCCTATATAAGAGAGCCTTAGTCATACGATGAATGTAACTTTTCATTCTGTTTCACTTCCACATGGTATCAGAGCGATGGTCCTAGACCAGAGCTTGTGTCCTAATACCTCGTCCCTACCGAAAGCCCCACACGCCGCCGCAAGGTCTGCACCGCCCTCCCCGCGCTTGCACACGCACTTGCGACCTCGTGCCGCCGTACGTTCTGTCCCCTGCACTAGCGCGCGCCTGAGCCCTAGCGTGCCTGCACCTTCCGCCCGTGGGCGTGTGCGCATTCGCGCCCTGCGCCTGAGACCTTCTCTTATAATCAACTCTACTTTATTTCTTCATCCACCAATCTCACCTACTACTCCCCTTTTGCCACTGGAATCACACTCCATAAAACCCCTCAATTCTGCTCTCCTTCCTATGCTACACATTTGACTAGTCTCTTGCATTCCCTTAGCCTATTTATCTATTCTCTGCACCACCTTCAATCAAGAAGCTACACTTGACATCCTATACAAAGCAATTACTCTTAAAGTGCAATATAGGTTTCTACCATTATATTGTAATCAAGATACAAAAAGTGAGGGCATGCTAGTTTATTAACTACTTAATTCTAAAAAAAAATACTAGTTGAAACAAATAAAGTTGTCAACTTTAAATTTCATCAAGTAAAAACATTGGATTGATATTGATTTTTAAAATGACATTGGTTTTTAAGATGTATTTTATTTGCACGGGGACAAGAGAACATGTAAAATGACAGTAACATACATTTCATCTTCTCTTTCCTAAGAAGATATATACAAACTACTAAAAGAACTAATCAAGAACCATTTTCCAGTCATTCTGGGCTATAAAAAGATAACAAATTTGTTGTACAGAATATTAAAAGCCACCATCTTTATTAGAGAAATTAAATCAATTTGTTTGCAAGTAAAAGGGTACAAGAAAACAAATAAATATATAATTGATCAACATAACCAGCGCCAATTCAGATGCCAAATATATAGATGGTCATTGCATAGCGTGATACCATCAATGCCATTTGGTTTATCTTAATTGGCTTCCTTATTTCCCTCGACATGGATATCTCTGTAAAACTAACAGGCAAAGTGGTTATTTCACCCACCTTTCTAATACACAGATGTTCTATAACTCAAAACATAAGCAGTCATGATTCATTAACATATCTACATAATTAAGATATCGCTCAAACTATAAAGCATATAGCGACACCAAGAATTTACTGCACGGTTGTTCGCTTGTCTCGAGCTATTAATCCAGAAAGAAGATCCATCTCGATATCAGATAAAACCCCCAGTGATTCATCACACAAGACCAGATGATACTTCCTCGCATCTCTATCTATCATGAGCTTCCTTCTGTTACAGGTTTATTCATTTTCCTTAATCTACAAAAACAATTTCTTTCTTATTGGATTTTGTAGTTCTTACCTACAGTTAGTTGAAATGTTCCGGTAAGCATGGAGTAGAGGATGAACATAAAAGATATTAGGTCGTCTAGTTTCCCACTCACGTTGGGCCTTTGAAATGATTCTACTTCACAAGAAATTCTGCATGCACGCACAGATGCAGACATACACGCAGACGCATACACAATAAACCAAAATAATTTACACATATATATGCATAAATGCGCACATATACACAAGTGTATACACATGCATACAAACACGTGTACATGAGGTCATATTTGTATACAAAACACACTTGGACTCATGTATCCACTCCCAAGGGCACGAATACAAAAACAACCACAATACATAAACACGCACGTCATACACAGACCTATCCAACCACCACCCTCAGATACACAAATAGACACACAAAAACACACATTTATGTGCATGCATACATATGCATACCTTTGTTGCTAAAAATGTATAAGCATATATACATAAACACAAACAAACAAATATGCATAGTACGTGCATGTAATCATACACAGACATATGTATACACTCATGGAACCACACAACACCCACCAACTAACACTCACATACACACAGACACACTAACAAATACATGCGCAAACACAATACACACACAAAAACATACACAAAGAGACATACATATAGACACATGATAAGCACGCAATACCCACACACATACACAAGTGCACACATGAATGCATGTACACTCGCTTACTCATGTGCACATAAGAGTGTTGTACATGCAATAACACGCAATATATAAACAAAGAAATACACACACACAACATATACATGCATTACATACATTGTATTCACACACAAACACAGATACGCGAGCACCACTTGCATACAAACAAATACATAATCACTTACACAAAAGTGTAATACTCACAAACACACGCGTGCTCAAATACATAGTATACATACACATACTAACATATATAAATTTTGTGCAAACACTGATTACACACATACAAATGCACACAATATAAACATACATCTATAAACATGAATACAAACATATGCACGTAAGGATACACTTGCATACAAACACTCCCTTAGACCCATGTATCCACTCCTAAGGGCAAGAACACAAGCACAATCACAATACACACACGTCATACATACACATGTCCAACCACAACCCTCACATATACAAACAAACATATAAAAACACACATGCATGTACATGCATACACATATGCATACTTACGATGGCAACAAATGCATATACATACAGACATATGCATAAACAAACACATATGCATAGTACGTGTATGCAATCATACACAGGCATATGTACTCACAAAACCACACAACATGCACTAACACTCGCATACACACAGACACACTGACAAACACAAGCATATACACAATATAAACACAAGAACATACATATATAGAGATATGCATACACGCAGACACACGATGCACACGCGATACCCACACACATACATAAGTACACACAAGAATGAGTACACGCTCGCGCAATCACATGCACACAAGAGTGTTGTACAAACGATCAAACACGATACATAAACACACAATATTCACACCCATATACACATTAGAAAGATAAAATCGCGCAAAAATACCCATGGTTACGCGTACAACACTTGCATACAAACACACAATCCCTCATAAAAAGTGCAGCAATTATAAACACAAACATGCATACATACATATAGTATACGTACATACACTAACATTTATGAATTTTGTACATACACTGACTACACACATACAATCATACAAGCTTGCATAAATACAGATATATAGACATACAAGCATACAACAAAAGTATATTTGTACAGACACATACACACCCATATACACACTCCTATACGCATACCATACACAAATACTCTACACCCATCCATACTACCACGTACAGACACAAACACATACACAAACACACATATATATATATTTTACTTACATACTCTGTATGGAAAAACATACAAATAGATGGAAATATGCATAACATATACAATAAACACAAAAGTACGCATACATAGTGTGACACCCGCTCTCGCAGATCTGGGATACCCGTTTACACATCCTTCGTAATATCATGTTCGCTAAAGATCGCATTAGAACACTGAAAATTAGGGGAAATGCATTTATGAATGACATTCACAATTAACTAATAAGCCACATAACTACAATATGTCATCAATCTATTATATAATTTTCCAAAGCATTTAACATGTAACAAGCAAAATTTCATAATGTACATGCACACCAATTGTATCAGAAGAGAAAGAAAAGAATGCATATATCTTGAACAAAAACTATAATATGTATACCTGACAATAGTAACTGCAGAAGCTGAGGTTTAACTCTCCCAATACCACGATGTAGGTGTTTAGCATGCAATCCATGCAATATGGAGAAAAAAATATGAATTTTAGTGGATCCAAAAGAAAGCAACTAAATTAGGGAAAATGCATTTATGAATGACATTCACAATTAACTAATAAGCCACAGAACTACGATATGTCATCAATCTATTATATAATTTTCCAAAGCATTTAACATTGAACAAGCGAAATTGCATAATGTACATGCAAACCAATTGTATCAGAAAAGAAAGAAAAGCATGCATATATCTTGAACAAAAACTATAATATGTGTACCTGACAATAGTAACTGCGGAAGCTGAGGTTTAACTCTCCCAATACCACGATGTAGGTGTTTAGTCTGCAATCCATGCAATATGGAGAAAAAAATATGAATTTTAGTGGATCCAAAAGAAAGCAAGTAAATTGGGCTTGACAATTAAAATTTAGAATTACTTGCAATAAAACAACCGTTAAGAAAATTCCTTTAAAAATTAAATGAACGTTTTACAAAGCAGCCGTGAGACCTGCTATGCTTTATGGTTCTGAATGTTGGCCTGTGAACCATAGACATGTGCAGAGAATGGCTGTAGCAGAAATGAAAATGCTAAGATGGATGTGTGGACATACGCGTAAAGATCGGATTCGAAATGATGCAATCAGAAATAAAGTTGGTGTAGCTCCGATCGAGGATAAGATGCGAGAAAACCGCTTAAGATGGTTTGGTCATTTGCAAAGAAGGTCAACTGATGCACCGGTTAGGAGATGCGAGTGTTGGGATGTTGAGCCGGCTAAGAGAGGGTGAGGACGGCCCAAAAAGTGTTGGAAAGAGACTATACGAAGGGATCTTAGTTTTTTGGATATAAGTCCGAGATTGACCCAAGATAGATCTGAATGAAGGCGAAGAATCCATGTAGCCGACCCTACTTAATTGTGGGAAAAGGCTTTGTTGTTGTTGTACTTGCAATAAAATAGGTTTTCAAGTTGTTTGGTCTGTAAAACCCCATTCTGTATATATAACAAGCAAAATTGCGTAATGTACATGCACACCAATTGTATCAGAAGAGAAAGAAAAGCATGCATATATCTTGAACAAAAACTATAATATGTGTACCTGACAATAGTAACTGCGGAAGCTGAGGTTTAACTCTCCCAATACCACGATGTAGTTGTTTAGCATGCAATCCATGCAATATGGAGAAAAAAACATCAACAAATGTTGAATAAATCTAATTAATTAGAAATAATATGAATTTTAGTGGATCCAAAAGAAAGCAAGTAAATTAGGCTTGACAATTAAAATTTAGAATTACTTGCAATAAAACAGGTTTTCAAGTTGTTTGGTATGTAAAACCCCATTCTACTCATCCTACATTAATTGCCTATATTAATCATTTTTATACAAATCATTCTACACATCCAATGCTAAGTCATTGCCTTTTTATTAATTATAATATATGTTTAATGGGTTTTGAGAATGTGAATGATGAGTCTCTGATATGATCTTTGTCTTTATTAAATACTTATGAGTCTAGTGTTTTGATTCTTTTCTTATTGAATTTCTCAAGCTTGGACAGTCTGTGGTCTTGGTCTTCTTAAGACCTCACACTATAACTCTAAGCAGTAAGGAAGCCTTAGCATTGGGGTCCCTCCGTAGGCATGCGGTGGAGTAAAATACATCCTAACTAAGTTCTCAAAACATCCATTAGCTATATCTAACAACTGTGGTAGTAGTTTGAAGTCTCATAAGGATGATTTTCATGATATGGTCTTTTCTCTTTGTCAGGAATTACTAGTGGAACAGTAAAAGCTCAACGGAAACCAAGCTCAACTACAACCAACTCGACTGTAACCAAGCTCTCATGTAGCCAACTCAGTTGTAACCAACTTCACTGTAATTCATCTCAATCTTTAGCAAAACTCATTTGTGACTCATTCCAAGCTCAATTGTAACTCCTCCAAATTCAATTGTAATTGATTCATATGTAGTCATTGCTGAATCTATTGGTAGAACGTAACAAAAACTCAAGCGGTGAGATAGTCTCCTAAGAGACTCTTCCGTCTCGCCCTCTGATGAATCTCCATTTCATCACCTTTATTCTATCTTTTTGGCCTTAAAAACCCCAGCAAATGCATGTAAATAGCATTAATTTGTATATAATAGCATTCATTGTTTCTTGTATTTATTGTACATTAAATAAGGTTTTTAATGCCAAAATTATAGAATAAAGAGAAGAAAAGAAAAAGGAATAAAATATTGCAAGTATTTTATGACCCTAACCCCGAGACCAAGGCCAGCATGAAATTGGTCGACAAGGAATAAAGTAGGGGGAGATCAGGGCCAACAGTATAATAAATACCTCATTTATTCATCCATTTATTTATGCATTTTTGGCACCTATTTTGTACATAATTATTTATTTATTCAACAAATGAAGAAACTTTGTACATGAAAGTTGTAGATAATAATGTGAATAAAAATACAAAATTGAGTTTTTGTAAAAATAATACCCAGTGTACATTTATACACAGAATAAAAAGCCAAAACCTCAACTTCACAGACCCATATCTTGCAAATAAAAACTCCAAATCACCCAAACTCACCTTTAATTGTATATAGCATTTCATGAACTATTTTATAAAATTTGTTTCATAATTTTTGGAGTCCATATGCAGAAGTTAGGTTTTGGGCCCTTCTTGTATATAGGACCGATTAAAATATTCATTTTATTCAGTATTTATTATTTGTACAAATTCATATTTTTAGAATTTTGTAAATAATGTATATAATGCACATACATATTAAAAATAGAAGAAAACCAAAAATAATTTAATAAAATAGGTATACAAAATTCATAGACCAAATACCTATATTATACACCTATATACAAATGAAAAGGATTTGATGCATTGATTCCTTTATATTTTTACAATAGTATATACATTATGCATAACTCATTAAAAATACAGAACCAAAATAAAATCAAGAAAATGCAATAAATAAATTAAGTATATAAAATATACAGATAAAACACCTATAAGTATGCCTACACACACCTATACCTATTTATTTAAAAATACAAACAAACTTATAAAAATCAAACAAAAATATCTTTATACTCACAAAAATAAATTATAAATTTATAAAATAAGCCAAGAAAATAATAAAAGAAAATAAACAAATTAAAAATAAAATACATAAAAATACATGTAAATACACACATATACACATTATTCAAATGAAACTATAATAAAAAAAAACCTCGAAAAATTCAATAAAAATCATAAATAAATACTAGATGAAATAATACACATTTTTTATTTTATAAGAAAAAATTAATAAAATCATTTAGGGCGTCAAATAAATCAATCTTCCATCAGGGCTTCTGTTTTGTCCTTTAGCGGCTGAGGTGGACCAATCAGGTCCCTCTGCGAGTTGACTCCAGTCAACTTGACCTCCAGCCGCCCGATGTGACGCAACCCATCTCTTCGCCCGTCTTCTCCCTTTTTTCCCGGGCATACCATCCATCAATCGAAGATACTTCCTTCGCAAGAATCACTCCCTAATCATCCATGATGCCCGCCGATTCCTTAGGTCAACCTAATACTCTTTAGATCATGCAATAATCGCCGGCCAATAAGGCCACTCGCCAATGTTTATAAATAACAAGCTCCACCTCCTTCCTCATTTTGGCCATTTTTATTCCAACCTAAAGCCCAGATCTCGTTCCTGGATTGTTCCTTGTGACAGGGGGAGCAACCCAGTGACGTGACTCGGCCGGAGGAAGGAGATTTTGATGCGGCGGAGCTCCGACATCCGCCCTGCTCCCTGGAGGCCCCCAGGTATAAGAGCTGCTCTTTCTATGCATTTTTAGTTAGTCTTAGATGTTAGCTTTTCATTCCAGTCGTTAGATTAGGTTTTAATTAATGTCTGTAGTTTAAAAATCAAAATTCGAAATTCGCCGTAGCTCCGCTCCGGCGACTTCTCCACCCTCGTTTCGACCGTATCCGACCGTCCCAAGCATCTCATCTCGTTCCTCGACGCTTTCTTCATCCATTTCGCGCAGTTGTTCAACCCAGGACCCTAGGTCCTGGCGAATCGGGGCTCCCCCTCCGTCGTTCGCCGGAGCCCCTCCGCCCATCTCCATTATGCATCGTAGCTTCAAAACCCCGGGTCGAGGAGCAAGCTCTCTCGCCCGCGGTTCTTCCTGTGCAGGTACTTCGAAGAATCGAGCCCAACTGGACTCGCACGGATCCGGGAAGAGGTTCCTGGGGGCCCTTTTCTTCTTCGACCTCGCTTCATCGACTCGGACCCCCAGGAACCATGAAAACGCCATGAACCGACGCGGGACGCTTCCAGCCACCTTCAGAACACTTCAGACTCGCCGGAGAACCCTGGAGGAGCCCAAGCTCTTCGATCCAAGCTCGCCAGCTCCGAGCTTCTTCCCCGTTCTTCCAGGGGGCTTCAGCGCCGTCGGATCAGGAGAGCCGCCCCAGATTCAACAGGAACCGTCCGATGGAGCATCGTACCCACCGTCGGATCAGCGGGGCTGATCTAATCTCAGTGCTTCATCGGCGAAGCGTCATCGGGCATCCAGGAGACGACGCGTGGCAAGTGAGAGGAGCAGATCCGTCGGATGCCACGTTTGTATTAGGGGTAAATTTCACATCCACCCCCTCGCTTTTTGTATTTACTGTTTAATGCCAAAAATAAAAGTCACCGTTGTAAATAAAATGTTTAGTTTGCAAAAGGACCCCCGATGTTTTCATATTTGCACTTTAGTCCTTCCGCGCCTCACGTGCAGCAACCACGTGAGGCGCGTGAAATTTTGCAGCTAAGTCCCTCCGGGTCCCTGTAATTATTAAATGGTCTTGAAAATAAAAATTAAAGTGTATATTTACTGTGATTTTTGTATGTATGCCCCTGTGAACTATTTTATTTGCAAAAACACCCCTGCCAGGCCATTTAATTTTTGAATGTTTTGTCTATTTATTTTGTGCTTCATGTTAAATTGAAAAATCTTGGAAAAATAGACTTAAGCTACTGATTGGCTGTGTTTGCACGCTATATTTTTAGTTTATTATTTTGTTGCATTTTTGCATTTATTAAAAATAAAAAACGTGTCTTTTATTCACTGTCTAGATTATAAAATCCCAAAAAAATAGGAAAATGCCTTGAAAAATTCTAAAAAAAAATTCCCTATGGTGTATTTTATCCTATTTTGACGTCAGTCCAAAAACCCCTAAAAATCTAAAAAGGAAAACCTTAAAATGCGAAAATACCCAAAAACTTCAAAAAAATATTAAAAATCACAGAAAAATCAAAAAAATACAAACTCAGGCCCTATTTATGCTATATTTTATTATCTTTACTAGAAAAATCGTGTGGGAAAATTTTGAGGCTTGTAACTATTTTTCATGCTCATTTTTACTGCAACCAGACCTTATCCCACTGTTTCCTATTGTTTAGCTATTTAAAAATACTAAAAGTATTCTAAAAAATGTCCAAAAATCACAAAAACAGTAAAAAAATGATGAAAAAGCTAAAAAGATTTTATTTCTTACTTTTTGACTACTTTTAAGTATTTTTGTAAGTATTATAGTGCCCCTTTATATATATATATGTATTCCCTAAAAAATTATATATATATATTACCTAATTATATTATTATTATCTATATATATATAAAAACAAACATAAAAAAATATATAAAAATAATAATAAATAAAAAAAACAGATATGTATATATTCAATTATTTAAAACCCACTTCTCGCAAGGATGACTCATTCGCACCTGAAGGCTCATGCATTTTGTATTGCTCTCTGTGGTTCGACCTCTACATGCTTATTCCCTATACATTTTATGGTAGAGTAAATAAAAATTAATTCACATTTATTTTTAAGCTTGATTGTTGTATTATGTTGTTGTGGGTTAATTGTTGATCAACCCCCATATTCTGCGAGCGGTCGCCTCAGCGACACCTCTGTATTATTTATTCATGGTGACCCTCGTGGATTGTGGCCGTTATCAGATGGCGCCGTTGCCGGGGAGCAATGAGCATAACCTAATTGATTTTTGTCATTCTTATATAAAATCCTTGATTAATCATTCATTTTTGTGAGCAGCTATTGTTTTATTGCCATTAATCACCATGCTTCATTCCTTTATTCATTGTGATTATTTTTCTCTGCTCTGTTTGATTGACTGAGTACGCTAATGCAATCTTTTTGTGACTTTGATGCGAGGGACCGCCACGCGAGGATGGCTTTCTAGGAGGCCAAGGCAGCCGAGCTTGGAGGAGGATGGTCTTCTCTTCTCATGACCATCTAGAGAGTGCACCAAAGAAGCAAAGAGAGGGGCATTAGATAGGCTAGATACTTAGGAAAATTATTTTTGTAATTCATGGTGAGAGAGAGACTATTTTGGCATGTAATTAAACAGGACTCTACTCTTCACAATGAGGTCCAGTGCCCGGGTGATTGTTCACCTGGGGACCTCATCGCGGCTTTTTCGAGTTTTCATCGTCTTCTTTTATTTTGTTTCCCGCAGTTTTGAGCTTTCCGCCTTTCTTTTACTTTGTTTTGTGTGCTTGGAGCCCCTAGATATAGGTTGCTTGACTCAGTAGCTAGGTCCAAACATTAATAAGAATGCATGTTCCTATAGTTTACTTTGATTGGATCTAGTCAAACTCAAACAAGTTGTAAATTTGTCTCTTAGTCCCCTGTGCCGTAGCGAACCCTATAAAGCGCTTTCTCCTACCCTAAATTTGTTGAGCAGAGGAGGGGTGAGCCAAGACCGGACTCTCTTGGGCTAGAGACAAATGAGCAACTTATGTTTCTTCACGCTAATAGCAGCGTATGTTTAGGACGATTTTGTGCCTTGCATACCGACATGTAGATAGGTTTAAATATTCTGTTTTGCATACCACATGGAGAGAGGTGGGATGCACTGTAAGTCTTCTAACTCAGCATGCATCATTCGGTTCAATGGTGAGATTTCCATCATGGAACCACTTGCACGGCTTTTCCGCTATCTCCCTCTGATTTTGAGCACCTAGGACTTAAATAAAAATCTACAAAAACGTTAGGCGCTGGTATGAAACAGATCCAAAAAAAAGTGAAAACCCAAAAAAAATTATTAAAACCAGGGGACTGCTAAAAAAACATTGACCTTAATTAAAATCTGTAATGGACTATCATTGTACCGGGATCATAAAGCCCTCATTGTTTTCAGGTACCTTGGAGGGGGACCAAAACCTACTCCCTTGAGCGAGTGCGACCCCTAAGGATAGAAAGCCCAAAACCCAGTCCGCAACTGCCTTGTGTATCGCCTGGATTTCCGAAGTATTGGCGCTTCTATCGTACGTAGGCGAGTAGGACTTGGTCACCAATGGTGACTCTCTATTTTGAGAGCATCGACCCTGTCTGAAGTATTGAGCATAGGCCACGCCTTCACGGGGGTGTCTGTCTCATCGTCCTGCGTCCGAGTAGGTTCTTGCACGCTCACGGGTGATTCTGTTGCGAGCGAGAATCGAAGTATTGGTTTCGCCTATCGGCTTCCTCTCTCTTTTCTTTGGCTGAGTAGGGATCCAGGAAGGGTTACAAGGACTCCAAAAAGTACAGACTACAGGTTACACAGGAGGAGGACAAGTACGGGATACTCTTCTGGCAGTACTCTCTCTCCTATAGGGTAGCGTACTAAGGACTTGTCATAAGATATGCCTGAAAATCACAACTCTAAAAATGAAAAGATAATAAATAGCCGAGCTTTCACGGCTTCACGTGGCGTGAGTTGGTGAACCCGATTTTGTCTTGTGTTTGTATGGATCTAGATTAAGGTTCAAAGATCAAAGTCCCGCGCCTTTGCGCAAATTTTGTTATGTCTTCCTTTGACCACCCCACTCAACCGAGCCTTTCTACTGTTTTACACTCCTTTTGATCCTCGTTGACCATCGTATCGTTCTTCCAAAATCCGACATTCTCTTGTGCTTCGCGAAGTTGATCCATGGATGGTTTCGTCGGGACCATGCCGACACCTACATCGATTCCATGGACTCAACCTCGCCAATAATTTCGAGGCGATTCCCGAGAACCCGATCCGGACTTTGCGGATCGATCTCCAGACTCCTCGTTTTCTACCTTTCTCTTGGCCACCCAATAAACTGGGATCACTTTTGTCCCGCTATCGTCATTGTGAATGGGAGTCGATTACAGTCTACATCATTTTTCCATTCACAACATGCTGGGGTTGACCTGAATTCCAGCTTCATCACGGCAGCTGAACATTAATTGCAAGTGATCTGATTCGGACCATCTCATTACCCAGATAGAAGACAGTGCGAGCCCTGGAGACTACTCCGGAGTTCATTTCGTCCGACTCAGACCCTGACATGGCGCCAGGAGGAAAGGGCAAGGGTCAGCAGCCACCCACACCAGAGGGACAGGTGCCAGATCAAAATCAAGTTAATGCACAGTTGCTGGCATCTATCCAGGTCATACAGCAGCAGCTGACTGAGCAGGCCCTTACACAGACCGCTTTCCAGGATATGTTGAATGATGTGATGAACCGTAACGACGGAGGAGGAGGCCGAGGCAGAGGAGGCAGGAGAGGAGGAGGTGGAGGTGGAGAAGGTGGTGATGACCACAACGATGATCCCGAATTCCCACCACCGCCAAAGCCGACACTTAAAGAAACATATAATCCGGGAGACAGTCAGATGACCGAGTGGATCCTCATTCTACCGGTACACGCTCACTTTGAGCTAAAGCCCCAATTCATAGCCCTTCTCCCTGCATTCCATGGCAACACCAATGAAGAGCCGTACATTCACCTCTAGCAGTTCTCCTGCATTTGCTGGCTTTCCCCTTCAGTCTACAGAACAAGGCCCTCTATTGGGTCAATCATTTGGGAAAGGTCGTGACGACCTGGGAGGAGTTGAAGTCTGCCTTCCTGCACAAGTACTACCCTCTCGGTCGGCTCAACCAAATGCGAGCCCGTATTAGCAACTTCTCCCAAGGAGCTCATGAGTCAGTACACGAGGCTTGGGAGAGATTTACTGACCTGCAGGAGAAGTGTCCCCACCATGAGATCCCTAAGACCAGCCTGGTCCAGCATTTCTTTGGGGGACTCAATATTGAAAGTCAAAGGCTCGTGGACGCAGCATGTGGGGGCTCCCATTTCAACAAGAATGAAGATGTTGTATGGCAGATTTTCGAAGAAATGGCCGAAGGAGAGGCCGCCCTCTCTTCATCCAAGGCGTACCAGAAGCAGCCATAGATCCTCCAGAAACAAGTTCACATGGCTGCATCCAAGGAAGCAGAGAGAGATGAGAGCTCCAACCTCAGCATCATTGGGGGCCATCTCTCTAAGGTTGATATCATTGAGAAGCGATCACAGGACCTTGAGAAACTCGCTGTGATCGAGAAGAGGACCCAGAACCTGGATAAGCTCGATCAGATCAACAAGTACCTCGAGCTGTTGGTCGGTACGATCAACTCTGTCCAGTCGGCTACACCATCAGACGCTCCCGCTGAGAAGAAGGACGAGCCGCAACCGCAGCATCAGCCTCAGCCGAGCCAGCAGCCACCGGCAGTCCAGCACGTGTACTACGTGCAGGCGCCCGACCAGGGCCCGCCGCAGCAGCAGATGGTCGTTTACCAGCCAGAGTTCCTTTTTATTCCTGATCCAGTTTTCCCACCACCACCCCTGATCCAAGAAGTTAACGGGGTATGGACGAATGATGCACAGCCGACCCGTCCGCAGGGGCAACCCCAGGGTCAGCAATTTGCCAACCGGCAGTACCACCAACCTCAGGGTGGTCGTTTTGACCAAACCTCTCAACCTCACCAACAACACCAGCAGCCTCCCCAGTTTGCACACCAATGGAGGCAGAATTTTCCTTACCAGCAGCCGCAGTACCGCCATCCACAGCCGTATCACCAGTATGCGGCTGCTCAGCCTCAACCATACCAGCAGTTTCCACCTCCGTCCTACCAGCAACTTCAACTTCCTGCTCCACCACAGCAACACCACCAGCAGCCTCCCCACCCATCTAACCAACAGCAGCGTGGTCTGCACGCTGAATCTTCTGATGTGCCCCCAGCTAATCCCACCATGGAGTGTCTAGCCCAGCTTGTTAAAGGGCTAGCGGAGATGACCAAGCGGCTTAATGACCTGACCGCTACTCGCACTACCATTCCGGCGCAGGTAGAAGCCAACCCCAATAATTTCAAGAAGAAGGAGCAGGTAGAATGTGATGTCCAGTCCGCGTGTGATAATGATATTACTGTTTATTCTAATGCTGTTACTCTCAGGAGCGGTAGGGCCTTGCCTCCGCCTGCTACCAGATGTGGGGTGAATAAAGAAACAGGTGGATCGTCATCTTCCGCATCAGCCGTGCCAGCTCCAGGGGCGGGTGAGGAGGAAGAGGAAGGAGAAGCCAGTCCTGCCGTCGTGCCATGTCATCAGCCTCAGCTAAAAATACAAAAAAATCAGCAAAAACAAAAACAACAAAAAGAAGCCTGTAGCAGAAGCAAAGCCGCGCCAGCCTTGGAGGAGCCGCCAGCAGCAGCCGATCCCTTGCCAGCCGATGGAGCCGATGCTACCCTTTTTGATCGCCCAGCCACACCAGCATATTCAGATCCAGCTTGTACTCCTTTTTGTAGTCCGGATGTACAACATTCTGTGGGCGATGATTTTGATGTAAATAAGAACTCTAATTTTCCTACCAGTAATGTGAATATTCCTTTTCCGCATGCAATACAAAAATCCAAAAAATTTGCAAAAAGAAAAAATGCATTGTCTGATCCAGGTGTCGTGGACATTTTGGATAAATTGACTGTTGAGATTCCCTTGTTGAAGGCTGTGGAATACATGCCAGCTGTGAAGAAAGGACTGAAAGAGGCATGTACTAACAGGCGTCGCCCAACGCAAGACAACAAACGCCGAGAGGTAGAAAAGCACGTCTTATCTATGGCCACAGTTGCAGCTATCACCAACCTCCCCCAGAAAAAGCAAGATACAGGAGCACCTCTGATCAGTTGTGTGATTTTCGATCAGGTCTTCGAGCGTACTCTTCTTGACAGTGGTTCTTCCATCAACCTTCTGCCCTCGTCCATAATGCAAGAATTCGGGCTGGGACCGCTCAAGCAGACACGTATGATCCTTTAGTTCGCTGACCGATCCGTCAAGCGGCCCTGAGGTCTGTTGGAAGACGTGATAGTTACCGTGCAGGAGATGAAATTCCCAGCTGACTTTGTAGTCCTTGATATGGACTCGCCTGCACCACTGCTCCAGACTCATCATCCTTGGCAGACCATTTCTCCGTACTTCAGGTGTCGTGGTTGATTACGGGTCTGGAAAGATCACTTTCAGCTCGAACACCCAGCAAATTACAATCAATATGAACAAGGAGCAGAATGCCACAACTGATGAGAGTCAAGCAGCATCAGAAGCAGACTGTGATTTTATTGCAGAGATCAGAGATTCAGAGTTGTCATTGGACGATCCATGGACCCGAGAAATCCTCACTCTTGCGGAGGACTTGGAAAGCACAGTCAGCATATGCTCCAAAGAGTTGTGGGAGACGGATTCCCAGATGCAGGTGCATCTTCTTGAGTATTCACTCCAGACCGAACATGATCAGCCTACCGCAGAACCGTTCGGTGCATTATCAGAATCTCAACAGATTGATGAGGATGGTAACAGCCTCAAGGTACATCCCACCACTAGCATGGTATCAGAAGTGACCGATAAAGTGGACAGACTGAAACCAGAACTCAAGCCACTTCCTGCAGGCCTGAAGTATGCTTACCTTGCGGATGAAGAACAAATGTATCCGGTCATTATCAGCAGCAGACTGAATCCGGATCAGAAATCTCGACTTCTTGAGGTTCTAGAAAAGAACCGCAAGGCACTTGGTTGGAGCGTATCAGACCTCCGAGGGATAAATCCAGCTCTGTGCTCACACCATATCTATCTAGAAGACGGTGCCAAGCCGTCCCGCGAATTTCAGAGAAGGCTGAACCCTAACCTTCGGGACGTAGTCATGAAAGAAATCACGAAGTGGTGTGACGCAGGCTTCATCTATCCCATCTCCGACTCAAAATGGGTAAGCCCGCTGCATGTTGTTCCCAAGAAATCTGGGCTTACCGTGGTTACAAATGATAAAGGAGAGGAAATTTCTACTCGGGTACCAACCTCCTGGCGGGTGTGTGTTGACTACCGCCGTCTTAGTGCAGCAACTAAGAAGGACCACTTCCCCTTGCCATTTATTGATCAAGTCTTGGAGAGATTAGCAGGCAAGGAGCTCTTCTGCTTCCTGGATGGGTACTTCGGGTACAACCAAGTGGCGATCGCCCCTGAGGATCAAGAGAAGACTACCTTCACTTGCTCGTTCGACACCTATGCCTTCAAGAGGATGCCCTTTGGATTATGCAATGCACCCGCAACCTTCCAAAGATGCATGCTAGCTGTATTCGCCGAGATGGTAGGCAGTTTTCTCAAGGTGTTCATGGATGATTTCTCTATCTATGGTGATAGTTTCGATTCTTGCCTCGAGCACCTAGACAGAGTGCTTCAGAAATGCCGGGAAGTCAATTTAGTGCTCTCATGGGAAAAGAGCCACTTTATGGTCACAGAGGGTATTGTGCTGGGCCACGTCGTTTCCAAACGTGGCATGGAAGTCGACCCAGCAAAGGTGGATGTCATTTCCAATCTTCAACCACCTCAGTCAGTTAAGAATGTGAGGTCATTCCTGGGGCATGTGGGATTTTACAGGCGATTCATCAAAGATTTCAGCCGCATTGCCCGACCTCTGACCGAACTTCTGTGCAAGGAAACCGAGTTCATCGTTGATCAGCCAGTTCTCCTTGCTTTCAACCAGTTGAAGGAGCTCATCACTCAGGCTCCAATCTTACAGCCTCCCGACTGGACTCTCCCATTTGAGATAATGACCGATGCGTCAGATTTTGCAGTCGGAGCTGTTCTAGGGCAGAGGAAAGACAAGGCGCCCTATGCCATTCACTATGCCAGCAGAACATTAGATGAAGCCCAAAGAAATTATACTGTAACAGAGAAAGAATTGCTGGCTGTGGTTTTCGCCTTAGAGAAGTTCAGATCCTATCTGTTAGGGTCAAAAGTCACAATTTTCACAGACCACTCTACTATCCGGTACCTACAGCAGAAGAAGGATGCCAAGCCCAGACTGATTCGTTGGATCCTTCTCCTCCAGGAATTCGATCTGGAAATTAAGGACAAACCTAGAGTTCAGAATGTGGTAGAAGATCACCTCTCCAGAATTGAGCAGCATGAGCCTCTTATGAGCAATGCCCCTATCACAGAAACCTTCCGTGACGAAGTTATCTTAGCCGTGGATGCTCTCCCTTGGTATGCTGACATTGTCAATTACCTCGCCTCTGGGGTAATACCGTCAGATTGGACGAAGAACCATAAAAACAAATTCATGTCGACCATCCGCTTTTACCAGTGGGAAGATCCCCTTCTATTCAGAGAAGGAGCAGATTGTATTTGGCGCAGGTGCATTCCTCAAACGGAGCAATCTAGTGTCCTCGAGCACTGTCGTTTGCTCGAATCTGGTGGACATCACTCTGGAGATCGTACGGCAGCAAAGGTATTGCAGTGTGGCCTCTGGTGGCCCACTTTATTTAAGGATGCAGCAGAATTTGTTAAAAGATGTATTGACTGTCAGCGACTGAAAGGGACACTCACTGCCAAAGACTCAATGCCTCTGAAAATCATTCAGATAGCAGATGTTTTCGACGCATGGGGCATTGACTTCATGGGACCTTTCCCTAACAGTCAAGGTTTTGAGCACATCCTTCTTGCCGTAGATTATGTGAGTCGATGGGTTGAAGCTATCCCCACCCGAGCCGCCGACAGCAAAACTGTTTGCCAATTTTTGAAAAAGAACATCATTTTGCGGTTTGGGATACCAAAGATTCTCATATCAGACGGGGGTAGTCACTTCATCAACAAAGAGGTCAAGAAGTTAACGAAGGAGTACGGCATCGATCATCGTGTCGCGTCTCCTTATCATCCGCAGACCAATGGCATGGCGGAGTTATCCAATAGAGAAATCAAGACCATATTGTAGAAACTTGTTAGGCCAAACAGAAAAGACTGGTCTCAACTCTTGGACTCAGCTCTCTGGGCTTACCGTACGGCCTACAAGTCTCCCTTGGGCATGTCGCCCTACCGTCTTGTATATGGAAAACCATGCCATCTGCCCGTGGAATTAATTCACAAATCTCTTTGGGCAATTAGTAATTGTAACTTGGACTCACGAAAAAGTGGTCAGAAAGAAAAGACGATCTGAACAGGCTCTTGGAATTTCGAGACTGCGCATACGATAACACCTTGATGTAAAAGGAGAAGGTGAAACGCTGGCATGACCGGCACATCAGACGAAAGACCTTCGACGTTGGGCAGAAAGTGTGGTTGTTTGATGCAAAGTTGCGGATATTCCCAGGTAAATTAAAAAGTAAGTGGACAGGGCCATTCCGAGTATGTGAAGTGCGTGACAATAGAAGCATTGCGATATCAGAATTGTCCCCTGACGCACAGCCCTTCGTCGTCAACGTCCAACTACTGAAGCCTTACTTGGAACCCGATGCATTCTTGGCCATTGTTGACTCTATTCAACTAGTGCACCACGATGACATCTCCAAAGCACCTGCAGCACCAAAAGATTCAGACGATGTACTCCAACCACTATTTCTCTGATTTTCTTCTTTTCTTCTTTTCTTCTTTTCCTTTTCTATTTTCTTTTTCTACCTAAAAGGTGCCGCCTTTGTAGACAGTTTTCTATACTTAGGACGTACTTTGTCCTAAGTATAGGGGGATGTGCACCTAGAGTTTTTGGATTTCGGTTCGATCTTCTCCATTGTCTCCTCTTCTTGTCTATACCTAGGAGTATCTTACCCTAAGTATAGGGGGAGACAATCTGAGCACGATCGGTATATTCCCACCCTTGACCCTCCCTGCTTTTTGTACAGTCTGCTATACTTCGGATTATTTGATCCTAAGTATAGGGGGGACGGTCAACTTCTCATTCATTCATTTCATTCATACTTATTCTTTAGATCTGTCTATACTCCGTACGAGTTATGTCTTTGCTTTTTCCTTTCGATCTATGAGGACATAGCTCAAGCTAAGTATAAGGGGGTCGTATATACCATGTATATACTAAAGGCCATAACTCATACTGAAAAATAAAATATCACTACAACATAAAATAAAATATAAAAAGTAGCTTTACAATAATGAAAGATGATTGTGAGTTCCTCAGACTCATTGTAATTGTACTGACTATTGAGTCAGAAAAGTGTTTTGTACGAAACATTTTCCTTTGAAAAATCTTGTGAAATTTGTTTGAAAACAGCGTGTACAAGTATTCAACGTTTGAAAAATTAGTTTTGTGTGTAAAACTTATTTTCTTTGAGTGAAAGCAAAATGTGTGAAAATTAGTGTACAAATAATTGTGAAAGTTTGATTGTCAAAGTTGTTTTGAAAAATCTATCTATGATGTGTAAAACTTTTGTAAAAGGATTTTCAAATGCGTGTACATGTTGCAAAATTATTTTGGACTAGAGTTTTCAAAAACCCTGTGAAAATAATTCTCGAATAAGTATGAGGAATCCGCACAAAAATCTCTCATTTGTAAATAAGGAATAAGCCAAATAAAGTTTATAAGAACCAAAACCATATTGTACATCAAATACAATTTTTCTTCTTTTGTATCTACTGATTAATAAATCAGATACCTATATAGTATGATTTGAAAAATAGTGTGACCAGTTTTGAAAAATTTGATGTGAAATGATTTCAAATGTGTGAAACTGTGTTGATTGCAAAACTTTTCTTTGTGTGAAAGAAAGGATTTCAAAAACCTATGTGCAAATGTTTTGAAAAATGCTTGTCAAAATTATTGTGGAAATTGTATATATACATATAGCGTGAAAAATCTTTGCAAAAATGATTTCAAATATGTGTAAATGATTGAAAAAATTATCGTGTACTATAGTTTGCAAAATTATTTTCAAAAGCTAATAAGAACACCATTGCAAATACTAGTAAATCAGAAACAAGACACATACAATTCTTTCTGTACATACCCAAATAAACTATTTCATTCACACCTGTAAAGTTGCTAAAAATTCCTAAATTTTGTAAATAAAGCAGCATGCCCGTGTAAATAAGTGTATAGACTTTTTGAATATTCTCAGTTCGTACTTCCTACGCAGAAATTCTTTTTGTAAAAACATTCTTTGATCCTTTCAAATTTTTGTGAAAAATTGCATCATTCATTGTGCATAGCATAAACATACCATTCATATTCTTTTTGAGTGAAGCTTGATGATTGAATCAGTCTAAGAAAGTCTCAAATTGGAGCTCGGTTAGACCTTACCGCACCTAATTGCACTGGAACCTTATGGGAACTCGGTTTAAGGTACTTCAGGTCTATGCAGACTTAATTCTTTAAGAAATCAGGGCTGGTTCAAGTCACCTCAGTGGACTAACTAGAACTTTTCGAGACACACGTATGACTCTTGCAGACCGTGATCTAACTTGGACACCTGCACCTTTCACTTGGCTCAACTCAGTTGGAGTGGTGAGGGGGTTGGATTTGCCAGTCTGAGACGCACACGGGTGGAAACATTCGTCCTCGTCTAGGGAGGGAAGTGCACCCCAACCGGATCCAATAGCCATGAGGTCTAAAGATAGGAGATTGTGGGTTGCGATAAAGCTTCAAAAGAGGGATAGTCTACTGGCTCAAGAGGAAAAACTCCTTATGTAAATGCTGCTGTGAATAGTATGTTGAAAAAAAAATGGTCAGGCCTGTACAAAAATAAAATGCCTGCAAAGTATGTACAGTCAATAAGCAAGCTTGAGCTCCAAAGTCAAATATGTAAGCCTGCAGCTGGATGACTTGACTACACTGGTCTTGCATCCCGGGATAGGTAGCTACACTGGCTACCGTCCATTCTTCTCTTCACCCCCTCCTCTTGAGCTGGTTGCCACTTGAACTTAGAAGGGAATACCCTGCTCCTCGAGGAAAGAGCTGTTGGATGGGGGAATCATTGGGTTGTCATTCTGGAGAAGTCAGTTCCTTTATCATTTCAGTTGGGGAGAGCCATTATCACTTACACCGTACAAGTCAGCTTCACGATTATAAGGGTTTGCGTATGATGTAGACTGGTTCTGACCCGGCTGTTGAGGTGGGTTGAACCGAGTTCTGTGACTATCGAAGGCTGTTGTATTTTAGAGCTGGTTCCCGACTAGGTTCCACACACCTTCACACCCAAGGTCTGACAGGAGCTCCAAATTCAGATTTTGTAAGGACATGCATTGCACTGAAAGCATCCCGATTCACTCTATATTTCTTTCATTTTCCTTTTTCTTTTCTTTATTCTTTTTGCACTTATTGCATAAGTATTTGCTAGGGACTAGCAAAGGCAAGTATAGGGGGTGATGAATCTCCATTTCATCACCTTTATTCTATCTTTTTGGCCTTAAAAACCCCAGCAAATGCATGTAAATAGCATTAATTTGTATATAACAGCATTCATTGTTTCTTGTATTTATTGTACATTAAATAAGGTTTTTAATGCCAAAATTATAGAATAAAGAGAAGAAAAGAAAAAGGAATAAAATATTACAAGTATTTTATGACCCTAACCCCGAGACCAAGGCCAGCATGGAATTGGTCGACAAGGAATAAAGTAGGGGGAGATAAGGGCCAACAGTATAATAAATACCTCATTTATTCATCCATTCATTTATGCATTTTTGGCACCTATTTTGTACATAATTATTTATTTATTCAACAAATGAAGAAACTTTGTACATGAAAGTTGTAGATAATAATGTAAATAAATATACAAAATTGAGTTTTTGTAAAAATAATACCCAGTGTACATTTTATACACAGAATAAAAAGCCAAAACCTCAACTTCACAGACCCATATCTTGCAAATAAAAACTCCAAATCACCCAAACTCACCTTTAATTGTATATAGCATTTCATAAACTATTTTATAAAATTTGTTCCATAATTTTTGGAGTCCATATGCAGAAGTTAGGTTTTGGGCCCTTCTTGTATATAGGACCGATTAAAATATTCATTTTATTCAGTATTTATTATTTGTGTAAATTCATATTTTTAGAATTTTGTAAATAATGTATATAATGCACATACATATTAAAAATAGAAGAAAACCAAAAATAATTTAATAAAATAGGTATACAAAATTCATAGACCAAATACCTATATTATACACCTATATACAAATGAAAAGGATTTGATGCATTGATTCCTTTATATTTTTACAATAGTATATACATTATGCATAACTCATTAAAAATACAAAACCAAAATAAAATCAAGAAAATGCAATAAATAAATTAAGTATATAAAATATACAGATAAAACACCTATAAGTATGCCTACACACACCTATACCTATTTATTTAAAAATACAAACAAACTTATAAAAATCAAACAAAAATATCTTTATACTCACAAAAATAAATTATAAATTTATAAAATAAGCCAAGAAAATAATAAAAGAAAATAAACAAATTAAAAATAAAATACATAAAAATACATGTAAATACACACATATACACATTATTCAAATGAAACTATAATAAAAAAACCTCGAAAAATTCAATAAAAATCATAAATAAATACTAGATGAAATAATACACATTTTTTATTTTATAAGAAAAAATTAATAAAATCATTTAGGGTGTCAAATAAATCAATCTTCCATCAGGGCTTCTGTTTTGTCCTTTAGCGGCTGAGGTGGACCAATCAGGTCCCTCTGCGAGTTGACTCCAGTCAACTTGACCTCCAGTCACCCGATGTGACGCAACCCATCTCTTCGCTCGTCTTCTCCCTTTTTTCCCGGGCATACCATCCATCAATCGAAGATACTTCCTTCGCAAGAATCACTCCCTAATCATCCATGATGCCCGCCGATTCCTTAGGTCAACCTAATACTCTTTAGATCATGCAATAATCACCGGTCAATAAGGCCACTCGCCAATGTTTATAAATAACAAGCTCCGCCTCCTTCCTCATTTTGGCCATTTTTATTCCAACCTAAACCCAGATCTCGTTCCTGGATTGTTCCTTGTGACAGGGGGAGCAGCCCAGCGCCGTGACTCGGCCGGAGGAAGGAGATTTTGACGCGGCGGAGCTCCGGCGTCCGCCCTGCTCCCTGGAGGCCCCCAGATATAAGAGCTGCTCTTTCTATGCATTTTTAGTTAGTCTTAGATGTTAGCTTTTCATTCCCGTCGTTAGATTAGGTTTTAATTAATGTTTGTAGTTTAAAAATCAAAATTCGAAGTTCGCCGGAGCTCCGCTCCGGCGACTTCTCCACCCTCGTTTCGACCGTATCCGACCGTCCCAAGCATCTCATCTCGTTCCTCGACGCTTTCTTCATCCATTTCGCGCAGTTGTTCAACCCAGGACCCTAGGTCCTGGCGAATCGGGGCTCCCCCTCCGCCGTTCGCCGGAGCCCCTCCGCCCATCTCCATTGTGCATCGTAGCTTCAAAACCCCAGGTCGAGGAGCAAGCTCTCTCGCCCGCGGTTCTTCCTGTGCAGGTACTTCGAAGAATCGAGCCCAACTGGACTCGCATGGATCCGGGAAGAGGTTCCTGGGGGCCCTTTTCTTCTTCGACCTCGCTTCATCGACTCGGACCCCCAGGAACCATAAAAACGCCATCAACCGACGCGGGACGCTTCCAGCCACCTTCAGAACACTTCAGACTCGCCGGAGAACCCTGGAGGAGCCCAATCTCTTCGATCCAAGCTCGCCAGCTCCGAGCTTCTTCCCCGTTCTTCAAGGGGGCTTCAGCGTCGTCGGATCAAGAGAGCTGCCCCAGATTCAACAGGAACCTTCCGATGGAGCATCGTACCCACCGTCGGATCAGCGGGGCTGATCTAATCTCAGCGCTTCATCGGCGAAGCGTCATCGGGCGTCCAGGAGACGACGCGTGGCAAGTGAGAGGAGCAGATCCGTCGGATGCCACGTTTGTATTAGGGGTAAATTTCACATCCACCCCCCTCGCTTTTTGTATTTACTGTTTAATGCCAAAAATAAAAGTCACCGTTGTAAATAAAATGTTTAGTTTGCAAAAGGACCCCTGATGTTTTCATATTTGCACTTTAGTCCTTCTGCGCCTCACGTACAGCAACCACGTGAGGCGCGTGAAATTTTGCAGCTAAGTCCCTCCGGGTCCCTGTAATTATTAAATGGTCTTGAAAATAAAAATTAAAGTGTATATTTACTGTGATTTTTGCATGTATGCCCCTGTGAACTATTTTATTTGCAAAAACACCCCTGCCAGGCCATTTAATTTTTGAATGTTTTGTCTATTTATTTTGTGCTTCATGTTAAATTGAAAAATCTTGGAAAAATAGACTTAAGCTACTGATTGGCTGTGTTTGCACGCTATATTTTTAGTTTATTATTTTGTTGCATTTTTGCATTTATTAAAAATAAAAAACGTGTCTTTTATTCACTGTCTAGATTATAAAATCCCATAAAAATAGGAAAATGCCTTGAAAAATTCTAAAAAAAATTCCCTATGGTGTATTTTATCCTATTTTGACGTCAGTCCAAAAATCCCTAAAAATCTAAAAAGGAAAACCTTAAAAATGCGAAAATACCCAAAAACTTCAAAAAAATATTAAAAATCACAGAAAAATAAAAAAAATACAAACTCAGGCCCTATTTATGCTATATTTTATTATCTTTACTAGGAAAATCGTGTGGGAAAATTTTGAGGCTTGTAACTATTTTTCATGCTCATTTTTACTGCAACCAGACCTTATCCCACTGTTTCCTATTGTTTAGCTATTTAAAAATACTAAAAGTATTCTAAAAAATGTCCAAAAATCACAAAAACAGTAAAAAAATGATGAAAAAGCTAAAAAGATTTTATTTCTTACTTTTTGACTACTTTTAAGTATTTTTGTAAGTATTATAGTGCCCCTTTATATATATATATGTATTCCCTAAAAAATTATATATATATATATATTACCTAATTATATTATTATTATCATATATATATATATATATATATATAAACAAACATAAAAAATATATATAAAAATAATAATAAATAAAAAAAACAGATATGTATATATTCAATTAATTAAAACCCACTTCTCGCAAGGATGACTCATTCGCACCTGAAGGCTCATGCATTTTGTATTGCTCTATGTGGTTCGACCTCTACATGCTTATTCCCTATACATTTTATGGTAGAGTAAATAAAAATTAATTCACATTTATTTTTAAGCTTGATTGTTGTATTATGTTGTTGTGGGTTAATTGCTGATCAACCCCCATATTCTGCGAGCGGTCGCCTCAGCGACACCTCTGTATTATTTATTCATGGTGACCCTCGTGGATTGTGGCCGTTATCACCCTCTAAGTGGAAGTGCGGTCTAGTAGAGGGATAGGTCTACTCCAAAACTGCGCCACTGAGACAGGTGGAAGAGACTCCCCAAAAGAGTTACCCCAAAAGAACAAACTTGCCCGACCGGTACGGGTTAACGAGCTTGAAAAAAACTAAAACCAAGGACCCTCCTGCCTAGGTACCCTAAAGAACAAGAGCCAACAGAACTGGTCTTTAAAAGAAAACCTGTGGACCCCAGAGAGCCGTAAAAATTGCGAGCGCTCACGGAAAAAACCGAGAAAAAGACTGGGATCCTAGACCCGTGCACTTAGCGGCCGCTGCCTAAACTGGGCTTCTTATCTTCCTCCTAGTTGAGGGTCACCTCACCCTCGCACAGTCAGGTGTAAAGGTTACCGTGACATGCACTCTTAATTATCAGTCATCACTGACTTGATCCCTCATCCTTTCTTAATCCTTTACATGGTTGATTGTATATATCTAGGTCTTTTTGATCAACGATCCTATTGATATAACCGATTCACCATTGATTCACTTATTCATCTATGCCATCATTTCTTAATCTCTTCAATGGTTTACTTTACAAATCTAGGTATTTTGTCACTACCTATCTTTGGTGATACGTATAAATAGTAGAGTATACCTTAAAGATTAATTTATGAAGATGATCGGTCTTTGTGATCACATGTTATCATTTTTAAAGTTATAAGATTACCATCTATGCTCTGGATATGGATCTAGCTAGTCTTTATCATTTTATTTTATATGGTACCTATACAAGAATCATGTCTTAATTGTATCAGTTCCAGTTGAGACATCAAAGGAGGGGTGTTTTCTAATCATTTGCCATAACATTCTATACATATAATAGATTGTATGAATAGTAGACTATATATAATGATCAATTGATTGATGATTTCTAAGTCGTAAAGATCTTGAGAAATCATTTATTGACTTTGAGAGAAGAGTTCTAATATTTTAAAAGATGAATTCTCAGAAGATGCCAATATATAATATAAAGAGGTTATTAGGAAGCTATTACATATGACTGTGAATCGCGTGGACATTGCTCGTGTAGGTAGCAATGTTGGTTAGTTCATGGGTCACTCTAGGGATATTGTTATAATGCTACATATATACATTATGACTGCTTTAGGAAAGTATCATCTCTTCCTCAGCAAGGAGTCTCTGGGTTTCACCATTTGTGCATATGTATATTATGTACGTTATCATGTAGACAAGAAGAAACCCATGACAAACTTTAGTTTATGCTCTGGATGAAACCTCATCACATTGCGCAATATGAAGCCAGCAGTTGTAGCCATATATTGTGTAAAATATGAGTATAGAGCTCTGACTCAAGCAGATGTAAAAGCTATATAGATAGATCCTTAAGGGTATATGTTCTTATAGGAGCCTCTACCCATGCAAACAAATTGTGATATTTATACTGCATTATTCATAGACACAATATTGTTTTCCATCAAAGGATAAAACATATGAAGGTTAATGGCACATGATCATCTTTTCAAACAAGTTTATAACAATCACTCTATGAAGCTCCATGTTAACAGTTGGAATTCTTGGTTGAAGTGATCGAATGCTTGTTATCAACATGTCACAATCTCGAGTTGTTGTCTACAACTCATCTGTTGGCGGACATGACATTACTTTGATATGAATTCTGTTCAGTTTATAAGTATTGGCATCATCTTTATTAGGATTTCATCCCAAAATAATGCATCTTTAGTTACAAGTGTGTCAAAGTATCTTATGATCGACTTTAGAACTCTCTTTATCATTGAAAATAGTAATTAAATATATCCTTGAGGTAAAGAACATGCAGTTGATTAATAAGGAGTCATTGTTTTTAATTATAAAGGTAAATCATCAAGTTTTGAGGCTGAGTTTTTTTAAGGAATTTTGGAGGCTCGGTTACTTATATTAGATTCTTTATTTATGAATTTCTTCATCCTTCTCAAGATTTCATAAGAAAATGCATCTTTAGGCACATCTATTTCAGTCTATTTGTATTATTGACAATTGAATCATGCACATACATTGTACTTAAAAACATTTTCATTTTTTTTCTTATTTGTAAACTAAGATTTACCCCTCCACCTAATTTTTCACATTTTTCATCATGAAATTAGTGTATAATCAGTGGACTGTTTTTAGCACAAAAATATATCATTTGCCCTCAAATTTCTATTTTTCTATGCTAAAAAATATGGCTAATTAATGAACTGAACTTAGGTTAATTTGCTTGCTAAACCTAAATTTTTATCCTCAAAAATTTAAGAAATCAAGAGCATATATAATGATTGTAAAGTTTTGATGAATTCCATGTAAAACTTCAAATTCTCATCTAATTTCAAGGACAATTAAGGGGTTGAATCATGCATGGAAGGCAACAAGAGGAGAGGGAAAGATTATACCTTTGATCCTCTAAGTTTGAAAGGGTATTTTTGTAGCTTATTTTAACATGCAACAATAACTAAAATACCTTCTGGACAACAACATAAAAAGGAAAAAAACGAATTAAAAACTTCAACATTGACTTTAATGAGAGCAAAGAGGAGAGGGATTTGTACCTTCAGATATCTCCAATTTGGAGATCCAAACTTGCATGCAGCAACCTCTTCTTGACACGAGCTTCAGTTTATTCAGATTCGGATGTTACAAATATAAAAACCTCAAAGGGAGTCTTGTCCTCGAGACTCAGGTCAAGGTCACTATGTTTTTTATATGGGTTTAATATTACCATAAAAACCTCAAAGGGTTTTGAACCCATAAAAACCTCAATGGAAAAAAGAAGTCATGTTCTTTCAATATATAATTAAATTGACTTGTTTTGATGACTACATGAAAATAACGAGTATCGTGCCCGCATGTCTACTCCGGTATCACATGTCACTTCTTTGCCACCATGTGGGTGCCATAGCACCTTGACTAAGGAAAATTCTTTGCTATGAAGTCTCTTCACGGAACTATCAGGTATATGCACTGGCTTCTCCTTGTATATCAAGTCTGGCTCCACGTCAAGGTTCCCGTAGCTGATGACGTCGCGTGGATCGTACATGTATTTCCTTAGGTTGGATATATGAAAAACATCATGTATGGCTAATAAGTGTGGAGGAATGGTTACTCGATGGATCACCTTACACATACGAGTAATGATCTCAAATGGTCCAACATATCGTGGCGTCAACTTGCCGTGAACACCAAATCTCTGTACTCTCTTCATAGGAGATACTAGTTGAAACATTCAATCTCCTTCTTGAGTTTACAAGAATTTCATCAATTATGAGACTAAGTTGAATATTAATAAGTCATATTTAAATGGATTAAGAGAAGATGATCAGATTACCTGAACTCCAAATCTTTTCTCCGACATTCTGTATAACTTTTCTAGCGGCTCTATGCCATCAGAAGCCTTTGTCTCATAAGATCAACAACCTTCACAATCTCTTCTAAGAGATCCAACGAGTAAAGAGCATGTTCACCTATCTCACACCAACTGAAAGGTGTGAGGCATCTTCGCCCATATAGGGCTTCAAATGGTGTCATACCAATACTGGAATGATGGTTGTTATACGAGGTTTCTACCAACGACAGGTGGTCCTTTCAAGACCCTTTCCACTCTATAATACATGCACGTAGCAAATCCTCAAGTGTCTGAATAGCGTGCTCGCTTTGTCCGTCGGTCTGTGTATGATATGTACGACTTATCTTCAGCTCTGTCTGAAGTGTTGACATAAATTGGTGCCAGTAGTGGGATGTAGACATCGAGTCTTTGTCAGTCTGTCAGACATTACCTTACGTGGTATATCATGAAATATGATAAAGATTTGCACATGTAATCAAGACAACCTAGATGGAGTGTAGATTATCCTGACAGGGATAAAATGAGCTAACTTGGTTAATCTGTCAACAACGACCCAAATATCGTGGTCACCTGGTGTCTTCGCCAATCCAGTGATGAAATCCATAGAGATACTCTTTCATTTTGGAATGGGAGAGACTGTAACGACCATGGTAGTCTACTATGCTAAGTCCTTACCATCTGACAAATCATACATCTGCTAATGCGATGTGCTGCATCGTACTTCATCTCGAGCTGCCAGAATGTTGGCACAGATTACAATAAATCTTCGTACTGTAGGATGAAAAGACGGTTGTGAAATGTGTGCCTCATCAAGAATCTCTACGCAATTTCTCATCGTTGGACACAACGACGCCACCATCCTTCCGTAAAGTGGGCTTATTCACCCCAAAATTATCACCTTTGTCTTTGATGGCACGCATGAATCTGTCTCAAATCCAAGGATCTATCCTTCTATTATGCAATCCTAAAGACTGTTAAATCGTGGAGACATGGCAAGAGATATGGACGCATTCTCAGGGGGATTCCAATTAGTCAAACCTGCGAGCATATCCCATGTGTATAATATGTACATGAGCTACCCTATTAAGCGCACTTGCCACCATGTTTCTCTTACTAGGATGGTAAGAGACCGTGTAACAGAATCCTTCAGTAGCTCAAGCCACCTGCGTTGTCTCATGTTCAGCTCTTTTTGATCATAGATGTACTTTAAACTCTTGCGATCTGTGAAAATCTTGAAATTCACCTCATAGATATAATGGCTCTAGTTTTGTTTTTTTAAGAGAAGACAACCACCACCAACTCCAAGTCATGGATGGGGTAATTCCGCTCATGCGGCCTCAACTGATGTGATGCATAACAATCACTTGACATGACTGCATCAGAATTGTTTGTAAACCTTCTCTCGAAGCATTTGTATAAACGACATAATCCTTAGTACCTGAAGGAAGTGCAAATATAGGTACAGTCATCAATCTTTCCTTCAATGTCTTGAAGGCCTCCTTGCATGTATCATTCCAAAAGAAAGGAACTCTCTTATGTGTTAATTGTGTCAAGGGAAGAACAATCTTGGGAAAAACTACTGACTAAGCGTCTGTAATAACCCGCTAGTCCAAGGAAGCTCTGAATTTGAGTAATTGTCTTGGATTGTTCCCAAGATATAACTGCCTCGATCTTTGCAGGTCCATTGCAATACCTACTTCAGAAATAATATGCCCAAGAAATGAGACCTAGGATAACAAGAACTCACGCTTGCTCAACTTGGCTTGCAACTATTGCTCTTGAAGTGTGTCCGGGACTATCTTCAGATTATTTGCACGATTCTATTTATTTCAAGAATATATCAGAACATCATTTATAAACACAGCTGCAAAGTATGGACGGAAAATCATGTTCATCATGTCCATGAATGCTGCATGTATATTCGTGAACCTAAATGGCATCACAACAAACTCATAATGTCCATATAGAGTTCTGAATAATGTTTTCTAGTATTCGACTCTTGAGTCCCTAGCTGAAGTCAAATCGGAGATCGATCTTTGAAAACATCAAAGATCTCTGTAGCTGATCAAACAGATCATCAATGTATGGTATAAAATATTGGTTCTTCACTGTTTTCTTGTTCAACTATCTGTAACCAATGCATAATTTCATCGATTCATCCTTCTTTCTGACAAAGTAAACTAAAGCACCTCAAGGTGAAGTGTTCGGCCTCAAGAAACCTATGCCAGTAACTCCTACAATTTCACCTTCATCTCTCTCAACTCTATTGATGTTATACGATAAGGAGCCATCGAGATCGACTATGTATTTGACAGTAATGTAATCTCGAACTCAATCTCTCTCTCAGGCATAAAACCTATTAAATCATTAGAAAACACATTAAGATAATCTGACAATACCTGGATGTCCTGATCTATTGGCTCTTCATCAAATATCTCTCGGACAATTGCTAGATATGAATCACATCCCTGATCAATAAGTCTCTGAGCTCTCAATACTGAGATATACTCCATTTTGAAGTTATGTAATGTACCCCTATAGGTAAATTCAAGTAAGTCTAGAATCCTAAAGACAACCGTCTTCATGAATTAATTACCCAGGGATGATGAGCTGACAACAAATCAATGCGAAGTATCAGGTCAAACTAGTCGAGTTGTAGTAGCAAACAGTCGGCTATCGTCTCATGTCCACCAATCAACATTTGTAACTCTCTGACTATTAGTTATATGATGAACAACGGGTCACCTGCCCTATAAATGTGACAAAGATGATCTAGGGCATCTGCACCTCTACCTACTAAAGCTAGAAACTGAAAGTTCATTCATTACTCCAGAATCAATTTAAAAGATAGAAAGGTCAGCACTAGACGCCATGGTTCTGTATAAGAACCAATATTAATAATTGTAATAATTCATGTTTGCGAATATTTCTATTATTTTTTCTCTTCTTAGGATACAATATGGAACTTAGTTGCAAACGGTGACATCTGTGGTTATGGAATTTGAATGTCATATTTCCCTTTCGGACTCGCGATAAGTCGAAGAACTACCGCTATCTAAGAAATAATGCGATCGGAACAATAATACTACGAATGTATGAGCGAGGTATCACTGCTCTGATACCAAAAATGTGACGCCCACTCCCGCGGATCTGGATACCCGTTTACACATCATTCGTAATATCACGTTCGCTAAAGATTGTATTAGAGTACTGAAAATTAGGAAAAAATTGCATTTATGAATGGCATTCACAATTAACTAATAAGCCACAGAACAACAATATGTCATCAATTTATTGCATAAATTTCCATGGCATTTAATATGTAACAAACAAAACCGCATAATGTACATGCATCCCAATTGTATCAGAAGAGAAAGAAAAGCATACATAATACCTTGAACAAAAACTATAATATGTGTACCTGACAATAATAACTGCGGAAGCTGAGGTTCAACTCTCACAATACCACGATGTTGGGAAAAATAATAGAACTTGTTTCTTCCATCCGCCCTAGTCTTTCTTATATAGGAGAGTAGCCTATGGGTAAAATACATAAAGAGTCCAACAGAAAATAAAAATATAAGAAAAGTACAGAAGTGAATAATCTATCTGTACACTCCCCCTCAAGGTGGAGCATAGATATCAATCATGCTCAGCGTGGATGAACACTTTGGAAAGGCCCTCGAAGTAATGCCTTGGTAAAAATGTCTGTAGTGTTATTCTCTGAGCTAACATGGGATGTAACGATAAGCCCCTTCTGAATCATGTTGCGGATAAAGTAACAATCGACCTCAATGTTCTTGGTCCGCTCGTGGAATGCTGGATTATTTGCAATGAATAGAGTTGCCTGATTGTCACATTCTAGAGCCATAAGAGGAGGAACCTCTATATGTAGATCTGTGAGCACAGGCTTTACCCACATCATTTCAGTACTGACCTGAGCCATAGCCCTATATTCAGACTCTGCACTGGACCTTGCTACAACCGTTTGCTTCTTGCTTCTCCATGAGACTAAAGAATCTCCAATATACACAGCAAACCCAGTGGTGGATTTTCTGTCCTTAGGGCACCCTGCGTAGTCTGCATCTGCACAAGCTGATATAGTAATCTCCTTGCCTTTCTTAAACAATAGACCCGCACATGGAGATGACTTAAGACACATGAGTATCATGTGTATAGCATCCATGTGTGTCTGACGTGGATGCTCCATAAACTGGCTCACTCGACTTACAACAAAGGAGATATCGGGCCTGGTAATAGTAACGTAGAGAAGTTTGCCCACCAGTTCTTTATATCTTCTCTTATCCACCTCATCAGTGTCATCATCATATAGTCTCATACTGGGATCCATAGGTGTAGTTGCAGGTCGGCAACCAAGCATTCATGTTTCACTCAACAGGTCAGTGGCATATTTCCTCTGGGTCATTACCAACCCATGAGGATTTCTAGCAAACTCCAGCCCCAGAGAATATCTCAGAACCCCAAGGTCCTTGGTAACGAACTCACGGCCCAACATTTCTTTTGCCCCCTGGATTCCATATTCATCATCACTTGTAATCAGAATGTCATCTATATACACCATAATAGCAATAATACCTCTAGGTTTCTTCTGTACGAACAGAGAATGATCAAGATTTGACTGTCTGTATCCCTGTTTCTCAAACAGGTCTGAGAGCTTCTGGAACCATGCTCTGGGGCTCTGCTTAAGACCATAGATAGCCTTATGAAGTCTGCATACCGTAGGACTCTCTCCCTCAACAACAAACCCAGGTGGTTGTTGCATGTAGACTTCCTCTTGTAAGTCACAGTATAGGAACACATTCTTCACATCTAACTGATACAGCGACCAATCACGAGTAACGACAACAGAGAGGAGAATCCGTAGGGTGGAATGGCGAGCAACCAGTCAGAATGTATCAAGATAATCCACCCCATATGTCTGTGCAAAGCTACGAGCTACAAGACAAGCTTTATACCTGTCAATGCTGCCATCTGCATTCTGCTTAACTGTAAAGACCCACTTGTAGCTAATTGTAAACACATCAGTAGGTGCAGGAACAAGACTCCAGGTGCCTCTGGACTGAAGAGCTACCATTTCTTCTTCCATAGCCAAGCGCCATCGGCTATCCTTCATAGCATCTTGATAATTCCGTGGAATATCCACTGCTGACAATGCAAGGGCAAAACTCCTGAATTCGCCAGTTAGACGGTCAAACGTCACAGAAGATGCTATAGGATATGACGCGCAGCTCCGCTTCTGCTTTCGTAGAGAAATAGGTACATCTAAATCACCTGTCTCCTCAGCTGATCTCTGCAACACATCCTGCTCAGGAAGATCATCAGATCCATAATAGAAATATTTTCAGAACATACCTCAGGCGAGCTAGATGATGAGCGGTGACCATGAAAAGAAGCAGGCCTACGGGTATAGTGGAATGGTAGTGGTGAAACAGGCACCATGACAAGAGGCGTAGGAGATGATAATGGTTCTGGTGGTGGTGGTGGTGGTGGCATGTATATGGCCTCGGGCATGTCAGAGGGAACCAACTGATCACTTGTGGACGAGAAATACATAATGGATTCAAAAAAGGTGACATCAGCACTGATGAAATACCTCCTTCACAATGGATCATAACACTTGTACTCCTCCCGAGTTCTAGAGTACCCGACAAAGATACACTTGATAGCCCTAGGAGAGAGCTTATCAGTCCCAGAAGACAACTTGTGAATAAAGGCAACTGAGCCAAACACGCGAGGAGTAAGAGAGAACAACTCTTTGTCAGGGAAAATAAGAGAGAATGGGGTCTTCTCACCTAAGACAGAAGACGACATTCGATTAATAAGGTAGCATGCAGTAAGAACATCATCACCCCAGAAAGAATGTGGAGCAGTACTCTGTATAAGAAGCGACCTGGTAACATCGAGTAAATGACGGTGTTTCCTTTCAGCAACCCCATTCTACTGGGAAGTATAGGCACAGGATGTTTGGTGGATAATCCCTTGAGATGAGAAATAATTGGTTAGGGTATGAGTACAGAATTCCAGGGCATTATCACTTCTCACAATTTTAATGGATGCAGAAAAAACATTACGAACTTCATTGAAGAAATTTATGATAATATTTCCCGCTTCATATTTATTCTTGAAAAGAAATACCCACGACACACGAGAGAAATCATCAACAATAACTATATAAAACATGTGTCCTTGATGATCAGGAACACGACTAGGACCCCAGATATCGACATGAAATAACTCGAACTTGGAGGTACTACTCCGACACTGACGACTGGGAAAAGTAGACCGATGATGTTTTCCCAACTGACAGGCCTCACATTGAATAAACGTGTGAGGTGAAACCTGAGGTAACACATGACGCAGCTTCTGAAGTGGGAGATGTCCAAAGCACAGATGCCACAGTAATGGGGAGATGGACCTAGCAGGTGGAGATGAGGTTCCAGCATAGGGAGTCCTACTGAGGTGATAGAGGCCGCCTTGCTCATAGCCACGTCCAATCACGTTGCCCGTAAGGATGTCCTGAAAAACAAGAGAGGATGGATCAAAAATTGCTCAGCAATGTAAATCTTTTGTAAGTTGGATAATGGATAACAAATTCATTGAAAAATCATGTGCATATAACACATTCTTAAGATGCATGGATGGAGTCAATCTAGTCTCCCCCTGACCAGTAATCGAGGAATGTGTTCCATTAGCAATAACCATTGTTCGACCTGGAGCAACCTGTCTGTATCCTGTAAGTAGACCTTGATCACCACACAGATGATGTGTGGCACTAGAGTCCATAATCCACTCTAAAGTATCTGATCCACTACTGCTAGTGAATGCATACACCAGATGGAGGAATGATGCCCCTCAGACGGGCTATAAGATCATCAAAGCGTTAATCCATAGATGATGCAGGTGGGGGCTCAATCTGTTCAGCGACTCGTGCAGAAGCTGGAAAACCATGATTACAATAGCAAGTGTCCTCGGTGTGTCCAGAACGATGGCAAAAGGTATATGATGGCCGCGTGCGGCCTCCTTTACTGCGAGGTCCACGACCACGGAACTGATGATGATGTCCTTGACCTCGATTTGCTGCCATGGCTGAGGTTGTTGTATTCATAGTAGACGAGGGAACGTTGATGCGACTCAGCCTATGAAATGTCCCCTCCATAGGAGGAATAGTAGAGTCTGCCAGGATCTGGGAACGTGCTGCCTCATACTCTGGATCAAGGGCAGCGAGAAAACACCTACCATAGTAGCATTCTGGTAGGTCTTCTGTTGCTCTGGAGTAGCTGTCAGAGGCATGAAGCTATAAAGCTTCTCAAACATCCCTCGTAGAGATGTGTACAGCGAGTACAGAGGCTGTCCATTCTGCTTGATAGTAAATATGTCATGCTGGAGTTGCAGAATCTTCGTCTCATTCTTTGCCTAAGAATATGTAGCAGCCAGAATATCCCACATTGCTTTGGCAGTGGGCTGATGAAGAATATCATTGGCAATCTCAATTGCCAGGGTTCCAGATAACCAAACCTTAGCATATGCATCATCTGCCTCCCATGAGGCATTGACCCCAGTCTTCTCAACAAGCTCTTCTTTAGTAACAATGTGTTTCTTACCGATTGACTTCATCATACTCATGAACTGCATCGCCCACAGCGCGCACAGGGATTGCGCACAAGGGCACAGTACGCATGGAGGGAGCGCGCACACAGGGAGCGTGCAAGGGTACACGGAGCACGCACAGATCAGCCGCACTGTGCGTAGGTACGCGGAGGCGAAGGGCACCGTGCGCAGGCACGCGGAGGCGAAGGCGTACCGTGCGCAGGCACGCGGAGACGGAGGCGCAAGAGGGGGCGCGTGGAGGTAGAGGGCTTGAAGGTGGGGCTAGGGTTAGGGATTGGCTCGAGAACTCTGCTCTAGGACCATCACTCTGATATCATGTTGGGAAAAATAATAGAACTTGTTTATTCCATCCGCCCTAGGCTCTCTTATATAGGAGAGTAGCCTATGGGTAAAATACATAAAGAGTCCAACAGAAAATAAAAATATAAGAAAAGTACAGAAGTGAATAATCTATCTCTACATACGATGTAGGTGTTTTGCCTGCAATCCATGCAATAGGGAGAAAAGATCATCAACAAATGTTGAGTAAATCTAATTAATTAGAAATAACATGAATTTTAGTGGCTCCAAAAGAAAGCAAGTAAATTGGGTTTGACAATTAAAATTTAGAACTACTTGCAATAAAATAAGTTTTCAAGTTGTTTGGTATGTAAAACCCCATTCTACTCATCCTACATTAATTACCCATATTAATCATTTTTATACAAATATTATATGATCCATATTTAAGACATTATCTTTTTATTAATTATAATATATGTTTAATGGGTCTTGGGAATGTGAATGATGAGTCTCTGATATGATTTTTATCTTTATTAAATGCTTATGATGAATCTAGTGTTTTGATTCTTTTCTTGTTGAATTTCTCAAGCTTAGAGGATGGTCTGTGGTCTTGGTCTTGGTAAGACCTCACACTATGACTCTAAGGCAATAAGGAAGTCTTAGGGTTGGGGTGCCTCCGTAGGCATGCGATGGAGTAAAATGCATCCTAACTAAGTTCCCAACACATCCACTAGCTATATCTAACAACTGAGGTAGTAGTTCGAAGTCTGATAAGGATGATTTTCATGATATGGTCTTTTCTCTTTGTCAGGAATTACTAGCGGGACAGTAACAAGCTCAACGGAAGCCAGGCTCAACTACAACCAACTCAACTGTAACCAAGCTCTCATGTAGCCAACTCAATTGTAACCAATTTCACTGTTATTCATCTCAATCTTTAGTAAAACTCATTTGTGACTCATTCCAAGCTCAATTGTAACTCCTCCAAATTCAACTGTAATTGATTCATATGTAGCTATTGCCAAATCTATTGGCAGAACGTAACAAAAACTCAAGCGGTAAGGTAGTCTCCTAAGAGACTCTTACATCTCGCCCTCTAAGTGGAAGTGCGGTCCAGTAGAGGGATAGGTCTACTATAAAACTGCGCCACTGAGACGGGTGGGAGAGACTCCTCAGAAGAGTCACCCCAAAAGAATAAACCGGCCCGACCGGTACGAGTTAACGAGCTCGAAAAAAACTAAAACCAAGGGTCCTCCAGCCTAGGTACCTTAAAGAACAAGAGTCAGCGGAACTGGTCTATAAAGAAAACCTGTGGATCCCAGAGAGGCGTAAAAACTGTGAGCGCTCGCGAAAAAACCAAGAAAAAGACTGGGATACTAGACCCGCGCACTAAGCGGTCGCTGCCCTAACTGGGCTTCCTATCTCCCACCCAGCTGAGGATAACCGCACCCTCGCACAGTCAGGTGTAAAGGTCACCGTGACTGGCACTCTTAATTATCAGTCATCACTGACTTGATCCATCATCCTTTCTTAATCCTTTATGTGGTTTATTGTACAGATCTAGGTCTTTTTGATCAACGATCCTATTGATATAACTGATTCATCATTGATTCACTTATTCGTCTACCCCATCATTTCTCAATCTCTTCCATGATTAACTTTACAAATCTAGGTATTTTGTCACTACCTATCTTTGGTGATATGTATAAATAGTAGAGTATACCTAAAAGATTAATTTAGGAAGATAATCGGTTTTTGTGGTCACATGTTATCATTTCTAAAATCATAAGATTACCATCTATGCTCTGGATATGGATCTAACTAGTCTTTATCATTTTATTTTATATGGTACCTATACAAGAATCATGTTTAATTGTATCAGTTCCAGTTGAGACATTAAAGGAGGGGTGTTTTCTGATCATTTGCCATAACATTCTATAAATATATATAATAGATTGTATGAATTGTAGACTATACAAAATGATCAATTGATTGATGATTTCTTATTCGTAAAGATCTTGAGAAATCATTTGTTGACTTTGAGAGAAGAGTTTTAATATTTTAAAAGATGAATTTTCAAAAGATGTCAATGCTATATAATATAAAGAGTTATCAGGAAGCTATTACATATCACTGTGAATCGTGTGGACATTGCTCGTGTAGGTAGCAAAGTAGGTTAGTTCATGGGTCACTCTAGAATGTTGTTATAATGCTATATATACATTATGACTGCTTTAGGAAAGTATCATCTCTTCCTCAGCAAGGAGTCTCTGGTTTCACCATTTATGCATATGTATATTATGTATGTTATCATTTGACAAGAAACCCATGACAAACTTTAGTTTATACTCTAGATGAAACCTCATCACATTACGCAATATCCAGCAGTTGTAATCATATATCGTGTAGAATATGAGTATAGAGCCCTGACTCAAGCAAATGTAAAAGCTATATAGATAGATCCTTAGGGGTATTTCTTCTAATGGGAGCCTCTACCCATGCAACCAAATTGTGATATTTATACTGCATTATTCATAGATACAATATTGTTTTCACCAAAAGACCAAACATATGAAGGTTAATGGCACATGATCATCTTTTCGAACAAGTTCATAACAATCACTCTATGAAGCTCCATGTTAGTAGTTGGAATTCTTGGTTGGTGTGATCTAATGCTTGTTATGTTTAGAACATGTCACAATCTCGAGCTGTTGTCTACAGCTCATCTGTTGGGGGACATGACATTACTTTGATATGAATTCTGTTCAATTTATAAGCATTGATATATCCTTATTAGGATTTCATCCTAAAATAATGCACCTTTAGTCACAAGTGCATCAAAGTATCTTATGATCGACTTTAGGACTCTCTTTATCATTGAAAATAGTAATTGAATATGTCCTTGATGTAAAGAGCATGTAGTTGATTAATAGGGAGTCATTGCTTTCAATTATAAAGGTAAATCATCAAGTTTTGAGGTTGAGTTTTTTTAAGGAATTTTGGAGGCTCGGTTACTTATATTAGATTCTTTATTTATTAATTTCTTCATCCTTCTCAGGATTCCGTAAGAAAATGCATCTTTAGGCACATCTATTTCAGTCTATTTGTATTATTGACAATTGAATCATGCACATACCTTGTGCGTAAAATCATTTTCATTTTTTTCTTATTTATGCCTGTGTGCTTAGTATTGTTATGAAAGTTAAACTAAGATTTACCCCTCCCCCTAATTTTTCACATTTTCATCATGAAATTAGTGTATAATCAGTGGACTCTTTTTAGCACAAAAATATGTCATTTTTCCTCAAATTTCTATTTTTCTATGCTAAAAACTATGTCTAATTAATGGACTTAACTTAGGTTAATTTGCATGCTAAACTCAAATTTTTATCGTCAAAATTTTAAGAAATGAAGAGCATATATAATGATTATAAAGTTTAGATGAATTCCATGTAAAACTTCACATTCTCATCTAATTTCAAGGGCAATTTAAGGGATTGAATCATGCATGGAAGGCAGCAAGAGGAGAGGGAAAGATTGTACCTTTAATCCTCTAAGTTTGGAGGGTATTTTTGTGGTTTCTTTTAACATGCAATAATAGCTAAAATACCTTCTGGACAATAACATAAAAAGGGAAAAAAATGAATTAGAAACTTCAATATTGACTTTAATGAGAGCAAAGAGGAGAGGGATTTGTACCTTCAGATATCTCCAATTTGGAGATCCAAACTTGCGTGCGGCAACCTCTTCTTAACAGGAGCTTCAGTTTATTCAGATCCGGATGTTACATATAAAATACACATTTACATAGTACACGCACATATATACAAAAACATAGACATACACGGTAGGAGTACACGCAAGCATACACATGCATGCATGCTTGTGCACTAATGAATGCGTGCGCACCCCATCATGCACACATACACATGATATACGCACGCACACACAACACAGATCATTAACACTCACATATACACTTACACACTCACAACCACACGAACATACGTAATACAAACACAAAAACATACATGCACAGAGACGTACATACATGCAGACACACGATACACATACAATACCCACACACATGCATAAGTACACACAAGAATGCATGCATGCTTGCGTACTCACATGTACACAAGTGCATACAAGCAATCAAACACGATACACAAACCCACAATACACACATAATATTTACATGCATAAATTGTGATGTCCGGGGATCCGAGTACCCGTTTACATGGCACTCGCATCATTCTATTCATTAAAGATCGCATTATGTTGTTAAAATTGAGGGGAAATCTTTCGCATTTTGAAATGACATTCACAATTAATATATTATGACCATGGAACCAACAAAAAGTGTCACCAACTTTTCATTACATTAATTTCCATACAATTACATGTAACAAAAAGAATATTACATTGTATACATGTCTCCCAAAAAGTGACAGAAGAGAAAGAAAAGCACTATACATAAAGTGAACCAAATATTGTAACAACTATACCGTCGAGTATAACAATGGATGCTCGAAATCATCAGCCAGCTACTGCGATGCAGGTGTTTTTCCGGCTAAGCATGAAAGGAACAAATAGAATGTCAACAAATATCGGTACAATCGAGCATATTAAAAATAATAACAGGTAATTTAGTGTTTCCAAAAAAAATAGATAGACGTTGATATTTAAGAATAACAATCAAATTGCGTGGAGAAAGTTTTTCAAGCTGCTCTGTTTGTAAACCCATGTTCACCCATCACCCCATACTTTTCCATATATGCATTTCATATTTTAATTGCTGACCTGCATATGTTATTAACTTTTTGCTATTTAGAGATCATGTTGGTGGATATTGACGTTGAGGATGATGAATTTCAGATCTGATCCTTAATTCTGTCTAATCTTCTCAAGTCTAGTGGATAGTTTATGGTCTGGGTCTGAGTGTGACCTCACACTATGACTCTAAGGCGTGAAGAGTACCTTAGGGTTAGGATGCCTTTGTAAGCATGCGGTTAAATATAATGCATCCTAACTAAGTTCCCAACACGCCCAAGTTCCCAACATACCCATTAACTTCTCTTGACATTTGTAGTAGCAGTTTTAAGATCTGATTAATTATCGATGATTGACGATTGATGACAATTGATGATTCGGGTAGCAAGCTCAACTGAAGCCTATTCAACTAAACTGATCTCAACTCTAGCCAAACTCAACTGAACCCACTCAACTGTAACCAACTCAAATGCATCCATCACCAAGCCTATTGGTGGAACGGTAACTAAAACTCAAGCAGTGAGGAAGTCTCCTAAGAGACCCTTTCGTTTCGCCCTCTAAGTGAAAGTACGGTCCAGAAGAGGGATAGGTCTATTCCAAAACTATGCCACAGATACGGGTAAGAGAGACTCTCTAGAAAGGTCACTCTAAAAACCGGCCCAACCGGTACGAGAAAACAAGCTCGCGAGAAAAACTAAAATCGAGGGAACCCTAGTAGGTACCGTAAAACAGAGGGTCAATGAAACTTATCAAAATTCAGGATCCCAACGATGCATAAAAACACATTGAGCTCGCATGAAAATCGTAAAAACGATTGGGATCCAAGACTTACGCACTTGACGGTCGCTGCCCTAACTGGGCTTCCTATCTCCTACCCAGTTGAGGGTCACCGCACCCTCGTACGGTCAGGTATAAGGGTCAACGTAACTGACACTATTGATTAATATCACTTATTCACTATCAAATTTACTTACTTGATTACCCAATTCTTCCTCAAACTCGTATGTGACTAACCTTTCAGATCTAAGTATTTTGCCACCATCTATTATTAGTGATATAGTAGATTCTACTCAAGGTTCAATCGATTGACGATTTTAAGTCATAATAATCTTAGGAAATACTTTATCATTACATATTTACAATTTAGAATCTAACCTACATTGGGAAGGGTAAACTTGGATAATTGTTTCATATCATTAATATACATGACCACACCTAATCTTAGATCTCCTTTAACCCAACTTAAATCTAAACTCTTTAATTTTGATTGAAAATATGTGTATGAAAAGATTGTTTTTATGTTTAATTCATAGTTAGAATGTGGGGTTGTAGGATTGCTTTAGTCTGCAAGTTGATGTTTCCAAGGGGGGAATAAGATGCATACACTCTCAAAGGATTACGTTTGATTGCGTTGGGTCTATGAGTCCCTCCATCTCAATAGATCTCTACCTGTTGGAGCATTCGTTGTATGCGCCCATTGTGTTGTAGCAGGGTAAATGGATCCTGGAGGAGATCCATTTACCCCATCCAGTGTTTAGTCCCACATCGTCCAGTGGTGGGACTTGGAGGCTCTGGAGAGGCTATATAAGGAGCCCCAGACCTCCTGTACTCATTGAGAAAAGGGAATGAAGTATCCGCCCCATTGAGGGTTTCTCCCGTGGTTTCATCCCGCTCCTCACGGAGGAGGGTTCCACGTTAAATCCCGTCATTCTTTATGTTCTTTATCTTTTATTCCATGTTTCCGCTTCCGCTTCCGATTTTCTAACATGGTATTAGAGCAGGTTCGATTCTCGTGGAATATTTTTCTATTGTTTTATTCAAGATTCGATGTTGGAGTTCGCGTTCTTGAAGATTTCTATTTGAAGATTATTTTGTATTATTTCTAAGGTTTGAGATCTGTTAGAGGGTTTTTTCAAAACCCTAGATCTCCTGAGATTGCCCTCCCGAATGGTACAGTCTGACACCATCAGGCCTGCATCTCCTACCGTGCATGCCGTTCATCAGCAATCTCCAGGAGGCACCAACCAAATTCCTGCATTCTTTGTTCGTTCTGGAAAAGAGTTCCTGGTCCAGCCTCATCATGCTCACAGAGTTGCGCATCCCTGGTGACATCCCACGCTCAGCCGCGCACAGGCCATCATCCTGGCTCCAACCGACGCATCTTCGATCTCACCTGCTCCTGGCAATGCCTCCAGCGGCACGCTCATCAGCGGTGCAAGACCGCATCCCAGACCAACCCAGCCCGCTCGTCAACAGTGGCCATTTCCAGGCGCGAGGAGTCGCGCGACTTCCAGGCGGCATCAACCCTTGTGCGGCTCCACGCTCCTACGCGCCTCCAAGCTTCGCGCGATACCAGCCTCAGGCGGATCACTCCTCCAAGTCCATGCACGCAACCCCTTCTTCGCCCGGTCGTGCGATCTCTCCAGGCGGCGCACCCACGCGTACCCCCAAGCGGTGACCCCAGGCGAAGGCGCCACTCCTCCCCGAGATCTTCCAGGCGTAACTCGCGTGATCCCCGGTGGCTGAAGCGCTGAAGCTCCATCTCCAGGCCACATCTCTGGCGGCCGAATCTCTTTCTCCAGGTACGCGATTCAGGGGCAGGCGACGGACATCGCGGGCTTTCCAGATCGTTAGGCGAGCTGGTAGCAGCAGCGGGTTCCCAGCGTGGTGGCACGAAGAAGTTGCCCTAATCGTGTGGGCAGCAGGGCTTAAAAAAATGTTCCCCCTGAGAACCCTAATGGGTCGTGCTATGTTTATTTTTTTTAAAAAAAAAGAGGTGGGAAATGTTGTGCGGGCCAAATGGGCCTGTCGTGTTTTAAAACAAAAAAAAGAAAGAGACAGAGAGAGAGAGAGAAAGGAGATGAGTTTGTTTTTTAAAAAAAAGAGGAGATATTATGTTAAAAAAAGGGGGGAGAAAGAGAAGAGGGTTGAAGTATCTTGGGCCAAGTAGGCTGAGATCTGTTTAAGAAAAAGAATATTTTGGGCCCAAAGGTGGGCCGAGAGTGGTTCCAAAAAAAGGGCGCGTGCAATAAAAAAAAGAGCCGCACGCATTTCGAAAAAAAATTGATGATGAAAAGCCGGAAAAAAAATTGTGAAACGGCTTTAAAAAAAAGGTAACGACTTATTAAAAAAAATGAATGGCTGCAAAAGTTTTATTTTCCCTTAATTCCATTGTCTTCTCCCCATCTATCTTGTCTTCTCCCAACTTTGTCGATGATCATTTTCTGACAAGTATGGGAGAAAGGGGGAGTATATGTGTAGAGTCACATGCCAGCCAGTTTGTCAGTTTTTCCAGATTCTCCAGACTTCAGATTACAGGCCATTCAGATTCCAGAATCTATGGTTTAGATCAAGTTTCAGACTCGACATCAGACATCTCTGAGTCTCCAGTTTCAGACACGCATATGATTGTTGTCATTTTTAGATGAGCATATGTTGCCATCATTGTCAGAGGTCTCCATCATTCTTGTTGTTGTTCAGCCAGAGTTTTCATGTGAGCCATAGGGACTCCAGAGCAGAGGACCATTCCCTTGAGGGCAAGGGTTTTCATGTGGTATTATAGGTACACCAGAGCAGTGCACCATTCTCTGAGCCAGATGGGAGAGACCCAGTTCTCCGACGAGGAGACTTCAAGTGCAGTTTCAGACTCAATGGTCAGATTCCGAGTCTTCAGTTGACTCACACTCCAGCCCGTTCGTCCTCCTCACCTACACGGCATGAGAAGCAACGTCCTCGACTGCAGCAATGTGCGCGATGGGTTGATATGGTCCGTATTGTCCTGTAGCGTTGAGTTGAGTCTCTTTATGTTTGTCCAAGCTGAGCATTGCATGCTCCAGCTTGAGGGGGAGTGTTGGAGCATTCGTTGTATGCGCCCATTGTGTTGTAGTAGGGTAAATGGATCCTGGAGGAGATCCATTTACCCCATCCAGTGTTTAGTCCCACATCATCCAGTGGTGGGACTTGGAGGCTCTGGAGAGGCTATATAAGGAGCCCCTGACCTCTTGTACTCATTGAGAAAAGGGAATGAAGTATCCGCCCCATTGAAGGCTTCTCCCGTGGTTTCATCCCGCTCCTCACGGAGTAGGGTTCCACGTTAAATCCCGCCGTTCTTTATGTTCTTTATCTTTTATTCCATGTTTCCGCTTCCGCTTCCAATTTTCTAACACTACCTAATAGACTGGAAATTTGTGCCATAATCTAGTTCAGCAGAATGTGCTATAGAAGATTCACATATTTTGGTTACTTGGTATCACAATAAAGTAGTTGTGAGTATGGTAAGAATCTTTTGGGTAAGCTAATCAAATATATTTGATTAACATAAATTAATATGCCAAGTCATCAAGCCAAGTTACCGAGCCAAGCAGGACTAAGATCAAGCTCAGTTTGATAAAGCCATCAAAGTTTGACTTTAGCTTGCTGGCTTGCCTGTTGAGTCCAACTTGAACTCGCATATCTATCCAACTATAGCAATCCTGACACTCCTACTCATGACTATAGAGATTTGAGTTTTTTGGATCAGCTTTTTCTCTTGGAAGCTGAACCCATTAGGTAAATGACCATTTTCTGTCTATTGACTTTAGTTTTAAACTTAACTAGACTGGAGTAAATACAAAAGGATAATATGAAAATAGATAAGAGACTTCTACTATTTTTGACATTTTATTTTAACCAGAAAATGTGTGAAAAGTTACAGCTGATTTACAAAATATTTTTTTATTTTAAATTTAATACAAAGATTACAGAGCAGCACATAATTTATTTCTTATCATTTTTTAAACAATTTATAGCAGACTACAGTGGCAGCAGTAAGATAATCTATTTCAGATGAAATTTAAATTTTTAGAAGCTTATTTCATGATATAAAATCCCAAAATTCCCAACAAAAGGAGAAATCCATTGTGAGAAACACATGCATGGAAGCAAAAGGGGAAAAAAGAATGCATTTGTACCTAAGGATTTCCCCAATTTGGAGTAGAAAAGAAAGTTGATTTGATCTTGTATGCAGCAGGTTGGTGAAGAAGTAGTAGTTTGCAGAGTTTAAGTAGCTCTAGGCTCCAGGAAAGGGTTGCAAATGGCTCCAAGATAGGTAGCAGCAGTAGCAACTACTTGATGGATATTAGCAGAGTTGTTGGTAGGCTTCCAGGCCTTAAAATGGCAAGAAGAATAGCAACAATAGTTGCAGATTTCAAAATTTGGAGAGGAAGTTGCAGATTTCAGAATTTGGAGAGGAAGAAGGGAGGCATGGTTGGAAATTGGAAAAGAGGAATGGGATTTTGGGGAAAAAGATGTAGGAAAGAAAAAGGGAGAGGGGAAGACTTACGTTTGAGAATGGAGACAATTTGTCTTAAACTTGAAATGACATCAGCAAGCTGATGTCAGCTTGCTCATGTCACCCCCCTTTTTTGCAAAAACTCCAAGTCATCCACACTCGCGTCTCGAATCTCCGATTTAGGTGTACAATGTCTCGTTTTGACCATCTCCGAATGACGATTAATATGAGTATAATATTCATATACTTTAGATCGGGTATGATTTTCCGAAAGTCATAAGATACAGTCTCGGTCTGTGACTAAATTTTGTGATTTAAAAATATCAAATGACCTTCGATCGACAAACGATCGACTCCGTTGGTTTTATTTCATCGAATCGGATTTTTAGGTGCTCTCAATTTGTTTTGCGGTTTCCGATTTTTACGTCATTGTTTTTTCATTGGCATGTTTTACGATGCGATCGACTTTTGGTCGATTTTGCTCGAACGATTTTTGATTATGATCTATCGACTTATTTAGATTATTTAATAATGATTGATAATTTAATAAAGATCAAAGGGGCCCTAATCGGGTTGAGTTCGTGTTTATTCGAACCTGAATGTTACAAATATCAAAACCTCAAAGAGAGTGTCGTCCTCGAAACTCGAGTCAAGGTCACTATGTGTCTTTTTGGAATTCACCTAGCCATAAAAACCTTAAAGGGTTTTGAACCCATAAAAACCTCAAAGGAAGAACAAGCCATATTTTTTTAATATGTATATAATTAAATGGGCATGTTCTAATGGTTACCTGAAAAGAGTTACAGGTATTACGCCTACATATTTGATTAACTCTCCCATGTCGTCTCCTCGACAACATGTCGGTGCCACAACACCTTGACCAAGGGAATCTCTTTATTGCAAGCTTCTTCACAGCACTATCAAGAATCTATACTGGCCTCTCTTCATATGTCAAGTCGGGCTCCATATCAAGATTCCCGTAGTCGATGACGTGTCGAGGGTCATGCACATACTTCCTGATGTTGGATATGTGGAATACATCATGAATAGCTGATAGGTGTGGAGGAAGGGCTTCTCGATAGGCCACATTTCCAACACGAGCAAGAATCTCGAACGGTTCAACATATTGTGGTGCTAGCTTGCCACAAACATCGAATCTCTGAGTTCCCTTCATGGGAGATACATGGAGGAATACCCAATCTCTTACCTGTATTTCCAAGGATTTCATCAGTATGAGAGATTAAGTTGAATATCCATGAACCATTTAAATGGGTTAAGAGAGGATGTTCGGATTACCTGAAACTCCAAGTCTCTTCTCCGACGGTCTGCAGAGCTCTTTTGACGACTTTGTACCGTCAGAAGCTTCCATCTTACAAGATCAACAACCCTCGCAGTCTCCTACAGGAGATCTACGAAGTAAAGAATGTGGTCATCTACCTCACGCCAACTAAGAGGTGTGAGGCATCGTTTCCCGTATAGGGCTTCGAATGGTGCCATGCTGATATTGGAATGATGGTTGTTGTTGTACGTGAATTCTACTAACGACAGGTGGTCCTTCCAAGACCCTTTCCACTCAAGAGTACATGCATGTAGCAAATCCTCAAGCATTTGCATGATGCACTCGCTCTGTCCGTCAGTCTGCAGATGGTATGTAGAACTCATCTTCAACGTCGTCTGTAGTGCTGACATGAAATGATGCCAATAGTGAGATGTAAACCTCAAGTCTCTGTCAGACACCACCTCATGTGGTATACCATGGAGTCTGATAATGTTCTGCACATATAGCCTGGCCAATCTGGATGGAGTGTATGTCTTGCTGGCAGGTATGAAATGGCTGACTTGGTCATCCTGTCAACAACGACCCAAATAGCATCATGGCCTCCTTATGTCTTCGGCAATCATGAGACAAAATACATGGGGAGAGACTGTAATAACCCTGGGGGTCTCCTGTGCTCAGCCTTGACCATCTAGTAGGTCATGCATCTGCTAACATGTTAGGCTACATCACACTTCATTCCATCCCATCAGAAATGTCAGCGCAGATCACGATACATCTTTGTGCTTCTAGGATGAATAGATAATCGTGAAATGTGTGCATCATCAAGAATATCTCTGCGTAACTGCTCATCATTGGGCAAAACGACCTGACCAACTTTCCACAAAATAGACCATGTCACAAAAAATCATCAAATTCGTCCTTGACTGTATGTATGCATGTATCTATCTCTGATCCAAAGATCTAACCTCTAGCCTTCTATTACGCGATCTCTTATGCGATCCCAAGAGACTGGTCCAATCCCAAAGCTAGATATTTCCCAGCCAATACAAGTTGCGGACCGTTTACTGGCTACCCGATCAACTCGCTATGTTAAGGATATCACGACCTGCTTTACCAGAGACCGGAGCGATCCTCACTGGAGAACAACTAACCCCAAGACCAGTATTCTAATGAGAGTTCAGATATGGCTCTAGCCTAGTGTACAGATTTTTTGGTGAGGTGTCTCTTAGGATCAAGTTTGTCCCAATTTTATGATTGTCACTTTTATAATTTTTTTTTATAAGCAAACAAATGCCTAACGAATTTTTCGATCTCTTGATTATTTAAAGTCTAAAAACAAGGGAGAGAAGTCGAAAAAGCTGATGCGCAATCAAACACTATGATGCATGCAAAGTAAGAGACATGTACCTCAGAACTCTACATGCAGGGTGATCCACGCTTAAATTTAAAGATAGAATTTAAACTAATCTAAATGATGCAAGAGGAAAACAGCCTTAGGTGAGTAATTTCTATGATCGCGAAGAACTACAGTTAATTGTTCAGAGAGAAAGGTCGGGGTACGGTCTCTGATGCCGATCGGTGTCTGCCACAACGGATCCTGCACGCGTTGTATACGGCTTCTAGCGGCACATGACCTCTCAAGCGACCAAGTTAACTTTTACTAATAAGTTATTAAGTAGGTCCAATTACGAACTATAGGTGCAAGCAAATAATTAGGGATTGGGCCTTAATGAATTACGTCACAATCAGAGAAATTCCTAGATCTAGGGGCCAAATTCCTCAAGAATCAAAGAAAATAAAAGTCTAAGAGAATCAAAACCAGTAAAAAACTGCGGTGAGGTCCCCCGAGCACACCGGTGCTTGGCGAAACAGACCTCGATATAAGCCAAGTCTAGAAAGTCTAAGGTCGTGTATTATTACAATAATAAATGAGTGCTGAAAAGTAAACTAATCTAGTGCTACTATACTAATCTATAAGATATAACTAATTCCGCTCCTGATCCTCCTCGAGTACGGGTCTCCTCCAAAGCGTCCTCGGGCAGTTCCTCGCACAAAAAGTAAAACAAAAACGGGTCAGAAAGCAGTTATAAAAAATAAGCCGCGGTGAGGTCCCCCGAGCACACCGGTGCTCGGCGAAACAGACCCCGATATAAGCCAAGTCTAGAAAGTCTGAGGTCCTATATTATTACAATAATAAATGAGTGATGAAAAGTAAACTAATCTACTGCTACTATACTAATCTATAAGATATAACTAATTCCTCTCATGATCTTGATCCTTCTCGAGTACAGGTCTCCTCCAAAGCGTCCTCGGGCGGTTCCTCGCACAAAAAGTGAAACAAAAATGGGTCAGAAAGCAGTTATAACAAATAAAGCTAAAAACAAATAAAAAGAAGAAGGTTGCAAAGCGACTACTAAGCCGTGCTCCCCGACAACGGCGCCATTCTGGTGACCCGCCACGACAACTCGGGTTAAGTAATATCTAAGGGTCGTTGCGACCTGAATCACGAGGCTCGATCAATCAAGAAAAATCAAGATCACATAAACCAAACAATCAAGCACGAAAATTAATGTAGCAGTCTCTGCTATTTATTAAATTTGGTATAGCGACCAGTGTCGAACACAAGGAGCATGAGTAAAACCTACGAAGTAGTCAGCAATCAGATTAGAAAATGCATATTTTTGTGGTTTTTAATTTCGCGATTTCTTTAAATATTTTCTAATGAGAAAATAAATAAGAAGAATAAGGCAAAAAAATTCTAACAATTTTTACTAGGCCTAAAAATACTCTAAAATTAGAAATAAAAATATTTTTATATTTTTTTTTCAAATATGCAGATGTTTTTGGTAATTTTGTGGTATTTTTCTGATTTTTGTTTGATTTTATAAAATTAAAAGAAAGAAAAAAAACATGAATACAATGTACAGCCTGGACTAAAAGGCAGATTTAAAATAGTAAAAATGCCCAAATAAGCTGGTTACAATTTTTATGAAATAGCAGATAAAAAATCTAACTACAAAAACTGGAATCCTATTTTTTTGAGTTTTTTTAGAATTATGATTTTTATAAGATTTTTAGTCTTTTGTGATTTTTTCGGTTTTTATAAAAGATAATGCGACAAAAAGTTGTATAAGAATGCAAGCAAATTAAAACAAACACACATGGATTTTTAAAATTAAAAGAAAGACAAAGCAGGAATACAATGTACAGCCTGGACTAAAAGGCAGATTTAAAATAGTAAAAATGCCCAAACGCCCTAGTTACGATTTTTTTATGAAAAAACAGATAAAAAGAGCTACAAACACTGAAATCCCATTTTTTGAAAGTGCGACAAAAATTGTACAAAAATGCAAGCAAATTAAAACAAACACACAGGGATTTTTACAAAATTTTTGAAACTATTTTTATATTTTTTCGGTATTTAGAAAATAGACAGGACACTTTTTAGGGGTTTTGATTTTTAGAAAATAAAATACTAAACAAAATTAATTCCAAAAATCGTAATAATTACTATGAGCTAGCAGAAACACATAGGAATTTTTGCGGAAATTTTGGAATTAAATTGATATTTATTTCAAGCAAAACCAAGAACACGGGCGGTAGGGACCTATTTGCAATTATCTCAATGTTTCCAAGGCAAACAATAACGCATGCAAAAAAGTCCAGGGACACTAGTGCAAAAAGTCCATGAAATAAGCGTGCATGCTCTTTAAATCACGCATAACGGTATTTTTGCAATTATCATAAACATTCCATTTAAGACGTAACAATCAGAAAATACAGGACATAATATGCAAATAACCCACAAAAGCACGTGAGTGTGCACATGTGTGTAGACTCGGAGGACTAAAGTGCAAATACTAGAAATATAAGGGACTAATAAGCAAAAAGTTTGAACTACAACTTTATTTAATAGACTAGGAAGTAAAGCATAAAAACAACAGGGAAGATAGCACAAAATACCCTCGTAGGGCGCGTGCGGAGTGAAAAACTCAAAATCCCCTGGTCTTAATTCTTCAGAATCCTACAAAGGAAGGAAACAGATAAAATGTCGCGGTCGTTGTATCGACCATGTGAGTTTTATCAGAAAATATTAAGGATGAGATAATCTTATTTACTTATTTATACTCTTAAACAAGATGAAGAGTGTCAAGTACGGTAGTGTCGAACTCAGAGAGGCAAACTATTGTTAAACTAGGGGTAAACTATAGACTAACTAAGGTTAAATGGTTCTTAATTTTTATTTTATTTTTAAGGATTTTTCTAGATTTTTATTTGGATTTTATGAACTTTATATTGTTTTGGTAATTTTTAAGTATTTTATTATTTTATTTTAATTTTAATTTCATTTTTTATGAGTTTTTAAAAGATTTTTAAGATTTTTATTAATTTTGATTTTTTTTAAGATGAAAAGCTACATGAATATTGAAAACTGTGACGTATTTTGAATTTTTAATGTATCAAGCAGTAACAAACTATTTTTATTTTATTTTTATTGAAAAGTAGATGAAATTATCGTTGAAATGATATGTTGTGCATTTTTAGGGGATTTTTAGTTATTTAGTTATGATTTTTACAAGTTTTTTTGTGTATTTTATATTTTTTATTGATTTTAATAATTGGTTTATTATTATTATTTTAGTCGTATTTAATATTGTGTATAATGTAAAATACAATATTTTTATGTATTTTAGTGTATTTTTATATTTTATAGAATTTGTTTTATATGTATTACATGATATATGATTTACATAGAGTGAAAGGGGGTCTGGGTGTAATTATTCTGGAAAATCTGGACGTTTATGTAAAAAACAGGGAATAGGAGGGATTCTGCGCAATTATCATGCTTTATCACGTGTTATTCGCGTGAATGCCTTTGAGGAAAGATCTTTACGTGAAACCCAAGCCCGTAGACACGTAGCTTATCTATCTCCTGGACATGTTCAGAATAGTAATATGATCTAGGGTAAAACTGCAAATGCCCCTAAAAATAGATTCGCACAACGCATGCGCTGCTCACGTGCAGGCACATGCATCCACCGCCTCTGGACCTGCTCGCGAATAACGGGAAGCGGGGCTGAAACTGTAAAATTTCCAGTGACCACGTGATCTTCACGTGACTGCTCAATCACCTGGATCTGTTTGTTGCAACCGAAATCTCTGGGGACACACCTGTAAATTCACCAAAAATATCGTCGACACACGCGCTCAACACGTGATGCACTGCTTAAGGATTCAGCGATGGTCAATGAGGGATAGGAACGTTTCGAAGGTGACGTGTGTCAAGATGCGGACCGTTGGATCAGAAGGCAATCCTGTGGTGCTGGTGTTGACACGTAACGCGATGATTGGCGTTGGATCAAAGATCGATCAACGGTTCCTGTACGTAGAGTTTTTCAAAGCGATATGACGAATTGCTCTAGGTGATCTTCGAGTCGATCGACGTGGCGGTGGATCTCGAGTGTGGCAATTATGCTCTGCTCCAATCCAATGAATCTCGCAGATTAAGATATGCATGATTATGAGCTACTTCGTCCTTCAAATCTCCAGGTGATTGTGAAATTTTAGATATGGTTGCATTTGATGATTCACATGTTCAGATCTCTACGTGAGGTGTTGTTGCAGATGCTTGAAGTTCAACTCAGAGGATGCAACAGAGCTCGAGGAGAGATGGTCAGCTGTGTTCATCAATTGTCGCTTGAGCTCTAGGTGATACACCTACACCTGTATATTGCAAATGAAAGCTCGAGGAGAGACAGTCCTCGCCTGGAAATGTTACATGCATAATCAATCAAATGGAAGTGGACGGAGGTTCGATCCTAGACGAAATGGAGGAATCGGGTCGATGAAGCTCAGATCTAAATGATCTGAGATGATCAGAAGATGAGGAGTTGTGCTGAGAAATGGAAATTAACGGGATGAGATGGAAATCGGTCGTAATCGAGCCAAATTGAAAATGAAAACAGAGAACAAAAGGAGGATTTGAGAAGAGAGGGATGGAGAAGAGGCTGACACGCAGAGGAGTGGAGCTCTACTCCGGCGATGGATCACGCCGCTCCTCTCCTTCCTCGCTCAACAGAAGGGTCGATGGAGGTTGTCACCCTCACCACGCTCCTCTCTCTCGCTCAGATCTCGAAGGAAAAAAGTTGAAGAATGGCAGATGGATGAAATGGGGAAGGGTCGACCCTATTTATCGACGAGGGAGATGGAGGTAGTTGGTGAAACGGTCAACTGTTGGGCGGTTGGAGGATGTTGGTCGGTTATTTGGGTTGTTGGGAGGCAATGGAGGAAGAAGAAGAGAGGACAGGAGAAGAAGGGAGGAAGACGAAGGGAGAAGAAGAAAAGAGTAAAGTAGGAGAGAGAAAAATGAGAGAGAGAAAGGAAAGAGAAACAAGAAGAGAGAAAAATAAAATAAAATAAATCAATTAAATTAATTGATAATTAATTATTTAGGTAGTAAATTCGAAATTAAATAAATATTTAATAAATAAATATGATTAGTGAAGTAATTAAGTATTAATTAAGTAATTAATAATTAATTAACTAATTAAAATATTATTTATTTTCATTCAATAAATAAATAAATATGTATTAAATAATAAATAAGTTACGATTTATTGTACAATATACCAATACGGACCCGAAAATCGTGTTTTCGCATAAACTCCGATTTTAGCGAAACTAGTGTCATTTTGTAGATAATTGAAAAATATAATTTTTGGGACCGAGTTTGCTTGATTCGGAGTTCATACTGCCGAGTTATGAGGTCCAGATGAAAAAAGTAGCAGCTTCAAGGCTTCGGAGTTTATTGGTATTTTGGCTTAATTATATTTTTATATTTTCTATACAATTTTAGAGGATTTTAGGAAAAAGAATTAAGTTAATCGGGTTTGTGGTTATTTATTAAAAAACCCATGAAGTTTCTACATATAGTTATATATACGACTGGTCCAAAAAGCCAAAACTCACCGGTTTTATCCGAACATTTTTCTGAGATTTTTAATAAATAGTATTATGTACAAAATAGATTTTAAAAGTGAGATTGGTCAGTTTGGAGTTTTCTATAAATAGATATGAACCTTAGAAGTTGGCTTTTGCGGCTTTTACGGTTCATTGCGGTTATTTTACTTTTATAAGGGATTATTTTTCTGATATTTTTATAAAATAATATATATTTTTATGAACAACTTTTATAAAAGGAGTGTTTTGGTTTGAGATGGTTTTGATGATAAATAAAATAGCAAAGTATTTACATGGTGAGAAATGGTTAAATTATCTTTTTGGTCTTGATTTTCTTGATATTTTTATAAATTATGATTCTTATCTCCCCCTACTTATTTCTTTTATCGACCAAGTCAATATTGACCTAGTCTCGGGGTTAGGATCAGTCTGTAGATCTTCTATATACATCCTTCTTTTGTTTTATTTTTCTTTTTTATTTTTATTCTTTTATTTTGAATATAAAATAAGTATTAATTATATAATATTAATAATTGTGGTTAGGGTCTTAATTCGATGGAATCAGTGATTATTTACATGTATTTTACCAAGGATTTTAGCCAAAATGAAAGAATAAAGGCGATGAATCACGGATTCATCATTCCCCTATACTTTACCTTTGTTAGTCTCTTAAGCAAACACTTATTTTATAAATAAGTGCAAGCAAACAGAAAAATAAAAGGAAAATAAAAGAACTTAGAACATGCTTGTTTCTTTAAACCGATTTTTACTTCACCCAAAATTTGGAGCTTGGATTCAGACCTTTGGACTAATTCGGGACTCTATTAGAGTTAGGATTTAAGCCTCGACAGCCCTCAAGTTCCATAAATCCTTATACAGATTCACCCCAACAACCAGCTCAGATCCACTTATTCATCACGCAAACTTTTCAACTTTGAAAGCAATTTGACTGTGTGTGAAAGGTTTTAGCTCTTCCTGCTCTAGAGAAACGAAGAAACCGCCCATCCAGTTACACACTCCCATTGGGCCCTTGTCCAGCAACTCAGTCCTCGAGAAGGAAGGTATTTCCTTCTGAGGTTAAGTCATGTTGTGTCCACAATCGAATAAGAGAGAAGCAAGAACAATTGGAAAAGAACTGGAGTGTGATCGGTTTAGCCAAGTCTCGACGAAGACATTCAGGCTTTTCTGAAGCTCGGACCATTGTGGTCATTTTTGGAATTTGATGTATTCGACTTCTTTTTGGTAGAGATAATTGCTGTACTGCATTGGTCTTTTATGCACCGACGGATATAGAATCTTTTTATTCCGTTCATTTTTTGGGGTCTTGGAAAAAATTGTGCCAGCAGATCCTTCCCTCATCCGAAGCTTTATTTCAACCACAATCTCTCCCGTCTTTAGACATCATCACTGCCAGACAAGGATGGAAACGCACCACCAAAATGGATTGCTCTTCGCAGCCCCAGGCAGGACGAGCTAAGTGCAGAGTGCATGAGTTCAAAACTGGTTCAAATGGAGAAGAGTTAAACGGATGACACCAAGTGTCCTACTTAGGCACTTTCAAGTTGAATTCCGAACATGGTCTCATGGAACCCAAAGAATTAAGTTTAAAGGACCTGAAGAGTCTCAATTTCCGTTCCTAATAAAGTCCCTTTAAAATTAAGTGGATTAATGCCTAAATCAACCTCCATCTCTCGGACTTAGATCCATTCGGTTCAAGAATCAAACTTGTTCTGAAAAATGCGAATGAACGTAACAGTTTTTTTTTCTAAGGTAAATTTTTCGGCTTAAATGTTTTGAATAGATTTTAAAGAATTTTGCAATTTTTTATTGGATTTTAAAACTTTTCAATTTTTTGGGTTCTTTTTGAAAAAGTTAGTGGATTAATTCGATTTATACAAATTTTAAACGGACTTTTGTATATTTAATAAAGAATTTTATACAAATTTTATATACAAAATTATACGGCTTTTATACAAGATTTTACAAGGATTTTATTTACAAATTTTTAAGGATTTTATAAAGAAATTTATAACATTTTTATACAGAATTTTAAGCCATTTTTTATAAGACATTTTTACGATTTTCTTGCGGCTTTTAGAAACCCAAAATATATACCCATACTTTTACAGTGCCATATTATTAAAAATAGAATAAAGTACAAGTTATGGCTTCTAAAGTATATATAGCATATATATACAACACTCCTTATACTTAGCTTGAACTATGTCCTCATAGTGACCAAAGAAGCAGCAAAGAAAGACATAACTCGGGTTAAGTATAGATCAGTGAAAAGAATCTATACTACAATGACTCAAAGAATAACGAATGAATGGCTTGGCTTGTCCCCCCTAACTTAGGGTAAAATATCAAGTATAGAGACGAATATCAAAAGGTGAGGGACAAGTGAGGGAGCAGACTTACAAAAACTGAAGATAATCAAAAGGCAACATGAGCGAGATCGCCCCCCCTATACTTACGGTAAAATATACCCTAAGTACAGGCAACAACAGGGGTGATCGAACAGGACGAGAAGAACAACACGGTGTCTACACCCCCCCTATACTTAGGATAAAGCACATCCTAAGTGTAGAAAGGCTAGATAAACCTAAAGGTGTAAGACAATAAAAAAGAAGAAAGAATGAAATCGAAAATATACAAGAGATCTTTGAAAATCAGGTATGAGGAGTAAAAAAATGAAGAGATCATCTCATACAAAATAGATTGGGGCAACCTCAACGGTCAGCGGTTCATGATCGAGAAAGGGTTTCAACCGCTGACCGTTAACTCAAAATGTGGATTCAGATGACAACTCAGATATGTCGATGCTATCGTTGTCGTATACCTTTCTGACAATGTAAGGGCCCTTCCATTTATTTTGCGGTTTCTCTGGAATAATTTCAGTCTCGCATCGAATAGCCAGACTTTCTAATTAGGCTCAAACTGTTTGTGATTGATGTGGGCATCATGCTACTCTTTCATCTGCTCCTTGTAATGCAGGCTACTCGTGAAGGCTTGATCTCTCAGTTCTTCCAGTGCTGCCAGTTCAGTTTGCCTTTGATCTTCCGCATCATCTAGTCCAAAGATCACTTCTTTCACTGCCCACAAGAATTTGTGCTTGATTTCCATGGGTAAGTGGCATGGCTTGCCATAAACCAGTCGAAAGGGAGATATACCCAATAGAGTTTTGAAGGATGTTCGATAGGCCCAAAGAACCGAGTCCAAAAGCTGCGACCAATCCTTTCGGTCTGAGCGAGCAACCTTCTGTAAGACCATCTTGATCTCCCTATTCGAAACTTCGGCTACACCATTCGTCTGAGGATGATACGGAGTAGCAACCAGATGGTCTATACCGAACTCGTTAGCCCTTACCTTGTCGTTGATAAAATGGCTACCTCCGTCTGAGATCAGAACTCCTGGAACCCCAAACCGCGTAATGACGTGTTTCCTTAGAAACTTGCAAATCGTATTTACAGTAGCATTTCGGGCAGGAATAGCCTCTACCCAACGACTCACGTAATCTACAGCCAGAAGAATATACTTGAATCCATGACTCTTAGGCAACAGGCTCATAAAGTCGATGCCCCATGCGTCGAAAACCTCACAAAAGTGAATCAACTGCATTGGCATCATATCTCTATGTTTGCAATTGCCCATTTTCTGACAGTTAGTACATCTCCTTACAAATGCATAGGCGTCCGCAAGGAGAGTAGGCCACCAAAGATCGAACTGAAGCACCTTCTGTGTTGTCCTCTTCCTTTAATGGTGTCCTCCAGCTTCTAATCAATGACAATACATGAGGACACTCTGGTATTCCTCCTGAGGAACACACCTACGCCAGACGGAATGCGCTCCTTCATGATAAAGGACCGGATCCTCCCAATAGTAAGACAGCTTTCATGATGAAAGTCTCAAGTCTCTGTCTGGACCAACCTTGTGGGACTTTCTTATTAAGAAGAAAGTTCACAATGTCGGCATACCATGGCAGCAAAGCGACAGCAAGAATCGCCTCGTCGGGGAAGATCTTGATGATGGGTGCATCAAACTCAGAAGTCTCGGGGAGTTCTAGTCGGGAGAGGTGATCCGCCACCACATTCTTGACTCCAAGCTTATCCTATATAACAATATCGAACTCTTTGAGTAGAAGGATCCATCTGGTCAGACGCGACTTCGAATCCTTCTTGTCCATTAAGTATCGGAAGACGGTGTGATCAATGAAAATAGTGACTTTAGATCCTAAGATGTGGGACCTAAATTTGTCTAGGGCAAATACTACAGCTAGCATTTCTTTCTCTGTAACCGTGTAAGTCTGCTATGCGGAATCCAAAGTCTTGCTACCGTAGTGTATGGCATAAGGCAGGTCATCCCTCCTCTGTCCCAACACAGCCCTAACGGCAAAATCGAAGGCATCCATCATGATCTCGAATGGGAGAGACCAATCGGGTGGCTGAAGGACAAGAGCCTCTACAACCATGTTCTTGAGAGTTTCAAAAGCCGAAAGATGCTTATCATGACGATAAACTCGATGTCTTTCGTCAGAAGATCAGACAATGGTCGGGCAATTTTGATGAAGTCTCGTATAAAACGTTGGTAGAAACTGACATGCCCGAGGAAAGACCGTAGTTATTTCAAATGGGACGATGGATTGAATTTCTTTATGATATCCACCTTGGTCGGGTCCACCTCCATGCCCCAGTTGGAGATGATGTGACCAAGGACCATCCCTTAAGTCATCATGAAATGACTTTTCTCCCAAGAAAGCACGAGGTTAACCTCCGTGCACCTCTGAAGCACGCGGTCTAGGCTAGAAAGACAGGAATCAAAATCATCGTCGTAGACCGAAAAATCATCCATGAATACCTCCAAGATATCTCCCACCATGTCCGCGAATATCAAAAGCAAGCACCTCTGGAATGTAGCCGGAGCATTACATAGTCCAAAGGGCATCTGTTTAAAAGCATAAGTTCCGAACGGACAGGTGAATGTTGTCTTTTCTTGGTCTTCTAAAGCAATGAAAACTTGGTTGTATCCCGAGTACCCATCAAGAAAGCAATAATAGCTCTTCCCGACTAACCGTTCGATGATCTTATCGATGAACGGAAGCGGGAAGTGATCCTTTTTGGTGGTCTGATTCAAACGTCTGTAATCCACACAGACGCGCCAAGAAGCCGATACACGGGTAGCGATCTCCTCTCCGTCCTCATTAATCACTGTAGTGATACCCATCTTCTTGGGTACCGTATGCAAAGGACTAACCCATTTTGAGTCAGAGATGGGATAGATAAAATCGACACTCCACCGCTTGGATATTTCCTTTATAACCACCTCTCGAAGATTCGGGTTTAGCCTGCGTTGAAATTCACGAGAAGCCTTGGCGTCATCCTCGAGAAAGATGTGGTGAGAGCACAGAGCCGGACTAATAATCCCATGGAGATCAGCTAATGACCACCCGATCGCCTTACGGTTCTTCTCAAGAATCGCCATCAGACGGGATTCTTGATCTTCGGTCAGATTGGAAGAGATGATGACCAGAAATATTTTGGATTCTCCCGCAAGGAATCGGTACTTCATGCTTTGAGGTAACGATTTGAGTTCAGGGGAGAAGAAACAGGAAGAGCGGGTTTGATTAGAGCCTAGGTATAGGCTGCTAGATCGATGTGCGTGAGCTTTGCTTGCTCTGACTAAGAAAGATCTGGAGATTGTTAGATATTCTGCTTTGGTTCGGTATCTAGACTTCTTGTAGGCTCTGATAATGGAGTCTGAAGTGATAGGAATTCGGAGAAGCACTGCCAATCAGCATCTTCGGAATCTGAATGATCTGTAGGTGACTGACAACCCTGATTATTCACTTCAAACTCGGAGGGAAAAAGAAGGTCTGAATGATCCGAAAAGTACTCAGAATCATCTCCGTCAATATTTTCGCTTTTCGGCTCTAGGATTGTGCTCTCCTCGGATATCTGAATCTCGGCTTTGATTGAATCTAGAATGAAAGATTGGGTACTTGGTTCGACCCAGACGGCCTCATCATCGGTTTGTATGAAGTCACAATCCTGATGACTGTCGGGCTCGTCATCAGATGCTCGCTCTGATTCAGCTGATTTGGAATTATGGTCTTGGATCGTCTCTATATGTATACTTTCGCCCTGGACGCGAAAGAACACCTTCCCGGTACCATAGTCGGACACGGCCTTTGTTGCCAGAAAAGATCGTCCTAATATGATCGGGGTATCAGTCACACATTCAGGGACCGCCATGTCCAACACGACGAAGTCTATGGGGAATTGCAAACCTGAATGGTGACGATAACGTCTTCGATTAGCCCTTAGACCTTTTGACCGATATATAGCAAACTGCAAGACCGTTCGGCTTGGTCACAGAGGCCCAAACTCGAACTTGTCGAGTAGGGAAGATGGAAGGAGATTAATCGAAGATTCGCTATCTAATAGAGTCCGATCAAAAGTCTAATCGAGGATCTCGCATCTGACATACGATGCTCCCGTATCTGATCTCTTGGTTGGGAGTCGGTTTTGAATGGCATGAAATTTTTCCTTGGTCAGCACATGAATCTCATAACAGTGATTGCGTTGTCTCTTCTTTCTGCGGTCGTTTTTTTAAGCCTTTCTGAAGAAGAGGGATGTGTGCCAAGGCTTCCGAAGGAGTGAGTTGGATTGTGAACTTATCGAGCATCTCTTTCGTCAGATCATTCATCTTTTTGGCGTTTTCTTTTTTACCGCTTTATCGCCTTTTCCTAAGCAGAGTGTTTTGGGAAAAGGAATCTGTACATCCTCCGGGTTAGTCTGTACAATCGGAGGATCAAAAGAAGAAAAAGGAAATGTTTTTGAAAAACGGGGTCCTGATTTCCTCGAATCATCAGAAAGAGACAGATCTTGATCAACAATCTTTTTATTTCTTTTTCGAATTCTTCTCTTTTGTATATTTTTTTGCGATTTTCTATCATTATCACTATTTACAAAGAAAGGTAATGCAGGTACATCGACGTTCGGCTTTGGCTGCTCTTCAGTCTGGGTGGCTTCATCACCACCATCTCCATTGTCAAAGGGCGCGGCTTCAGCACCGCCATGAGTGTCTTCTACAGGCTCGCTTGTGTTATCAAGAATATCCTCCTCGAGCCTAGAAGAGTCTCTGCTTACTGGAATCCTACCGCTCCAAAGAGAAATGAAATCAACGTCATCACATAAAAGATAATCGTCTGAAAAATACCTGTGAGGGTAGGCTCGGTCAAATCTACCTGCTCTGATTTTTTCTTCAGATTATTCAGGTTGGGCTCTATCTGGGCAGGTAAGGCAGACTTCCCTTTGACCAGATTGGTGACATGGGTTTTGAACTCATCCATTTCTACCTAAAAGAAGCTTGTTGATCAGTGATCAGGTTAGCGAGATATTCTAAAGCTGAGTTGTCATAGAAAGGTCCATGAGACCCGGATGAGTCTCCTCGATGATACTGAGGCTGCAGCTGAGCTGGCCGCTGTGGAGGGTACTGCTATTGATATTGATTCTAATGTGTGCACCTCCATTGAAGTTGTTGATATGGATGAGGACTAGAATGTTGCTGATGCTCTTTGTTCTGCCCCATCGGTGCCTACGGTGGCTGCTGGGAAGAGGTACCTCCTGTTGACCAACGGAAGCCAAGGTGATCACGACGGATCCCTGGTTGCTGCGGATGGTCGTACCAAATCCCATTGACCTATGTCAATGGCTCAGTTATCTTTGAGTATGTTGGGGGTCATGGATGCCAAAGGTTGATCGCTCTGATATACCACCATCTGAGTGTCAGATGATGGCGTCTGCTGGAGTTGCGGGTACGTTGAGGGTGATGAGAAGGCTCAGAATGCACATGATAAATGTGTTGTACTGGAGGCCTAGGAAGTATGCCTCGGTCTCGGCTACCTGAGTCGACATGTGATCTCGAAGACCTATTCGAATCAGCTTGTAATTCTTGAAGGCACATAATCTATGTCTTCAAATCACTCAAGCATCTCTCAAGCTCGTCAATCTTGTCGAGCTTGTTTAAGTTCTGGCACTTCTTCTCTATGATTTCCATTCGATTCAACTTCTGACAGATAATCCCCATATCAGCTGATGGAGATTTGAGAGGACTCGAAACAGCAGAAGATGGAATCCCTTCTATTTGTGCTACTCGGGAATGTTGGCGATAGGTTGGTGGCCTTGTTTGATTGTATACTCGAGTCTGAGACATCGTAGTGTAATTTTCTGCCATTTTCTCATAAATGGCCCAGACTCGATCTTCATGTATCGAAAAATAAGATCCACTACATGTTGCGTTCACCAGTTCCTGTAACTCTGGTATCGGCCCCCTGAAGAAACTTTATACGAGAGTCGGCTTGGAAAGCTCGTGGTGGGGACACCAATCGATGAGCTCGGTCCCATGCTTCGTGGAACTGTTCGTTCGCGATCATGGTGAAGTTGCTAATCATGGCTCGAGCAGCATTAGTTCGACCGAGAGGATAATACTTGTTCAGATACACGGTTCTCAGCTCCTCCCATGTCGAAATGTATCTCCCTAGGTGTTTCAGCCTGTAGGTTGCTCGATCAAGAAGGGAGAAAGGAAACATGATCAATTTGCTCGTGTCCTCATTCACGTGTGCATCGTGCACTGTACTGTAGATCAACTCAAACTCCTAAAGGTGCAAATGCGGCTCCTCAGTAGATAGCTCGAGAAACTTGGGAGACGAATCCACCGATGGGTTGTAGTAGCTCCAGGGTCGTAGAGCTGCTGCATCGTGCGGTTCGGATCGTGTGGCAGTCTCTCTGCTCCATCTTGCGACTCCTGATCCTCAGGTCCCGGTTGATCAGCTCTGGGATTCTCAGCTTCCTGATTGTTACGTTGAGCTCGCAGCTGAGTCAGCTCAGCTCTGACATCGTTCATTATTCTACCTTACTCCCTGATCTGATTCTATATTGTCTCAAGGGAAGCAAGTAGACCGCTGTTGATCATATCCTGATCTATAACTACGGAAGTGCTCAGTGGTCCTTTGCCAGCCATGTTTTCTAGAAAGGAGAAAAAATCTAAGTTAGGCTCTGCCAGATTAATGTGTAACTGCGGATGATTTTCTGGAGGTGATGATGGTAGAGAAGGATTAGGAGAAGAAATTGATGACGAGCTTCTAGGGTGATAGTCACGCCTGGAAATAGCAACTTGTTTGGATTAGGTTTGGGACGAGAGACATCCCAAACCGATCTGGATGAATGGGTAGGTTTGCGAGAAAGTGGGTCGGTCAGAGTCGACCGGAGCGATCGTCTTCCCATCATCTTTAAAGAATTTGGTCGATCAGATCTCGAAGATTGGACTCACACTGCAATCAAACACAAGACAAACCCCGTGTTCACCAACGCAACACTGGTGATGACCGCAAGAGTTCGGTCGTTTATCTTTTTGGTTTTATGGTTGTTTGGCAAACAATCTTCTCACATATTAGCGAGATCAGATAGGTGCCCGAAACTTTTACGTCGTACTGTCCCGAGTTCTCACCAGAAATCAGCTAGTCTCAGCTAGTATAGGATTAAGTACGGACCGTTTCCGGCTACCCGTGTTACTTGAGGACAGCGTCTTACATAGTGTCCTCTAAACCTCCCACTCTACTAAGTGACTCGGACCGTTTCCGGCTACCCGAGAGCACCCACTGAAGATAAGATGAGTAAAAGTGTGAACTAAATAGTACTTCGATAGAAGCTCAGACTCTGGCTCTACCTTATGTGGCGTCTCACTCACTGAATATGGAGATGGTACCTGCGATGCAAGTTTGAGGGTTGCCCTCCCCACGACAAGTGGAGTCTTACATTTATTTTAAAGTCCGATAAAAGTTATCAGTCCCTGTTTTAATTTTCAGTTTTCACTTTATTTGGATATTTTCAAAGAAAATCGTCTAATGTATTTTTTATTTTCGGGATTGGCCCTAGAAACAATCACCTAGGTGTCAGAACCAAAGCAAGCATCTAATCTACGGTTATGCAGAGAAGTGGAAAACTGCAAGAATCCTAACAAGCACCTATCTCGAAAAGCCGGGGAAAATCGTCGAGTAAAACACGAGCGAGAAAACCGCGATGGGTGCCCTGCTGCCCCAGGAGTACAACCCTGGTGAAACAGATCCCGAGAAAGATACAAGTCAAGATGCCTTTACGAGGCCCCTTTCTACGAAAACAAAGAAACAGAAAAATGCCCTTGAATTTTTTTATATTTTTTACAAGAAATTACAAAAAGGAAATTTCTGCGGCTTTTGTGGTTCTCGGATATGCTGCTCAACCTGTGTTGAACAACTTAGAAACAAAAGCTGCGAGGTTAGAAAAATAAATGGCGAAAAAAAGAAACCTTAAACCAAGGTCTACGGCTACCCTAGCGTTGCCTCCCCGGCAACGGCGCTATCTGAAAAACTCAACATCCCTTAGTCTTAATTCTTCAGAATCCTGCAAAGGAAGGAAACAGATAAAATGTCGCGGTCGTTGTATCAACTAGGTGAGTTTTATCAGAAAAGATTAAGGACGAGTTATAGTGTCAAGTACGGGAGTGTCGAACTCAGGGAGGCAAACTGTTGTTAAACTAGGGGTAAATCATAGACTAACTAAGGTTAAATGGTTCTTAATTTTTATTTTATTTTTAAGGATTGTTCTGGATTTTATTTGGATTTTATGAATTTTATATTTTTTGGTAATTTTTAAGTATTTTATTTTTATTTTTTTATTTTAATTTCTTTTTTATGAGTTTTTCAAGATTTTTAGGATTTTTATTAATTTTGAATTATTTTTAAGGTGAAAAGCTACATGAATATTAAAACTATGATGTATTTTGAATTTTTAATGTATCAAACGGTAATAAACTATTTTTATTTTATTTTTATTGAAAAGTAGATGAAATTATCTTCGAAACGATATGTTGTGCATTTTAGGGGATTTTTAGATATTTAATTATGATTTTTACAAGTTTTAGTGTATTTTTATGTATTTTAGTGTATTTTTATATTTTGTAGAATTTGTTTTATATGTATTATATGATATATGATTTATATATAGTGAAAGGGGTCTGGTGTAATTATTCTGAAAAAACTGGACGTTTGTGCAAAAAGCAGGGAATAGGAGGGATTCTGCGCAATTATCCTGCTTTATCACGTGTTATTCACGTGAATGCCTCTGGGGAAACACAAGCCCGTAGACACGTGGCTTATCTGTCTCCTGGACCTGTTCAGAATAGCAATATAATCTAGGGTAAAACTGCAAATGCCCCCAAAAATAGATACGCATAGCACATGCGCTGCTCACGCGCGGGCACGTGCATCCACCGCCTCTGGACCTGCTCGTGAATAACGGGAAGCGGGGACTGAACTATAAAATTTCCATTGACCATGCGATCTTCACGTGACTGCTCAATCACCTGAATCCATTTGTTGCAACCTAAATCTCCGGGGACACACCTGCAAATTCATCGAAAATATCGTCAACACACGCGTTCAACACGTGATGCACCGCTTAAGGATTCAGCAGTGGTCAATGAGGGATAGGAACGCTTCGAAGTTATGTCGGATCAGAAGGCAATCTTGCGGTGCTAGTGTTGACACGTAACGTGGTGATTGGCGTTGGATTAAAGACCTATCGACGGTTCCTGTACGTAGAGTTTTTTAATGCGATATGACGGACTGCTCTGGGTGATCTTCGAGTCGATCGACGCGATGGTGGATCTCGAGTGCGGCGATTATGCTCTGCTCCAATCTAATAAATCTCGCAGATTAAGATATGCGTGATTATGAGCTGTTTTGTCCTTCAAATTTCCACGTGATTGCGAAATTTTAGATCGGATATGGTTGCATCTAATGATTCACATGTTCAGATCTATGTGAGGTGTTGTTGTAGATGCTTGAAGTTCAACTCAAAGGACGCAACAGAGCTTGAGGATAGATGGTCAACTATGTTCATCAATTGTCGCTCGAGCTCTAGGTGATACACCTACATCTGTATATTGCAAATGAAAGCTCGAGGAGAGACAGTCCTCAGTCTGGAATTGTTACATGCATAATCAAATGGAAGTGACGGAGGTTCGATCCTAGATGAAATGGAGGAATTGAATAGATGAAGCTCAGATCTAGATGATCTGAGATGATCAGAAGATGATTAGATGTGCGGAGAAGCAAAAATTAACGGTATGAGATGGAAATCGGTCGTAATCGAGCCAAATTGAAAAGAAAAACAGAGAACAAAAGGAGGATTTGAGAAGAGAGGGATGAAGAAGAGAAAAAGAGAAGAGGTTAAGTTACAGAAGGTACATGGTCTATGGGGGTAAGATGAAGGAATGCCTGGTAACAGAGGTGTGAACCTCCTGGATCCTCTCCTCGACCCGTCGGCAGCTGTCGCGGAAACTGACACACAGAGGAGCGGAGCTCTACTCCGACGATGGATCACGCTGCTCCTCTCCTTCCTCGCTCAACAGAAGGATCGATGGAGGTTGTCACCCTCGCTATGCTCCTCTCTCTCGCTCATATCTCGAAAGAGAAAAGTTGAAGAATGGCGAATGGATGAAATGGGGGAGGGTCGGCCCTATTTATAGACGAGGGAGATAGAAGTAGTTGGCGAAATGGCCAACTGCTGGGCGTTTGGAGGACATTGGGCAGTTGTTTGGGTTGTTGGGAGGCAATGGAGGAAGAAGAAGAAGAGAGGACGGGAGAAGAAGGGAGGAAGACAAAGGGAGAAGAAGAAAAGAGTAGAGTAGGAGAGAGAGAGAAAGAAGAGGGAGAAAGAAAAGAGGAAAAAGAAGAGAGGAGAGAAAAAATAAAATAAAATAAATCAATTAAATTAATTGATAATTAATTATTAAGGTATTAAATTCAAGATTAAATGATTAATTAATAAATATGATTAATAAAGTAATTAAGTATTAATTAATTAATAATAAATAAATAAATTAGTTAATTAAATTAAATAAATAAATAAGATATTATTTATTTTAATTCAATAAATAAATAAAAATAAATATTTATGTATTAAATAATAAAATAAGTTACGGTTTATTGTACAATATACCAATACGAACCCGAATACCGAATTTTTTGTATTAACTCCGATTTTAACGAAACTAGTGTCATTTTGTAGATAATTGAAAAATATAATTTTTGGTACCGAGTTGCTTGATTCAGAGTTCATACGGCCAAGTTATGAGGTTCGGAAAGAAAAAATGGCGACTCGAGGCTTCGAGTTTTATTGGTATTTTAGCTTAACTAAATTTTTTTTCTATACAATTTTAGAGGATTTTAGGAAAAAGAATTAAGTTAATCAAGTTTACGGTTATTTATTTAAAAACCCAGGAAGTTTCTACATATAATACATATATACAACGGGTCCAAAAAGCCGAAACTCACCAGTTTTATCCGAATATTTTTCTGAGATTTTTAATAAATAGTATTATGTACAAAATAGATTCTAAAAGTGTGTTTGGTCAGTTTGGAGTTTTCTATAAATAGATATGAACCTTAGAAGTCGGCTTTTGCGGCTTTTATGGTTCATTGCGGTTATTTTATTTTTGTAAAGGATTATTTTTCTGATATTTTTATAAAATAATATATATTTTTATGAACAACTTTTATAAAAGGAGTGTTTTGGTTTGAGATGGTTTTGATGATAAATAAAATAGGTGAAGTATTTACATGGTGAGATATGGTTAAATTATCTTTTTGGTCTTGATTTTCTTGATATTTTTATAAATTATGATCATTATCTCCCCCTACTTATTTCTTTTGTCAACCAAGTCAATATTGACCTAGCCTCGAGGTTATGATCAGTCTGTATATCTTCTATATACATCCTTTTATTTTATTTTTATTTTTATTTTTATTCTTTTATTTTGGATATAAAATAAGTGTTAATTATATAATATTAATAATTGTGGTTAGGATGTTAATTAGATGTAATTAGTGATTATTTACAAGTATTTTAGCCAAAATGAAAGAATAAAGGCGATGAATCACAGATTCATCACGTAACGCGTGGGGGACGCGTGGCGTGCTCTGATGGAAGCAGGGACGTGTGTTGTGTATCCTCTGTTGTGTTAGATCTGACGTTCTATAGAATGTCAGCTACATGAGTTGCAGATGTGTTAGGGCGTCCGATCCAATGTCCCGAAAGCTGCTTCGACTGGCGGCTCTGATCAGGTCTGGCAGAGGTGGGTCGATCCAACGACGGAGAGTGGGCCTGGAAGAACAAGACCTCGAAGACCTTCACCAGAGTCTTAGATGGGATCCTCGCATCCAATGATCGATCAGAAGGGTCCGACAAGGTCATGGAAGAACCCCGCAGCGAATGGACGGGTCCAATGGAGAAGCTATCGGCTGGATATGTGTGGCAGTAGAAAGGGACCTGGAGCAGCTCCGACGGATCCTCTGGAGGCGTGAACTGGGATCCCTGTGTGCGTTAGCACCTGCGAAGGCAAGCTGGACTCGGGGTGAAGCTTCGGTCGGGGTTATTGGAGAATGAAAGGAAAGAAGTAATGGGGGGGCGAAGTTCGATCTCCGGTGAAGGGGGTAGAGGAGATTCATACCTCAATCTCGACCTAACTGTCGATCCTAAGAATGATCAGATTGTGGGGGGAAGATGGAGGGTGATGCGGTGCGTCGATCTGAACTGACAGGTTTGGATATCATGGCTCCAACCTACTGATCGGAGTATGTGGATGTGTGACGACGCTAGATGGAGCGAATGGATCAAAAAGGGAAATGGACGGGAAATGAGGGGTACCTGGAGGTGAGAACTTGTTCCTGAACTCCAGGTAGATGGGGTCAATGAGATGATGGCCTCGACCACGCTGCGGAAGACGGAGAAGTTGAACACGACAGCGCTCGCCGGCCACGTAACTGAGCTACGTCTCCTGACCACCAATCTCTAATCCGAGGGGCTCCTCCGGCAGCTGTCACTCTACTTGAGGTCTCTACGGCTGGAAGAAGAGGCGAGGAATGAGCTAAGTTGCAGTGGAGGCAGAAGAGACGATTTATAGGATTCCCAAGGGGCTGGAAGACTTAGGCAAAGGCACACAACCCTAGGAAGATCCACGCCTTCCTAGAGATCCGTGAAGATCGTGGATCCAAGGAGAAGCCACGGGCGAAGAATCGGGGAGAGAGGTGGCATGACCCGACTGGGAAAATTTGGAGAAACTGATCCGGCGAACAGGGTCAGGTCGGGTCGGCTCAAGCCTGGAAAAGGGTGTTGTCCCGAGTCAACAAAGTGACTTGAACCAATCGGAAAATTCGTATGTACAAAATATTTACAAATTCAATAAAAGAGATAGTAAATGGCTTAAAAATAAAGTGTATACAATGAAAAAAAATTATTACTTTTTAAACTATTTTTCTGTGATTTTTATTTATTTTTATGAAAAATAAATTAACTATACACTATAATGTATTATATACAGGTATAATATATCTATGTATTTGGCATTATTTTTTATTTTGTAATTTTTACAGAAATACCCCCATTTTGCATTTTCTTTATTTGCAACATATTTTTAGGAGTCTAAAATAATTTTTATTTTATTTTTATTATTTATTTACAGGTATCTAATAAATAGGAAGTGAGGCATGTATACATGTGCCTTACACAAGTGAGAGATGATTTTATTTAATTTTATTTTTTAGGACTATATACAAGGAAGTAAAAAGAACATTTTATTTTTATTTTGTCAAAAATAATTATTTACATATATAAGTAATATGTACAATATAGAGTAAGCCCTATCTCTCTCTACTTATTTTATTTAGCGAGCAGGCCAATGCTTGACCTTCTCTTGAGGTTCGGGTCACTCTGTATTTATTTTAAATGCCTCCTTCCTTTTTCTTTTCGTTTATTCTTTTATTTTTGCACAAATACATGCTAAGTATACAATGTTAACATATGCATGTTGAACACTAACTTATTGTATTTACACCTATTTACATGATGCTTTGCCAAGATAAATAGCTAAAATAAAAGAATAAAGAGTGGCAATCAGGGATTCATCGATCACCAACCCATCTATTGCTGCAGCGACTAGGGTAACGTGTACCATCTCCCTCACCTCCTCTGCCCATTCACTACATCACAGTATCTCCTCGATTACTTCTAGGTACTCCCCCACCCATCGGGGCAGTCTAGGCGTTTGGAGCGCAACGTACTCTTCTGGCGATGAGAGCTCCTCGGATGAGGAGGAAGAGCATGAAGAAGAAGAGTAGATCTTCTGTGGCGACGACGATCGCACGCGGCGACGTCACTCCAGAATTCCACCCAACGCGAGGCGCGCATTGCAGAATCGAGGCTGCAGCAGGGTCCAGAGCTTGATCAGATGAAGAAGTCGGTGAGGTCTAGAGCGCAGATGGAGATCCGAGAATCGTCGATGAGGAAGATAGGTTGTCTAGTTAAGTGAAGGGATGGAGGGTAGGTAGCAGCGGTCAAAGAGCGGGAGAAGGGGCGCATGGCGGAGGAGGAAGGAGGTTGGGGAGAAGGGAGAGGGTGAGAAGGAAAGGACCTCTCAGACTTATTTTTTCAATTTAATTTCGATTGTACCCCAAAGTTAACATCCATTTTTTTGGGGATGTATGATAACTAACCCGAGGGGTACAAGTGATAGAACAGCAAGAAGTCGAGGGCACAAGTGATATTCTCAAAATGAAGGGGCATAACTGATATTGCAACATCTCAGAGGGGCACAACTGATAAAAACCCTTATTTATTTATTTTCTTTTATTTATTTTCCCTTCATTATTTTAGTAGCCAGTTTATTTACTTTATTTATTTATTTTCCTTCTCCTTTTACTTCTTCTCTACTCCAACTTCTCATCCAAGTCACCACTTTCTCTACCATACCTCTATTTTCTCCACTTCTTTTCCAACTTCCTCTTCCTCTTTTCATTCCCATCATCCCCTTCATTCATCTTCATCCACCATTCTTTGAGAAGGGTCTCCAGCCCCCTTGGTGTGTTGTCAGTGACAGCGCTGAAGCAACAGGTCAAGCAACGACGAGGTTTGGGTGAGATCGGTGGTTCTACGACCACATAGCAGTAGTTGTACAAGCTTACAACCAAGCTTCAGAGCTTTCCGCCGTCTCCTTGAAGCGGTGATCATCGGAGTCGAAGTTATCTCCTCCTCCACAGGCGACAACCTCCACCAGTCACAGGTAAATCATCTTCACTTTGTCATTTTTTTATTTTTTATTATCTAACATTATTTTTTTATTGTCTTGATCATCTTCATTTTTTTCCACATCCAAATCACAAACATCATAACCATATCACCACCTCCTAATTACACTTTCATTTTTATTTTAATTATTACATCATCCTCTTTATCATATAACATTACCATCCCCACTTCATTCCTGTATTTTTTATTTCCTGACAACAAAACAATTAAAAAAATATAATAAAAAACTGCAGAGCACTAGCGGCCATCCTCAGCGTACCGCCCGCCGTAGCCCCTCGGCCATCATCCAACAGCCAGCGTCGTTCATCCGCACGGCCGCCATCTCCTCTAGCCGCAGCCACACGCTACGGCTGTGCCACACTCTCCTCAACGCACGCCCTCTGTCCAGCACCGCGCATCCCCCGCGGTCGCCTCCACGGCCGCCATCCACCTCCTGCACCGTCCACCGCCTCTTGTTCGACACTTCAGTAAGACCATTGGTCTGACGATGATATGTAATGGATACTCGATGGTCTATGTTGAACTCGCTAGCAAGGGCCTTTACCTTGTCATTGACAAAATGAGACCCCCCGCCAGATATCAAAACTCTAGGCACCTCGAACCGTGAAATGATATTCTTCCTTAAAAATTTGCAAACAGTCCTAGCATCTGTGGTTCGGGCAGGGATGGCCTCAACCCAATGACTAACATAATCCACGGCTAACAGAATGTACTCGAATCCCTGACTCTTAGGAAATGGACCCATAAAATCGATGCCTCATGCGTCAAAAACCTCACAGAAGTGAATGTGATGCATTGGCATCATATCACGTTGTCCACAAGTGCCCATCCTCTGACAGTCAGTACACATCTTCACGAATTCATGAGAATCCTTGAATAAGGTAGGCCACCATAGGCCAGATTGGAACACTTTCTGTGCCGTTCTACTCCTAGATTGATGTCCTCCTGCCTGAAGATTGTGGCAGTATGTGAGGATGCTATGGTGCTCCTCCTGAGGAATGCACCGACGCCAGACGCTATCCCCTCCTTCATGATAAAGGGAGGGATCCTCCCAGTGGTAAAACTTGGCTTTCGCAAGGAAGGTCTCAAGTCGCTGCCTGGGCCAACCTTGTGGAACTTTCTTGTCAACAAGAAAGTTCACAATATCGGCATACCACGAGAGAGAGGCAATAGCAAGGATCGCCTCATCTGGGAAGGTCTCAGAAATGGGATCAGTCTGCTCAGATTCCTTAAGATGCTCTAATCGAGAGAGATGATCTGCCACCACATTCTCTACTCTAGGTTTATCGTTAATCTCAATATCAAACTCTTGGAGTAGAAAGATCCATCTAGTTAATCTCGTTTTGGCATCCTTCTTTGCCATGAGGTACCTGATGGCGGTATGATCGGTAAAGATAGTCACTTTCGATCCAATGATGTATGACCTGAACTTATCCAAGGCAAAAACTACGGCTAGCATCTCCTTCTCAGTGACAGTGTAGTTCCGTTGCACGGCATCCAATGTACGGCTAGCATAGTGAATGGTAAAAGGCACTCCATCCCTCCTCTGTCCCAACACGGACCCTACGGCAAATTCGGAGGCATCTGTCATGATCTCGAATGGAAGAGACCAATCAGGCGATTGAAGGACATGAGCCTCAACAACTAGACACTTGAGAGTCTCAATTGATGCAAGACACTTATCATCTACAATGAACTCGGTGTCTTTGGTCAGTAAATCAGTCAACGGTCGGGCAATCCTGCTGAAATCATGAATGAATCATCGATAGAAACCGACGTGCCCCAGAAAAGACCGTAATTATCGCAAGTTGGACGACAGATTGAGTTTTTTGATTATATCCACCTTGGTCGGATCAACCTCCATGTCCCTGTTAGAGATGATATGACTAAGCACCATCCCTTGAGTCACCATGAAGTGACTCTCCTCCCAGGATAAAACAAGATGGACCTCGATGCATCACTAAAGGATGCGGTCTAGGCAGTCAAGACAAGCATCAAACCCATAGCCATAGACCGAGAAGTCGTCCATGAAGACCTCTAAGCAGTCACCCACCATGTCCAATAAGATGGACAACATGCACCTTTGGAATGTCGCTGGGGCATTACATAGACCAAAGGGCATCTGTCTGAAAGCATATGTCCCAAACGGACAGGTGAATGTCGTCTTGTCCCGGTCTTCGGGTGCAATGGCCACCTGATTGTATCCGGAGTCCTATCAAGGAAACAGTAATGACTCTTCACAGCTAGCCTCTCTATAATCTGATCAATAAAAGGCAGCGGGAAATGATCTTTCTTGGTGGCCTGGTTCAATTGTCTGTAATCCAAACAAACCCTCTAAGAAGTGGGTACCCGGGTAGCTATCTCCTCTCCAGACTCGCTCACAACTGTAGCGATGCCCATCTTCTTAGGCACCACATATAATGGACTAACCACCCACTTGGAGTTGGAGATGGGGTAGATAAAATTGACGCCCCACCATTTCGAGATCTCCTTCATGACAACCTCTCAAAGGTTTGGGTTCAACTGTCGCTGGAACTCACACGAGGGCCTAACGTCCTCTTCGAGATAGATATGGTGGGAGCACAGGGCCAGACTTATCCCCTGGAGATCAGTTACGCTCCATCCTATCGCCTTGTGGTTCTTTTTAAGAACCTCCATAAAATGAGATTCTTGCTCTCTGGTCAGATCTGTTGAGATAATGACCGGGTGCATCTCATGCTCGCTCACAAGGAACTATACTTCAGCGACTGCGGCAAGGGCTTTAACTCTGGGCAACTGGAAGCTGGCAAATCTGTCCTCTGAAAAGTCTGAGTGAATACAACCAAATCTGCATGGGAGAACTCTCGTTGATCATGGGAATCTGGTGTAAAGTGCTCTGCTGGTGTATCTGTACTCTGTATCGGATCAGTCTCCACCCTAGCTGCTGCCTCTGTAGGAATTAGACACGGTATCAACTCATCAAACTCTGTCTAATCGATATCTGACTCCGAGGGATCTGAATTTGAATCACAAGGGAAAGAAACTGCCTCACTCTCCAGAACGCGGTCTGCAACCTCGAATGTGTCCTCTGCTAAGAGTGTGCTCTCCAAGCTCTCCTCTGTTGGAATCTAGGAATCTGTGGCATTTGAATGTGATGGCTCGTGAAACGGGATCAGTCCAAGTGGCTTCATCATCTGTAATCACAAAATCACACTCTCTCTAAGCAGGCTAAATCTCACGCTCCGGTCTTGTCGATCGTCTCTATTTGTATACTCTTACCCTCGACATGAAAGTACACCTTTCCGCTATCAAGATCGGATATCGCCTTGGCTGTGGCCAAGAATGGACGTCCTAAAATGATGGGGGTATCGGTCAAAGACTCAGGGATCTCCATGTCCAACACAACAAAGTCCACGGGGAATTTCAGACCCTAAATTGTAATGACCATGTCCTTCCACAATCCCTTCGGCCTCTTGATAGATCTATCAGCAAACTAAAGGACTGTCATGCTTTGTCGAAGAGGACCTGTTAGAAAATAGGAAATGGAAGCAAAACATGAAAAAAATAAATAAGAATAAGAACAGCGGGATTTTACGTGGAATCCTACTCCGTGAGGAGCGGGATGAAACCACAGGAGAATGCCTCAAAGGGTCGTGTTTGTCTATTGACTTTCTCATCTGATACAGGAGGTCTGGGGCTCCTTATATATCCTCCACAGAGCCTCCAAGTCCCACCACTGGACAATGTGGGACTAAACTCTTGGATGGGGTAAATGGATCCTGGAGAGATCCATTTACCCATCTCTCATACATGTGACGCATATAACGCATACTCCAACACTCCTCCTCAAGCTGGAACATGCAATGCTCAGCATGGACAAATAGAAAGAGACTCGACTCAACGCTACAGGATACTACGTACAATATCAACCCAACGTGCACATTACTGCAGTCGAGACGTTGCTTTTCATGTCGTACAGGTGAGGAGGATGAACAGGCTGGAGTGTGAGTCTATTAAGTCTCCTCGTCGGAGAGCATGTGCTCTGAACTGCACCTGTCAGAGTCACTGCAATTGAAAATGAGTCTCCTCGTCGGAGTACTCTGGCCCGCCACAATAATGTGGACAACTGCTCCATCTCTGAAAAGGGTCAAACTAAAAAAGGTCGTGGCTGTGTAATCCTCTTCGGAGTCCAAGGTCACTGGAGAATGGAGTCTGAAAAGTCTCCTCTTCGGAGAACTGGGTCTCTCCCATCTGGCTCAGAGAATGGTACACTACTCTGGTGTCCCTATGATACCACATGAAAACCCTTGCCAACATGGCATAGGGAATGCTCCTCTACTCTGGAGTCCCTATGGCTCACATGAAAACTCTGGCCGAAATCAACAAGAATAAAGATTGGGACCACGACAATTGATGGCATACATGTGCTCATCTGAATGAAAACCGCATACTCATACGTGTCTGAAACTGAGTCTCTCTCTGGAGAACTCGAAAAATGGGCCTCTTAACATGGAGTGCCTCGAACTTGGACTCCGACCAATCTGAATGTCGAGTCTGAAATTTGATAAAATCTGTAGAGTCTGAACGAATGGCTGGTCTGGAAATCTGCACCACTAAAAGCTGGAGAAGACTTGTAACTCTACATATACTCCCCCTTTCTCCCAAACTGGTCGGAAAACATGACATCGACCAAGTTCGGAGAAGATAAGATAAATGGGGAGAATAACATCAATAAAAATTTCTTTCGACTTTTCCTTTTTATAAGCCGCCATTTTTTAAACATTTTTAAAGCCATTTCAACCATTTTTTTACGGCTTTTCTTGCATTTTGCTTTGCATACGGCTTTTTTTTCTTGTACGTGCCTCTTTTTTTTCAAAAATAAGCAGCCCCCCCCTATTTTTTTAATATAATGACCCCTCTTGGGCCCAATAATGTGCAGCCATAGCTTTAATAAAAAACAACACCCCCTCTTTTTTTTTTGAAGTTTCAGCCCACTTGGGGCGAACACAGCCAATTTTTTTTAAATAACGCAGGGTGTCATTTTAGGATTCCCACGGGGGAAACCCTTCGCAAAAGGGGTCTCCCCCATCAGGCCTTCTTTCTATAGCACCGCCGCGAGATGCTGGGGAGTCGTTGGGGCCGATGAGGAGCGCACGGCGTCGCCTGGTGAGCCGTGCAAGCTGTGCGTAGACATCGGTCTGGAGGAGAGGAGGCACCTCGAAATCACCGCCAGATGCACCGATGGAGGAAAAGGTAGAACATGCGGGAGCTCGGAGCGGCCTCGCGCTGCCTGGGATCTGGAGGAGGGCGTGCATCCAGGCGCAGGGCCAAGGCGGTGGCTCCTAGGGATCGCGCGGGGAGATATGGCTGATTACACAAAGGAGATATGGCCAATCTCGCCTGGAACAACCGCCTGGGGGGGTTCTGGGGAGGATGGGTGTGCACGAGAAGCTTCCGCACCTAAGAGTGTCTGCGGCGAGGCTGGGAGTTCAGACTCTTTTTTTTCTTCTTCAATGGTGCGCGAACGCGATGGGATGCATCATGCTGGGGCACGCACAGATGGTGCCCTTACTGGCATGGGGTTGTGCATGAGGAGCTTTGCACTTCGCCTGGAGGTGCTTCTTGCGTGAGAGAGGAGCCCCTGAATGGGTTGCGCCATGCCGGAAGAGAAGAGGTTGACGTCATCGACTGGAGGATGGAGGTAGTGGCTCGCAAGCTTTTGCTGCTGACGAGATAGGGTTTCCAACAAAACCCTTCAATACCAAGGACCTAGGGTTTGTTGTGAGGTCGCAGGATCTTGCGCAGCCTGATGCTGTGCCTGCAGGGGCTCGGCAGAATCTGGAGAGACGGTCAAAATGGCATCGGCAGTGAAAAAAACTTCTGATGTTGATCAGAATGATGCCTAAGATGATGGTCTTCAAAAGTATACATAAATTAGAGTTTTCAATCGAAACCCTAGTACTTTGAGAGAACTTGAATAATAATCTTCAAGAATCAATCTCGAATAAAACTAAATCTTCAAAAAACAACTCCTCGAGAATCGAACCCCTCTGATACCATGTTAGAAAATAGGAAGCGGAAGCAAAACATGGAAAAAGATAAATAAGAATAATAGAGGGATTTTACGTGGAACCCTAGTCCGTAAGGAGCGGGATGAAACCACGGGAGAAGGCCTCAAAGGGTCGTGTTTGTCTATTGACTTTCTCATCTGATACAGGAGGTCTGGGGCTCCTTATATAGCCTCCACAGAGCCTCCAAGTCCTACCACTGGATAATGTGGGACTAAACTCTTAGATGGGGTAAATGGATCTTGGAGAGATCCATTTACCCATCTCTCATACATGTGACGCATATAATGCATACTCCAACAGGGCCAAACTCGAATCGGTCGAGTAAGGTTGTCGGTAGTAGGTTGATAGAAGAGCCGCTATCTAATAGAGTACGATCAAATCTCTGCTCATGGATATGACATCTGACATAGGGAGCTCCTGCATCTGCCCTCTTGGCTGGCAGACGATTCTGGATGGCGAAGCCGGTGGCACGAGTGAGCACATGGATCTCTGCATGATGGTTCCTCTTCTTCCTACGAATAGTAGTCTTCTCTCTAAGGTTCCTCTGGAAGAGAGGGATGTGCTCAAGTGCCTCCTGTAGAATCAGCTGAATCTGAAATCTGTCTATCATCTGCTGGCTGAACTCTAACAGCTGGGATTTTTTTTGGATTTTCTTTTTTATTTCCCTTAGCCAAGCGAAGTGCTTGAGAAAAGGGGATGGCTGGGCCCTCCTCAGATAGAGGGCTAGGAACGGGTCCCTGCTAAGATGAAACAAAATCCATACAAACATCACCAGGCAACGCATATGGACTCGAAGATAAAGAACCCTTTCCTTTATTAATTTTTTTGGATTTTTCTGAATAGTCCCGAGATACAGAAACAGTGGGAAATACAACAGGAATAGAAGGGGTGGCCTCAGTACCACCCACGACATCACGAACTGCGGCATCAGTACCGCTCTCTGGCTCAGCATCTGAATGGCTAGTGACATCAACACCACCTCCTGCGACTGGAGAAGCGAAGGCCTCAGTACCGTCAGTTGGATCTACATCCTTGGTGGCGTCAGCACCACCGTCATCATCATCATGAGCGGCATCAACACCGCTTTCCTCCTCATCTGACGCTCCTGAGTCCGCGTGGTATCGTCGCTCAGACGAGGCGCCGCCAGCTGGCATCCTACCGCTCCTAAGTGTAACAAAATCAGCATCAAATGTTTATGCAGTAATATCACCAAAATGAGTCACTAGGAGTGGTGACCTCTGTAAAATGTACCTGCTCAGACTTCCTCTTCAGGTTGTTCGGATTTGGCTCGATTTAAGTGGGTATGGCGGTCTTGCCCTTGACGATCTCCCTCATCTCCTGACGGAACTTGTCTATCTCTCGCCTAAAAGTGGCCTGCTGCTCAGAAATAAGGTGGGCTAAGTCGTTAAGTGCTGGGTTCTCATAGGCTGGCCCATGAGAACAGGAAGGGTTGCCTCTCTGGAAGTGAGGTTGCTGTTGCTGGGAAGGATGAGGGGGATACTAATGAGAGAATTGTTGAGGCAGCTGCTGGTGCTGCCTCCACGATTGTCCCTGCTGGTAGGGACGAGGACCCTGCCGGTAGTGCGGCTGTGGTTGTGGGAACTGGGGCTGCTGGCTGTACTGCCCACCTTGAACTGGAGGTTGCTGCTGGGATGAGGCACCTCCGGTCGACCATCGGAATCCGGGATGGTCTCGGCAGATCCCAAGCTGCAGGCGGTCGTACCAAATCCCGTTGACTTCCATCAATAGCTCCTGCTCAAACGGGGGTGGAGGAAGGACTGTCAGGGGCTGCTCCTGCTGGTACACCACCATCTGAGTGTCCTGAGATGGTGGTGACGGAACGTAGTGGTGCTGCGACTGCTTGAACGATTCCGCCTGAATGTGGAGAACATGTCTGTAGTGGGCGGAGGGCTGGGTCGAGTTGCTCCTGCTGGGGTCAGTTTGTGACCTGAGACGGGGCTGCGAAGCCGTCTGTGCCTCCTGGAAACACATGATCTGGGTCTTCAGGTCACTTAGCGTCTGTGCCATCTAATCTATCTGTGACATGCCCTGGCACTGCTTCTTCTCTATAATCTCGATGCGATCCAGCTTCTCGCTGATAATGCCCATATCAACGACCGACGACTCTGCATGCGCTGCGGCTGCTGAAGATGTGGAAGGACCTGCATCGACCCGTGCTATCCTTTGATAGGACACGACCTGTGGTGGGGGCTTCCCCTGTGTGTAGAGTCTGTTCTGGGACATGACGGTGTTGTTCTCTACCATCTCGTCATAGATCGCCCAGACCTAATCCTCATCCTTGGCAAAGTATGATCCTCCAAAGGATGCATTCACTAGCCCCTGCAGATCCGGTGTCAGCCCGCAAAAGAAACTCTGCACGAGGTTGGGCTTGGATATATCATGGTGGGGACACCGGTCGATAAGCTCTCTGAATCGGTCCCATGCTTCACGAAACTGCTCGTTGGGAAGCATGGAGAAGTTGTTAATGAGGGCTCTCACTGCATTCGTCCGGCCGAGTGGGTAGTACCTATTCAAGTACTCGTTCCGGAGTTGTTCCCATGATGTTAAGTATCTCCCTAAATGCTTCAACCAATAGGCTGCTTTGTCGACGAGGGAGAATGGAAAGGCCATCATCTTGACGGTATCCTCGTCCACGGATCTGTCGTGGACCGTGCTGCAGATTATCTCGAACTTCTGGAGATGGGTGTGCGGCTCCTCGATGGCTAGCCCGTGAAATCTGGGCAGTAACTGAATAGTTTGAGGAGGAAGCTTTAAATCTCCCAGAATAGCAAGCAGCTTGATCCAACGGTGTCGTCAGAGTTGCACCAGGGTTGTTTAACTCTCTCATCGGACGTACTGGTCGGACTGGCTCCACTGGCTTATCTGACGTGTGGTCCATCTCCTTCTCCTCGCTTTGGAATGTCTCCACCACCGGCTCTGTTTGGCTCTCCTCTATCCGCTCACATCTGAGCCATCTCCCTATGCATGTCGGCCATGAAAGCTCCCTGGTCTCTGATCTGTCACTGCATAGTCTCCAGGGAGGCTAACAGGGTGTTGTTGATGGCACCCTGATCAAAAACATATGTGTGAGTCTAGTTGGGTCCAACAGTGCGCTCCTCACTATTGGCCATGTCTTGGGTCTCTGAAAAGGCAAAAGACCTGAACTCAGGTGCCGTTAAATGTACAAATACCTGTTGCGGTCTGCTCGGGCACCTCGGGACTGGTAAAAGGGTGGTCGAGGGGGAACATGGCAAAGTCAAACTCGGGGTCGGAGAGCGGGTCTGGGCTCTCGCGAACCAACCTAAATGAATGGGGCGGAGTACTCGAAAGCGGTGCAACCAAAGGTTGCCTAAGGGACCTCTGCCCCATCATCGTGATGCACAGAATAAGGTGGATGAGATATGGAAACAAATAAGATCAGGAAAAACAAACCCCGAATTCACCTACTCAACACTGAGCTGATGACCGTAAAAGTTCAGTCTTTTATCTTGTCGATTTTATTAGGTGATAATTCAATCTATCAGAGCGATTAAGTGAGTTGGTAGGAACCCGACGCTCTCAGGAGACTAGATCCCAAGGCTAGATCTTTCCCAGCCAATACAAGTTGCGGACCGTTTACCGGCTACCCGATCAACTCGCTCTGTAAAGGATATCGCGGCCCGCTTTACCGGAAACCGGAGCGATCCTCACTGAAGAACGACTAACCCCGAAATCAGTAGTCTGAAGAAAGGTCAGGCATGGCTCTATCCTAGTGTACGGGTCACTCTCTCGCTTATCCAAACCAAACAAGGAGGGGATTGCTCTCCTAAGACAGATTTTTTCAGTGAGTGTCTTTTATGGTCAAGTATGTTTAGTAGTCTCAATTTTATGGTTTTTCTTTTTAGCTATTTTTGATATCAAACAATGCCTAACGATTTTTTCGATTCTCCTGATTATTTTAAGTTCAAAAATAGGGGGGAAGTCGAAAAAGCCGATGTGCGATCAAACACAATGATGCATGCAAAGTCAGAAATGCGTACCCGATACCAGCTCTCTACATGCATGGTGATCCGCGTAAAAAATAAGACAGAAATTAAACTACCTATATGATGCACGAAGAAAACGAACTTAGACGAAAAATTTCTACACGCGAAGAACAGTAGCTAATGGGTCAACAAGAGAGGTCGGGTCCGGTCTCTGATGTCGATCGGTGTTCGCCACAACGGATCCTGCCAGCGTTGTATACGACCTCTAGTCGCACGTGACCTCTCAGGTGACTAGATTAGCTTTTTCTTTGTGATTTTAATTAATCAAGTCTAGTTAATGATCTATAGGTGCATGTAGATAATTAGGGTTGGGACCTTAATTAATTACGTCACTAGAATAAAATTCTAAGTCTAGGGGCCAAATTCTGCGTGAATAAAAAATGAAATAAAAATGCGAGAAAACAAAACCAGCGAAAAACTACGGTGAGGTCCCCTGAGCACACCGGTGCTCGGCGAAAAAAACCCCGATAAACGGCAAGTGCAAAAGTCTCTGAGTCCTGTATTATTACAAATTATAGAATAAAACTAGAAATAAAAATATTCAAAACTCTCCAAGGCCTCCAAGTCTTCTGCTCCTTTTCTCCTACGCTCTCCTACGGCTCGATGAAGAAACGAGCTGCCTCCGCTTTGCTCGGGTGCGTCGGCGCTCCTAAGAATGCCACCCTCGCTCGTCAGGGCCCCTCGCAAGAAATTGAGAAACAAAAGATGGTCAGATCACAGTTATTGAAAAATAAAATTAAAAACAAAAATAAAGAAAGAGAACTAAAATAAAAATAAAAAGCAAGCAAATACAGAAAAGGAAAAATAAGAATAAAAAGAAAACAAAAATGAAAATAAAAAAGCTGACTACTAAGTCGTGCTCCTGACAACGACGCTATTCTGATGAGCAGCCCGAGCGACAGAGGTTAAGTGATATCAAGGGTCATTGCGACCTCAACCACTCAAGCCAGGGCTCAACGAGGAACTAGAGACCACCAACAAAATCAAATAAGCATAGAAACCAAGGCAAGCGGTCTTGTTATTTATTTAACCTACTATAGCCACCAGGGTCGAACACAAGGAGCACGGGAAAACCTTACGAAGTAGTTGAGAAGAAACGAGCCGATGAAGAAACGAGCCACCTCCGCTTTGCTCGGGTGCGTCGCCGCTCCTAAGAATGCCGCCCTCGCTCGTCGGGGCCCCTCGCAAGAAATAGAGAAACAAAAAATGGTTAGATCATAGTTATTGAAAAATAAAATTAAAAACAAAATAAAGAAAGAGAAATAAAATAAAAATAAAAAGCAAGCAAATACAGAAAAGGAAAGGAGAAATAGGAATAAAAAGAAAACAAAAACAAAAATAGAAAACCGACTACTAAGTTGTGCTCCCCGGCAACAGTGCCATTCTGATGAGCGGCCCGAGCGACAGAGGCTAAGAGATATCAAGGGTCGTTGCAACCTCAACCACTCGAGACGTGGCTCAACGAGAAACTATAGACCACCAACAAAATCAAACAAGCATAGAAACCAAGGCAACCGGTCTTGTTATTTATTTAACCTACTATAGCCACCAGGGTCGAACACAAGAAACACGGGAAAACCCTACGAAGTAGTCGAGAAGTCCAAAAACAAATAAAATGAATTTTGGTGGTTTTTAAATTTTAAATTTTTTTATTTTTCTAATGAGAAAATGGATAAGACAAAGAGAAAAATCAACTTCAAACAATTATTTCAAGGTCTAAAAATACTCAAAAATTCAAAATAAAATTCAAGTAATTCTGGTTATTTTCAAGGCTTTTTCTAATTTTTATAAAATTTTCTAAAAATGAAAGAAAGGTAAAAACAGCAAGCAGTGTACAGCCCTGATAAAAAGGCAAATTAAAATTATTTAAAATGCCTCTAAAATCCTAGCAGTAATAAAATCTAACTACATAAGCTGAAAACACATTTTTTGATTTTTTATATAATTTTTAATTATTTTTACAAGGTTTTTGGTCTTTTGTGATTTTTAGGTGTTTTGTAAAATATAATAAAGTGGAAAAGATCAGAAATTAAAATAACACAAAACAAGCACCCACAAATGCGAGAAAACAAAACCAGCGAAAAACTGCGGTGAGGTCCCCTGAGCACACCGGTGCTCGGCGAAACAGACCACGATAAACGCCAAGTCAAAAAATCTCTGAGTCTTGTATTATTACAAATTATAGAAAAACAAGAAATAAAAATATTTAAAACTCTCCAATGGCCTCCAAGTCTTCTGCTCCTTTTCTCCTACGCTCTCATACGGCTCGATGAAGAAACGAGCTGCCTCCGCTTTGCTCGGGTGCGTCGGCGCTCCTAAGAATGCCACCCTCGCTCGTCAGGGCCCCTCGCAAGAAATTGAGAAACAAAAGATGGACAGATCACAGTTATTAAAAAATAAAATTAAAAACAAAATAAAGAAAGAGAAATAAAATAAAAATAAAAAGCAAGCAAATACAGAAAAGGAGAAATAAGAATAAAAAGAAAACAAAAACAAAAATAGAAAACCGACTACTAAGTCGTGCTCCCCGGCAACGGTGCCATTCTGATGAGCAGCCCGAGCGACAGAGGCTAAGAGAACTTAAGGGTCGTTGCGACCTCAAGCACTCGAACCGGGGCTCAACGAGAAACTAGAGACCACCAATAAAATCAAACAAGCATAGAAACCAAGGCAACCGGTCTTGTTATTTACCATTCTGATGAGCGGCCCGAGGACAGAGGCTAAGAGACATCAAGGGTCTTTGCGACCTCAACCACTCGAGCCGGGGCTCAACGAGAAACTAAAGACCACCAACAAAATTAAACAAGCATACAAACCAAGGCAACTGGTCTTGTTATTTATTTAACCTACTATAGCCACCAGGGTCGAACACAAGAAGCACGGGAAAACCCTAGGAAGTAGTCGAGAAGTCCAAAAAGAAATAAAATAAATTTTGGTGGTTTTTAAATTTTATTTTTTTATTTTTCTAATGAGAAAATGGATAAGACAAAGAGAAAAATCAACTTCAAACAATTATTTCAATGTCTAAAATACTCAAAAATTCATAATAAAATTCAAGTGTTTTTGGTTATTTTCTAGGCTTTTTCTAATTTTTATAAAATTTTCTAAAAATGAAAGAAATGTAAAAACAGCAAGCAGTGTACAGCCCTGATAGAAAGACAAATTAAATTAATTAAAATGCCTCTAAAAGCCTAGCAGTAATAAAATCTAACTACATAAGCTGAAAACACATTTTTTTGATTTTTTAATATAATTTTTAATTATTTTTACAAGGTTCTTGGTCTTTTGTGATTTTTAGGTGTTTTGTAAAATATAATAAAATGGAAATGATCAGAAATTAAAATAACACAAAACAAGCACCCACAAATGCGAGAAAACAAAACTAGCGAAAAACTGCAGTGACGTCCCCTGAGCACACCGGTGCTCGGCGAAACAGACCCCGATAAACGCCATGTGCAAAAGTCTCTGTCCTGTATTATTACAAATTAAAGAATAAAACTAGAAATAAAAATATTCAAAACTCTCCAATGGCCTCCAAGTCTTCTGCTCCTTTTCTCCTACGCTCTCCTACGGCTCGATGAAGAAACGAGCTGCCTCCGCTTTGCTCGGGTGCGTCGGCACTCCTAAAAATGCCACCCTCGCTCGTCAGGGCCCCTCGCAAGAAATTGAGAAACAAAAGATGGTCAGATCACATTTATTGAAAAATAAAATAAAAAACAAAAACAAAGAAAGAGAACTAAAATAAAAATAAAAAACAAGCAAATACAGAAAAGGAGAAATAAGAATAAAAAGAAAACAAAAATAAAAATAAAAAACCGACTACTAACTCGTGCTCCTGACGACACTATTCTGATGAGCGGCCCGAGCGACAGAGGTTAAGTAATATCAAGGGTCATTGCGACCTCAACCACTCAAGCCAGGGCTCAACGAGAAACTAGAGACCACCAACAAAATCAAACAAGTATAGAAACCAAGGCAAGCGGTCTTGTTATTTATTTAACCTATTATAGCCACCAGGGTCGAACACAAGGAGCACGGGAAAACCCTACGAAGTAGTCGGGAAGAAACGAGCCGATGAAGAAACGAGCCACCTCCGCTTTGCTCGGGTGCGTCGCCGCTCCTAAGAATGCCGCCCTCGCTCGTCGGGGCCCCTCGCAAGAAATAGAGAAACAAAAAATGGTTAGATCATAGTTATTGAAAAATAAAATTAAAAACAAAATAAAGAAAGAGAAATAAAATAAAAATAAAAAGCAAGCAAATACAGAAAAGGAGAAATTAGAATAAAAAGAAAACAAAAACAAAAATTAAAAACCGACTACTAAGTTGTGCTCCCCGGCAACAGTGCCATTCTGATGAGCGGCCCGAGCGACAGAGGCTAAGAGATATCAAGGGTCGTTGCAACCTCAACCACTCGAGCAGGGGCTCAACGAGAAACTAGAGACCACCAATAAAATCAAACAAGCATAGAAACCAAGGCAACTGGTCTTGTTAATTATTTAACCTACTATAGCCACCAGGGTCGAACACAAGAAGCACAGGAAAACCCTACGAAGTAGTCGAGAAGTACAAAAAGAAATAAAATGAATTTTGGTGGTTTTTAAATTTTAATTTTTTTTATTTTTTTAATGAGAAAATGGATAAGACGAAGAGAAAAATCAACTTCAAACAATTATTTCAAGGTCTAAAAATACTCAAAAATTCAAAATAAAATTCAAGTATTTTTGGTTATTTTCTAGGCTTTTTCTAATTTTTATAAAATTTTCTAAAAATGAAAGAAAGGTAAAAACAGCAAGCAGTGTACAGCCCTGATAGAAAGGCAAATTAAAATTATTTAAAATATCTCTAAAATCCTAGCAGTAATAAAATCTAACTACATAAGCTGAAAACACATTTTTTGATTTTTTATATAATTTTTAATTATTTTTACAAGGTTTTTGGTCTTTTGTGATTTTTAGGTGTTTTGTAAAATATAATAAAGTGGAAAAGATCAGAAATTAAAATAACACAAAACAAGCACCCACAAATGCGAGAAAACAAAACCAGCGAAAAACTGCGGTGAGGTCCCCTGAGCACACCAGTGCTCGGCGAAACAGACCACGATAAACGCCAAGTCCAAAAGTCTCTGAGTCTTGTATTATTACAAATTATAGAATAAAACTAGAAATAAAAATATTCAAAACTCTCCAATGGCCTCCAAGTCTTCTGCTCCTTTTCTCCTACGCTCTCCTACGGCTCGATGAAGAAATGAGCTGTCTCCGCTTTGCTCGGGTGCGTCGGCGCTCCTAAGAATGCCACCCTCGCTCGTCAGGGTCCCTCGCAAGAAATTGAGAAACAAAAGATGGTCAGATCAAAGTTATTGAAAAATAAAATTAAAAACAAAAATAAAGAAAGAGAAATAAAATAAAAATAAAAAGCAAGCAAATACAGAAAAGGAGAAATAAGAATAAAAAGAAAACAAAAACAAAAATAGAAAACCGACTACTAAGTCGTGCTCCCCGGCAACGGTGCCATTCTGATGAGCAGCCCGAGCGACAGAGGCTAAGAGAACTTAAGGGTCGTTGCGACCTCAACCACTCGAACCGGGGCTCAACGAGAAACTAGAGACCACCAATAAAATCAAACAAGCATAGAAACCAAGGCAACCGGTCTTGTTATTTACCATTCTGATGAGCGGCCCGAGGACAGAGGCTAAGAGACATCAAGGGTCGTTGCGACCTCAACCACTCGAGCCGGGGCTCAACGAGAAACTAAAGACCACCAACAAAATTAAACAAGCATACAAACCAAGGCAACTGGTCTTGTTATTTATTTAACCTACTATAGCCACCAGGGTCGAACACAAGAAGCACGGGAAAACCCTAGGAAGTAGTCGAGAAGTCCAAAAAGAAATAAAATAAATTTTGGTGTTTTTAAATTTTATTTTTTTTATTTTTCTTATGAGAAAATGGATAAGACGAAGAGAAAAATCAACTTCAAAGAATTATTTCAAGGCCTAAAAATACTCAAAAATTCAAAATAAAATTCAAGTGTTTTTGGTTATTTTCTAGGCTTTTTCTAATTTTTTATAAAATTTTCTAAAAATGAAAGAAAGGTAAAAACAGCAAGCAGTGTATAGCCCTGATAGAAAGGCAAATTAAATTATTTAAAATGCCTCTAAAATCCTAGCAGTAATAAAATCTAACTACATAAGCTGAAAACACATTTTTTTTATTTTTTTATATAATTTTTAATTATTTTTACAAGGTTTTGGGTCTTTTGTGATTTTTAGGTGTTTTGTAAAATATAATAAAATGGAAATGATCAGAAATTAAAATAACACAAAACAAGCACCCATAAATGCGAGAAAACAAAACCAGCGAAAAACTGCGGTGACATCCCCTGAGCACACTGGTGCTCGGCGAAACAGACCCCGATAAACGCCAAGTGCAAAAGTCTTTGTCCTGTATTATTACAAATTAAAGAATAAAACTAGAAATAAAAATATTCAAAACTCTCCAATGGCCTCCAAGTCTTCTGCTCCTTTTCTCCTACGCTCTCCTACGGCTCGATGAAGAAACGAGCTGCCTCCGCTTTGCTCGGGTGCGTCGGCGCTCCTAAGAATGCCACCCTCGCTCGTCAGGGCCCCTCGCAAGAAATTGAGAAACAAAAGATGGTCATATCACATTTATTGAAAAATAAAATTAAAAATAAAAATAAAGAAAGAGAACTAAAATAAAAATAAAAAGAAAGCAAATACAGAAAAGGAGAAATAAGAATAAAAAGAAAACAAAAATAAAAATAGAAATAAAAAACCGACTACTAACTCGTGCTCCTGACAACGACACTATTCTGATGAGCGGCCCGAGCGACAGAGGTTAAGTAATATCAACGGTCATTGCGACCTCAACCACTCATGCCAGGGCTCAACGGGAAACTAGAGACCACCAACAAAATCAAACAAGCATAGAAACCAAGGCAAACGGTCTTGTTATTTATTTAACCTACTATAGCCACCAGGGTCGAACACAAGGAGCACGGGAAAACTCTACGAAGTAGTCGAGAAGAAATGAGCCGATGAAGAAACGAGCCACCTCCGCTTTGCTTGGGTGCGTCGGCGCTCCTAAGAAAGCCGCCCTCGCTCGTCGGGGCCCCTCGCAAGAAATAGAGAAACAAAAAATGGTCAGATCATAGTTATTGAAAAATAAAATTAAAAACAAAATAAAGAAAGAGAAATAAAATAAAAATAAAAAGCAAGCAAATACAGAAAAGGAGAAATAAGAATAAAAACAAAAACAAAAACAAAAATTAAAAACCGACTACTAAGTTGTGCTCCCCGGCAACAGTGCCATTCTGATGAGCGGCCCGAGCGACAGAGGCTAAGAGATATCAAGGGTCGTTGCAACCTCAACCACTCGAGCAGGGGCTCAACGAGAAACTAGAGACCACCAACAAAATCAAACAAGCATAGAAACCAAGGCAACCGGTGTTGTTAATTATTTAACCTGCTATAGCCACCAGGGTCGAACACAAGAAGCACGGGAAAACCCTACGAAGTAGCCGAGAAGTCCAAAAAGAAATAAAATAAATTTTGGTGGTTTTAAATTTTAATTTTTTTTATTTTTCTAATGAGAAAATGGATAAGACGAAAAGAAAAATCAACTTCAAACAATTATTTCAAGGTCTAAAAATACACAAAAATTCAAAATAAAATTCAAGTGTTTTTGGTTATTTTCTAGGCTTTTTCTAATTTTTATAAAATTTTCTAAAAATGAAAGAAAGGTAAAAATAGCAAGCAGTGTACAGCCCTGATAGAAAGGCAAATTAAAATTATTTAAAATGCCACTAAAATCCTAGCAGTAATAAAATCTAACTACAGAAGCTGAAAACACATTTTTTAATTTTTTTATAAAATTTTTAATTATTTTTACAAGGTTTTTGGTCTTTTGTGATTTTTAGGTGTTTTGTAAAATATAATAAAGTGGAAATGATCAGAAATTAAAATAACACAAAACAAGCACCCACAAATGCGAGAAAACAAAACCAGCGAAAAACTGCGGTGAGGTCCCCTGAGCACACCGGTGCTCGGCGAAACAGACCCCGATAAACGCCTAGTCCAAAAGTCTCTGAGACCTGTATTATTACAAATTATAGAATAAAACTAGAAATAAAAATATTCAAAACTCTCCAATGGCCTCCAAGTCTTCTGCTCCTTTTCTCCTATGCTCTCCTACGGCTCGATGAAGAAACGAGCTGCCTCCGCTTTGCTCGGGTGCGTCGGCGCTCCTAAGAATGCCACCCTCGCTCTTCAGGGCCCCTTGCAAGAAATTGAGAAACAAAAGATGGTTAGATCACAGTTATTGAAAAATAAAATTAAAAACAAAAATAAAGAAAGAGAACTAAAATAAAAATAAAAAGCAAGCAAATACAAAAAAGGAGAAATAAGAATAAAAAGAAAACAAAAATAAAAATAAAAAACCGACTACTAAGTCGTGCTCTTGACAATGACGCTATTCTGATGAGCGGCCCGAGCGACAGAGGTTAAGTGATATCAAGGGTCATTGCGACCTCAAACACTTAAGCTGGGGCTCAACGAGAAACTAGAGACCACCAACAAAATCAAACAAGCATAGAAACCAAGGCAAGCGGTCTTGTTATTTATTTAACCTACTATAGCCACCAGGGTTGAACACAAGGAGCACAGGAAAACCCTACGAAGTAGTCGAGAAGAAACGAGCCAATGAAGAAATGAGCCACCTCCGCTTTGCTCAGGTGCGTCGGCGCTCCTAAGAATGCCGCCCTCGCTCGTCGGGGCCCCTCGCAAGAAATAGAGAAACAAAAAATGGTCAGATCATAGTTATTGAAAAATAAAATTAAAAACAAAATAAAGAAAGAGAAATAAAATAAAATAAAAAAGGCAAGCAAATACAAAAAAGGAGAAATAAGAATAAAAAGAAAACAAAAAACAAAAATAGAAAACTGACTACTAAGTCGTGCTCCCCGGCAATGGTGCCATTCTGATGAGCAGCCCGAGCGACAGAGGCTAAGAGATATCAAGGGTCGTTGCGACCTTAACCACTCGAGCCGGGGCTCAACGAGAAACTAGAGACCACCAACAAAATCAAACAAGCATAGAAACCAAGGCAACCGGTCTTGTTATTTACCATTCTGATGAGCGGCCCGAGGACAGAGGCTAAGAGATATCAAGGGTCGTTGCGACCTCAACCACTCGAGTCGGGGATCAACGAGAAACTAGAGACCACCAACAAAATCAAACAAGCATAGAAACCAAGGCAACCGGTCTTGTTATTTATTTAACCTACTATAGCCACCAGGGTCGAACACGAGAAGCACGGGAAAACCCTACGAAGTAGTCCAGAAGTCCAAAAAGAAATAAAATAAACTTTGGTGGTTTTTAAATTTTAATTTTTTTTATTTTTCTAATGAGAAAATGGATAAGACGAAGAGAAAAATCAACTTCAAACAATTATTTCAAGGTCTACAAATACTCAAAAATTCAAAATAAAATTCAAGTGTTTTTGGTTATTTTCTAGGCTTTTTCTAATTTTTATAAAATTTCCTAAAAATTAAAGAAAGGTAAAAACAGCAAGCAGTGTACAACCCTAAGGCAAATTAAAATTATTTGAACAAGCATAGAAACCAAGGCAACCGGTCTTGTTATTTATTTAACCTACTATAGCCACCAGGGTCGAACACGAGAAGCACGGGAAAACCCTACGAAGTAGTCCAGAAGTCCAAAAAGAAATAAAATAAATTTTGGTGGTTTTTAAATTTTATTTTTTTTATTTTTCTAATGAGAAAATGATAAGACAAAGAGAAAAATCAACTTCAAACAATTATTTCAAGGTCTAAAAATACTCAAAAATTCAAAATAAAATTCAAGTGTTTTTGGTTATTTTCTAGGCTTTTTCTAATTTTTATAAAATTTCCTAAAAATTAAAGAAAGGTAAAAATAGCAAGCAGTGTACAACCCTAAGGCAAATTAAAATTATTTAAAATGCCTCTAAAATCCTAGCAGTAATAAAATCTAATTACATAAGCTGAAAACACATTTTTTGTTTTTTTATATAATTTTTAATTATTTTACAAGGTTTTTGGTTTTTTGTGATTTTAAGGTGTTTTGTAAAATAAAATAAAATGGAAATGATTAGAAATTAAAATAACACAAAACAAGCACCCACAAATGCGAGAAAACAAAACCAGCGAAAATCTGCGGTGAGGTCCCCTGAGCACACCGGTGCTCGGCGAAACAGACCCCGATAAACGCCAAGTTCAAAATTCTCTAAGTCCTTCATTATTACAAATTATAGAATAAAAGTAGAAATAAAAATATTCAAAACTCTCCAATGGCCTCCAAGTCTTCTGCTCCTTTTCTCCTACGCTCTCCTACGGCTCGATGAAGAAACGAGTTGCCTCCGCTTTTCTCGGATGCGTCGGCGCTCCTAAGAATGCCACCCTCGCTCGTCAGGGCCCCTCACAAGAAATTGAGAAACAAAAGATTGAGAGATCACAGTTATTGAAAAATAAAATTAAAAACAAAAATAAAGAAAGAAACTAAAATAAAAATAAAAAGCAAGCAAATACAGAAAAGGATAAATAAGAATAAAAAGAAAACAAAAATAAAAATAAAAAACCGACTACTAAGTCGTGCTCCTGACAACGACGCTATTCTGATGAGCGGCCCGAGCGACAGAGGTTAAGTGATATCAAGGGTCATTGCGACCTCAACCACTCAAGTCGGGGCTCAACGAGAAACTAGAGACCACCAACAAAATCAAACAAGCATAGAAACCAAGGCAAGCGGTCTTGTTATTTATTTAACCAACTATAGCCAACAGGGTCGAACACAAGGAGCACGGGAAAACCCTACGAAGTAGTCGGGAAGAAACGAGCCGATGAAGAAACGAGCCACCTCCGCTTTGCTTGGGTGCGTCGGTGCTCCTAAGAATGCCGCCCTCGCTCATCGGGGCACCTCGCAAGAAATAGAGAAACAAAAAATGGTCAGATCATAGTTATCAAAAAATAAAATTAAAAACAAAATAAAGAAAAAGAAATAAAATAAAAATAAAAAGCAAGTAAATACAGGAAAGGAGAAATAAGAATAAAAAAAACAAAAATAAAAATAAAAAACCGACTACTAAGTCGTGCTCCTGACAACGACGCTATTCTGATGAGCGGCCCAAGCGACAGAGGTTAAGTGATATCAAGGGACATTGCGACCTCAACCACTCAAGCCGGGGCTCAACGAGAAACTAGAGACCACCAACAAAATCAAACAAGCATAGAAACCAAGGCAACCGGTCTTGTTATTTTTTTAACCTACTATAGCCACCAGGGTCGAACACAAGAAGCACGGGAAAACCCTACGAAGTAGTCGAGAAATCCAAAAAGAAAAAAAATGAATTTTGGTGGTTTTTAAATTTTACTTTTTTTTATTTTTCTAATGAGAAAATGGATAAGATGAAGAGAAAAATCAACTTTAAACAATTATTTCAAGGTCTAAAAATACTCAAAAATTCAAAATAAAATTCAAGTGTTTTTGGTTATTTTCTAGGCTTTTTCTAATTTTTATAAAATTTTCTAAAAATGAAAGAAAGGTAAAAACAGCAAGCAGTGTACAACCCTGATAGAAAGGAAAATTAAAATTATTTAAAATGCCTCTAAAATCCTAGCAGTAATAAAATCTAACTACAGATGCTGTAAACACATTTTTGATTTTTTATATAATTTTTAATTATTTTTACAAGGTTTTTGGTCTTTTGTGATTTTTAGATGTTTTGTAAAATATAATAAAATGGAAATGATCAGAAATTAAAATAACACAAAACAAGCACCCACAAATGCAAGAAAACAAAACCAGCGAAATACTGCGGTGAGGTCCCCTGAGCACACCGGTGCTCGGCGAAACAGACCCCGATAAACGCCAAGTCCAAAAGTCTCTGAGTCCTGTATTATTACAAATTATAGAATAAAACTAGAAATAAAAATATTCAAAACTCTCCAATGGCCTCCAAGTCTTCTGCTCCTTTTCTCCTACGCTCTCCTACGGCTCGATGAAGAAACGAGCTGCCTCCGCTTTGCTCGGGTGCGTCGGCGCTCCTAAGAATGCCACCCTCGCTCGTCAGGGCCCCTCGCAAGAAATTAAGAAACAAAAGATGGTCAGATCACAGTTATTGAAAAATAAAATTAAAAACAAAAATAAAGAAAGAGACTAAAATAAAAATAAAAAGCAAGCAAATACAGAAAAGGAGAAATAAGAATAAAAAACAAAAATAAAAATAAAAAACCGACTACTAAGTCGTGCTCCTGACAACGACGCTATTCTGATGAGCGACCCGAGCGACAGAGGTTAAGTGATATCAAGGGTCATTGCGACCTCAACCACTTAAGCCGGGGCTCAACGAGAAACTAGAGACCACCAACAAAATCAAACAAGCATAGAAACCAAGGCAAGCGGTCTTGTTTTTTATTTAACCTACTATAGACACCAGGGTCGAACACAAGGAGTACGGGAAAACCCTACGAAGTAGTCGAGAAGAAACGAGCTAATGAAGAAACGAGCCACCTCCGCTTTGCTCGGGTACGTCGGCGCTCCTAAGAATGCCGCCCTCGCTCATCGGGGCCCCTCGCAAGAAATAGAGAAACAAAAAATGGTCAGATCCTAGTTATTGAAAAATAAAATTAAAAACAAAATAAAGAAAGAGAAATAAAATAAAAATAAAAAGCAAGCAAATACAGAAAAGGAGAAATAAAAATAAAAAGAAAACAAAAATAGAAAACCGACTACTAAGTTGTGCTCCCCCCGGCAACGGTGCCATTCTGATGAGCGGCCCGAGCGACAGAGGCTAAGAGATATCAAGGGTTGTTGCAACCTCAACCACTCGAGCCGGGGCACAACGAGAAACTAGAGACCACCAACAAAATCAAACAAGCATAGAAACCAAGGCAACCGATCTTGTTATTTATTTAACCTACTATAGCCACCAGGGTCGAACACAAGAAGCACGGGAAAACCCTACAAAGTAGTCGAGAGGTCCAAAAAGAAATAAAATGAATTTTGGTGGTTTTTAAATTTTAATTTTTTTATTTTTCTAATGAGAAAATGGATAAGACAAAGAGAAAAATCAACTTCAAACAATTATTTCAAGGTCTAAAAATACTCAAAAATTCAAAAAAAATTCAAGTGTTTTTGGTTATTTTCTAGGCTTTTTCTAATTTTTATAAAATTTTCTAAAAATGAAAGAAAGATACAAACAACAAGCAGTGTACAGCCCTGATAGAAAGGCAAATTAAAATTATTTAAAATGCCTCTAAAATCCTAGCAGTAATAAAATCTAACTACAGAAGATGAAAACACATTTTTTGATTTTTTTTTATATAATTTTTAATTATTTTTACAAGGTATTTGGTCTTTTGTGATTTTTAGGTGTTTTGTAAAATATAATAAAGTGGAAATGACAGAAATTAAAATAACACAAAACAAGCACCCACAAATGCGAGAAAACAAAACCAGCGAAAAACTGCGGTGAGGTCCCCTGAGCACACCGGTGCTCGGCGAAACAGACCCCGATAAACGCCAAGTCCAAAAGTCTCTGAGTCCTGTATTATTACAAATTATAGAATAAAACTAGAAATAAACATATTCAAAACTCTCTAATGGCCTCCAACTTCTGCTCCTTTTCTCCTACGCTCTCCTACGGCTCGATGAAGAAACGAGCTGCCTCCGCTTTGCTCGGGTGCGTCGGCGCTCCTAAGAATGCCACCCTCGCTCGTCAGGGCCCCTCGCAAGAAATTGAGAAACAAAAGATGGTCAGATCACAGTTATTGAAAAATAAAATTTAAAACAAAAATAAAGAAAGAGAACTAAAATAAAAATAAAAAGGAAGCAAATACAAAAAAGGAGAAATAAGAATAAAAAGAAAACAAAAATAAAAATAAAAAACCGACTACTAAGTCGTGCTCCTGACAACGACGCTATTCTGATAAGCGACCCGAGCGACAGAGGTTAAGTGATATCAAGGGTCATTGCGACCTCAACCACTCTAGTTGGGGCTCAACGAGAAACTAGAGACCACCAACAAAATCAAACAAGCATAGAAACTAAGGCAAGCGGTCTTGTTATTTATTTAACCTACTATAGCCACCAGGGTCGAACACAAGGAGCACGGGAAAACCCTACGAAGTAGTCGAGAAGAAACGAGCCGATGAAGAAACGAGCCACCTTCGCTTTGCTCGGGTGCGTCGGTGCTCCTAAGAATGCCGCCCTTGCTCGTCGGGGCCCCTCGTAAGAAATAGAGAAATAAAAATGGTCAGATCATAGTTATTGAAAAATAAAATAAAAAACAAAATAAAGAAAGAGAAATAAAATAAAAATAAAAAGCAAGCAAACACAGAAAAGGAGGAATAAGAATAAAAAGAAAACAAAAACAAAAATAGAAAACCGACTACTAAGTCATGCTCCCCAGCAACGGTGCCATTCTGAAGAGCAGCCCGAGCGACAGAGGCTAAGAGATATCAAGGGTCGTTGCGACCTCAACCACTCGAGCCGGGGCTCAACAAGAAACTAGAGACCACCAACAAAATCAAACAAACATAGAAACCAAGCCAACCGGTCTTGTTATTTACCATTCTGATGAGCGGTCCGAGGACAGAGGCTAAGAGATATCAAGGGTCGTTGCGACCTCAACCACTCGAGCCGGGGCTCAACAAGAAACTAGAGACCACCAACAAAATCAAACAAACATAGAAACCAAGCCAACCGGTCTTGTTATTTACCATTCTGATGAGCGGTCCGAGGACAGAGGCTAAGAGATATCAAGGGTCGTTGCGACCTCAACCACTCGAGCCGGGGCTCAACGAGAAACTAGAGACCACCAACAAAATCAAACAAGCATAGAAACCAAGGCAACCGATCTTGTTATTTATTTAACCTACTATAACCACCAGGGTCAAACACAAGAAGCACGGGAAAACCCTAGGAAGTAGTCGAGAAGTCCAAAAAGAAATAAAATAAATTTAGGTGGTGTTTAAATTTTAATTTTTTAATTTTTCTAATGAGAAAATGGATAAGACGAAGAGAAAAATCAACTTCAAACAATTATTTCAAGGTCTAAAATAACTCAAAAATTCAAAATAAAATTCAAGTGTTTTTGGTTATTTTCTAGGCTTTTTCTAATTTTTATAAAATTTTCTAAAAATGAAAGAAAGGTAAAAACAACAAGCAGTGTACAGCCCTGATAGAAAGGCAAATTAAAATAATTTAAAATGCCTCCAAAATCCAAGCAGTAATAAAATCTAATTACAAAAGCTGAAAACACATTTTTTGATTTTTTTATATAATTTTTAATTATTTTTACAAGGTTTTTGGTCTTTTGTGATTTTTAGGTGTTTTGTAAAATATAATAAAATGGAAATGATCAGAAATTAAAATAACACAAAACAAGCACCCACAAATGCGAGAAAACAAAACCAGCGAAAAACTGTGGTGAGGTCCCCTGAGCACACCGGTGCTCGGCGAAACAGACCCCGATAAACGCCAAGTCCAAAAGTCTCTAAGTCATGTATTATTGCAAATTATAGAATAAAACTAGAAATAAAAATATTTAAAACTCTCCAATAGCCTCCAAGTCTTCTGCTCCTTTTCTCCTACGCTCTCCTACAGCTCGATGAAGAAACGAGCTGCCTCCGCTTTGCTCGGGTGCGTCGGTGCTCCTAAGAATGCCTCCCTCGCTCGTCAGGGCCCCTCGCAAGAAATTGAGAAACAAAAGATGGTCAGATCACAGTTATTGAAAAATAAAATTAAAAACAAAAATAAAGAAAGAGACTAAAATAAAAATAAAAAGCAAGCAAATACAGAAAAGGAGAAATAAGAATAAAAAAAACAAAAATAAAAATAAAAAACCGACTACTAAGTCGTGCTCCTGACAACGACGCTATTCTGATGAGCGGCCCGAGCGACAGAGGTTAAGTGATATCAAGGGACATTGCGACCTCAACCACTCAAGCCGGGGCTCAACGAGAAACTAGAGACCACCAACAAAATCAAACAAGCATAGAAACCAAGGCAAGCGGTCTTGTTATTTATTTAACCTACTATAGCCACTAGGGTCGAACACAAGGAGCACGGGAAAACCCTACGAAGTAGTCGGGAAGAAACGAGCAGATGAAGAAACGAGCCACCTCCGCTTTGCTCGGGTGTGTCGGCGCTCCTCAGAATGCCGCCCTCGCTCGTCGGGGCCCCTCGCAAGAAATAGAGAAACAAAAAATGGTCAGATCATAGTTATTGAAAAATGAAATTAAAAACAAAATAAAGAAAGAGAAATAAAATAAAAATAAAAAGCAAGCAAATACAGAAAAGGAGAAATAAGAATAAAAAGAAAACAAAAACAAAAATAGAAAACCGACTACTAAGTTGTGCTCCCCAGCAACGGTGCCATTCTGATGAGCGGCCCGAGCGAAAGAGGCTAAGAGATATCAAGGGTCGTTGCAACCTCAACCACTCGAGCTGGGGCTCAACGAGAAACTAGAGACCACCAACAAAATCAAACAAGCATATAAACCAAGGCAACCGATCTTGTTATTTATTTAACCTACTATAGCCACCAGGGTCGAACACAAGAAGCACAGGAAAACCCTACGAAGTAGTCGAGAAGTCCAAAAAGAAATAAAATAAATTTGGGTGGTTTTTAAATTTTATTTTTTTTCTAATGAGAAAATGGATAAGACGAAGAGAAAAATCAACTTCAAACAATTATTTCAAGGTCTAAAAATACTCAAAAATTCAAATAAAATTCAAGTGTTTTTGGTTATTTTCTAGGCTTTTTCTAATTTTTATAAAATTTTCTAAAAATGAAAGAAAGGTAAAAACAGCAAGCAGTGTATAGCCTTGATAGAAAGGCAAATTAAAATTATTTAAAATGCCTCTAAAATCCTAGCAGTAATAAAATCTAACTACAGAAGCTGAAAACACATTTTTTGATTTTTTTATATAATTTTTAATTATTTTTACAAGGTTTTGGGTCTTTTGTGATTTTTAGGTGTTTTGTAAAATATAATAAAATGGAAATGATCAGAAATTAAAATAACACAAAACAAGCACCCACAAATGCGAGAAAACAAAACCAACGAAAAACTGCGGTGAGGTCCCCTGAGCACACCGGTGCTCGGCGAAACAGACCCTGATAAACGCCAAGTCCAAAAGTCTCTGAGTCCTGTATCATTACAAATTATAGAATAAAACTAGAAATAAAAATATTCAAAACTCTCCAATGGCCTCCAAGTCTTCTGCTCCTTTTCTCTTACGCTCTTCTACGGCTCGATGAAGAAACGAGCTGCCTCCACTTTGCTCGGGTGCGTCGGCGCTCCTAAGAATGCCACCCTCGCTCGTCAGGGCCCCTCGCAAGAAATTGAGAAACAAAAGATGGTCAGATCACAGTTATTGACAAATAAAATTAAAAACAAAAATAAAGAAAGAGACTAAAATAAAAATAAAAAGCAAGCAAATACAGAATAGGAGAAATGAGAATAAAAATAAAACAAAAATAAAAATAAAAAACCGATTACTAAGTCGTGCTCCTGACAACGACGCTATTCTGATGAGCGGCCCGAGCGACAGAGGTTAAGTGATATCAAGGGTCATTGCGACCTCAACCACTCAAGCCGGGGCTCACCGAGAAACTAGAGACCACCAACAAAATCAAACAAGCATAGAAACCAAGGCAAGCGGTCTTGTTATTTATTTAACCTACTATAGCCACTAGGGTCGAACACAAGGAGCACGGGAAAACCCTACGAAGTAGTCGGGAAGAAACGAGCAGATGAAGAAACGAGCCACCTCCGCTTTGCTCGGGTGCGTCGGCGCTCCTCAGAATGCCGCCCTCGCTCGTCGGGGCCCCTCGCAAGAAATAGAGAAACAAAAAATGGTCAGATCATAGTTATTGAAAAATGAAATTAAAAACAAAATAAAGAAAGAGAAATAAAATAAAAATAAAAAGCAAGCAAATACAGAAAAGGAGAAATAAGAATAAAAAGAAAACAAAAACAAAAATAGAAAACCGACTACTAAGTTGTGCTCCCCAGCAACGGTGCCATTCTGATGAGCGGCCCGAGCGAAAGAGGCTAAGAGATATCAAGGGTCGTTGCAACCTCAACCACTCGAGCTGGGGCTCAACGAGAAACTAGAGACCACCAACAAAATCAAACAAGCATATAAACCAAGGCAACCGATCTTGTTATTTATTTAACGTACTATAGCCACCAGGGTCGAACACAAGAAGCACAGGAAAACCCTACGAAGTAGTCGAGAAGTCAAAAAAGAAATAAAATAAATTTTGGTGGTTTTTAAATTTTATTTTTTTTTCTAATGAGAAAATGGATAAGACGAAGAGAAAAATCAACTTCAAACAATTATTTCAAGGTCTAAAAATACTCAAAAATTCAAATAAAATTCAAGTGTTTTTTGTTATTTTCTAGGCTTTTTCTAATTTTTATAAAATTTTCTAAAAATGAAAGAAAGGTAAAAACAGCAAGCAGTGTATAGCCTTGATAGAAAGGCAAATTAAAATTATTTAAAATGCCTCTAAAATCCTAGCAGTAATAAAATCTAACTACAGAAGCTGAAAACACATTTTTTGATTTTTTTATATAATTTTTAATTATTTTTACAAGGTTTTGGGTCTTTTGTGATTTTTAGGTGTTTTGTAAAATATAATAAAATGGAAATGATCAGAAATTAAAATAACACAAAACAAGCACCCACAAATGCGAGAAAACAAAACCAACGAAAAACTGCGGTGAGGTCCCCTGAGCACACCGGTGCTCGGCGAAACAGACCCTGATAAACGCCAAGTCCAAAAGTCTCTGAGTCCTGTATCATTACAAATTATAGAATAAAACTAGAAATAAAAATATTCAAAACTCTCCAATGGCCTCCAAGTCTTCTGCTCCTTTTCTCTTACGCTCTTCTACGGCTCGATGAAGAAACGAGCTGCCTCCACTTTGCTCGGGTGCGTCGGCGCTCCTAAGAATGCCACCCTCGCTCGTCAGGGCCCCTCGCAAGAAATTGAGAAACAAAAGATGGTCAGATCACAGTTATTGACAAATAAAATTAAAAACAAAAATAAAGAAAGAGACTAAAATAAAAATAAAAAGCAAGCAAATACAGAATAGGAGAAATGAGAATAAAAATAAAACAAAAATAAAAATAAAAAACCGATTACTAAGTCGTGCTCCTGACAACGACGCTATTCTGATGAGCGGCCCGAGCGACAGAGGTTAAGTGATATCAAGGGTCATTGCGACCTCAACCACTCAAGCCGGGGCTCACCGAGAAACTAGAGACCACCAACAAAATCAAACAAGCATAGAAACCAAGGCAAGCGGTCTTGTTATTTATTTAACCTACTATAGCTACCAGGGTCGAACACAAGGAGCACGGGAAAACCCTACGAAGTAGTCGGGAAGAAACGAGCCGATGAAGAAACGAGCCACCTCCGCTTTGCTCGGGTGCGTCGCCGCTCCTAAGAATGCCGCCCTCGCTCGTCGGGGCCCCTCGCAAGAAATAGAGAAACAAAAAATGGTTAGATCATAGTTATTGAAAAATAAAATTAAAAACAAAATAAAGAAAGAGAAATAAAATAAAAATAAAAAGCAAGCAAATACAGAAAAGGAGAAATAAGAATAAAAAGAAAACAAAAAACAAAAATAGAAAACCGACTACTAAGTTGTGCTCCCCGGCAACGGTGCCATTCTGATGAGCGGCTCGAGCGACAGAGGCTAAGAGATATCAAGTGTCGTTGCAACCTCAACCACTCGAGCCGGGGCTCAACGAGAAACTAGAGACCACCAACAAAATCAAAGAAGCATAGAAACCAATGCAACCGGTCTTGTTATTTATTTAACCTACTATAGCCACCAGGGTCGAACACAAGAAACACGGGAAAACCCTACGAAGTAGTCGAGAACTCCAAAAAGAAATAAAATAAATTTTGGTGGTTTTTAAATTTTAATTTTTTTTATTTTTCTAATGAGAAAATGGATAAGACGAAGAGAAGAATCAACTTTCAAACAATTATTTCAAGGTCTAAAAATACTCAAAAATTCAAAATAAAATTCAAGTGTTTTTGGTTATTTTCTAGGCTTTTTCTGCTTTTTATAAAAATTTTTAAAAATGAAAGAAAGGTAAAAACAGCAAGCAGTGTACAGCCCTGATAGAAAGGAAAATTAAAATTATTTAAAATACCTCTAAAATCTTAGCAGTAATAAAATCTAACTACAGAAGCTGAAAACACATTTTTTGATTTTTTTATAAATTTTTTAATTATTTTTACAAGGTTTTTGGTCTTTTGTGATTTTTAGGTGTTTTGTAAAATATAATAAAATGGAAATGATCAGAAATTAAAATAACACAAAACAAGCACCCACAAATGCGAAAAACAAAACCAGCGAAAAACTGCGGTGTGGTCCCCTGAGCACACCGGTGCTCGGCGAAACAGACCCCGATAGACGCCAAGTCCAAAAGTCTATGAGTCTTGTATTATTACAAATTATAGAATAAAATTAGAAATAAAAATATTCAAAACTCTCCAATGGCCTCCAAGTCTTCTGCTGCTTTTCTCCTACGCTCTCCTACGGCTCGATGAAGAAACGAGCCACCTCCGCTTTGCTCGGGTGCGTCGGCGCTCCTTAGAATGCCACCCTCGCTCGTCAGGGTCCCTCGCAAGAAATTGAGAAGCAAAAGATGGTCAGATCACAGTTATTGAAAAATAAAATTAATAACAAAAATAAAGAAAGAGAACTAAAATAAAATAAAAAGCAAGCAAATACAGAAAAGGAGAAATAAGAATAAAAAGAAAACAAAAATAAAAATAAAAAACCGACTACTAAGTTGTGCTCCAGACAACGACGCTATTCTGATGAGCGGTCCGAGCGACAGAGGTTAAGTGATATCAAGGGTCATTACGACCTCAACCACTCAAGCCGGGGCTCAACGAGAAACTAGAGACCACCAACAAAATCAAACAAGCATAGAAACCAAGGCAAGCGGTCTTGTTATTTATTTAACCTACTATAGCCACCAGGGTCGAACACAAGGAGCACGGGAAAACCCTACGAAGTAGTCGGGAAGAAACGAGCCGATGAAGAAACGAGCCACCTCCGCTTTGCTCGAGTGCGTCGGCGCTCCTAAGAATGCCGCCCTCGCTCGTCAGGGCCCCTTGCAAGAAATAGAGAAACAAAAATGGTCAGATCATAGTTATTGAAAAATAAAATTAAAAACAAAATAAAGAAAGAGAAATAAAATAAAAATAAAAAGCAAGCAAATACAGAAAATGAGAAATAAGAATAAAAAGAAAACAAAAACAAAAATAGAAAACTGACTACTAAGTTGTGCTCCCTGGCAACGGTGCCATTCTGATGAGCGGCCCGAGGACAGAGGCTAAGAGATATCAAGGGTCGTTGCGACCTCAACCACTCGAGCCGGGGCTCAACGAGAAACTAGAGACCACCAACAAAATCAAACAAGCATAGAAACCAAGGCAACCGGTCTTATTATTTATTTAACCTACTATAGCCACCAGGGTCGAACACGAGATGCACGGGAAAACCCTACGAAGTAGTCGAGAAGTCCAAAAAGAAATAAAATAAATTTTGGTGGTTTTTAAATTTTATTTTTTTTTATTTTTCTAATGAGAAAATGGATAAGACGAAGAGAAAAATCAACTTCAAACAATTATTTCAAGGTCTAAAAATACTCAAAAATTCAAAATAAAATTCAAGTGTTTTTGGTTATTTTCTAGGCTTTTTCTAATTTTTATAAAATTTTATAAAAATGAAAGAAAGGTAAAAACAGCAAGCAGTGTACAACCCTGATAGAAAGGCAAATTAAAATTATTTAAAATGCCTCTAAAATCCTAGCAGCAATAAAATCTAATTACAGAAGCTGAAAACACATTTTTTGATTTTTTATATAATTTTTAATTTATTTTTACAAGGTTTTTGATCTTTTGTGATTTTTAGGTGTTTTGTAAAATATAATAAAGTGGAAATGATCAGAAATTAAAATAACACAAAACAAGCACCCACAAATTTTTTTGGAATTTTAAGGGTATTTTTCTATTTTTTATGGATTTTCTAAATCAGACAGAGATAATTTTTAGGGTTTTCAATTTTAGAAAATAACAAACAAAATTAAAATGTGTCTCAAAAATTACCAAAAATAGTACACACTAGTAGGAGCTACTGGTAATTTTTTGGTAATTTTTGGAGTAATTTTGATATTTATTTATTCAAAAACACAACATACAGCTTGGAGGAACCTAAATGCAAATTATTTAAGTTTCTGCACTAAACATTAACGTACATAAAAAATCTGGGGTCAAATATGCAATTTCACAAATTAATTCCAGCACATGCATTAATTCACATTCACAGGGGTACAAATGTAATTTCAGAAAATATATCTATCAAACATTAACATAGGAAAGCTTCAAGACCAAACTTGCAAATACACCAAAGTTCACGTGACGACGCACATATCTCCAGATAGGAAGGACTAGAATGCAAATAACAGAAACTACAGGGACTAAACTGCAAATAGGTTCAACTACAGATTATTTTATAGACTAAAATGTAAACTAAAATAAATGCGAGGTAAAAGTGATATATACCCTGGCAGCACGTGAGGCACGCGTGGGATGGACACATGTCAGCCGCTGGAGAAGGCGTCGACGTGCGGCTCTAATGGTGTCAGGCGTCAGATCTGACGGTGCCAGAACGGTCGGGGACGTGGAGCGCAAGTGGCCGTCAGATCTGACATCCAACGATCTGACAAGGTGGCTGGATGGATGGATAAGATGCAATCTGGAGGGCTCTGGTCAATCCAACGGTGATGGATCACTCTGGAAGAACATTGCCTGGTTGGACTTCACCGGAGCCAAGGACAAGATCCTCAGCCCCGATGATCGATCGAGAAGCGCCAGACAGATCGTAGAGGGCTTCTACGTCGGTTGGTCGGCTCGGATGGAGGCTCCAACGGTTGGATAGGCGTGACGGCGACGAGCACCTGGAGCTGCTCCGGCGAGCACTGGTGAGGATGGAAAGAGGGCTCTCAACGCGCGAAACGACCTGCAAAGGGTAGCTCTGACTCGGAGCTATGGTGCGGTCTGGGTTATTTGGGCTAAAGAGAAAGAAGCGGCATGGGGCGCTGGTCGATCTCCAGCGAAGGCGAGGAAGGAGACCTCGAACCTAATTTCGGCTAGATAGGATAAGATTAGGGTGATCAGGATGTAGAGCTAGATGGAGGGTGATCGTGCGATGATATCTGAGCAGCTCAAGGTGGGTGATGGAGCTCCGACCGGTTGGTCGGAGCTGGCGAAGGGACGATGGTGCTAAGATGGGAAGATCGGGTCGAAACGATTAAAGCGAAAGATAAAAGATTCACCTGAAGGCTTGGATCGACTCCTGAGCTTCAGGTGAAGGTGGTTGGCGGGGTGATGGCCTCGACAGAGCGGCAGAAGGCAAGGGAGGCTGCTCATGGCGGAACTCCGACCACGATGGTTGAGCTGCGGCGTCGCTGCACTAAATCGATCGCCAGGCGGTTCTCCAGACGGTTGTCACTCCGCTGGAGGTGGCTAGGGTGTCAAGAGGGAGCGAGGCATGAGCTGCGCGTCTGGGGAAGAGGATGAGATAATTTATAGTACTCCCAGATGGCTGGAAAGATCGGGTGGAAACATGTGAACCGAGGATGATCCGTGCCCTCCTAGGAATCCGCGAGGGTCCTAGATCCTAGGAGGGTCCACGGGAGAAGAATCAGGGCAACAACACGTGTGGATTACCCGAAAGAAATGGGAGAAAAAGGTCTGGCCACACAGTCGGGTCGGGTTAACATTCCTGTGTGTACCAATCAGAAGCGGCGGAGAATAGGACAAAAGAGACTACAGGACAAAATAGTAAGGAAAAATAAAAAAATAAATAGATTAAAAATAATAAATGAATTTAAATTAAAAATGAATAAAATTTAAATGTTCATTATTTTTAAGGGATTTTTATGCGATTTTTATTTATTTTTATGAAAATAATTACTCTATATACAATATATTGTATTATATACAGGTATATTATACCTATGTATTTTGTACAATTATTTTTAATTTATTATTTTTACAAAAGTACCCCAATTCTATAATTTATTTAGTTACAACATGATTTTTGGAGTACAAAATAATTTTTATTTTATTTTTATTATTTATTTACAAGTATAAAATAAATATAGAAAGGAATATATATACATGTATTATGTACAAGTGAGAGAGAGAGAAAGTTTTATTTTATTTTATTTTTATTTTTATTTTTCTTATTTTTATTTTATTTTTAGAAATATATACAAGGAGGTAAAAACATATTTTTTATTTTTGACAAAAAATAATTTATTTATTTATACCCATGATATGTACAATATAGAGTAGGCCCTATCTCTCTCTACATGTTTTATTTGGCGATCAGGCCAATCCTTGGCCCTCTCTTGGGGTTCGGGTCACTCAGTATTTATTCTAAATACCTCCTTCCTTTTTCTTTTTCTTTATTCTTTTATTTTTGCCCAAATACATGTTAATTATGTAATATTAACACATGCATGCATATTGCTAAGTTATTGTATTTACACCTATTTACATGATGCTTTGCCTAGATAATTAGCTAAAATAAAATAATAAAGAGTGATGAATAAGGATTTCAACACACACACATGCATAAATACATATAATATACATATACACTAACATATATAAATTTTGTACATACATTGATTACACACATAAAATCATACTAAAAAAATGTACTAAGCCTTCTCCCACTATAAGTAGGGTCGGCTACATGGATTCTTGTTCAAATCCATATTGAAAGATTTGACTACTTTTTATGCTGGCTGTCGACTACCTAACGCAACCCCTGCAAGAGTGGGATTTGAACCCTGGTCTTTTGTGTGGTAGACACAATGTACTACCACTAGACCATTAAGTGGGTACAAGCTAGCATAAATACATAAATATAGACATGCATGCATACAATGCATGCGTACAGACACACATATATACACAACTATACGTACACTCCCATACCATACCACGCATAAATATCCTACAAACATCCATACAACCGCGTACAGATATAAACACATGCACAAACACATATTCATATATTTACTTACATACATTGTATAGAAAAACATACATATAGGTGCAAATATACATGATGCATAATACATACAAAAGTACACATACACAAAATACACGCTTACATAGTACATGTACATATATACAAATGCATATACATATACAGTAGGTGAACACGCAAGCTGTGAACTTATGAGTGCACGCGCATCCCCTCATGCACATAATATACACGCGTAGGCACAACACAGACACAACCACACTTACATGCAAACATATGCACAGAGTACACATAGTACAAATATAATGCACGTTTATACATGTGTGCATGTGCATGCATGCATAGTAGATAATCGTTTTCAAGAAAGTTGTAGCTTGGGATGCATATATGGTCATAAACCCGAATAGATTCCTCAAAGGACCCATATACGTCCTTTGCCATTATGCAACGTGTTTACATGCAGACTCAAAATTATTGGATTTGATAGGATTCAAATCTTAAAGAGAATAAATTAATTTGAAATCCTAATTCCTTAAGGGTAAATACAAAAACGGTCTCAACTATATGTCAATTCCGAATAAGGTAAGGAGGCCCCAATAGAATCCATATAGCCTCTCATTGCGGAGCCCATCTTTGATGGTAGAGAGGATAAATTTTATTGGTGCATTGTCAGAGACTTGGAGGTAAATTTTGAGCATGATAGCAAGGAATAGCGAGATAGAGGTGCTAGAGAATAAGACAAAGAGGGAAGGGAGTCATCTAATATATTTCACTTCATTTCCATCTCAATGGCTAATCATCCGCCGTATAGGTTATTGTCGTAATGGTGTAGGTCATCTCGATGAATGTCATGTATAAATTCAAGGTACCCACAAAGATCTATAGATGGAACTTGACATCATTGGAGTTCTGAATTATATATATATATATTGCAAAAATCAAATGGGCTATTATAGGAAATTGAGGGAGTCAAAGTTAGAGTGGATGGCGTTCGGACACGGATTGGTGGACATGCATAGTCGGTGGGAAGAATTGATAGATGAATTTAAAGTGGAGAGATGAAATATACATGTATCATAGTTTGTATATTGTTCTGTCAAAATACTTTTCTTTCATTTTAGTCTTTTGATTGCTAATTTGCTATGTCAGATGGTTTGAGCCATAAAAGGTAAAGAAAATAGAATAAGTGTTAATAAAAAAGCCATAAGAAGGGTGTTGTGATATTATAATAAGTACGGGCATAAGTGTCATTGACAAAGTCTAGAAGGGCACAAGCGCAAAAAAATGTATGTGTATAGATACATATGCAAACATACATATCAACTTACATATATGTATGTGTGTAAGGATATACATACATACATATACCTATATACATATACATATATGAGGATAAGGAAGTTGCTCCATGGAGCAACCAACCTTAGCTACTCCATGCCTATTTTTCGTCGTTTTTGGAAACTGGAATGACACATTATAGGGATATAGTGATGAAAATACGAGGTGGTATTTTCCAAAAAAAATAAAAAAGCGGCGAAAATGGGCATGGAGTAGCTAATGTTTGGTTGCTCCATGAAGCAGCTACCCTTTCCTGTACATGTAAGTACTTGTATATATACATAGATAAGGAAATCAAGGTATCACCTATTCTCTTTTTTCTACATAAGTTAGGTTGAATTTAACTTCCATACATTTAAAATGATCTAGATATGCTAGTAAGATGCAACTATTTCATCTCAAGAGATATTATATTCCATTACGCTATAGTGTGATGCATATTCTTATTTGTTGATGACTATAATAACTAAGGAATTATATTCTAATAATTTTGTTTACATAACCATGTGATTTTACGTAATTTAACCTTAAATGTCATGAAAACTTTGTCTTTACACCTTGACCAACGTCTCTTGCTCATAAAATTTATTTAAAAAGAACAAATAATTTATCTTTAATTGATGGTAAAGTTATATCATTCCATTAATATCCCAGAATCCTTCATGTCTTTCATAGTAAATTTTAAAATATGGCATGTCATGTTAATTAAATATTTAAAGGGTGAAGATTTATTATCATTCTATGCAGGTGGGAGATAAAGCATGAAAAGTTACAAGAAAGATCGAGCTATTCTGTTCAACTTCTCTTGTCCTGGACTCAAATCTTTTAATTAATTCTGCTACTGAGACATACGGTTCCATATCCTGTTTCGATCCGTACAACATTTCTTTAAAAGGAATCCAAACAAAATATACCAATAAAAATATGATAAAAGAATGTAGAATGGAAAAGGACAAGGACTAAAAATGAAGATTCACACATCATGGTGGGGTTTAGAAGTAGATGTAGCAGAATTCACGCGACTTGCTAAATCTTGCTTTAACGTTTGCAGCAGGATTTACACATCATGAATCTGATTTTGAAGATTGTTACGATAAAAAAATGTATACAAAATGATGAAGATATTCAAATGTCTACAATTTCTAAAATTACCTTTTTAGGCTTTAGACCTTCAACTTTTTGCTTCTTAATGGATTGGTTCTCTTGAGCAATATCCGCTGTCGTGGTTGTTTTAGTAGAAATCACCCAGGACATCTGTGCAAATATATAGAAACTTGAGACATAGAAGGCCTTTGGCTACCAGCTAGTTTAGTATTAGGAAAAGTCAAACCTTATTTTCCACTTGTGAAATATTTGCAGAATTTGGTGCTGTATTCGACATCTCAGCAGATGAAATTGATGATTTAACATGGTTATATCTTTCTTCCCTTCTCTTGTGGTTATTATATTAGGCAATGTTTCATTTCCAGAGCTAAGTGACACCTTGGGCATGCAACCTTCAGACCCCAATGTTGACATCAGATTAACATTTGCCAAACTAAGAAAGGTAAAAAAATCTAAATATCAAAAAGTTCCCACGGTCCCACCTTATAAAGCAATCGTTGATGCTTAACCAGAAGAAATAATGGAGGAACATGCTACCTGGCTATGGAAGATGTACTGCCAACGCCAAATGAACTACACACAAATTAGTAATCAGATTGACTTAGATGCAACATGCAATGAATATGAAGCCATAACTTTACCATCTTCCGTAAGGCATATTATAATTAGATATCTGCAAATACACAATCATTAGTTCTCAACATGAATTTTCTACTGCAAGATGCGGGGTGATAGCAAAGCACTAACATTGACATTTTCTGCTGCAGTAACTCCATCTTGACTTGTCAATGCAGCCACTAAACTATCACCTGGTTCCGGTAGTTGACTAGACCAAAACAACAACAGTTTTAGGTCAATATATTTCTGTTGTCTTTCAATCTATACATAAGAAGCAAGAGAAAGAAGGAACGTGATTTTGCATACAATGAAAAGGTGGTTTATCTTTTCTACATGGCAGAATAAATATACACCTGTTGTCTTCCATTTGTGGTGCTAGAGCACAAGTTTTGCTACTTGATTCTTGAAATTCCAGATCCAGTAATTGCGCACATTGCAAGAATATATATATATATATATATATATATATATATATATATATGAGGGCGGGGAGGCTGCTACATGTAGCAGCCAACGTGGCTGCTATACGTGGCAGTTTCCCCAAATTTTTTTATTTTTTTTCGAAATTAAACCATGTATATTCATCTATATATCCCTCCTACATTCTATTAAAATTTCGCAAGAGACGGAGACTCCTATGCCCTCCATGTAGAACAGGTCGATTACAACAAATTTCAGACCGTTAAAATTACATGTTCTAGATGGAGGGCATAGGAGTCTCCGTTTCTTACAAAATTTTAATACAATGTAGGAGGGATATATAGATGAATATACATGGTTTAATTTTGAAAAAAATAAAAAAATTTGGAGAAACTGTCACATGTAGCAGCCACGTTGGCTGCTACATGTAGCAGCCTCCCTTTTTAGTGTGTATATATATATAGGATTTCTTTCAAATAGGACGCAGTCCTTCCTAAGTTCAGGAAGGCCAGCCCATTTTTTGTATAAACAGGATGACTTTAGTAGAATACATATAGAATTTTGTATTATAATGTGCAGTTTTTATGTTTGTATTATAATGCACAGTTTTGTATGCGGCTTTATATTTGTAACGTGCACCTATAATACAAATTGTATATGTATTCTACTAAGGTGCCCGTGTTTTATACAAAAAAGGGGCGGCCTTCCTTAACTTAGGAAGGACTGCGTCCTATTTGAAAAGCCCCCTATATATATATGTATGTATGTATGTATGTATATATGTGTGTGTGTATGTGTCACGTCCTGGACCTCGAAACATGGGGAAAATTACGGAAGCATCCCAAAACAATGGAATTTTTTTTTCGAGTCCAGGAGCGAGACAAAATTCAATAATCCATAAATAACAATCAGAGTGCCATACATAATGGAAGAATAAAGGAAATTAACCAATAAATAAAGACTTATCAAGTCTGAACTACACAATAAAACTAAATAAGTCTATCCGTACAATGACTCAAGAGGATAGAAAATATCAAGGACTCTTCAATCCCGCCAACGGCCAGCCCTCTTGCTTCCCTCTAGGCTGCAAGGTTGTAAATCAATATTAGTCAAACGGATTCGACTAAGTATGCACCAATAATTTATGAGGCATACCAACATAACTATATACAATGAGTAAAAGAAATTACGATGACAATTCCATATAATAAGGACTATAAATCAATAAATAATGAACTATAAAAGACTTTTTCATGTATGCCCCTCATTATGGGATAACAATGGCAATTCAATCAATTTCCTTGAATATCACAAATTTTGTGACCATAATATCAATATCTATATCAAATATAAATCAATACCATCTGCCGACACCAGGCAGCCCGAGCTTGGATAGAAGCCACCCCGTTCCCTTAAAATCAAAATTTTAAACTAAAACAAATATCAAATACGAGGCCTCCTATCCAAACCCCAATACAATGGACATCAGTACTGAGTCAACCGCCGTAGCGGTAAATTGCTCGGAAGTAGTGTAGGATTACCCGCCTACAACGGTCAATTGGCGGATTTAACCGTCCGCGCGACACCCGGCCAGGTCAAAGCCTCTAATGGGCCAACAATGAACAATGTCTACTTCCTCACAACGATTGTGCCAAAAACAATAATTAATTTTCAATAAAAATATTTGGACAATTAAAATTGCAAATAAACTATGTGTCAAAAGACAATAATGTTGCAATCTCTTTAACATTTAATAATGAATCCATAGACAATCATTATGACAACATATCAAATTAACATCTGACTAATCTAGAGTTCTACTAAGAAATTATGATCAAAGAATTTTAAGAGATTCAATAAGAGAAAAAAAATCAATAATTGGTAAAATCTAATGTGGGGTATAAATAACAATGGTATGGGATATAAATTAATGTACATACCTCTCTTCTCTCTTTTTTTTTCAAACGATAAGGATAGATCACTATGTTTCTCCGTGGATGGCGATCAGTTATCACCTAAATAAAAGAGATGTATTTCAATGTCAAGCGCAATCTATAATACATCACACCCTAATATCCGAAATCCCAACCATCGCAGTACCCCCTTTTTTTATAAATATAATCATCCAATTATTGTGATTGCTATACTTTTATTTTTGGAATATCTATGTTTATGCCTCCTAATCTAATGTCGTTATCTTAGTATGGTTGTCAAAGATTAACGGGGTACATCACATTTGTGCAATATAAGTACCAAACTTTTTCTTGAATACATATTATTCTTAGATCAACAAAATTTTACAAACTTTTACTCATAATATGTATATAAACTACCACAGGGGCTGATATGTACTTTGTGTCATCAAAAACTTATTGCTCATTTCATAAGTATACAATTAGTGGAGTTCATATACAGATTAATCCGACCAGATACTTGATAGTTGTTCCAAAATATAAAAACGTTAATCACAAACCATAATTACCTTTCACGACAATACTGCTCTTGATCCAAACTTTGCTTCTATACCACCCGAACTTCCACCGCCACTGCTTAATTACCCACGAAGGTTGAACACGGGAAGAAGAGGCTTACTCGCCAAGAGGATTCGCGCTGGATTTAGGAAAAACCCGGTAGTGTGGTTAAGGTTGAGAGAGAGGGTCGATTGGCGTATATATACACGCCGCAATCCGATAATAGTCGTGGTCATTCCACGCACAGGCCGTTATTAACATGTCAGCATTATCCCTTTTTTAAAAAAAACCAACATTGTCGTCCGTCTTTAGCCATAGATTCATGGCCGTTTCTTTAATTCGTATATATATGTGGTTACGGTTTTATCCCTTCCGATTTTTTTTATTCATCAATTTTCTTTTTTTTTTAGTTTGTTGCAACGATCTTGTTTTGCAAGATTGTGTTTTTTTATACGTATATTTGTTTCTTCTTTCGAATTGTAATGTAGTTTTTTTGCCGTTATAAATTTTTTTAATAATTATATAAAACACCATATATATCAATCTATTTATTTCCTATATTTAAATTTTATTTTTGCACAAATGCCCCCTTAAAAAACGGATATTACTACTCTACCCCCTTAAAAAGGAATTTCGTCCTCGAAATTCAAAAGACATACCTATCAATTCAGGGATACTTTTCTCGAACCTCGTCTTCTAGTTCCCAAGTAGCTTCTCTATCTGAATGGTTGTGCCAAGCGACTTTCACCATCTTAATAATCTTCCTTCGTAAATGGTGTTCTTGACGATCAACAATGTGTGAAGGGCGTTCTTCATAAGACAAGTTTTTATGAACCTCGACAGGCTCATAATGAACCTGATGAGATGGATCATGAATATATTTCCGCAACATGGAGACATGGAAGACATTATGAATATGTGAATATTGAGGTGGTAATGCAATGCGGTAGGCTACCTCGCCTAGTCTATCCAATATCTCAAATGGACCAATATATCTTGGACTAAGTTTTCCTTTTCGTCCAAATCTCAATACACCCCAAGTTGGAGAAATTTTGAGAAAAACATGATCGCCCACTTCAAACACTAGCTCTCTGCGACGGTTATCTGCATAGCTCTTTTGTCTACTTTGAGCAATTAGAGCCTCTTCTTCATCAGATCGATCTTATCAGCACACTTTTTGCACAAGTTCCGGTCCGAGCAATCTTCTTTCACCAACCTCGCTCCAACAAAGAGGAGATCTGCATGGTCTTCCATAGAGAGCTTCATATGGAGCCATTCCGATGCTAGCCTGATAACTGTTGTTATAAGTAAACTCAATGAGCGGAAGATTCTCATCCCAACTTCGAGCATAATCCAAAGAACATGCTCTAAGCATATCCTCGAGGACCTGAATAGTTCTTTCAGATTGACCATCTGTCTGAGGATGGAATGCAGTACTAAACTTCAGCTTTGTACCGAAAGCCTCCTGAAGTTTTTTCCAAAATCTTCCTGTGAATCTTGGATCCCGATCAGAGACAATAGAGACAGGTATACCATGGAGCTTCACGATATTGTTCATGTATAAATTTGCTAAGCTCGCAACAGACTCTTTTTTCTTCATTGGCAAGAAATGGGCAGACTTCGTCAATCTGTCCACGATCACCCATATGGCATCATAATTGGTTTGCATCGGTTTTCGGAAGACCCATCACAAAGTCCATAGTGATGTGTTCTCATTTCCATTCCGGAACCTCCAACTGCTCCAAAAGCCCGGCCGGTCTTTGATGTTCAGCCTTAATTTGCTGACACACCAAACAACGAGAAATAAACTCTGCAATTTCCTTCTTCATATTTTTCCACCAAAAATTCCGTTGGAGATCCTTATACATCTTTGTGTTTCCTGGATGCACAGAAAAATTAGAACGATGAGCTTCATCCAGAATCTCTTGCTTCAACTCTGCCTGAGAAGGAACCCATAAGCGATTCCTGAATCTGATGCCACCATCTGGAGCAATGAAGAATTCTGAACTTTCTTCTTGACTTTTCTCAGCCAGAACAGGATACTCAGGATCTTCTTTCTGAGCTCTCAATATTTTCTCTACTATCACCGAATGAATCTGGATTCTAGATAAGATAATCTTGTCACCTTCCTTAAAAGGATTCCAAGAAACAAAGTCATCAATCAACTTCCACTTTTTTGATCATCAAACTCGCAGACATCGCATAGCCTTTTCGGCTCAAGGCATCTGCTACAGCATTTGCTTTACCTGGATGGTAAGCAATAGAGAAATCATAGTCTTTAAGGAATTCCATCCATCTCCTTTGCCGCATATTTAGATCTTTTTGAGAAAAGATATATTTGAGGCTTTTATGATCAGAGAAGACCTCAAATTTCTCACCATAAAGGTAGTGACGCCAGATCTTTAAAGCAAACACCACAGCAGCAAGCTCTAGATCATGCGTAGATAATTCCTTTCATGAATCTTTAGCTGTCTTGAAGCATAAGCTACAACTTTTTCATTCTGCATCAACACACAACCCAAGCCATTCAGGGATGCATCAGTGTAGATGACAAAACCTCCACAACCAGAAGGTAAAGTCAAGACAGGGGCGGTGGTCAACCTTCTCTTCAATTCTTGAAAGTTGTGCTCACATGCAGAAGACCATTCAAATTTTATCCCTTTCCTGGTCAACTCGGTCAGGGGAAGTGAAATCTTTGAGAAATCACGAATGAATCTACGATAGTATCCTGCTAAACCGAGAAATCTTCTGATTTCTGTCACGCTCTGCGTTGCTTCCATTCTGCGACTGCCCTCAACCTTGGCTGGATCTACAGAAATCCCATCCTTGGAAATAATGTGCCCAAGAAACATGACCTTTTCCAACCAGAATTCACATTTGGAGAATTTAGCATAAAGTTGATTCTATCTCAGAGTCTCCAAAACGATTCTCAAGTGCTCCACATGTTGCTCAACACTTTGAGAATAAACAAGAATATCATCCACAAAAACAATGACAAAGTGATCTAAGAATGGTCGAAAGACCGATTCATTAGATCCATAAAAGCGGCAGGAGCATTAGTCAATCCGAATGGCATCACACAGAACTCGTAATGCCCATAGCGTGTTCGGAAAGCAGTCTTCGAGATATCTTCCTCTCGAATCCTCAATTGATGATAGCCAGATCGTAAATCAATCTTCGAGAAGATCTTTGCTGATTGGAGCTGATCAAATAAATCATCTATCCGTGGTAACGGATATTTATTCTTCACAGTCACCTGATTCAACATTCGATAATCAATGCATAAGCGGAGAGATCCATCTTTTTTCTAACAAATAAAACAGGTGCACCCCATGGTGACACACTGGGCCTGATAAATCCCAAGTCAAGCAACTCTTCAAGTTGCTTCTTTAATTCAGCCAATTCAGCAGGAGGCATACGATATGGTGCCTTGGATATTGGTACCGTTCCAGGAACTAACTCAATAGTGAAATCAATCTCCCGCTGAGGGGGGGGTCCAGGCAATTCTTCTGGAAAAACATCAGGAAACTCTCGAACAACGTCGAGGTCAGGTAAAGATACGGTTGATGGCTCAACCCTGATAATACTGGCAAGATAGCCTCTCGCCCTTTCAAGATCATGCGATGTGCCTTCATGGCAGAAATAATGCACCGCTCAGAGATGGCACTATGTCTTTAATAATGATCCTAGGGAACTGATGGCTTGCAACGATCACCTTTTCTTACAGCAATCAATAATACAATGATATCGGGAAAGCCAAATCCATCCCAAGGATAACATCAAAATCTGTCATCTTCATGATGATGAGGTCACTAGGTAGCTCATGACCCTTAATTATCAAGGGAGCATCTTGAATATACTCCAGTGCTTTTACATTTCCCCAGTAGGTGTGACAACCATCAAATCAATATCTAAAAATTTTGCTTTGACATCCATGCTTTTTACTAGTGCCTCAGAAATAAAGATATGTGTAGCACCAGTATCAAAAAGAATCTTCGCATGTAAATTAGCAATAAGAAGAGTACCTTCAATGACCTTGTCCTCCTTAGCAGCAGCATCCTCAGTGGTGAGAGCATATACTCGAGCCGGAACCTTTGGTCTTTGATCTTGTCCTTGAGTAACGGGCTGCTTCCTAGGCTTCGGACAATCACGAACAAAGTGTCCTTTCTCTCCACAGTTCAGACACTGGCCATTCTTGAGATAGCATTCTCCAGGATGGAAACGATGACAGAAAGAGCATTCAGGAATTCTGTTGTTTTGCCCCGGCTTGGAGGTTTGCTTCTGCTTCTGAGAATTTTTGAAATTTTTGTTCCTCCCAAAACGATCCTTCCGATCGTTGCGCGACTTCTCCTCCTTTCTTCGCAAGAAATCTCGCTCCATAGTTCTGGCACTGGCTAGAGCTTCCTCCATAGTCTTCGGCATGCTAGAGAGAACCTTCGATCTTAAAGCAGGATGAAGTCCCTCAATGAACTTCTGGGTCATCCGATACTCATCTGGACATAAGTGTGGAGCATACTTCAGTAAACGATGAAACTTATTGTTATATTCAGCAACATTCAGATCTCCCTGCTTTAGATTAATAAACTCTTGCTCCTTGATCAACTGCAAGTGTATCGGAATATAGTGCTCGCGGAAGAGTTTAACAAATTCATCCCACAGAATAATCTCTCCTTTTTCAAACTTCCGCAACTGGCAACTGGTCCACCAGTCCTTAGCAGGACCCTTCAGTTGAGTAGCGAAGGAGACCTTGCTATGATCCGGACATCTGATTGCATCAAATAATTTTTCTGTCTCCTCCAGCCATCGGTCTGCTACCTCGGCATCCACTATACCATCAAAGATAGGCGGGTTCACCTTTAAGAATCTCTCAAAGGTGACATCATCACGACGCTCCTCACGAAGACACCTTTCTTTTTCAAGACGCCTCTCGCGACGTCTCTGGTCCCTATCCTTGCTCTGGTGGTGATCAGCTTGATCACGAATCAACTGGGAGAGCTCCTCGACCGTCTTCATTAATTTGGCATTCTGGGCTGCCAAATCCATGGAGCGACGACTCCGCTTACGGTTCGACATGGTCAGCATCTACGAATAGCGACGATCAATTAGTCAGCTATTCCAAACAAAATCTATCAATATTATAAGCATGGAAGGCCGTATCCCGATATATCGGCGATATATCGTCGATATATCGGTATCGACATGGGACCGATATCGAAATCGATATATCGATATATCTGATTTTCGGCATTTTCTTCAGAAAGATTCCTAGATATCCCGATATATCGGCGATATATCCCGATATATCGGCGATATATCGATATCGACACGATATCGAAACGATATCGATATCGATACGGCCTTCCATGATTATAAGTCATCCTAAAATTGGATAATATTCCTCTAATCTTCCATTTGGTTCTGATACCACATTGTCACGTCCCGGACCTCGAAACATGGGGAAAATTACGGAAGCATCCCAAAACAATGGAATTTTTTTTTCGAGTCCAGGAGCGAGACAAAATTCAATAATCCATAAATAACAATCAGAGTGCCATACATAATGGAAGAATAAAGGAAATTAACCAATAAATAAAGACTTATCAAGTCTGAACTACACAATAAAACTAAATAAGTCTATCCGTACAATGACTCAAGAGGATAGAAAATATCAAGGACTCTTCAATCCCGCCAACGGCCAGCCCTCTTGCTTCCCTCTAGGCTGCAAGGTTGTAAATCAATATTAGTCAAACGGATTCGACTAAGTATGCACCAATAATTTATGAGGCATACCAACATAACTATATACAATGAGTAAAAGAAATTACGATGACAATTCCATATAATAAGGACTATAAATCAATAAATAATGAACTATAAAAGACTTTTTCATGTATGCCCCTCATTATGGGATAACAATGGCAATTCAATCAATTTCCTTGAATATCACAAATTTTGTGACCATAATATCAATATCTATATCAAATATAAATCAATACCATCTGCCGACACCGGGCAGCCCGAGCTTGGATAGAAGCCACCCCGTTCCCTTAAATCAAAATTTTAAACTAAAACAAATATCAAATACGAGGCCTCCTATCCAAACCCCAATACAATGGACATCAGTACTGAGTCAACCGCCGTAGCGGTAAATTGCTCGGAAGTAGTGTAGGATTACCCGCCTACAACGGTCAATTGGCGGATTTAACCGTCCGCGCGGCACCCGGTCAGGTCAAAGCCTCTAATGGGCCAACAATGAACAATGTCTACTTCCTCACAATGATGGTGCCAAAAACAATAATTAATTTTCAATAAAAATATTTGGACAATTAAAATTACAAATTAAACTATGTATCAAAAGACAATAATGTAGCAATCTCTTTAACATTTAATAATGAATCCATAGACAATCATTATGACAACATATCAAATTAACATCTGACTAATCTAGAGTTCTACTAAGAAATTATGATCAAAGAATTTTAAGAGATTCAATAAGAGAAAAAAATCAATAATTGGTAAAATCTAATGTGGGGTATAAATAACAATGGTATGGGACATAAATTAATGTACATACCTCTCTTCTCTCTTTTTTTTTCAAACGATAAGGATAGATCACTATGTTTCTCCGTGGATGGCGATCAGTTATCACCTAAATAAAAGAGATGTATTTCAATGTCAAGCGCAATCTATAATACATCACACCCTAATATCCGAAATCCCAACCATCGCAGTACCCCCTTTTTTTTATAAATATAATCATCCAATTATTGTGATTGCTATACTTTTATTTTTGGAATATCTATGTTTATGCCTCCTAATCTAATGTCGTTATCTTAGTATGGTTGTCAAAGATTTAACGGGTACATCACATTTGTGCAATATAAGTACCAAACTTTTTCTTGAATACATATTATTCTTAGATCAACAAAATTTTACAAACTTTTACTCATAATATGTATATAAACTACCACAGGGGCTGATATGTACTTTGTGTCATCAAAAACTTATTGCTCATTTCATAAGTATACAATTAGTGGAGTTCATATACAGATTAATCCGACCAGATACTTGATAGTTGTTCCAAAATATAAAAACGTTAATCACAAACCATAATTACCTTTCACGACAATACTGCTCTTGATCCAGACTTTGCTTCTATACCACCCGAACTTCCACCGCCACTGCTTAATTACCCACGAAGGTTGGACACGGGAAGAAGAGGCTTACTCGCCAAGAGGATTCGCGCTGGATTTAAAAAAACCCGGTAGTGTGGTTAAGGTTGAGAGAGAGGGTCGATTGGCGTATATATACACGCCGCAATCCGATAATAGTCGTGGTCGTTCCACGCACAGGCCGTTATTAACATGTCAGCATTATCCCTTTTTTTAAAAAAAACCAACATTGCCGTCCGTCTTTAGCCATAGATTCATGGTCGTTTCTTTAATTCGTATATATATGTGGTTACGGTTTTATCCCTTCCGATTTTTTTTATTTATCAACTTTCTTTTTTTTTTAGTTTGTTGCAACGATCTTGTTTTGCAAGATTGTGTTTTTTTTTATACGTATATTTGTTTCTTCTTTCGAATTGTAATGTAGTTTTTTTTTGCCGTTATAAATTTTTTATATAATTATATAAAACACCATATATATAAATCTATTTATTTCCTATATTTAAATTTTATTTTTGCACAATGCCCCCTTAAAAAAACGGATATTACAGTATGTATGTACGTATGTATGGGTTTGGGGAGCCAAAACCCATGTGTAGGTAACTTTCCTACACCACCCCTTTTTTCTCTCAAACTTTTTATTTTTTTTTTTGAAATGGATCCTTAGGATATTTAGATCACAATATATCACCGACACATCATTCAAATTTCAACTTATTTTGCTAACTTATCCATCAAGACAATCAAATTTTAACGGTCTCATATTTGCTGATATCGACCCATTCCGATGGGTATGGTAAGAATGACTGTTTTACACGAAATTTGAAACACATTCTACTTAATATTTTAAGTAAATCCCCTAAGAATCCATTTCAAAAAAATTAAAAAAATGAGAGAAAATGGGATGGGTGTAGGAAAGTTACCTAAACTTGAGTTTAGGCTCCTCAAACCCTATATATATATATATATATATATGTAAATTATTTACCACAAGTTACATTATCTAAGAACACTTGATTTTGAGAAGATAGCACAATATTTATATTGCGTGTTTTTTCCTCTTCAAAATCACAGGGAGGGCTATTTATTTCCTCATACCTTGAGCCTCCAATTTTCATCATAAAAGCTACACAAGAATAGAAGGAAGAGCATCTCATATATGCTGCTTGTTGTTCACACTGTCTGACTCGTGTTAATTTGAATTAGAAAAAAGGGCCCGGACAACTATATGTAATTCTTGAATCAGGAATGTATCAGCAATGCTTATCAGAGAGAAATGGACAATTCTTAATGTGGCTTAAGCTATCGTGAGTCTGTGATAGAAATACTATAATTAAACCCCTCAAAACAAGCTAAGTTACACATTCTAAAAAGACAGAAAAAAACTGAAACATCGTATCAGAAAATGCTGAGACCCCTTTTTTTCGAAATAATAGGAGCTCAAGTATTGAGCACTAATTTTCACACATTTCGAGTTCAGCTAATGGCATCATTTCCCTCATAAATAAATGACATAGTGACACTAAAATGTACGGTAGAGCAAAGATATTAGAACTTTGCTTTTTAATGTATTTAAAAAAAAGCCATATGTGGTATAAATTAGAAGGAAAGCCATGTGTGATCTAAATTAGAAAGTGTCAATTAGAAGAAGAGCTTTGCAGGAGGAGACGCGGAAGACTAAAGAAAGGCTGGAAGGAACTTAATAAAAAAAATGTTCGTATTGTTTCTAAGCCCAGGTGTGAGCTAACTTGGATCATAACTTATAAATCCACTATCTTCAAGGAAAAAAGACGCTCTAAAAAGATAAAAAAGAATGTTCTTGAAAGTGTCCACAATTGGGCGCCACACAAATCCTTCGACGAAAAGCCAGATCCAGAACAAACCCGACCAAGGCCTAAAACATCGACAGCATGAGATGTAACGGAGGAGGAAGAAACTCACGAGAAGGAGCATAGCTCCGAGCCGCCTCGAAACCACATCTCCGCCTTGCGGACTTGTGCGTCCGTCTTCACAGCCACGAAGTCGAAGAACCGCAGGGCCAAGAACCCGTAAACCTTGTCGACCTGGCTACCGATCCCTGTTGCTGCGCTCTGATGCACGCAAGCCATCCTCGCAGATATCTTTCAACAACCTTCTGAGAAGAGCAGCGGGGAGTCCAAAAAATATCCGTTTGAGGGGCAGCAGCGGTGGGGAATTTTGAATAATCAGGGAGGAGGGATGGGGTGGGTTTTGAAAAGGTGGCTTAACGGTCAGAACACAAGTCAGGTGTGCGGGTGGACTCGTGGTCGATTTTATGTGCTTCGATTGGATCCCGATCAAAGTGGATCTCCATCCTTAAATGAAGGAAAAAACGGAATAGCTTTAGCTTCAAAATTGAACAGAAGCTAGATGGAGGGTTATTTTGTACACAGAAAAAAGGATTATTTGACGGTATGTTTTGGTGTTTGGTTGGAGGGTTTGTTGTATTGTAATTTTATTGATGTTTGGAAAAAAATGATTACATGTTGAGTATTGTGTAGTTTTTAAATGACTAGATGACATTATAATATGTTCTTATTTAAATGTAAGAAAGGAAAATGGAGATTGAAGGTATTAAATGAGAGAGAGAGAGAGAGTTGTTGGATGGGTCCTACAAGAAAGAGAATAAACTTTGAACAATGGGCACCACGTGATAGAATATAGAAAGAAAGGGTTTGGATGGAAATTGGGGGACGGGGAGACTCGAGGTTTTGGGGAGAAAACCCGAATTCCACCATGATTTCCTCCATCTGAAACGCCCCGAAATGTTATGTAAGTGGAGGTCAAACAAAAGGAAGATATAAGATATATTCTCAGAAGTGATGTGATCATGTACAAGGCTCTTATCCCGCAAACAATGATGTTTCGGGATAACGGCCCTCTTGGTGTACAACGTGCAGAGAAACGATTAATTGGTTTTGACCATGTATCCCTCGATCAGACTCCTCTCCCTCCACATGCCAATGACCTCCATCCCCTCGTCATCCTTGTTCATCCACAGACCATCACCCCCTCTCCCCCCATTAGGTTTGGGAAAATTACATTCTAATGGGGTAGTGTTGGATTCCACATAATCTTTGAAGAAGATTTGATTAGATTTGACCAAATCTCATTAGGATCTTAATTGATGGATATCTTTGATTAACTGAGATTTATTATGATAATCAATCTAAATTTTGTATTTTGATATCTAAAAGAGTGTCTAGGTGGTGACATACAATCACAACAAGAGGTGCAACAAAAAAGAGAGAGGGAAAGAAGAGAGCATTGGAATAGATATAGTTGTACTCGTTCTTCTTCATCGTGATTTTTCTTCTCTAGTGATTGCGAGAGGAGATCAACCACCATCATATCTTGTTCCTTATTATCACGTGCCTTTGTTGCCCATCCATTGGTTTTATCCCCAAACAACTAGTATGGGAGCCATATTTGACATCATCAAGAGAACCTGAAGCTGCATATGTGCATTCCTTAAAATCATGAAAAATCTCTACAAGAGTGGTCGAAGTTGAGATTGTACAAAGAGGTATGATAGCATATAAGGTGGCAAAGTTGCCATCATGTGGTGCATCATTCTTTATTAAACCATTATGCAACATCGGGTGAAGAAAATATCCATACAAGAAGAACTTGTGAGAGCTATCCAGGAAAAAGAAAACGAGCTTGAAAAGATGAAAGATGAAGAATGGAAGGAGACGATGGATCTCACAGGTAGTAGAATAGTTATTCCTAGCGAATAACACTCTTCATGAAGTCATCATCTTGGATCATCCAACAGAGGTCTGGATGAAGCTCGATGGACGATATGTCACGCCACCACAACTGGGTCGTCGGATCCTTCATATCCGGATCTGGTTACTCAACAATAATTTCTTCAACAATCACCACTAACATCAGAACAGACTGCAATTAAAATTAGTAGGAAGGAAGTATTTCGACACTTTTCCGTTCACAAATTAAATTTACGGAAAAATGGGGCGGGAGCAGCCATGTTGGGTGCCCTTATGGGGTAGCCCCAATTTTTCCACACACACACACACACACTCACTCACTCACACTCACTCACACACACACACACACACATACACACACACGCACACACACACACACACACATGTATATATATATATTGGGGCTGGGGAAGCTGCACCCGGGAGTGTAGCCCACTAGGTGCACTCGATCATTTTTTCATTAGTTTTTTTTGTATTTTTAAAATGAAGCCTAGGGGATTTAAATCACCATATATCACCATAGTCTCATGCTAAATTCAACTAAATTCGACACTCTTATCATCTCCATCAAGATATCGATTTTAAATCACCATATATCACATTTAGCGGTCTCAGAATTGCTAAAATTGATCATATCTAGATGGGCATGTTAGGAATGTTTTGCATGAAATTTGAAACACATATTTCACTCAATAAACAACAAATCCCCATATGTTTCCTTCAAAAAAATCAAAAATCAATAAGAAAAATTGTCGGATGTAGCTAGTTGGTTGCATCCCCAATGTAGCTTCCCTTTTCCCATATATATATATATATATATACATATATATATATGTTTGATGGGGCTACCCCCACATTATTTTCCTGTAAATTTTTTTATTTTTTTGTAAAATATCACCATGTATATTCATCTATATATCCTTCCAATATGTCATTCAAATTTCGTTAGAAATGGAGACACTATGCCCTCCATCTAGAACAAGTCAATTACAACAATGTTTAGACCATTAAAATTACCTTTCTAGATGGAGGGCATAGGAGTATCTGATTGTGACGAAATTCGAAAGGCATATTGGAGGGGTATATAGATGAATATGCATGGTAATATTTTGAAAAAAAAATAAAAAATGCGGGATAATGGCACGGGGGCAGCCTCATTTTTTCATGTGTGTGTGTGGAAAAGGGATGTTGAACCCCATGTGCAGGGAACTTCTTGCGCCCCGAATCACAACCATTGGATGGATTTAGTCATCAACGGCTAGATTTTGAGAATCCCAACCCCACCACCTTCTCCATCAGTTGCAAACCCCCACGGGTACCTCCCTCTACCTGATCTCTCTCCCACCGCTCGTATTCCTCTCGGCGCCGCACGATCCCTATTTGGTGTGTCTGGTCTCTCATGCTGCATCGCTCGTGCGATCTCCAACATCCTAGTTCATGGTGCTCCTCCAGTCATGCGCAAACCCATCTCCCGGCCGTGTGAGCCTTCCAATGGGACATTTCCAATGTGACATGGTCCTTCCATCTTTAAGGAAAGTCAAACAATTTGGTCTTTAGATCTATTTCTAACGAATGTGATTAAAACAACTATATTATACCAAAACTAGATTGCAATAACCATCGTATCATGAAATTATGGGAGGTCAAATATGGTAATATCCAGACGTTAGTGGGACAAAAATGGATTAAAAACAAGCAATTTTGTTTACAAACAAAGGTAATATTTTACAAAAATAATATGTTAAAATACAAAGGTATTACTCAGATAGAATACATTAGTATGACATTATACAAATCAAAATATTCCAATATACAAAGAGTTGCAATTTTTTAGGGAGGGCTAACCATCAATCCTTAAAGTTTTGGGAGGTTTATTAAGGAAATATTGACCCAAGACGTTCACGCATTTGGATTAAAATTGATGAATTTGGTGTACAAAGGCATGCACCTATTACACAAAAAATGTCATAAAATACAAAACAACAAACTCAGATCGATTTTTTTATAAATAATTGTAGAAATACAAATGTTTCTCGTAGACATTGATTGGCATTATTTTGTGACCGTATTTATGGAAGTATTGATCAATTGAATAGCGCTTTTATGCTAATAAAAGTAAGTTTTAAGGGATTCTAGAATTCAAAATCGAAAAAATTACAAACACCCAGTAAAGAAACAGAAAGGAATATCTTTATTTAGGGATTACGAAGCATTTTTAAATAATATATTAATAGGACCACAATGCTTATTTGGAAAGCGATTAGATAATATCTATTTTTGGCAAAACAGGTCAGTAACTCCCGATTAGTCTGCCACTATGTTTGTCCCGCAACTCAAGCGATAGAGTTGCTACTCGCACGAAGGCAGAGGAAACACACACACATATATATAATATATATATATGTGCGATTCACAACACGTTTAATTTCTTCACTATTCTTTTTTTTTTGATGAGTAAGTAATTTGTATTGATATCACTCAAAAAAACGATATACAAGTATAGTCCAAAAACCCCAATGGGGATTACAATAGAAAAGCACAAAATTGGGGAACTAGAGGTTATGGAGTGTGCCCAGTAGAAGATAGGCATATAGCCCAGCTGGGCCTAACAGGAGATAATTCTGAGTAGCTGTGAAACTTGACGTTTGACGGAGGTAACAGAGGAAGGCTGCAGCCCGGTCCATCTTCTGTTGCGTTCCTGCCAAATACACCACAGCACAGTTGCAAGAAGGGGGCCAAACTTTTGACGAATGGCCTTGCTTGGGAGCGCAGAAATCCATTGCAAAGAGGCCCGCAATGAGGTCAGAGGTGGTAAAGGAAGGTCCATCTCGATGCAAATGGTAGATAAAACAGTTGTCACAAAGTCACAGCCGAAAAAGAGGTGACTATGAGATTCCAATTCCATCCCACAGAGGTAACACATAGTATGTGGGCAAGCCCCCCAGGAGGCGAGCCGATCAGTGGTAGGGAGGCGCTCCCGCACCCCCCTGAAGAGGGTAAAGGAGAAGCTCGGCGGGGAGCCCTTCGACCAGACAATGGGAGCCCAGGAGGGGGGCTCAGCACGGGGGCGAAGGAAGTCTAAAGCAGCAGCAAAGGAGAAATGATGTGGCTGCGGAAGCCACATGAAAGGGGGGGCCTGTCCAGAGATAGCCGCACGGATCCGCGGCCTGAAAACCAAGATAGCCTTCCAAACCTTAGAAGCCGAGGGAGGGGTGGAGAGGCTCCAGAACTGTTCGGCGACGGCGTACCTGGACCGCAAGTACGTAGCCCAGATTGAATCAGAGGAGAGATATCTCCAAGTCCAGCAGGCCAGCATGGCATCCCGGAGAAGCAAAGCAGAGGGAAGACCAACACCCCCCTCCAATTTTGGGAGACATAGAGTACTCCAAGCAATCGGATGCTGCTGCCGACCCCAGAAGAAATTTGCACCCATTTGGTCAATCTTTTTAGTAATGGTTGCGGGTATGAAGGTGCTAGCAGACCAATAAAGCACAATCCCCTTGATCACAGAATTGAGTAGTTGAGCACGGCCGGAGAAAGAGAGGGCCTTGGCTTTCCAGCCATCAAGCAAGGCCCGGACACGATCAATTAAACCCCTGAAGACACAGCAGCGACCACTGGAAGAGGCAAGCGGTAGGCCTAAGTATACAGAGGGCAGTGATTTCCGTAGAACGCCCAATCTGAGTGTGTCAGCGAAGTTATCGACAAAGGAGGTAGGTCTAATGATCCTACTCTTCCTTACATTAAGAGCCAGACCCGAGATAGCTTCAAAAGAGCAAAGGATATCCTTGATCGTAAGGAGGGAGTTAATGCACCCTTTGGAGAAGAAGAGGAGGTCATCAGCATATATGAGGTGGGATGGAGCCGCACACCGCCCCCGGCCAATGTGCTTGAGCCTCCCAGAAGCAGAAGCCGCATTAGCTAAGCACGAAAGGGATTCCATGGCGATCACGAACAATAGAGGGCTTAGAGGGTCACCTTGGCGGAGGCCCCTGGAACCGCGGAAGAACCCCCAAGGGGAGCCATTGATCAATATCGAATAAGACGTCGATGAGATGCAATTCTCAATCCATCTGACCCAAGTATCACCGAATCCCAGGTTTCTAAGGGCCGAGAAAATGAAACCGTGCTCAATGGAGTCAAAGGCTTTGGAGATATCAACCTTGAAGCATGCTTTATTTGAGCTTTTCCTACGGTCAAAGCCCGTAAGAACTTCTTGAGCCAATCTGAAGTTGTCAGAAATGGAACGTCCTTTGATGAATGCTGATTGATTCGGAGAAATAATGTGCGGGAGGACCTCTGCAAGTCTAGATGCCATTAATCGTGCAAAAATTTTGTATGCGACATTGCAACAGGAGATTGGGCGATAATCCCCAATAGAAGATGGGGATTGAGTCTTTGGCACCAAGGTGAGGAACGTGTGGTTTAATTGACGGAGCATAGCACCCCCTCCATGAAGGAAGTCGATAGCTGCATAGACATCCTCTTGGATAAGAGACCAATGGCGCTTGTAAAAGGCAGCATTAAAGCCGTCCGGGCCCGGAGCACTCGAGGATGGGATGGAGCATACTGCCCGCCAGATTTCCTCCTTAGCGAAAGGCCTTATGAGCCAGTCCCTGGCTTCAGCAGTTAGGATACGCGAAGGCGTTGGGGGAGGGGCGAGCTCCCGAGCCTGCCTAGTAGGAGCTAGAAGAGATTGAAAGTGTTCCAAGGCCGAGCGCCCCAGAGCGCTAGGACAATCCATCAAGTTACCATCAGAGTCCAACAGCGAGGAGATACGATTGGAAGCCACTCTAGAGTTTGCCGAGAGGTGAAAGAAAGCAGAATTTCGATCACCCAACTTTAGCCAATTAATGCGACTTTTTTGCTTCCAAGCCGACTCGGAGTCAAGGTCCAACGAATCAAGGTGATCCCTGACGTCCAAGTCAAGCTTGATGAGGATAGGGTCCAGCGGGTCAAGGGTTAATGCATTAGTTACCGAGGAGAGGAATGATTCCGCTTGGCGACAGTCCGCACGAACATCACCCATAGAGGAGGCCCAAGATTTGAGAGCCCGTTTGACCGCCTTGAGCTTAAAAGCAAGACGGAAAAGAGGATTTCCAGCAGTATACGATGCCCAGGCCGACGAAACAAGCTCCTGATAGCCGGGGCGGGAGGACCAATAGTCAAATATCCGAAAGGGCTTCGGTCGAGAGCATCCAACCGCCAAAGCGATGTGGAGAAGATGATGGTCACTTTGTGCAATAGGGATGTAATCAAGCTTTGCGGATGGGCAGCAAGAAAGCCAATTAGTGTTAACTAGAGCTCGGTCCAACCTGGAAGTGATCCTGGCGGGGCCCAAGGAGGAATTACTCCAAGACCAAAGATTGCCCGTTGAGTGAAGGTCCATGAGCCCCAGGTTTTCAATGCAGGAGTTAAAGTCATTCATTGGCTGCAAGGGAGGGGCACGACCCCCTCTTTTTTCCGAAGCGAAGCGAATAACATTGAAGTCGCCAATGACCAGCCAGGGGCATGAGGAGAAGTTGTCGGGAAGCTTCAAGAAGTCCCATAAATCTCTACGACGAGTATGGCAGTTGTCCCCATATACAACCGAGATACAGAAGGAGAAACCACCACAGTTGTTGCAAGACATGGTGATTGCTTGAGGGTGGATACCCAGAGGACTGCAGGCCCAGCAGTCGTTTTTCCAAAGGAAATATATGCGTCCCAAAGGAGTATTATTGTGAATAGAGGACCATCCATTCGGAATACGCTTGGCGAAGGATTCCCTCGACTCCGGACGTATCTTAGTTTCAATTAAGCCAATAAGTTCGGCATTTCTAGAGTACGCAGCCCTGAGGATTGATTTCAACTTTCGTGGCTTATTGAGCCCACGAGTATTGCATACGACCACTGACATCAAGCAGTCATTTGAGGCGAGGTTTGGCCGCAGTGGGCGTTGCGAGCATGAGAAGGCTTTGGGAATTTTTTCTTCCTGTGACTGACCGATGTCCACAATGGGTTTGGTATGGAGACCATGTTGGGGATAGAGGCCTCCGAATGAGACTTGACCTGAGGGCCATCAACAGCTGATTCATGAGAATTTGCTTGGGGAGAATTTAAGTCAAGGTCCCATAACCCTTTTGAGGCTGCAGGACGAGGCACTGGCTTCTTTGGAGCCATAATTTTCTTGTGGAGAAACGCTTTGGAACCAACAGGGAAGGGCATTTTGTTTGTCCCCTGTGGTCTCTTTGAGTTCTTCTGGACCTGATTCCCATCAGTAGCTAAGTCTTGCATGACGGAGTCCACGTTAATGGTCTCAGGATGGGGCCCCTCATCTGCAGGAGGAGAGAAAGGAGGGGCCGGAGGTGGCTGGGCGGAGGCCAAGGGTGGCTCAGCAGAGTCCGAGGTATGGATCTCAGCAGTCGATGCAGGCGGGATCTCTGAAGCGGGAAGAGGCCCAAGGTTGTCGGCCACAAGAGACGGGCAGTTAGCCGTGTGGTGGCCAAACGAGACACAGGCCGAGCAGCGAGGAGGGATCCATTCAAGTTCGACACCTATCATTTGACGTTGCCCAGAGAAGAAGACAAGGGGGAGGGAAGGAGGTATGACCTTAGCAGCATGGATCGAGATGCAGCATCTGGCGAAGCCCTGGCAGGAGCCCGAAGCGGTGTCCGCGTCCATGAAGAGCGGGGTTCCCAGGAGGCTGGCGAGTTTGTTGAGGATGATCACAGAGGAGTGGCCGAGGCTTAGCCCATGAAAGCGGACCCAAAGGGGGATCTCGGAGAGGAGGTCCCGTTCAAGGCCGCCGGCCGCAGACCACTGCCGGATCACCATAAACCGACCTTGGAAGAGCCAGGGACCACGCGAGAGGATTCGGGAGCATTCTTCTTCGGAGGAGAGCTTCAAGTAGAAGAATCCATTCGGCTTAGCGAAGAGCTGGAAACCTCCCAGTGGTTTCCAAACCTTCAGGATGAAGGCCTCAAGAAGTTTGCGATAAGGCTTTTTCCCCATGACGTAGAAGACGAGGGTGTTATTCCAGACTTTGTCAAGGGCAGAAGCATCATCGGCCGAGACAAACGCCACTTCTTCTCCTTCTAGGAGTGTTGGGGGGGAAAAGACCATCCGTCGCGGGCCCGAAGCCAGCGGTTTGGAGATATTGCAGATGTCTCGCCAAGAGGGGATGGTGGCTGAGGGTGGAGGGAAATGGGGGGAGGATGGGGGGGATTCGACGGTAGCCGCCGCATTAGTGTTAGGGTTAGGGTTAGGGTTGTCGGGGGGAGGGGGAGGGGGAGGGGGAGGGGAAGGGGGAGGGTCCATCCAGAATATTTCTTCACTATTCTTCATTGTTGCCTTTGATAAACTTGGTCTTGTCCATCAGAATCATATGAATATGCGATTACACAACATATTTAATTTAATATTACTATCCCGATGCATTGATCACGAGAAATGGCAACAAATGCATAGAGAAAGAACAACCCAACCTCATCGATCTCAGAGATGATCTCACTCACAGTTTGGAATAAGAATTCTTCGTCAATCTGCCTTCAATCGACAAGTCCTGGAAAAAATTTACGATGTTGGCATCCGAAAAAATCGTGGAAACAAAAAAGATATTGCTTGTTTTTATTTTTAAATTACCTTATCTGATTTTCTGGCTCCAAAGAAGGTCGTTGATGTTCATTCCATGGTTGCCCTCTCGTCGACGGATTCCATCGACCTTCGTGCATCACCGATCACTTAATTGGAAAATCCCAACATGTTCGTCAAAATGTACAACAACTATCACGTTCATCAACACAAATCCCGTGATTTCAGGATTAATAATTTTAAATTAAATGAGAGGATTCTAAAAAAAGAAAGTAAATGGATGGGAGGCAACTCGTAAGTGGTTTTGAGATAAAAAAGTGGTTTTTATCAATAATCGTTGATCTAGATCGAATGGCCAATTAAGCATGTCTTTTTAAAAGTATGGTAAGGTGCCACCTCATTTCAAGTTTTCCCTATATATATATATATATATATATATATATATATAGGAGAAACTTCAAATGAGACGGGGTCTCATAGAGATTATAGTGAGCCACAATTTACAACCGTTTGATTTGAATTGATGGTCATGATTAAATCCGGTTTTCCAATAGAAAACCACCATCAAAACCGCCATTCCTTCTCTTTTTTATGGAAAATCTTAACATATATTAACTACAATTCCGACTACTATGTTCGATTTGGAAATGTCGCAACCGTCTCTCGTTTTTTTGGGCGGAAATGCAGGAGCAGAATGAGAGCTCCCTTTACGGAAGTAATTTATTACTTTCCATGTTTTTATCATTATCATAATCAGTCGTCGATACATTATCTTAATTAGTTAATCAATGCTTTCCATATTAAGATGGATTTGAAATTTATATATGTAAAGTCGGAACATGTAATAAGAATTGTATTTTACAATGCAAGAAATTTATGTAATATAATATAAGGTATTTCAAAATATCGTCATACATTTGTAAAATTCAAACAACTTTATTAAAAAAATCAAAATTTAATTTTTATTACGTACATAAATTCAAAATTTTAGAGTTTTATTATTAATTTAAAAAAGCATAGTATACTTTATGAGGCCATCATCTTTTTAATAAATTCGCTTAATTTGTAAATTTAAGTAGTATATGTTATTTTGTTTCGTATCATAATATTTGTATTATTATACGTTACAATTTCAAATTATTGTTCATTTTTTCAAATTGTCAACTAACATTTTCATATTAAATCTGTTAATAAATTTAAAAATCCAAAACATAAATTTTGTAATTATAATAGATTTATTTCAAAAAAGTCTCATATAATAGCAACTTGTTAAAGTAGTATTCAATAAACTATACCAATAAAGTAATATTTTTTGTACTATTAGCCGTCCTGGCGTCTGTTTTTAAGAAGGTAGTTTTTCCTAATTTGTAGTTCCGCCTTTTTCTCTACTATCCCATTAAAAACGCACGTTCGTATTCTCTATATATAGAAATGTTTTATCGTCAAAACCATTCCATATAATGATAGTGGTTTTGATCCCATCCATCCGATTCTAATCCAACCGTATTTATTGTTGGCTCACTATAATCTCTATGAGACCCCACCTCATTTGAAAGGGTCCCTATATATATATATATATATATATATATATGAGAGGAAAATGGGGCTGCCCCCTAGAGGGAGCTAACTTAGGAATAACCTAGGAATACAATTATTAAACGAGAGAGAGTTGGGAGACCAAGAGATAACCTAGGAATACAACTATTGAGGCTTTCAGACAGTGAGAAGTTCAGGGTGATCATCTGAGAAATAAAAATGTTGGCATCCGAGCTTTCATATAGTAGAAATAACCTTTTTACAATGTATTACTTCTTTCAGGAGATATTTCTAGAAACTTGATACGAGGGTGGGAGGGGGTTATATGGTTTAAAAAAGAGGGTTTTCTAGAAACTTGATACGAGGGTTATAAGGTAAAAATAGAATAAACAATCAGACAAAGAGATGTATGCATATGAAGCTTTATAAAGATATGGGTAGCACCGATTGAACCAATATTTCTAGAAATTAATTAAGAAATATTTGGAGGGGGGCTTCGTATTAATGTTTTTGAATTTATAAAGAAATAAACTGGCTTTGAGATTGAATACTACATTGAATTTATATTTTTTTAGGAAAAAAATATGAGCAGCACCGATTCAGAATATTATGATGGTTCTGGTGAGACTAACGACAAAGAGGCGTATGCATCTGAAACTGTATTATCAACAAGGAGAAACAATCAGACAACTAGAGGTACGACAAGAGATGACATGACTAAAATATTTAACATTGTTGACTATATTTCAAGTTACATAAACTATTTATATGAATCAAAAAAAGGTTCTGAAAAGTTGATTGCGAGAAGGGGATCAAGGAATGACTCGAACACTGATTCTGCAGACAATTCTTCTCAAAACTTTGGCTGTAAGAGATAAATAATATATTGTTTAAGTAGATTTTGATGAATAACAACCAATTAATACCTACTCTTTAAATAATATCTACCAAACATGCAAGGGATACATCCAACATAGGTGTTTTATAGATCATTCCATATAGTTCATTGATAGTCATCGTCCAACTCCCAAGCAACAAGCACTGACTAAAAACACTACCTTTTCATGACTTATTAATATTGGGAGCATTGAAATCAAACGAAAAAATCTGTAATGGATTGTAGATCAGTATCAAGGAGGAAGGAATTTTAGGTTTGGGAAAAGATTTTATGCTTTAGTGATGATGACATTGGAGTCATACTTGGAATTCCAAGTTCGGGGTACACAATTTCGGTGCGTGGAAAATATTTACAGTGGAGGAGCTATATAACTGACGAGATGTTCGACAAAGGCATTGGTTTCAACAGTCGCAAACTTGTTTGTGTATTGACTGAGTACTAGCACTACGAGGATGATAACTCGGTCGCTATTTATATGACGTGCCTTATATTATTAACGTTTTGCACGTTTCTTTTTCCTTATTCGACATATTTCTTTCCAAAGGATCTTTTGCATTATGTTGAGTCACTTGAAGATACATGATTCTTTAATTGGTCAGATGCAGTTGTTGTTGGACATACGAGCCCACGGCGAGCCATTATGCAATAAATGTTATTGTGAATATCTTTCCCTGATCTGAAATGAAGAATAAATAATTTGCATAATAGGTCCCTTAGTACAATTAGGGTTATGTACCATGGCCATCTTGATGATCATACAGCTATTGATTCAAATATTGAATCATAGAGGATGGTGCTTGGATGAACATCTAAAGAGTTAGATTGAGGACTCATCAAGCACCATCAAATGATTGTTAAGAGATGATCTCTAGTCTGAGTAAGAAATGGCAATCCTTTCTCAGTTAGGCTGATATCTGACCGACCTCTTGATACATGTCCTCTGCATAGTAATAGAGATTCGGCGGTGTCAGATTAGTTAGGTCAAAGAGTTGACTTAACAAGATCGAGATAACCAAAGTCATATATCGTATGTTGTCATGATATAGGCACGCATCCTCTGATCGGAGACAAATGTGTTACTATATGTCTGAGTATGTACATTTGGCATACCAATAAGTTGATGACCTAATCAAGGTCTATACACCGGCAAGCTGGTGTGCATATAAGGGCATATGAGTAATACGATCTCTCAAAGGGATCATACAGGTTCATTACTGAACCGGAAGACATGAGCTCACTCATGAGATATTGGGAAGACTCAAATTCCATGCACGATCATCTCGCTTTGGAAGCTTGACCGAATTTGTAGGTTTGATATATACTTTTGGAAAGTATATGATCAACACCTGGATATGATATATGTTTTTGGAAAGTATATGATCGATACCAACTCCCAATGATAGAATGAGAAACTTAATGATAAATCCCTGAAGTAGATAGTGTAAAATTGATCTTATACTTCGGGATTATTCTGGGTCTTCCAGTATGTAGGATGTACAAGTATTGGAAATACCTGAGGGTGATGTGATCATAAACGATTGTATAACTATGACGCTTCCATTACTAGGGAGTGATGAAACGGGTCTGGATTTTAGTGACTCCTCTCAGTAGAGAAGTAATCTGACCTTAGTCCAAATATTGGACATTGATCTGAATGCGATTCAGATTCAATGAGAAGATTAGATTTGCGGTCTTGATTTAATCAAGCATCTATGGGAGGCCCGAGATCTGGATTTGAGATGTGATATCTATATCCAAGTCACTATACGTGGAATAATACAATCTCCATGTCCTTATCTCCAAGTATTCGCGGAGAAAGTGCATTATCCTTGAAAGAGTTCATGGATAATTCTATTGTTGATATATGTATCCGAGCATTGAGAAAATGGATAATTAAATGTGATTTAATTATCATGAATAATATGAATTTGCAAATTCATATTATAAGAAGAGTTATCTTAGATAATTAAATGTGATTTGATTATCAAAGATGTGAATAATGTGAATGTGATTCATATTATTTGGGCACGTGAGAATAGAGATCCAAGATGATTAAATGTGATTTAATTATCATGGATATGAATAATATGGATAGAACTATCCATATTATTCATAATATATTATAAATGTGATTTATAATGTATTAGAAAGAGCTAATTATAATTTATATTTGTTAATTAATTAATAATGTGTATTGGATACACATTGTGTAATTAATTGAAAATGTAAATTATATTTTGTTTTGGGTTGTGAATGTGATTCACAATTTTCCAATGACAAGATTGCAATATTCTTAAAATTAATTATGAATTATTTTTGAAGAATAAATCACAACAAAAGTTGTTGGAGATTATGGGAGAAATCCATGGAGATATGCAATCTCATGATATTGCATGAGATTACCTCCACCATAAGAAGATGGTGGACGGCTACACATTCTCACAAGGAATGTGGTAGCCCCCCCCTTTCCTTATGGGGAGTGATCTCCATGCTAATCTCTCCTTAATTGCTTGATCTAATTTAGGATTGAATTATATTTGATGTGTCAAATATATTTAATTTAAATTAGATTATTAGTTGTTGGTTTTTACCAACAACAATCTTGACCATTGGATTAGACATAAATCAATCTCATCCATTGATTTCATATGTCCCATGGATTGAGATCCATGGATCCCAAAACCCTATAAATAGAGAAGCATACCATGCTCTCAAGGAACATGCTATTGAAGCACATCTCTCTCTCTCTCTCTCTCTTTCTCTCTACATGCCTACTCTCTCTCCTCTCATATGGTCGTCCACCATGAATGCCCTAGAGAGAGTCTCCATCGTCGCAGCGTCGTCGTTATGCTGCCCGATCGTTTGCTCGTGGATCTCCGTCTCCTTCGGTGCGCCTCGCTCGTGAAGAAGACGTCGGATCTCGTGTGTTAAGATCAGGAGATCCGCCTCTTGGATCATCAACATGGATTGCGAGAAGCACGCGATTCATCCCCACGCTCACAAGCGTCTCCTCCGTCGGATCGCACTTAAGACAAGAGGACTCTTCGTTTAGAGACTCGATCGCAACCACGCTTCAAGAGGTAATCCTATTACTTGTTTGTGGTTTAGACGAAACGATCCGAGAAGTGTTCTTGGATCATGTGGATTTATCGCATGAAAAAATTTTAAATTCCGCTGCATCGAGTAACTAGTGCGACTTGTCGCTCCTCGTCGTATTCGATACGACGCTCATGCTTTCGTGATGCGCTTGAGGATATAACCATATCTTTCAAGTGGTATCAGAGCCAGATTGGAGGTTTTGGATACGATCCATAAAACCGAAGGCGACTTGCGTTCATTAGGGTTGCGAAAGTTTTATCGCATTTCATTTTCGCATCTCTGTTTAGTGATTATTTTCGGCCCTGTTTAAATTGTTTAAACACAAAAATAAAACTTATAATTTGTTCCCCATTAAATAAGGAAACCATAGGATCTGAGTTTACTATTTGGATTCTGTTTGCTCGAGATATTGTCGTTTTAATAAGCATGTATTCACTGTTGCGGGTCTGCGAATCTTAACATGATTAATGAGTTAATTACTGTTTTGATCCACCTCGAAATGCGTGAAATATCACTTAGGTTCTATCCTAAATCAAATTAGCAATCTTTGAAAATTTATTTTGTCTAATTTGGATTTAAATTGATTAAGATATGTTAATTTTAGTAAGTAGGATCACTGCTGAAATTACAGTCCTAATCAAGAATCATGTGATTGTCAATTGGTGAAATTAATTGTTAATTTCATGAAATAATTATGGAAAATATTTGAGAAATATTTAATGATGATTATTTCCTTAATTGACTTGGCCTCAACCAATAAATTTATTAGATTTGAAAACACAATCATCAAACTCCTTGCTTGAATAGGATTGAGAATTTGTCTAGCAAATTTCCTTATAATCAAAAAATATTTTGATTATTACTATATGGTATAATTTCGGTTGAACAACCGATGACCATCTCAAGTACAAAATGATTGACTCGGCATTATTTTTCCCCGAGGCGGATATGGTGTCTAGTCAGGGATCGCTGGGGTAGCGGATTGTACCGGATGCGGTCCGTCCCACTCCCGCCGGTACTGGCCATGACAGCGGGTAGGGAACGAATGATGCCTGAGAAATCATGATATATTTTTCTAATTATTAAAATTCGAATTAATACGTATTTTGAGATAATACCATATATTAAAGTAAAAATCAAGTTTGTTGGTTGAATAGGATTGATAATTAATTTAATATGATTAAGTTAATTATATCCAATTAAAAATACTCTATTATGAATAGATGTGCATTTCCCTTGGAAGAATTACTTATGTGAATATGATTCATGATAATTAATTAGAATTTGAATATGATATGGAGGATCACATAAGTGACATCCATGGTCTCCCGTCAAGGCAAAGGGTTCCGTCGTCAGATATTGTATGTAGGAGACGCATGTGCAAAGTGACAGCTCCTGCATACGATCCATTTGGATCGGGCTCGTCGCTTCTCGAAAGAGTAAGGATGTATGCGTAGTGACCCCAATATCGGGTCCTCATATTATTGGGGCGATATTGGATGGTGCATAGCGAGTTGTATTCCTGTTGAGGGTTGGTTCAATTAATGACGGGTCAACATCACCTTAGGGGTGGTGGGCGCGGGTGTTAAAGATCGAATTGGGAGATGCAAGTTGGACTTGCAAGGCTGAATGTGTTCCCGCTTCTTTTTATCCGAGTTACATGTTCTCATATTATTGGGATGTAACAAAGATAAGGAAGGAGATCCCAGATCTTGCTTGAGATATAATGGTAAGTATATCTCTTACATTGAAAGTGATTAAGAGAATGAACTTTCATTGTTGACATGGCAAGACAACTTTGATATAAAAATTCCTAAATCAAAGTAAATTATATATTTATATATGTTTATGCGAATTTCTTATTTCAGATAATCCTTCTTTAATCCCAATCAATGTTATACTCAATAATAACCATTAGAATATCATGGATTGAACCCATGATCCAGATATTGTACTTGCAATTGGACACATAATGTATGTGGTTGTAATGTGCAAGTTTCCTCATAATAATGAGGAATGATAATTAAATAGACAGTAGGAATAAAATCCTAGGGTTTGTATGTCTCTATAAGTCTTGATCTCATCGAATGTACTTTTGAAGTGACATGTCGATAATGATCCTAATTATCAAATAATCCTTATAAAATCTAAGAAGATGTTCTGGCATACATATGTGCTCTCGACATATAATCATGAATGACATGGTTCTTTGCATTATGCAGAATGGTGGCTCTATAGGAGATGATGTATTCAAATTGTTTGAGTACCTACCTAAACCTAAGTTTTAAGAGTTTAAATAGATGTAGATACGATGAGTGTCATCATTCTACTATCTATACTCTAGTCATTCATGAAGCTTCATAATATTCATATTCTATGAACTGAATGAAGAACATATAAATGTTGAAATACTCTTATATTGAAATTTTTGATTTCAACATAAGAGATCCTTTGTCTTGAGCAATGGTTGCTTATAGATAAAGGGAACGCAGTGGAAGCATGGGTTGGACCCAAGTAAGAAGTATAGTCAAAGAGTTGACTATACTTCTGTGACTTCCATATGACATCCAAAGAGTTGGATGAATGCCAATACTGTAATAAGTTGATGTGTTGATAGTATGACTATCAAATCTATCTAGAATCCTTAAAGAAGGAATCGGATAGTACATCAGAATAATATACATATAATCATTGAAATTGACTTACTTATTTGATAAGATAATGTTTAATAATTATATCTCAATCTTTTAATGACACTTGCAATTGGTTGCATCTGTATTAGAATATTAAAAATTTGATCTTAAGGTTTAATGGTCATCCATGTTGGAAGTGATGCAATCGTTGCAACAATTTCCATTGGATCAATAGATTTCAAATTTTTAGTGGGAGCCATTAGTCTTAGAGAATGTCTCTGTGACCTGGATATTAGAATACACTCATAGTTTATTTCTAAATGTTGGAAATAAACATGAATTCTGGAATAAACCTATCATAGAGAGTTATGATGGATATATTTCAGGTAGTAGTCTAACATCTAGTAGACTCCGCTAAATTAGAAAATTAATGACTGGTTCATTAATATTTCTAATACAGAAAATTAAACCTTTATAGATCAATAGGAGGATAAAAATCATTTGACAATGATCTGGCATCATGTTTTGGACATATGTCTGTTGATGAGATCAATGGACAAGTAAGAGATGAAACTTTAGAATGTCTAAAATTTCAAAACTTGCATACTTATGAATATTGTATTCAAAGTAAAAATGTCCAATACACCCTTCCTTGGAATGGTGTAAGATGTTAAGGTATTCAAGATCTCATACATATTGATGTATGTGAATCATCTATATCAGAATAAACATTATGGATATGTGATATCTATATTCTCTTCACTTAGAAAACTTTGAAATGTTCAAAGATTTCACAATTTTGGTTTAGAACCACAGTTTGAAGGAAGATGAAATGAATTTGATCTAACCAAGGTAGCTTGTACCTATTAGATGAATTCAAGGAATACCTTATGGAGATGTGAATATCATTCCTATCTCAATCCTCCTAATGAACCTTAACTCATTAGAGTTGTAGGGAGATACAATTGATCATGTGTGACATGATTTGATCAATGATTAATCTTAGCATAATTATCTCTTAGTTTCCAGGTATGTATGTGTGTGTGTGATAGAGACTGCATTACATATATCCTTAATAAGGTTCCATGTGATTAAGCTGGAAACTGGCACTGGAGAGTGCTACTTCATTAGGAAAATAAAGGATGGTATTAAATACCTACTTTATGACTTTGAGATTCTTAAAGGATCTCATCTCTGAGAATGTGATTCTTAGAGGATGACTCTCTTGAGAATCAAGATGAAAATGAAGTAAAGGAACTCATTTAATCTTGAGAAGATAATGAGGATCCTGAATCGGAAACTAAATAGACAATTAAAGATGAAACATTAATACCTCTTCAAATAAGATTGAGGATGGATTCCATGTGTCAGTTGAATCTGACAATGATCGGACTTCATGTGATGAAACTCCTGAGGATCATGACATGGAAAGATAGATGTTAGCAATAGAAGTCTAATGTAGACTTCATATACAAGTGTTGTATATGGACCCTCGAGGATCCACCTATGTGGATAAGACCCGTAAAGGTGTAAATGGATCTTCAAGAGAAAGGGAACCTGATGAGAAGGTAGAGACCTTCAAAGCACGGTTCGTAGCCATGAGCTACACATGAAGAAAGAAGACATCGCTTGCGATGAGACTTGCTTTCTAGTAAACATGCTTAAAACCATCAGAATATTGCTGACCTTAGCTACACAACTTGACTATGGCATCTTCAAGATGTAAGTCAAGATTGCATTCCTCTATGAATACCTCTCTGAGGATATTCACATGAAGTAGCCCCAGGGCTTCATGGTTGAAGAAAGCAAGGTGTGCAGGCTAAAGAACTCCATCTTTTGACTCAAATAAGCTTCTTGTAGTTGGAACATAAGATTTGATGAAATTATAAATGTTATGATTTCAGATAAAATCTTGATGAACCATATGAAGCTTAGTGGAAGTACCATTGTGTTCATCATGCTAAATGTATAAATATTCTAATCATTTAGAATGATATAAGGATGATAATAATAAGTGTTTTATAATCTGGTTGTTCAATACCTCGAGATATGATCTCAAGGATACCTCTTAGATCTTAGTTCTGAAATTTTTCAGAAGCAAAGAGAGGAGGGTATTGGGACAGTCACACTAATAGTACACCTTGGATATTTCCATTTTCTGGAAAATTCCAAGAAAGGTTTCTTTTCCTCAAAGATATGGTACTGACCTATCTAAAGGGATAGCACCTCAAAGAGTTGAGGATGTGAATGCAAACTGCTTGCCCTTGTGCATCAGTTCCAAGAAACCAGGTGTATGCTAGATGTGTACAAAAGCCAGATGTCTACCATGCAGTGGGAGTAGTAAACTGTTACTAATCCTACTATGGTGATAAAACACTTGATTGCAGTAATAACGATATATTCATAGAAGGAAAAACTTTTGAGATAGTGATCTCAAAGTCTTATCTTCAAGAAATTAAGACTTTATAGATAGTGATCTAAAAGGTCTTAACTGTTGATACCTTAGGAGATAGAGATCTCTAGGAATAAAGATATTCTGATAAGGATTATGGACATACTGGTTATAATAATTATCGAGCTATAGTATCAAGGACACTATAACTGCTTTGACTGTATCAAGTATTGGTTACATAAGATGCAACATTCGCACTAGATGCGAGCACTGTTACCGGGGATATGCAAGTGCCGTAAAAGGACTTGGCATAGTCTCGCGAGAACAGAGTGACTGATCAGCTTACCTAGCTATTTTCTAAATAGCCTATGATTGTCACAAGAGTGTGGGTTTAAATGATTAGCCCATTAATGGCTCTTTGGGCTAGTGGGAGATTGTTGGACATGCGAGCCCACAACGAGCCATTATGCAATAAATGTTATTGCGAATATCATTCCCTGATCTGAAATGAAGAATAAATAATTTGCATAATAGGTCCATTAGTACAATTAGGGTTATGTACCATGGCCATCTTGATGATCATACAGCTGTTGATTCAAATATTGAATCATAGAGGCTGGTGCTTGGATGAACATCTAAAGAGTTAGATTGAGGACCCATCAAACACCATCAAATGATTGTTAAGAGATGATCTCCAGCCTGAATAGGAAATGGCAATCCTTTCTCAGTTAGGCTGATATCTGACCGACCTCTTGATGCATGTCCTCTGCATAGGAATAGAGATTCAGAGGTGTCAGATTAGTTAGGTCAAAGAGTTGACTTAACAAGATCAAGATAACCAAAGTCCTATATCGTATGCTGTCATGATATAGGCACGCATCCTCTGACCGGAGACAGATGTGTTACTATATGTCTGAGTATGTACATTTGGCAGACCAATAGGTTGATGACCTAATCAAGGTCTATACACCAGCGAGCTGGTATGCATGTAAAGGCATATGAGTAATACGATCTCTCAAAGGGATCATACATGTTCATTACTGAATCGGAAGACGTGAGCCCACTCATGAGATATTGGGAAGAATCAAATTCCGTGCACGGTCGTCTCACTTTGGAAGTTTGACTGAATTTGTAGGTTTGATATATACTTTTGGGAAGTATATGATCAACACCTGGGTATGATATATACTTTTGGAAAGTATATGATCGATACCAACTCCCAATGATCGAATGAGAAACTTAATGATAAATCCCTTAAGTAGACAGCGTAAAATTGATCTTATGCTTCGGGATTATTCTGGGTCTTTCAGTATGCAGGATGTACAAGTATTGGGAATACCTGAGGGTGATGTGATCATAAACGATTGTATAACCATGACGCTTCCATTCCTAGGGAGTGATGAAACGGGTCTGGATTTTAGTGACTCCTCTCAGTAGAGAAGTAATCTGACCTTAGTCCAAATATTGGACATTGATCTGAATGTGATTCAGATTCAATGAGAAGATTAGATTTGCGGTCTTGATTTAATCAAGCATCTATGGGAGGCCTGATATCTGGATTTGAGATGTGATATCAATATCCAAGTCACTATACATGGAACAATACAATCGCCATGTCCTTATCTCCAAGTATTCGCGGAGAAAGCGCATTATCCTTGAAAGAGTTCATGGATAATTCTATTGTTGATATATGTATCAGAGCATTGAGAAAATGGATAATTAAGTGTGATTTAATTATCATGAATAATATGAATTTGATTCATATTATAAGGAGAGTTATCTTAGATATTTAAATGTAATTTGATTGTCAAAGATGTGAATAATGTGAATGTGATTCATATTATTTGGGCACGTGAATAGAGATCCAAGATGATTAAATGTGATTTAATTATCATAGATATGAATAATATGGATAGCACTATCCATATTATTCATAATATACTATAAATGTGATTTATAATGTATTAGAGAGAGCTAATTATAATTTATATTTGTTAATTAATTAATTAATGATGTGTATTGGATACACATTGTGTAATTAATTGAAAATGTAAATTATATTTTGTTTTGGGTTGTGAATGCGATTCACAATTTTCCAATGGCAAGATTGTAATATTCTCAAAATTAATTATGAATTATTTTTGAAGAATAAATCACAACAAAAGTTGTTGGAGACTACGGGAGAAATCCATGGAGATATGCAATCTCATGATATTGCATGAGATTGCCTCCACCATAAGGAGATGGTGGACGGCTACACATTCCCACAAGGAATGTGGTAGACGTCCCCCCGCTTTTCTTATGGGGAGTGATCTCCATGCTAATCTATCCTTAATTGCTTGATCTAATTTAGGATTGAATTATATTTAATGTGTCAAATATATTTGATTTAAATTAGATTATTAGTTGTTGGTTTTTACCAACAACAATCTTGACCATTGGATTAGACATAAATCAATCTCATCTATTGATTTTATATGTCCCATGGATTGAGATCCATGGATCCCAAAACCCTATAAATAGAGAGGCATACCATGCTCTCAAGGAACATGCTATTGAAGCACATCTCTCTCTCTTTCTCTCTACACGCCTACTCTCTCTTCCTCTCATATGGTCATCCACGATGGATGCCCTAGAGAGAGTCTCCATCACTGCAGCGTCGTCGTTATGCTGCCCGATCGTTTGCTCGTGGATCTTCGTCTCCTTCGGTGTGCCTCGCTCGTGAAGAAGACGTCAGATCTCGTGTCTCGAGATCAGGTGATCCGTCGCTTGGATCATCAAGATGGATTGCGAGAAGCATGCGATTCATCCCCGTGCTCGCAAGCGTCTCCTCCATCGGATCGGACTTGAGACAGGAAGTCTCTTCGTTTAGAGACTTGGTCGCAACCACGTTTCAAGAGGTAATCCTATTACTTGTTTGTGGTTTACACGAAACGATCCGAGAAGTGCTCTTGGATCATGTGGTTTCGTCGCATGAAAAAATTTTAAATTCCGTTGCATCGAGCAACTAGTGCGACTAGTCGCTCCTCATCGTATTCGATACGACGCTCACGCTTCCGTGATGCGCTTGAGGATCTAACCATATCCTTCAGTTGCATGAATAATTCTATTTAGTATGGATGATATCATTAATAGAATAAATCAAAGACATCGAGGGGCAGTGCACATTACACTTGGTTACCTAATTGGATGTGTTGCTTGCCTCTATGTAAGTATTAATGTATAAAAAAGTTGTCACTATACTGTGAAGGATTGTTAATGTATTTGGGTGGAATAGATATGGATGCTCGAATATTGTTGCAAGGAAATGGTCGTAAGCTGTGATCTTAGACCAAGGATCAGGAAGTGGTCTTGCTCAATTAAAGATTTGACGAGAAGTCTGGTGTCTCTAACGAATGACCAGGTAAGTTTTACATAAATTTTTAAATAATTGATACAAAACTGCAAATATTATAGTTTCTGATTCAAGTTCAAATGCAGATACATGTTTCAATGCAGCATGGGAAAAGCAAAATAGCGAGGATTGAACATGATGAATATGTATTTCCATTTGAGAAGTTCACACTGAATGGATTCTCAACACAAAGACCAAATATAATAGTTTATTCGCCCATTCATATGATAGAAGATGATCCTTTAAAAAGAGGGAGACTCAAGAAAAATCAGAAGTTTGAAATGATTCAATCAGAACATTTGTCGAATGGTATATTCCAGCATATAAAACAACCAAAGAAGATTGCCAATGCGAGAAATATAAGGCAGATGATGAAGTTCTCAGCAGGAAGGTGTTGGAATTGCAAAGTTCAGGAATGATCAAGGAAATAACAACAAAGTTTTCAGAATACAATAGTCGTATAACGAGGCTTGAGGAGGAAAACAAGCTATTGAGGGAATGCTGGAATCAAAAGGAGTTTTATGTAGAGAAATGGATATACAGAGATTTACATAGCAACAAAATAGAAAAGATGGACAATCGATAGCTGACGATGAGACTCAAAGTGAAAATGAGGATCATGCTCACAACACCAATGATGATGGGAAAAAGAGAATGATGTTGAAGGTGCTTCTGTTGCTAAAGAAAATGATGATGATCAGTTTGATAAGGTTCAACAAGGAAATGAGAATGAGGATATTGTAGTACATGTTATCAATGAGAATGAGACCCTAAACAACAAGATTAAAAAATAATAGAAGATCTAGACGTTGATAACAAATAATTGAATAAAGAATGTACGAGTTTGGAACTTGGAATTGAACTTGTTGATGAACATGCTAAGTTATGTGACACAAGGATATTCAAGAAGCGAAGAAAAAATAAATCCGTGATTAGTCCAAGTTCGTTGGCAAAGAGGTTTAAAGCAAGAAATGAAGCATGTTGTATTGTGGTTGAAAGTACAACTAGGGTTGCGAAAAAAGGAAGGGTTTCAAAGATGAACACCAATTCAAGTAATATCATTGACAATGAAGTAGAGGTTAGATCATTTTTTAATTTTACAACAAAATTTTACAATTGAAATATAACAACTATCTATTTAGTATATGTGTGATCCACCAACGGACTTTATTGGATACGAGTACGTCTCGGTGGAGATTCGAGCAGTTATTCAAGAATTTTTTAGAGATCCTGCAAACAAGTAAAAGAATTTCTTCTTTAAACTTTTTTAATCTTTACTCATAGTAGATGAACAATCAGAATAAAATGTTTCTATTTCATATTGAATGCAACCTGCTTTTCATCGTTGAAGAGCTTCTGCAAGGGTCTTGAAATTCATAACTTCTTGTATGAAAGAATGGTAGAGGATTCGATATGTATCATTGAATTCTATTATTCTTCAAACTTCTTTAGTAGTGTTTCAATCGGATTATAAAATGTTGCAGATTATTAACATGTTCATGGATGTCTTGAGTCATCGACATTGCAAAGACAACGATCTAGTTTCATATTTGTTCACTCCATTGTACAAGATGCTTAGAATTATAATTTTTTTAAAATGAGTATATTTTCATTGGACTTTTTAACTCAAAATTGTAACAACAATACTTTGTCAACAATGTCGAAGCTGGAAGAGATGATGACTTTGAATATTTGGAAAGACTTTATGACGTCAAGGAGAAAATAATGCTAGGACTTTCAGCGATTCACACACGAAATCACTGGCATCTAATGGTAACAGATTTTGCAGCAAAGAAACATTTCTCATTCAATCCATAAATGGAAATAAGCAACATAAAAATGACCTCTTCAAATGGGTAAGTTTTGAATATGTTGAAAAAAATTAAAGTTAGATAAGATGACAATATTTAAACTATAACATGTTTTTACTATGTAGGTTGGTTGAATTTCAAAATATTTTAGCGCAAATATAATCGAGGACTACTTGTCGAACTGGGATACTATGTTCATCAAACTGTCCACAACAACCTCCTCAAAGCCTCAACTGTGGAGTCTACGTAATAAAGAGGATGAAACTACTTTGCAAAGAGAGTCCATTGGAGTTTGAATATGAAGACATGCATAAGATTAGAGCTAAAATAGCGTACACCGTCCTATCTAATAGCCATGTTGAGAATGCTAGTACACCTTAAGTTGTATACATTATCTCTTTTTGGTAGCAACGGTTTATCACCCGGTACACTTTATGAAATTTTTTATGGTTGCTTTTAATACAATGTTGAACTAGAATATGTTTTGGAAATGATGTTTTATTTGATGGCTATGTTTATCACAATAACAAATCAGTACCGAGATTTTACTTTGAGATTTAATTCAATGGTTGGAAATGTATAAAAAAAGTTTGATATTACAAAGTAGCCGGTGAAAATACAAATTGTGTTAAAGAATATACATTTATGGGATAACTAATATTTATAGCTATTTCATACATCAACTCCTACTAAAACAATAGATTACAACAAAGTGTCCTTCCAGCAATATTTTAGATGATGCAATAATTAACACACTATTGAGAATGTTAATACACCTTAACTTGTATACATTCTCTTTTTTTGTAGCAATAGTTTATCGCTTAGTACACTTTATGAAATTTTTTATGGATATTTTTAACACAATGTTAAAGAAAGAATATATTTTGAAAATGATATTTTATTTAATGGCTATATTTATCACAATAACAAATTAGTATCGAGATTTTACTTTGAGATTTAGTTCAATGATTGGAAATGTAAAAAAATTGATATTACAAAGTAGCTCGTGAAAAATACAAATGATATTAAAGAATATACATTTGGTAGTGAAAAAATACAAATTGGCTATGTTTATTCAGATGATTGTAAAATCTAAAATAACAAAGCTTATATTACATATAACAGTTCAGAAATACAGAAGAAGTTATGAGCATACAAATTATCTATATAAAATACATATTTGATTACTTTAACTACAATTTAAGAACTACTATACTATATCCAAGTATGATAGAAAGGGATAACAACTATGATGCAAAGATCATAACATATTAACTAATGGCTTGAATAAGTGTGTTCAGTAATTGAAAAACAAAGAAAAATAGAATGATAGACGATCAAATAGAAACAACATTGTGAAGAAGAGTAGAATAAGCACACGGGACTTAATACAAATAAAACAAGAAAACCACCACAAAAGCTTACATATATCAAACTTGAATATGGAATACAAACGTGTTCACATCTAAAACAATCGATGATTAAATTGTTTGAGGAAACACAGTTACAGAAATACAAAAGAGGGTTATAAACATACAAATTATCTATTTATAATACATATTTGTTGACCATAACTACAATTGAAGAACTACTCAACTATTTCCGAGTATGATAGAAAGGGGTAACACCGATGAAACAAAGATCATAACATATTACCTAACGGCTTGAATAAGCTATGGGAAAACAATGATAAAAGGATTGATAGACGATCAAATAAAAATAACATTATGAAGAATAGTGGCATGAGCACATGGGGCTTAATACAAATAAAAAAACCACCACATAAACGCACATATATCAAACCTGAATATGGTATACAAACATGTTCATGTCTGACGTCTGATATTACAGCAACAGAAAAAGAATACAGTAAATTTTCTTAAGAAAATTCTGATTTATTTCTGAAAAAATGGAACAACATCTTGAAGACAACGTTTGCTATGTTATAAAACTAATCTCCAATAACTTCTAGTGTGGATTTTATTTGAAAGATGATTAGTCTTGAATGATGAACCTGCATCAATAGAAATAGAAAATTCAATAAAATTCAGATTTGATCATGTGCGTAAATAGTACTCTCAAAAATAAAAATGAAATTTGGGATTTGATTGACTTACCTACATAATGAACGTTCGTAAAGTTATAAGAAAACCTAAGAACACTTTGAATTATCTATATTTGACGCATCTTTGCTGGAATTTAAGAGAAAATATATCCATTAAATGCAATTGCAATTCAGACAACATAGTGTGTACTGTAATCAAAATATACCTATCCAAGCCCGATCTAATTTTGTTGTTTAGACAATTCCTTGAGTCGTGACCTATGTTGAACATTTTGCAAGATTTGCATTGCCTACCCTTGTTGCGTTTAGATTCACTAACATTGATAATTCTATTACCGACACCTTTAGGCGTGCCACATCGACCACTTCCCTTTGTTCTCGCTATTTTTGGATCTGACAACATCATTCCCCGCATTCAAATTGATTTGTGTTGTGCATCTGTCATCTCTACAATTATCCTGACTTGAAACTTGTAATTTCTGAATTTCTTTGTCAATCCTTTCCAATTATCCTTTTGCAAACAAAAATAAAGCATCAGAGTCCATTGATCTATTGATCTAGTAATAAAACAAAGCAAAGTCTGTTCAACGTGGCGGCTCGGTCATGTTGCACACTTCTTCCGTAAATAGGATAATTGCCGGAGTTCTTTATGTTTCATGCCCATCATTCCAGAATATAATCTTCTCCTAAATGCTGAACATTTCTTATTTTCAAAACATATATTATATGCTTAAATATTGTTCTCCATTTATCCAACTAAAGATACCGAGTATTTAGTCCTTTCATCTCTAATGTTTGTAATGTTTGCATTCAGCATGAAATTATATGTTAATTTTCTTTGAGAAATGTAAAAAAATGGTATATAACAACGACAGTTGCTTTTCCAATGCCCACGTTGTCCTCAACTTTGATCTTCGATTAACTATATCGTTGTCCATATCATTCTCTCTTTCCATAATTCTTTGTAGTGATGCATGGAACCTTGATATAAACTCCAAAAGTGAATTCTGTTTGGTAACATGTCTCCGTAGGAATGAATTCATGCTTTCATTTCGTCATGTGCTCATCATTCCCGCATAGAAAGTGTCCTTAGAGTAGATATCTATCCACTTATGTATTATTGCAAACTTTTCAGAAAGTCATTTATTTTCTATGAGACCAAATTCCTGAAGCATTGAAGCCCATGTACTTTCAAAATAGACTACACTTTTCCCATCCCATATGATTTTGCTTATAGACCTTAGAGCTCTATCAATATCTTTGATACGTCCTAACTTAACCTTCAATTTGATCATAATATACCATGTACAAAATTTATGGGCCTACTTGGAAGAGATATACCAATTGCAGCGCAAATCGATGAGTCTTCATTTGTAATAATAGAAATTGGATGCTTTCCCATTGCCTCAACAAAACTAACAAAAATCCACACAAATGATTAAGTGGTTTCTATGTTAAAAAATGCACTCCCAAATAAAATTATTTTGACATGGTGATTAATGCCACAGAATGGTCTAAAAATTAACTTGTACTCGTTTGTTCTGTATGTTGTATCAAATAATAATGTGTCACAAAATAAAGAGTACCTGACTTGAAACAGAATCAATCCATATATAATGAGATAAGCAGTTATCTTCATCTACTTTAAATGAGTAGAAAAAATCAGGTGCCATCTTTTGGCATTCTGCAAAATGATCTAAAACCAATTGCGCATGTAGTCCATGCTTGCTTTTCCTATGATATATGATATCTATGAAGATTGTAAATATCCCTGACTATACCACCATCTTGGATATTGGATATACACCCATTCTCAAGAAAAAATGATTGTTTCGATGTAGATATGTTAACATCTGGCATTGACTTAACAAGCAACTTTGTTGCTTTCAAAATCTTCTATTAGCCTTCGGGACACCAGCTCATGATTGTGTGTCTTGGAACCTCACCACAACCCGATCCAACTCAATTTGTTGTAAACCGATTTCCAACAAAGCCTTACAACCAATTCGTACAACTCTTCTTTCTTCCATATCAAATATATCACCTTCACTATCTTCATTATAATCTAGAAACTTTGTTCTTCTTTTGCCATTAGCTCTTTTGTGACCTTCTTTCCGACATAAAAATCTTTTGAATACAACAACCTTCTTTTTTGAACAACGATCTAGCCATGACGGGTACCAGCCTTTTTAACATTAAACACAATCCTTGTTACATAATTTTTGTAAAAATTATGTCTTCTATTGAACCAAATGCCATACCTTACTCAGGGAAATCTAAAACATCACATTGTTCTTTTGTAAAAGTTATTGATAGGTAGTCTTGCATATCCGATAGCTGATTAAAATCATTTATAAGATAATGAATAATAAAGGATGCAACATGTGTTATAACCCTCGTAATAAATAATACAATTTAGTAAATTTTAAAAGGTATTTTTATATTAACTGCTAGTACTGAGTTTTACCTGAAAATAGAAAATATGAAAATATGTTGTAGGGCGCTCAAACAGGTAAGCTGATTGTATAAAAAGATAGTATAATATCGATGTCTTTGGTATCTATAAGATAAGCTACTCAATATGACAACAAGATTTGTATTTGACTATAATACAATTAACATTATAGAAAAAAATATGAATCAACATGTATTACAGCTCTGCATAAGAAATAATACAATTAGACAGGATGTAAAAAGTTATTGTATATTAACTATTGGTATTGAGTTTTATCTAAAAGGTTGAATCTATAAGCTTTGAAAATATGCTAATGAGCTACTAAGACAAGTAAACTATTTGTAAAATAAGAAAGTATAATATAGATATCCGTTATATATACAAAACGTAGTACTCATAATAACATCAAGATTTGTATTTGGCTATCTACATTGAAATGTAAAATGAGATAGAGTTTTGTATATTGGGGTCAAAACAAGTATATAGTTTAACACTTTTGTATTCAATGATTGATATATTTGTATTCGGTAAGATACACCAAAAGAAAATAAGGACATGTAGTTTTGTACCTTAGTATTAAATTGAAATATCAAAATTAACATATGAAATGTAGATGCTATTTTGTATATTAGGATGAAAAAAGTATATGGGTTGATACGTTTGTATTCAATGCTTGATATATTTGTATTTGTAAAATGCATTTTTGTACCTTAGTATTGAAAATTCAACTTGCAGTATTATGTAAACTAAGAGATAAATACCTGCATCGATTAATGATTCGAATTCCTCTTGCTCTCTAGACATCTGACATATATCCATCTGCAATCAAAGAGCTAAGATAAAAATATGAAACTTCGAAATGAACAAAAGAGCTAAGAAATACAAATGTTTGCCTCTGCTGCTTCGATTTCTTCAGAATGTTCTGTGATGCCTTGATACTGGGAAATAGGATCTCACGAAATGATGTTGATCAATGCATTGTTCTCGCTCTACAATCAATGAGCTAAGATAAAAATATAGAATCATCGAAATGAACAAAAAGATCTAAGAAATAAATATGTTTACCTCTGGTGCTTCGATTTCTTCAGATTGTTCTTTCCTTCCTTGATGCTGGAAAATATAATCTTGCAAAATGAAGTTGATCGAAGCATTATTCTCGTCTTCGCAACTGAATGGATGATATGTCAAATCTGTCATTTTTTTATGAAAGCAAGACATGGGAACAAAGATAAATATTCAATTACTAAAATAACCACCTGCAAAAAAAATGAAAATCTATTACTATTTTTGGAGTGATGATGTTTGGTAGATAAACAGTTTTGGGAATAGATGGTGGTTTTTACGAGGATAAGATCACCCAACGAACCATACAATTGGCCTTTCCTTGGGTATGGAAGGACCAAGTCCTTTGGAGAAGATGCCTCCGTCGCCTCTTTTTTGTGCGAGATTTTGAAATTGAAAGGAAATATTAGGAGAGAGATTAATGAGGAGATATTTTAAGCGATTACATGCTATATTTAAATAATGTATAATGACCAAAATAGGTTTTTGATTAATTAAATAATATTACTAACATATCTTTTATAATAAATGTCAGATCAATTATGGATGCATGAAATCGTTGGCCTTCCTTGAGGATGGAAGGACCAAGTCCCATTGAAAAGATATCCTAAATATATAGGGAAAAAGGAGTATGCTCCCTGGGTGTAGCTAACTTACATGCTCCCACCCCTTTTCCCCTATATTTTTTCTAAAATGAAACCTACTGGAATTTAGATCACAATGTGTCACCATGGTGTCACTAAGAATTCGACTTAATTCGAGACTTATATCCCCTCCATTAAGATTGTCAAATTTTAACGGTCTAAGAATTGCTGAAATTGACCCCTTCAGATGGAGGCTGATGAATTCATGATTCTCACTCTTTATTCTTTTATATTAGCTATTTATCTTGGCAAAATAGCATGTAAATATGTGTAAATACAATAACTTAGCATTCTGCATGCATTAGTTAATATTGCATGTTTAGCATGCATTTTTGTGTAAAAATAAAAGAACAAAGGAAAAGAAAAAGAAGGAGGTATTTAGAATAAATAAGAGTAACCCAAACCCCAAGAGAAGGTCAAGCATTGACCTGATCGCAAAATAAAATATGTAGAGAGATAGGACTCACTTTGTATTGTACATAGTGTCTATATCTATGTATATTATTTATACAAATAAATTAAAATTAATTTTCTTATTTTTCTCTCCCTTGTATATATTTCTAAAAATAATACAAAATAAAATAAAAATCAGAAAAATGAAATAAAAATAAAAATAAAATCCTCCATTCATTGTACAAAAACATGTACATGTATTACATCCCATATTTATTATATACATTTAAATAATTTATAAAAATAAAATAAAAAAATATTTTTTACTTAAAAATATGTTGTAAATAAATAAAATATAAAATGGGGATACTTGTATAAAAATAATAAAATAAAAATAATTGTGTATAATATATAAGTATACTATATCTGTATATAACACTATATATTGTATATACACTAATTTATTTTTCGTAAAAATTATTAAAAATTACAGAAAAATAGAAATAATAAATATTTTTTATTTTATATACTTTTAATTTAATATCATTTATTTTTTTTCATTTATCTTTATTTTTCTCATTATTTTTGTCTTCTAGCGACTTTTGTCTTTTTCCTCTGCCGCTTGTGATTGGGCCACATCAACCTTATTGACTGCTGGTCAACGGCTCCTTCTAGCCGGCTCAGACCCAGATATCTCTCGTCGGATCTCCTTCTTCCCTTTTTCCGGCCTGATCCAACCGCCTCTCGCCCCGATTTCTCACTTGTCGCTTCTCTTAGGACCGTGATCCTCGCGAATCCCTAGGAAGGTGCAGATCTTCCTAGGGTTGCGTGATATTGCTCGATCTTTGGATGCTCCTAGAATGGGATATATAAGCTCTCCTCCGCTTCCTTGCACCGCATCTCGTGCCTCGCCCCTTCCTTCACCCTCCGGTACCTCCAGCCGAGTAAGAGCAACCTGTGAGTGCCTTCGATCGAAGTTTGGTGGCCTGAAGCCACAGCTCAACCATGTGGCCGGAGAGCTCCATCGCGTTCAGCCTCCTTGCCTACCGCAGCGTGGTTGAGGCCACAACCCCGACTTCCATCACCGCATGCTGAGTTCGTCAGTGCCCTCAGGTATCCTATCCATCCACTCCCCTTGTTGTTTCGTTCGATTCTTTCCATTTCACCGCCGCCATCGTTCCCTTGCTCTGTCCACCTGGGCGGAGCTCTGTTACATCCACTCATCCACACCGATCGACCTAATGGCTCGCCCCGCACCTCATTCCGCATCCTGATCAACCTTAGACTCGACCATTAGGTTGAGATTAAGGTCAAAACCTCCTTCCTTCACGTTCGTCGAAGGTCAAGCTCCATTCCCTGTCCCTTCTTTCCTCTTTATATGCAATAACATCGACCGGAGCAACGCCCCCAAGTCGCTCTACCTTTTGCAGGTCCTAAAGCATGCAAGGAGCCATTTCGAGCCTCCAGCTACTCATGCGGAGCAGCTCCAGGTGGCCAACTACCGCCACGTCCATCCGGCCGATGGCTCCTCCATCGGAGCCGCTCGTTCGACGTGGACCGCCTCTACGATACTGTCGGAACCCTCGGATCGTCATTAGAGTCTCGGATCTCATTCGAGGCTCAGGTGAAAGTTGCCCCCTATTCTTGCAAGTCGGTCCCCCACTGTTGGATGAGCCTCCTCATTCCAGATCACAACCCAGCCGCCGATCGTTGCAACCTTTCAGCCGTTAGATCTGACGCCCTCTGACACATCCGACCACACGTAGCAGACATTCTCTGGGCCGTCAGATCTGGGGCTGCCAGAGATCAGGATAGTACGCCAGCGCCTCCACCAGAGCCTGCCATGTGTCCTCACGTGCCCACACGCGCCCTACAAGGATATTTTTCCCTTTTATCCGTGCTTAGTTTCGTATTTAGTTTTAGTCCAGTAAAATAAAATTGTAGTTTAGATGTTTTGCAGTTTGGACCTTGTATCTTCATATATTTGCAGTTTAGTGCAGTTTGTATGAACTCAAGTGTCGTCCCACATGCTTTTCTGGGTTATTTGCATGATCTTCCCTATACTTTATATGTGTTTTGATTTATATGGCAAATTTTTGAGAATTGCTTTTATACCCCTGTGAGGTTTTGTTCACATGTTGTGCGCATGTTTTCTTGTACCTTTTGTAAATTAGGCCCTAAGCTTTCTGTGTATGTTATTGTTTGGCCCTCAGGCTTTTGTTTAATTGCAAGTAGGTCCCTGTGAACTGTCTGTCTTGTATTTAATAAAAAAAACCAAATTAACCCCAAAAATTCTCTAAAAATTAATGTTAGCTCCTGTTGACACATAATATTCATTGTAATTTTTGTGGATTAATTTAATTGCATTAATTATTTTCTAAAAATAAAAAACCCCTAAAAAAGAGTCCTTTCTTTTTTAGAAAATACATAAAAATTCGAAAAATTACCTCAAAAATTCTACAAAAATTCTTGTTTGTGTTTTTGTATGCTTTGTTTACATTAGCAATTTGGTTTGAAAAACTTTTTAAAAACCCTGAAAATTACAAAAAACCTGAAATCCCATAAAGATCATATAAAATTCTAGAAAAATAAAAAAATTATCATTTCAGTTCATGTGTGTAGCTTTTTATATATATTTTATCATAAAATTCAAAACCACGACTGTAAGGAATTTTAATTATTTTTAACTTGCAATATTGTCCTTGATGTCCATTGATTACATTGTTAGCCTTTGTTTGAATTTTATAAAATCACAAAAATATTAGAAAATTACCAGAAAATTACCAAAAATACTTTACCATATTAAAATCTAAAAAAAATTATTTGAATTTTCTGAGTATTTTTAGTCTTAAATAAAAATTCAGGAAGCTTGCTTGTGTGTTTCTTTTTTACTTGATTTTGTCCTTTGATTCAAAAATTATAAAAATTTGCAAAATTAAAAATCATAAAAAAATTTGTTTTATTTTCTGAAATTAACTACTTCGTAGGTTTACTCGTGCTCCTTGTATTTGACCCTGGTTGCTATACCATGTAAAAATTACAACGAAGACCGCTTACAATTTTGCATGCTTTGATTTTTTTATTTATCTATCTTTTTGAGTGGTTCTTTCTTCTTGTTGTTGAGCTTGCCTATTGATTGGGGTCGCAACGACCCTTGATTTCTATTGATACATAAAATTTTACAAAATTAAAAAAGCAAAAAAAATAGTTTTGTTTTCTTAATTGTACTACTTCATAGGTTTACTCGTGCTCCTTATGTTCAACCCTGGTTGCTATACCAGGTAAAAATTATAGTGAAGACCGCTTACAATTTTGCATGCTTTGATTGTTTTATTTATCTATCTGTTTGAGTGATTCTTTCTTCTTGTTGTTTAGATTGCCTCTTGATTGGGGTCGCAACGACCCTTGATTTCTATTGATACTTAACCCTAGTCAGTAGGCCACTCATCAAGGGCATATGAGTCATAGTGATGAATATACATATTTTTATTTTCTAAAAAATTTTAAAATAGGAAGAAAATAGGGGTGGGAGTAGCGAATTGGCTACACCCAGGATGTAGCCTCATTTAACCCATATATATATATATATATATATATATGAGTGATCCTGTGAGAGCAAAAAGCTATGAGGGCGTGAGAGGAGTGATTCTAGACCACTAGATTAAACCAGGAGAGCACAACTTTTTGCTCTCATAGGTTCACTCCTTGAATCTAGTGGTTTAGAATCACTCCTCTCACGCTCTCACAGCTTTTTGTTCTCACAGGATCACTCATATATATATATATATATATATATATATATATATATAGGGATAAATGAGGCTGCCCCCTAAGGGGAGCTAACTTGGCTCCCCCCGGCCCATTTTCACCAATTTTTTTATTTTTTTTGAAAATTTCTTCCATGAATATTCATCACTATATCCCTATATTATGCTATTCAAATTTCGTGTGAAACAGAGACTCCTACGACTTCCATCCATACAGACATTTTTTTAACGATCACATGATTTTTCAAATCAATCCCGTTTGGATGGAGGTCGTAGGAGTCTCTGTTTAGTACGGAATTTGAATGACATAATATATGGATTTAATAATGAATTTATACAGTTTTAGATTTCAAAAAAATTAAAAAAAATATGTGAAAAATAATAATATATGGATTTAATAATGAATGACACATTTTTCCCACACATATATATATCCATATATATATATGAGTTTAATGGAGCTCCCCCCGTGCTATTTTTGACGTTTTTTTTTATTTTTTTGAAAAATATCACAATGTAAATATTCATCTATATATCTCTCCTACATGTCATTCCAATTTTGTTAGAAACAGAGACTACTATGACCTCCATCTAGAACAGGTCGATTACAACAATTCTAAGACCGCTAAAATTACATGTTCTAGATGGAGGGTATATGAGTCTCTGTTTCTGACAAAATTGGAATGACATGTAGGAGGGATATATAGATGAATATACATGGTTTTATTTTTCAAAAAAATAAAAAAAACGCCAAAAATAGGGGGCAGGGCAGCCATGTTGGCTGCCCCAAGGGGGCTATATATACACATGCACGTACGCAAGCACGCGCGCGCGCGCACACACACACACATTTATATATATGGGCTATATGGGGCTGCCCGCTGGGGACATCCAACATAGCTGCCCCCGCCTCATTTTTGTCAATTTTTTTTAATTTTTTTGAAAAATATCGCAATGTATATCCATCCATATATCCCTCCTATATGCCATTCGAATTTCGTCAGAAACAGAGACTCCTACAACCTCCATCCAGATAGGGTCGATTTAAAAAATCATATGACCGATAAAAAATGATTGTCTGGATGGAGGCCATACGAGTCTTTGTTTCTGACGAAATTCGAATGACATATAGGGACATAAAATTTTTCCAAAAAAATAAAAAAATTTGTGAAAATTGGGGTGGGGGCAGCCATGTTGACTGCCCCTAGGGGGCAGCCCCATTCCCCTCCCCCCCACACACTGACACACACGCACACACACATTCACACACGCACACACGCGCACTGGTGACACGCTAACACAACTCGGGTTAAGGAATATCTAAGGTCATTGCGAATCGAATCGCGAGGCATGGTCAACAAGAAAAATCAGAGACCACCAACAAAATCAGACAAGCATGAAAACAAGGCAAGCGATCTTGTTATTTATTTAACATGGTATAGCCACCAGGGTCGACCACAAGGAGCACGGAATAAATCCTACGAAGTAGTCAAGTAATCCAAAAAGAAATCAAAACATTTTTGGTGGTTTTTAATTTTCATTTTTTTATATTTTCTATTAAGAAAAATGAATAAAAAAATAAAAGCAAACACAACAAAACAATTTTTTTAAGATAAAGGCTCAAAAATTCAAAATAAAATTATTTTTGTGTTTTAAAATATTCGAGTGTTTTTGGGTATTTTAATGGGCTTTTTCTGATTTTTATAAGATTTTCTAAGAATAAAAGAAAAATAAAAATAGCAAATAGTGTACAACTTGGATGAAGAGGCAAATTAAAAATATCTAAAATGCCTTAAAATCCTGATAGCAATTTTACGTGAAAGTATAAAATAAAATCTAACTACATAAATTGAAAACACATTTTTATGATTTTTAGAGAATTTTTAATGATTTTTATAAGGTTTTTAGTCTTTTGTAATTTTTAGGTGTTTTATAAAAGATAATAAAATGAAAATCTACAGAAATTAACACCACAAATTAAACACTCACAATTTTTTGAAACTTTTAAGAGTATTTTTCTATTTTTTATAGGTTTTCTAAATCAGACAAAGGCAATTTTAGGGTTTTTTATTTTTAAAAATAGCAAATGAAATCAAAATGTGTCACAAAAAATACTACACAAACATGGGGGACTAAAGTGTAAATAACAGAAACTACATGGGGTAAACTGCAAATAAGTTCAACTACGAATTTATTTTACAGACTAAAGTATAAAGTAAAATAATTACGGGGTAAAAAGGGAAAGATACCCTTGCAGCACGTGAGGCACACATGGGGTGGACGCGGGTCGACCGCTGGAGACGGGCGTGAACGTGCGGCTCTAATGTTGTCAGGCGTCAGATCTGACGGTGCCAGAACGGTCGGAGACGTGCGATGCACGTGACCGTCAGATCTGACATCCAACAGTCTGACAAGGCGGCTGGTTGGACAGCTTTGATATGATCAGGAAGGTCCTGATCGATCCAACAGAGTGGAGTGCATCTGGAAGAACATGCATAAGGCGAACTTCAGAGGAGCCAGGAAAGAGATCCCCTGCCCCGATGGATGATCAGAGGGTGCAGGCGTGATGGCGAGATGCTTTCGCGTCGACTGGACGGCTCGGATGGATGCTCCGACGGCTGGATAGGCGTGTCGACGGTGAAGGCCTCGAGCTGCTCCGACGAGCACTGGTGAGGATGGAAAGAGGGCTCCCAACGCACGAAACAACCTGTAGAGGATAGCTCTGACTCAGAGCTATGCTTCAGTCTGGATTATTTGAGATAAAAAGGAAAGAAGCGACGAGGGGCGGACGTTGGTCTCCGACGAAGGTGACGGAAGGAGATAACCTAATCTTGACTATATAGGCTAAGATCAGGGTGATCAGGATGCGAAGCTAGATGGAGGGCAAATGTGCGATGATATCAGAGCGACTAGGATGGGGGGGAACGGAGCTCCGACCAGCTGGTCGGAGCAAACAAAGGTGCGGCGGTGCTGAGATGAAATGTTGGATCAAAATGACGAACTGAGGGATAAAAGACTCACCTGAAGATCTGGATTGACTCCTGAGATCCATGCGAAGATGGTCGTCGGGGTGATGGCCTCGACCGAGCGCAAGGGAAGCTGCTCGTGGCGGAACTCCGGCCATGATGATTGAGCTGCGGCTTTGCTGCACAAAACTGATCGTCTAGCGGTGCTCCAGACGACTGTCACTCTGATGGAGGTGGATAGGGTATCACAAGGGAGCGAGGCACGAGCTACTGGGCTGGGTAAGAGGATGAGACAATTTATAGGGCTCCCAGGTGGCTGGAAAGAACGGGCGAGGGTGCTCGAACCGAGAAAGATCCGCGCCTCCCTAGTGATCCGCGAGGCTCTTGGATCCATGGGGAAGACACGAGAGAAAATTCGGGGCGAAAGGACGCATGACCTGCCCGGGAAAATAGGGAGAAGGAGGTCCAGCCATGCAGTCGGGTCGGGTTAAACCCTTGAAGAGGGGGTTGACTGGGTCAAGATGCGCATGTGGACCAATCAGGAGCGGCGAGTAAGAGGACAAAAGCCACTACAAGACAAAATAGCAATGAAATAGAAGATAAATAAATTAAAAATAGTAAATGAATTTAAACTAAAAAATGAATAAAATGAAAAATGTTTATTATTTTTCAAAGAATTTTTCTATGATTTTTATTTATTTTTTTGAAAAATAAATTAGTCTATATGCAATATAGAGTACTATATACAAGTATATTATACCTATGTATTTTGTGCAATTATTTTTAATTTATTATTTTCATAAAAATACCCCAATTTTATATTTTATTTTTTTTCACAACATATTTTTGGATTATAAAATTATTTATTTACAGGTATAAAATAAATAGAGAAGGGAATGTATATTCATGCAATATGTACAAGTGAGAGATTTTTATTTTGTTTTATTTTAATTTTCTGATTTTTATGTTATTTTAGATATATATATATATAAGGAGGTAAACGAATATATTTTATTTTTATTTTGGCAAAAATAATTTATTTACACACATGGTATATACAATATAGAGTAGGCCCTCTCTCTTTATATATATTTTATTTGGCGATCATGCTAATGCTTGGCCCTCTCTTGGGGTTCGGATCACTCTGTATTTATTCTAAATACCTCCTTCCTTTTTCTTTTCCTTTATTCTTTTATTTTTGCAGAAATACATGCTAATTATGTATTATTAACACATGCATGCATATTGCTATCTTATTCTATTTACACCTATTTACATGACGCTTTGCCAAGATATTTAGCTAAAATAAAAGAATAAAGAGTGATGAACAGGGATTCATCACGCACGCACACACACACACATACACACATATAGGGTTATATGGGACTGCCCCCTGTTGGATGCCCCCACCCACATTTGACGACATTTTTTAGCTTTTTTGAAAAATATCATCATGTATATTCATCTATATATCCCTCCTATATGTCGCTCAAACTTTGTCAGAAACAGAGACTCCTATGCCCTCCATCTAAAACAGGTACGATTACAGCAATTCTAAGATTGATAAAATTACATGTTCTAGATATAGGACATAGGAGTCTGTTTCTGGCGAAATTCGAAGACATATAGGAGGGATATATGGATGAATATACATGGTGATATTTTTCAAAAAAAATAAAAAAATTTGCGGAAAATGGGGTGGGGCAGCCATGTTGGCTGCCCCAAGGAGGTGGACCCATTTTTTCCTATATATATATATAGAGAGAGAGAGAGATGAAAGGGATCCTACTTCATAATGTAGGTAACTTACTTACATTACGCTTATTTTTTCCCTATTTTTTTATTTTTTTTGAAAAATGCTTCTGTGGATTTTCATAACTATATTCCTCTAATATGTCATTCAAATTTCATCAGAAACAGAGTCTCATATATCATCCATCTAGAACATGTAATTGTAATGGTCTTAGATTTGTTGTATATTACTGTTCTTGATGGAGGGCATAGGAGTCTCTGTTTCTGACGAAATTTGAATGACATATTAGAGGGATATAGTTATGAAAATATACAGAAGCATTTTTCAAAAAAAGTAAAAAAAGGGGGGAAAATAAGCATGATGTATGTAAGTTACCCATATCATGAAGTATGATCCCTTTCCTCCTATATATATATGGGTTAAATGGGGTTGTCCCCTGGGAGTAGCCAACTTGACTACTCCCACCCCTATTTTTCCCTCATTTTTTTATTTCTTTGGAAAATAAAAATTTGTAAATTCGTCATTATATCCCTCTAACATTCTGTTAAAATTTCGTCAGAAACAGAGACTCCTACGGCCTCCATCCAAACATGGTCGATTTAAAAAATCCTGCGACCATTAAAAAAAATGACATCTGGATGGAGGGCCTAGGAGTCTCTGTTTCTGACGAAATTTTAATAGAATGTTAGAGGGATTTAGTGATGAATATACAAATTTTTATTTTCCAAAGAAATAAAAAAATGAGGGAAAAATAAGGGTGGGAGTACAGGGGACGGCCCCATTTTACCCTATATATGGCTTGATAGGGCTGCCCCTCCCCATTTTTTTGGTAATTTTCTTATTTTTTTGAAAAATATCGCCAGTATATTCATCTCTATATCCCTCCTATATGCCATTCGAATTTCGTCAGAAACAGAGACTCCTACGGCCTCCATCCGGACAGGGTTGATTTAAAAAATCCTGCGACCATTAAAAAAAGATGTCTGGATGGAGGCCGTAGGAGTCTCTGTTTCTGACAAATTCGAATGACGTATAGTAGGTATATAGGGATGATTATACATGATGATATTTTTCAAAAAAAAATGTGAAAAATAGGGTGGGGGCAGCCCCATTTTCCCCATATATATAGGAAAATATGGGGCTGCCCCCACCTCATTTTCTGCAATTTTTTATTTTTTTTGAAAAGTATCACCATGTATATTCATCCATATATCTCTCATATATGTCATTCGAATTTCGCCAAAAACAGACTCCTATATCCTCCATATAGAACACGTAATTTTAACGGTCTTAGAACTGTTGTAATCTTACCTGTTCTAGATGGAGGGCATAGGAGTCTCTGTTTCTGACGAAATTCGAATGACATATAGGAGGGATATTAGGATGAATATACATGGTGATATTTTTCAAAAAAATAAAAAATTTTGATGAAAAATGGGACGGAGGCAGCCCCGTATAACCCATATATATATATATGGGAAAAGGGAGTCTACACCCAGGGGTGTAGGTAACTACCTACACCCGGCTCATTTTTTAATTAATTTTTGATTTTTTTGAAATAGAACTTTTGAGGAATTAAATCACTATATAACACCATGGTGTCATTCAAAATTCAACTTAATTCGAGGCTCCTATCATCTTCGTCAAGACCGTCAAATTTTAACAGTCTCAGAATTGCTGAAAATGGCACCTTCTAGATGAACATGTTAGAAATGTTTATTTTGAATGATTTGAAACACATATTCATCTCAATATATTAAGAAAATCTCTCTAAGATTTCATTCAAAAAAAACACAAAAATCATGAAAAAGAAGGCCGTGTGTAGGTAGTTACCTACATCCCTGGGTGTTGGCTCCCAGCTCCCTATATATATACATACATATATATATATATGTATGTATGTATGTATATATAGGGAGCTGGGAGCCTACACCCAGGGGTGTATGTAACTACCTACACCCGACCTTTTCTCTCAATATTTTTGGATTTTTTTGAAGGAAACCTTTGGGGGATTTTCTTAATATATTGTGGGAAATATGTGTTTCAAATTTCATACAAAACAAATACTCCTAACATGTTCATCTAGAATGGGTCAATTTCAGCAATTTTGAGACCGTTAAAATTTGGTAGTCTTGATGGAGATGATAGAAGTCTTGAATTAAGTTGAATTTGGAATGACACCATGGTGATATATAGTGATCTAATTCCCTAAAAGTTTCATTTCATAAAAAATCAAAAAATATTGAAAAAAGAGAGCCGGGTGTAGGTAATTACCTACACCTCTAGGTGTAGGATCCCTTTTCCCTATATATATAGGGAAAAGGGAGCCTAAACCCAGGTGTAGGTAACTTTCCTACACCCACCTATTTTTTGAAATAGATCTTCGGGAATTTAGATCACTATATGTCACTGTCGTATCATTCAAATTTCAACTTATTTTGATACTTCTAACTTATCCATCAAGACAGTCAAATTTAACGGTCTCAAATTTGCTGAAATCGACCCTGTCCGATGGACATGTTAGGAATGTCTGTTTTACGTGAAATTTGAAACACATATTCTACTAAATATTATAAGCAAATCCCCTAAGGATCCACTTCAAAAAAATAAAAAAAAATGACAGAAAAGGGGTAGGTGTAGGAAAGTAACCTACGCCTAGGTTTAGGATCCCCAAACCCATATATATATATGATATCTTTCAAATAGGACTTGGTCCTTCCATACATAAGGAAGACCAATTGTATGGGTCATTGGATGATCTTATCTTTTCCATCTACGGCTATCATGAAAACCACCATCTATTCCCAAAACCACTTACATTCCAAACGTCGTCACTCCAAAAATAGTAAAAGATTCTCGTTTTTCATACAATTTATTATTTCACTATTTGAGCTTTATTATCGTTGCCATTTTACAATATAGTGGCATCATTAAATAATTGTATTTTGTATTTTGTGTTTCTTTTTTGCATGCCAAAATCATTGAAATTTTGATAACAATCCTTCCTAAAAATAGGGGATAGAGTGATGTGTCAATATTATATTTGTATAATACAATACTAATTACATGAAAATTAAATTGTGATTTGTATTCTAGTTTTATAGTTTGTATAATATGCACCTTCTTTGTACACCAAAACCCATCGAGGATATAACATCTTAACATAATTGTGTCTTCCTCTTTCCACAAAATTTTCATATTTGACATCCCTAAAAATTAGGAATAGGTGGTTATTGCAAATCTTCAATGGAGAGATAGGCGAAAAATTTATATTTATATAGTACGTTCGGTTGAAATTTCCATTAACACTCCTAAAAAATTTGGGCAAAGAGATGTGTGAGTATTTGTATAATAGAATACTAATTAACTGAAAATTACCTTTATTTTGTATTTTAGTTTATTGAGTTTGTATAATATGTACCTTTTTTGTACACAGAATTCCCTCGATGATATAACATTTTAACATGATTGCGCCTCTCTCTTTCCTCAAAGTTTTTGTATTTGACGTCCCTAAAAATTAAGAACTGGTGGTTATTGCAAATCTGGTTTTGTATAATGAAGTGGGTTTGATCACATCCGTTGAAAGTAGATCTAATGGCCAAATTGCTTGGCCTTCCTTATAGATGGAAGGATCATGTCCTATTTGAAAGGCCCCATATATATATATATATATATATATATATATATATATGGGGCCTTTTAAATAGGACGCAGTCCTTCCTGAGTTCAGGAAGGCCGGTCTTTTTTTTGTATAAAACACGAACACTTTAGTAGAATACGTATATAGTTTGTATTATAAGTGCACGTTATAAATATTAAGCCGCATACAAAACTGCGTATTATAATACAAATATTAGAACTGCACATTATAATACAAAACTGTATATGTATTCTACTAAAGCCATCTTATTTTATACAAAAAAGGGGATGGTCTTCCTGAACTCAGGAAGGATTGCGTCCTATTTGAAAGAAATCCTATATATATATATATATATATATATATGAGGAAAGGGAGGTTGTTCTGTGTAACAGCCAAGTTGGCTGTTACACGGAGCAGTTTCCCTCATTTTTTATTTTTTTTCAAATTTTTTCCATGTATATTCATCTATATATCCCTCCTACATGTCATTCAAATTTCATGAGAAACAGAGACTCCTAAGCCCTCCATCTAGAACAAGTAATTTTAACTGTCTGAACTTTGCTGTAATCGACATGTTCTAGATGGAGGGCTTAGGAGTCTGTTTCTCACGAAATTTGAATGACTTTAGGAGGATATATAGAAGAATAACATGAAAAAAATTTTGAAAAAAATAAAAATGGGGAAAACTATTCCGTGTAACAGCCAACTTGGCCGTTACACAGAACAACATCCCCGGCCTCTCTCTCTCTCTATATATATATATATATATATATATATAGGGGGCAAGGAGCCTACATCGGGTGATGTAGGTAACTTACCTACATCGGTTCATTTTTTCGTTATTTTTTTTTTCGAATGAAACCTCAGTGGGATTTACTTAATATATAGAGTGGATTACGTATTTCAAATTTCGTGAGGTAAAAATATTTCTAGCATGCCCATCTAAAAGGGGTCAATTACATTAATTTTGGGACCGTTAAAAATTTAGCTATCTTGATGGATGGGATCGAAGTCGCGAATTAAGTTAAATTTGGAATGTCACAATGGTGGTATATGGTGATGTAAATTCTCGAAGATTTCTTTTCAAAAAAATAAAAAATTAATGAGAAAAAAAGCCCGATGTAGGTAAGTTACCTACATCACCCGATGTAGGCTCCTTTTTCCCATATATATATAGGGTTAAAGGAGGCTACTCCCTCCCACCCCTATTTTCTCTCTATTTTTTTATTTTTTTATAAATAAAAAATATGTATATTCAACACTATATTCCCCTAACATGTCATTCCAATTTCGTCAGAAACAAAGACTCATATGCCCTCCATCTGAAGGGGGTCAATTTCAGCAATTATGAGACCGTTAAAATTTGACAGTCTTGATTGAGGGGATAGAAGTCTCGAATTAAGTTGAATTTTTAATGACACAATGGTGACATATTGTGATCTAAATTCTAATAGGTTTCATTTCAAAAAAATAAAAGAAATACATGGGAAAAGGGGTGGGAGCATGTAAGTTGACTACAACCAGGGAGCATACTCCCTTTTCCCATATATATATATATATATATATATATATATATATATATATGATTTTTATCCAATGCGCACAGGGCTCATTAGCGTTTCGGTGCGCACCATTTCTTGGCCACACACGTGTATTACCAATTTAGTGGTTGATGAATACTCATTCATCACTCTTTATTCTTATATTTTAGCTACAAAAACCTTTGCAAATGCATGTAGATATGTGTAAATAGGAATAATTACCAAAAGCATGCATTGTGTAAAAACCTATAATTAGCATGTTTTTGTGCAAAAATAAAAGAATAAAGATTAAAAAGAAAAAGAGGGAAATATTTAGAATAAATATTGAGCAACCTAACCCAAGGGAGGGCGCAGCATGGGCCTGACCGCATAAAAGCCAAAGTAGAGGGAGATAGGGGCTCATGAGTGTAAATATTTGTGTAAATAAAATAAAGATATTTTCCTCACCAAAAATATGCTTGTAAATACTTGTATATATTTATAAATATTAAAACAAAAGATAAAAATATAAAAATTAAAAAGGAAACAAAAACATCACCTTCATCATGTACATAGACCACTTCTATGTATTTATTTAACCTTGTAAATAAATAAAAATTAATTTCCAAACTTTTTGTAAATATTCTATGTTATATATTGTATATAAATAAAATAAAAACAATTAAAACAAAAGCAAAATAAAAATAGCAAAATTAAAACTACAAAAATATATTGTACATATACCATGTATATAGATGTATATATGTATTTATTTCACTTATGTGAATAAATAATAAAAATAAAATAAAAATGCCTTTTTATTCCTTATTTTATAATATAAATAAATAAAATATAAAATAGGAATAAAAATGTACAAAAATAACAATTAAAAAAATCAAAAATCAAAACCCTATATATTGTACATATACCTATATAGTACTATATTGTATATAGCTTCTTTTTATTTCGAAAAAATTATTAAAAATCACAAAAAATAGAAAAAAAATAAAATAAAAATATTTCATGTTTTAAGTTTTTGCTGAATCAGGCCCTAGCTACCCTTAATTTTCATTTCAAAATTCAGCCACGTGGCCCATTCCCATTGGGTCCTGGGGATGTTGACCGCCCGGTCAACTCCCCCCCCCAGGACCACTTCTCACGGGTCTGTGTTGCCTGACCCATCTTCTCGGATTTTTCGCAACCAAACCCGATCATGCCTCGCCTAAACCCGGGTCCGAATTGCTCACGTCATATCCGTCAACCTCGCCGGGGCATCCACCTCGAGATCCGCGCTCCAGAATGCCCTACCCGCGTTCGTTTTCGCGGACCCTCCAGCGTATATAGGTCGAGCTCCGCCACCTCCATTTCCATCTTTGGCCATTTGTTTCCTCCTCCTGTGAGCTCCAGAGAGTGCGTGAGGTGACAGCTCGCGTCTGAGCCTGTTGCAGCGAGGAGAGGAGGCGAGTCCATCGATCCGGCGAGCACAGCCGCCGTAGCTCCGCCACCAGCGTGAGCTCCGAGCCTCGGAGGGAGACGATCCTTGAGGTGACGAACAGGAGTTTCAGCAGCTCCTCCCCAGTCTCTCCGACCACCCAGGTAGCCCCTTAGGCTTTCCTTTTTCATAAATTTCCATTTACGCCCAAATCGCGCCGCCGCCGTATATCATCGATTCCAACCACTCCATTACCCCTTTCGATCATCGGAGTCGACCATCGCATTCGCCTCCTTCCGACGCACCTTCTGCATCCCTCCGCTCAACCCAGCTCGCACAGGAGATGGGAACCAAGCTCCTCCGTCCACCACCTTCGCCGGAGCTTGCCATTCCGACTCACCGTTCACCGTCGCTACGCCTAACCGGGTCGAGGCAATTTGCCCTCGACCCGCGAGTCTCCTGAGCTATTTTGCAGGTGCTACCAAGCCCATCTGAGGGCTTTGGTCATTCAGGCCAGGAGGCCCAGCTCCGCCGACCGCGCCCGAGCTTCTAGGAGCTCGGCTCGATCATCGGAGCCTACCGGCAGACGCGGGAGCACTCCACGATTCTTCTCCGACATTCAGAGTGCTCCCAGGAGGAGCCCAGCGCACGCACGAGGCCGGCGAGTCTCGCCGGGGACCTGTTCTTCCAGCATCCTCCATCGCCGTCAGATTGACCTCGACGCTCCAGATTACATCACGTCCGTCCGTTCGTGGAGCTGCAGCTACCTCTAGATCTTCGAGGATCGATCTGGACCGTCCGAGGCTAGCGGGTTGGCCATCAGCGCCTGACACCGTCCGATCCACCACGTGGACTAGCCCCAGCCGTTGGATCATCCCGAGGAGAGCAGCGTTGGACCCCCAGTCGCTCTTGACCGCTCGATCAGACACGTGGCGTCCATCCAGCCGCTCCGCTTAATAAAGGGTAATTTACCCTTAGGCCCTCTTTCTTCTTTTATGTCGTTTTAGTCCTCTAAATATTAAAGTTAGTTGTTTAGTTTTAGGATTATTTGCATCGTGGACCCCGTACTTTATTTTATATGCATTTATACCCCTGTGCGTTGTATGCCACGTGCTTCGTCACGTGTTTTCTAGTCTATTTGCAATAGAGGCCCCTGTAGTTCTGGTTGTTCTTGAATGAATGAAAGTTTTTATCTATTTGCATTTATACCCCTGTGCGTTGTTTATTTGAGCATGTGCGTTATATTTTGGGTATTTTTTTATTTTTTTTATCTATAGGATTCGAACCCTGATCCTTTAAAGTGGGAGCCACTGCTTCTACCACCAGACCATTAGAAGGGTTCTATATTTTGGGTATTTTGCAAATAAGCCCCTGGACTTTTGGTACGTGTTACCAATAAGTCCTCGGGACTTATTTTTATTACATTTGGGTCCCTGAGTGCCCCAGGCACGCGCGTGGCGCGTGTTTTGCTGGGTATTTTGCACCAGGCCCCCCAGAACTTTGGGTATTTGCACTTTGGTCCCTATGCACTGTACCCTCTTCTTCTTTTTTGAATAAAATAGCAAAACACCTCCAAATCCAACGAAAATTGGACACATGGCTCCTGCCATGATGTAAAACTTTTGTGGATTTTTGAGGACATTTTTGATTTCGTTTAATATTTTTAAAAATTCAAAAACCTTTAATTTTGCTACTGTCTATCTTTAAAAACCCCAAAAAAATATTAAAACTCATTTAAAAATTCTACAAAAATTAGCTACTGTTTGTCTTGCTTAGTTTGATTTTCTAGCCAATTTTGGCTATTTTTCATCACCTAGAATACCTAAAAATTGAAAAACACTTAAAAACTCATAAAAATTCTAGTAATTAAACCAAAAACCCAAAAATAATAAAATTGGTACCTTCCTTGTGTAATCTTCTTTACAGGAAAATTACCTCCCAGCTAATTTGGGGGCTTTAGATATATTATCTAAGCCCTTTTAGCTCGGCTGGACAATACCTTGTCTTTCTGCCACTTTTTGATTTTTAGAAAATTAAATAAACATCAGAAAATTCTCAAAAATTCACCAAAAACATTAAAAATTATAAAACACTTAAAAATATTTTTGTTTGAATTTTTGGTTAATTTTTAGTACTTTAAATAATTTGTTAAAGTGTGTGCTTTCTTTGTTTTTCTTATTTTCTTTATACATTAAAAATCCAAAAAAATATGAAATAAATTAAAAACCACTAAAAACAGTTTCTTCTTTTATTTTATTCCTTTTTACTACTTCGTAGGCCGAGAGGCCAACCCGTGCTCCTTGAGTTCGACCCTAGTCGTTATACCAGGTTAATCCAATAGCAAGACTGCTGTTTTGAGTTTTGACCGATTTTATCATTCTGAATGGTTCATTTTTCTTGATTGACATAGCCAGGTGATCTAGGTCGCAACGACCATCTAGACACCTTTACCTTGATCATTTGGCGTGCTATCAGAATGGCGCCGTTGCCGGGGAGCACGGCTTAGTAGTTTTACTTTGATTTTCATTTTTATTTTCGTGGCTATTCGCGGTTCTTTCAGAGCTTGCGGCTTTTTCGCGGCTTTTGTTTTTATTTTATTTTTATTTGATTTTGTTTTATTTTCTTTTTCTTTTATTTTTATTTTTGTTTTATTTTGAGTGTTTATTTTATTTTGCATTTTTGCATATATACCCTCATTTTTAGTTTCATTTATTTTTCTTTTTATTATTATTTGATTATTTTGGTCTGACCATTCTTCTCTTTCTTGCGAGGGCCCGAGGACCGAGGCGGTCGATTTTGAGAAGCCGACGCAACCGCGGGATTCGGAGGCGGCTCTTTTCTTTGCGGAGCCGCAGGAGAGAGTGAGAGAGAGTTGAGTGGGAGAGGATTTTTCTTTTTATTTCATTATTATTGTAATAATATAGGAACTCTCAGAGACTGGACTTGGACATTGCTTGAACACTTAGCGGGTCTGTTTCGCCGAGCACTGGTGTGCTCAGGGGACCCTTAGGATTTTCGCGGCTTTTTACGCGGTTTTGGTTTTATTTTCTTTTTACTGCCTTTTCCGGTGTTTACGCGGTTTTCATCGAGCCCCTAGCTTTAGGATTTTCTCTTGCTTGTGCTGTAATTAGTAGGGTCCCACACCTAATTATCTGCTTGCTCCTATAGTGCGCTAATTGGACTCACTAATAATCAATTAATAAAAATAATCGACTCATCTCCTTCGTAACCTACGTGCCGCAGCTCACCCTGTAAAGCGCTTTCTCCTACCCCCGATTTGTCGGGCAGAGGAGGGGTGGGCCAAGGCCGGACCCTTTGGCTTGGAGGTCGGTGACCGATTAGACGGTTCTACGTGTAGAAATTGCTAATCTAGGACTCGGTTTTTCCAGTTGCATCATTTAGGTAGTTTACTTTCAGTCTTTAAATTCTGCGCGGATCACTTGCATGTAGAGTGCTGGAGACAAGGTACGCATTTCTTACTCAGCATGCATCATTGATTTCATCGCGCATCGGCTTTTTCGTCTTCTCCCCCCTGTTTTGTACTAAATAACCAGGAGAACCGAAAAATTCGTTAGGCCGTTTGTTTTTATTTGAAAAATATTAAAAAGAAAAACCATAAAATTGGGACTGGTTAACATTATTGATCCTAAAATACGCTCACCCTAAAAATTTTGTCTTGGGGAGAGCAACCCCCTCATTGTATGGTTTGGATGCGCGAGAGAGTGACCCGCACCCTAGGTAGAGCCCTCCGGTGCTAGTCCCGACTGATTACCGACTCTTCCGTGCGGGCCAGTCAGTTGGGGTAGCATCGGGTATCCTAACAGGTCACGTAAGCGCTCTGATATTTTGTGTGTTCACCTAATAAAATCGACAAGATAATTTGACCGAACTTTCACGGTCTTCAGCTCGCGTTGCGTTGGTGAACTGGGGGTTTGTTTTGTGATCATAGTTTCTCCAGATCTCATCCGCACCACTCGCCAGATCGAGATGATGGGTAGGCGCTCTCTTAGGCAGCCTCTGGCTGCACCGCTTTCGGGCACGTCTACCCAATCATCTAGGTTGGCCCGCGAGAGCCAAGACCAGCTCTCTGGGCCTGAGTACGACTCCACCCTGTTCCTCCTCGACCCCCTTTCTTTCGGACCTGAGAGACATGAGCCCGAGGAGAGATTGATGGATTTGACAGCACATGAGTTGGGCTCATTTGATTTTGCAGACGTCATGGCCGGCAGTTCTGAGGATCGTTCCCGTCAGCCTGAGCATTTCGTATTGGACCAGGGAGCGATCAACTCCACCCTGATCGCCTCGTTAGAGACCGTTCAGCAGCAGCTGAGGGATCAGGGAGCGTTCATGATTGACATGAGGAGAGAGATGGAGCAGATGCGAGCAGAGAGAGCAGAGCGAGAGCAGAGGAGAGATGGACCGAGGATCCCAGATGATGCGGATGCAGCCGCAGCAGCAGCCGCCGCAGTAGCGGCAGCCGCTGCGGGAGCGGCCAGAGGACCACCGAGACCGATGCGGGAGTTACACAACCCCGGATCGACGCTGATGCACCACTGGGTAGTACTTCCAGCGATCGTGGGGGGACTTCAAGTTCCCCCCGAACACTTTGCAGCTACTCCCCCGCTTCCACGGACTCGCGACAGAGGAGCCCCATCTCCACCTCCAGGAGTTCTTGATGATATGCAGCACTGTCCTCGACCGTCAGGTGGACCAGGACACGATCAGGATGATCGCCTTCCCCTTCTCCTTAGCTGACAGAGCAGCCACCTGGCTGAAGCATTTGGGGAGGTTTGTTTACACCTGGGAGCAGCTCCGCACCGAGTACTTGAACAAGTACTATCCACTCGGGCGGACGAATGCAGCGAGGGCCCTGATCAGCAACTTCTCCATGCTCCCCAATGAGCAGTTTCACGAGGCATAGGAGAGGTTCCGAGAGCTCACAGACAGATGCCCGCACCACGACATTTCCAAGCCGAACCTAGTTCAGAGCTTCTTCAGCGGGTTGACACCAGAGCTCCAGGGTCTGGTGAATGCTTCTTGCGGCGGGTCCTAGTTCGCCAAGGACCATGACCAGGTCTGGGCCATCTACGAGGAGATGGCTGAGAATTACATGGTGATGTCCCAGACCCGGTTGTACACACAAAGACCCCAGCAGCAGCCAGGACCCGTGCAGTACCAGAGGATAGCACGGGTTGATGACGGTCCATCCAGTTCATCCGCAGTTACAGCAGCACAGGCAGAGTCGTCCGCTGCGGATATGGGCATCATCAGCGAGAAGTTGGACCGGATGGAGCTGATCGAGAAGAAGCAGTGCCAGAGCATCACGCAGATGGAGCAGATGGCACAGACTCTGAGCGACATGAAGACCCAGCTCATGTGCCTCCAGGAGGCACAGACGGCTTCACAGCCCCGTCTTCAGTCGCGAGGCGACTCCGGCAGCAGCAGCAGCTCGTCCCAGCGCTCCAACACCTTTCAGCAGCCTAGACAGGTTCATCTTGTACAGGCGGAGCTGTACCAGCAGCCGCAGCCCACCTACCAGTCCCCACCATCTCCAGACCTGCAGATGGTGGTCTACCAGCCGGATCAGCCTCTGGCAGTACTCCCGTCAGCCCCCTACGATGCAGAGCTGTTGATGGATGTCAACGGGATTTGGTATGACCGCCCCCAGCCTGGGATCCGACGAGACCATCCCGGATTCAGGTGGGGGAGTGGAGGTACCCAGCCCCAGCAGCAGCCAGCCGGTCAGGGAGGGCAGTACGCCCAGCAGAGAGATCACCAGCCGCAGCAGCAGCCCTCAGCATACCAGTCACACCAGCCTTCGTCCTTCGGTCCTCGTCCCTATCAGCAGCAGGGACAGTCTTGGAGACGTGAGCAGCAGGCTCACCCAGCATACCAGCAACATCCTTCCTCCTACCCCTCTCAGCAGCACCAGCAGCAGTTCCAGCAGCCTCAGCACCAGAGAGGCTACCCGTCGGGCTCCCATGAGAGCCCCGCCTTGGATGACATAGCCCGCCTCCTCACGAACCAACAGGCTACATTTAGACGGGAGATGGACGAGTTCCGCCAGGAGATGCAGGACCTAGTGAGAGGGAAGGCCGCCATCCCTGCACAGATAGAGCCGAACCCGAATAACCTCAAGAGGAAATCTGAGCAGGTAGTTTCCACTGAACATGCCACTCCTAGTGACCCATTTGATGATATGTCTTCGGATCTATTTGATGCTGATTTTGTTACACTTAGGAGCGGTAGAGCACCAGCAGGCGGTGCCTCATCTGAGCGACGACTCGAGGAGGAGGAGGAGGAGAGCGGTACTGAGGCCGCACCTGATGATGGTGGTACTGATGCCACCAAGGATGCTGATTCTACCGGCGGTACTGAGGCCGCCGCTTCACCAGTTCAAGGAGGTGGTACTGACGCCACCAGTTTATCTGAGCCAGCCCGCGGTACTGAGGCTGCGAGACGTCCAGTTGCAGAGCCAGCCCGAGGTGGTACTGAGGCCACCGGTGTTCATAGATATAGAGATGTTGTTTTTCCTCGTGTTGATGTATCTCAGAACACTATTTTGAATAAAGGAAAAGGTTTAGTTTCTTCTGGTCCCACTGTGGTGCTTGATGTATGTGCGGATCCGGCCATCGAGCCGTCTAGGCCTTTTCCTAGTCCTTCATCTGCGAAGGACCCTGTGATCCCCTTCCCTAGAGCCCTTCAGATGGGGAAGGGGAAGAAAAAAGAAAAAGACCCCAAAAAGAGAGAGCAGGAGGAATTCAGCCAGAGCATGATCGACAGATTTCACATCCAGCTGACCCTCCAGGAGGCTTTGCAGCACATCCCCCTTCTTCAGCGATCTTTGAGAGACAGGACCACAGTCAGGAGGAGGAGGAGGAACCACACTTCAGAGATTCATGTGCTGACGAAAGCCACGTGTTTTGCGATCCAGAACCGTCTGCCAGCCAAGAGGCCAGATTCAGGGGCCCCGTATGTCAGATGCCAGATTAGTGAGCAGAGGTTTGACCGTACTCTATTGGATAGCGGATCATCTATCAACCTCCTTCCGGCATCCCTTCTCGACCGCTTCGAGTTGGGCACTCTTCGACAGAGCAGGACAGTCCTTCAGTTTGCTGATCGATCTGTCAAGAGGCCGAAGGGGTTGTTGCGAGACGTTATCGTCACGATTCAGGGCCTGAAATTCCCCGTGGACTTCGTAGTGTTGGACATAAAGATCCCTGACTCAGTGGCCGATACCCCCATCATCCTCGGTCGTCCGTTCTTGGCCACAGCCAAGGCGGTGACTGATCATGATAGCGGGAAGGTATAATTTCGCGTCGAGGGCGAGAGTATACAAATAGATACGGTCGAGGACTACAAAGCCAGAGAGAGAGCACGCTCAGAGGCTAGCACAGATTCAGAGCAGCTGACAGACGCAGAGCCAGACATCCACCAGGACTGTGATTTTGTGATCACAGACGACGAGGCAGTATGGGCAGATCCTGCAGCACAGGCCATCCTCTCATTTTCAGATACAGCTGATGCCGAGATGATAGCAGAGGAAAGTCTGGAGAGCACAACCCTGGTCCAGGATACTACAGAGGCAGCAGAGCCGGTCCTTGATCGCGACACGACTATCAGTGATGGTGGTGCTGAGTCCACCTTGTGTTACAGTGGTACTGATGCCACCGCGTCTGATGCAGATCCCTCGGATTCAGAGTCTGATTGGGCAGATTGTGATGATCAGATGCCAGACTTGAGTCCACTTGAGCTGACAGATGAGGAGGAGGTAGATGCAGAGCAGATCAGAGACAGCACAATTGAGCAGCCTTCTCCAGATCCAGTTTGCGAGAGTTCGCTTTCTTTCTCCCAGGCAGATTTGGCAGACTTAGCAGCATTGACACATTTTCTTCCGCAGCCAGATTTGCCAGCGCCCAGCTGACCAGAGCTGAAGCTGCTCCCTACTTCGCTGAAGTATCGATTCCTTGCGGGCGAGCCTGAGATGTACCCAGTCATCATCTCCGTTGATCTGACTGGAGAGCAAGAATCCCGTTTGATGGGGGTTCTTGAAAAGAACCGCAAGGCGATCGGATGGAGCGTAGCAGATCTCCATGGGATTAGTCCATCAGTGTGCTCCCACCATATCTATCTCGAGGAGGGGGCAAAGCCGTTGCGTGAGTTCCAGCGGCGACTGAACCCCAACCTGAGAGAGGTCGTGATGAAGGAAATATCGAAATGGTGGAGTGCAGATTTTATTTATCCCATTTCCGACTCCAAGTGGGTCAGCCCCTTGCATGTGGTGCCCAAGAAGACGGGCATCACGACTGTGATCAGCGAGTCGGGAGAGGAGATTGCTACACAAGTACCCACCTCTTGGAGGGTCTGTGTTGACTACAGGAGACTCAACCAGGCCACCAAGAAGGATCATTTCCCCCTGCCTTTTATTGACCAGATCATTGAGAGACTGGTAGGGAAGAGCCATTATTGCTTCCTGGATGGGTACTCGGGCTACAACCAGGTGGTCATCGCTCCTGAGGACCAGGAGAAGACCACCTTTACCTGTCCCTTTGGTACATATGCCTTTCGACGCATGCCATTCGGGCTATGCAATGCCCCTGCAACTTTTCAGAGGTGCATGCTGTCGATCTTTTCGAACATGGTAGGGGAGTGTTTGGAGGTCTTCATGGACGATTTCTCGGTCTACGGCGATGGATTCGACTCCTGTCTTGACTGCCTAGACCGAGTACTCCAGCGATGTATTGAGTATCATTTGGTTCTATCTTGGGAGAAGAGTCACTTCATGGTGACTCAAGGGACGGTGCTTGGCCACATCATCTCCAACAGGGGCATGGAGGTTGATCCGGCCAAGGTTGATGTCATTAGGAAACTCGCACCGCCGTCCAATCTGAGGCAGCTACGGTCATTCCTGGGGCACGTTGGATTTTATAGGAGATTTATTCAGGATTTCAGCAGGATTGCCCGGCCGTTGACTGACCTCTTGACGAAAGACACTGAGTTCCTTGTCGATGACAAGTGTCTTTCATCCTTCGCGACTCTGCAGCAGTGTGTTATTGAGGCTCCTGTCCTCCAGCCGCCTGATTGGTCTCTCCCGTTCGAGATCATGACGGACGCCTCCGATTTTGCCGTAGGGGCAGTGCTGGGACAGAGGAGGGATGGAGTTCCATTTGCCATTCACTACGCTAGCCGCACATTGGATTCCGCCCAGCGGAATTACACGGTCACAGAGAAGGAGATGCTAGCTGTAATGTTCGCCCTAGATAAGTTTCGATCTTATATCATTGGATCTAGAGTGACTTTGTACACGGATCACACCGCCATCAGGTACCTCATGGCAAAGAAGGATGCCAAGGCCAGACTTACTAGATGGATCCTTCTACTCCAGGAGTTCGACATTGAGATCAAGGATAAGCCTGGAGTCAAGAATGTGGTGGCGGATCATCTCTCCCGTTTAGAGCAGCCTGAGGAGTCTGAGTAGATTGACCCCATTCGAGATACCTTTTCAGATGAGGCGATCCTTGCTATCGCCTCACTCCCGTGGTATGCCGATATTGTGAACTTTCTCGTTGCTGGGAAGGTCCCACAAGATTGGCCTAGGCAGAGGCTTGAGACCTTCCTTGCGAAGGCCAAGTCCTACCATTGGGAGGATCCCATCCTTTACCACGAAGGAGGGGATAGCGTCTGGCGTCGGTGTATTCCTCAGGAGGAGCACCATAGCGTCCTCACTTACTGCCACAAGCATGAGGCATGAGGACATCATTCTGGGAGGAGAACGGCACAGAAAGTGCTCCAATCTGGCTTGTGGTGGCCTACCCTCTTCAAGGACTCTGATGAGTTCGTGAAGAGGTGTACTGACTGTCAGAGGATGGGCACTTGTGGACAACGTGATATGATGCCGATGCAGCCCATTCACTTCTGTGAGGTTTTTGACGCATGGGGCATCGATTTCATGGGTCCATTACCTAAGAGTCATGGATTTGAGTACATTCTGTTGGCCGTAGATTATGTTAGTCGTTGGGTGGAGGCTATCCCCGCCCGAGCCGCTGATGCGAGGACAGTTTGCATATTTTTGAGGAAGCACATCATCACGCGGTTCGGGGTTCCACGAGTTCTGATTTCTGATGGGGGATCTCACTTCATCAACGACCAGGTGAAGGCCCTTGCTAGCGAGTTCGGTATAGACCATCGTGTTGCTACACCTTACCATCCACAGACGAATGGTCTAGCCGAGGTGTCGAATAGGGAGATTAAGACTATATTGCAGAAAGTCGTCCGCCCTGACCGAAAGGATTGGTCACAGCTTTTGGACTCGGTTTTGTGGGCATATAGGACGTCTTTCAAGACACCATTGGGTACATCTCCCTTTCGCCTCGTATATGGCAAGCCGTGCCATTTACCTGTTGAGCTGAGGCATAAGTCACTGATGAATACCCATTCATCACTCTTTATTCTTATATTTTTGCTACAAAAACCTTTGCAAATGCATGTAGATATTTGTAAATACAAATAATTACCAAAAGCATGCATTGTATAAAAACCTATAATTAGCATGTTTTTGTGCAAAAATAAAAGAATAAAGATTAAAAAGAAAAAGAGGGAAATATTTAGAATAAATATTGAGCAACCTAACCCAAGGGAGGGCTCAGCATGGGCCTGACCGCATAAAAGCCAAAGTAGAGGGAGATAGGGGCTCATGTGTAAATATTTGTGTAAATAAATAAAAATATATCTTCCTCACCAAAAAGATGATTGTAAATACTTGTAAAATATTAAAAACAAAACAAAAAGCTAAAAATCAAAAAGAACAAAAACACCCCTTTTCATCTTGTACATAAACCACACCTATGTATTTACTTAACCTTGTAAATAAATAAAATTATTTTCCAAACTTTTTGTAAATAGTCTATGTTATATATTATAGATAAATAAAATAAAAAAAACAATTAAAATGAAAACAAAATAAAATAGAAAAAAAATTAAAAATACAAAAGCACATTGTACGTATACCATGTATATAGATGTACATATATATTTATTTGACCTATGTAAGTAAATAATAAAAATAAAATAAAAACACCCTTTTACTCCTTGTTTTATACTATAAATAAATAAAATATAAAATAAGGATAAAATTGCATAAAAATAATATATAAAAATCAAAACCCTATATACCTATATATAGTACATACTATGTATATAGCCTATTTTCATTTCAGAAAAATTATTAAAAATCACAAAAAAAATAGAAAAAAATAAAATAAAAATATTTCATGTTTTAACTTTTTGCAAATTCGGCCATTTGCTACCCTATTTTTGAGCTTCAAAGTTTAGCCACGTGGCCCCTTCTCATTGGGTCCTGGGGATGTTGACCGCCCGGTCAACTACCCCCCCAGGACCACTTCCCACGGGTTCGAGCTCCGGACCCGATTTCTCCCACTTTTACCTGCTCAACCCGATCATCACTCCACCTAACCCCGGGTCCGAATCCTTCACCGTGCATCCGACATCCTCGCTGGAGCCGCTCCCTCGGGATCCGCGCGCTCCTGAGCTTGCCCGGACCCATTCTTCTCGGACCCCTAGCCATATAAAGCCGCTGCTCCGCCACCTTCTCTCTCCATCTTTGGCCATTTGCTTCGTTCTCCAGTGAGCTCCAGAGAGAGTGTGAGGTGACAGCTCGCATCCCCGACCTGTTGCAGCGAGCAAAGCCGGCGAATCCATTGATCCGGCGACGTAGACGCCGCAGCTCCGCCACCTGAGCGAGCTTCGAGCCTCGGGCCGAGACGACCCTCGAGGCGACGACCAGGAGCTCCAGCAGCTCTTTCCCAGTCTCACCGTTCATCCAGGTAGCCATTTAGCTTTCCCATTTCCTTCGATTTTCAGTTACGCCCAAATCGCGTCGCCGCCGTCGTTCTTTGATTCCGACCATCCCGTCACTTATCTCGATCATCGGAATCGTCCACCATCACCGCCTTCATCCGACGCACCTTCTACACCCACTCACTCAACCCAGCTCGCACAGGAGCTGGGAACCGGGCTCCTCCGTCCACCACCTTCGCTGGAGCCCGCCACCCCGACGCACCAGCCACCGTCACTTCGCTTAACCGGGTCGAGGCAGTTTTCCCTCGACCCGCGAGTCTTCTGAGCTACTTTGCAGGTCCTACCAAGCCCATCTGAGGGCTTGGTCATTCAGGCCAGAAGCCCAAGCTCCGCCGACCTAGTCCGAGCTCCTCGGACCTCGGGCCGATCATCGGAGCATCGCAGTAGATGCGGGAGCGCTCCAGCTTTCTTCTCCGACCATCAGAGCGCTCCAAGGAGGAGGCCAGCGCACGCACGAGCCCGGCGAGTCTCGCCGGGGACCAGTTCTTCCAGCATCCTCCATCGTCGTTGGATCAGCCTCCAGCTCAAGATGTCATCTCGACCGTTCATCCCTGGAGCGCCCTTTGATGTCAGATCTGAGGAGTCTGATCCGGACCGTCAGATCCACACGTGTCTTGGCCTCGACCGTTGGATCAACCAGAGGAGTCCCAGCGCTGGAGTACCGCCCCCATCTGGACCGTCAGATCTACACGTGGCAGTCATCCAGCCGCTCCGCATAATAAAGGGTAACTTACCCTTAGGCCCCTGTCTTTATTTTATTTCGTTTTAGTCCTGTAAATATTTAAGTCAGTTGTTTAGTTTTAGGGTAATTTACATAGAGGACCTCGTGCTTCAGTTTATTCGCATCTATACCCCTGTGTGTTGTGAGTCACGTGCATCGACACGTGATTTGTCTGGGATATTTGCAGTAGACCCCTTGTAGTTCTGGATATAAATTGAATGAAAAGTTTCTCTTATTTGCATTTATACCCCTGTGCGTGTTTTATTTCCCCATGTGCGTGATATTTAGGGTAAATTGCAGATAAGGCCCCTGGACTTTTGGTACCTGTTACCACTAAGTCCTTGGGACTTATTTTTCTTTCATTTAGGTCCCTAAGTGCCCCAGGCACGCACGTGGTACGTGTTTTGCTGGGTATTTTGCATCAGGACCCCCAGAACTTTGGGTATTTGCACTTTGGTCCCTGTGCACAGTGCCCTATCTTTATTTTTGAATAAAATATCAAACCACCTCCAAATCCAACGAAAATTTGACATATGGCTCCTGCCATGGTGTAGGATTTTTGTGGATTTTTGAGGACATTTCTGATTTTGTTTGCTATTTTTAAAAATTCAAAAACCTTCATTTTTGTTACTGTCTAGTTTGCAAAATCACAAAAAAATACAAAAACCCACTTAAAAATTCTATAAAAATTAGTTACTGTTTGTTTAGCTTAGCTTGATTTTCTAGCCAAGTTTGGCTATTTTTCATCACTGGAAAACACTAAAAACTTAAAAACACTCAAAAACCCATAAAAATTCCAATAAATTGATTAAAAATCCAAAAACAATAAAATTGGTACCTAAATTTCCCTTGTTTTATCTACTTTATAGGAAAATTACCTCTAGGCCATTTTGAGGCCCTTAGATATTTCATCTAGGGATTTTTGACTTGGCTGGACAGTACCACTGTTTTTAGCTACTGTTTGATTTTTAGAAAATAAAATAAACATCAGAAAATTATCAAAAATTCACCAAAAACACTAAAAAATATAAAATACATAAAAACATTTTTGCTTTAATTTTTGGTTGATTTTTGATGCTTTGAATAATTTGTTGAAGTGTGCTTCTCCTTTGTTTTCTTATTTCCTTTATATATTAAAAATCCAAAAAATAATATAAAAATAATTAAAAACCACTAAAAATATTTTGTTCTTTTATTTTCTTTATTTTTACTACTTCGTAGGCCTCTCAGCCAACCCGTGCTCCTTGAGTTCGACCCTGTGTGCTATACCAGGTTAATCACATAGCAGGACCGCTTTTCGTATTTTGATCGATTTATCTATTTCGAGTGGTTCATTTTTCTTGATACACATCGTCTGATCGCTTGGGTCGTGACGACCTATTTCTAGTACCTTATACCTGAGTGATCGGCCCTGTTATTAGAATGGCGCCGTTGCCGGGGAGCACGGCTTAGTAGTTTTATTTTTCTTTTCGTTTTTGTTTTCGCGGCTTTTCGCGGCTCTTTCAGAGCTCGCGGCTTTTCGCGGCTTTTGTTCATATTTCATTTGTTTTATTTTGTTTTATTTTCTTTTTCTTTTATTTTTGTTTTTGTTTTCTTTTGTGTGTTTATTTTATTTTGCATTTTTGCATATATACCCTCATTTTCTTTCATTTTATTTTTCTTATTATTTGCTTATTTTTATTGGTCTGACCACTCTGTTTTCTCTTGCGAGGGCCCGAGGACCGAGGCGGCTGATTTCGAGAAGCCGACGCAACCGCGGGATTTGGAGGCGGCTCCCTTCTGTATGGAGCCGCTGGAGAGAGTGAGAGAGAGTTGAGTGGGAGAGGAACTTTTTATTTTATTCCATTATTGTTGTAATAACACAGGACACTCTCAGAGACACTTGGACATTTGTGGACTTGCTTAGCGGGTCTGTTTCGCCGAGCACCGGTGTGCTCGGGGGACCCTTAGGATTTTCGCGGTTTTTCGCGGCTTTGTTTTCTTTTTTTTCTTTCTACCTTTTCTGGTGTTTACGCGGTTTTTGCTCGAGCCCCTAGACTTAGGAATTTCTGGTGATTGTGCCGTAATAAGTAGGATCCCCATACCTAACTGCTTATCTGTTCCTATAGAACGTTAATTGGACCTACTAAAAATCATTAATAAAAATAACCGACTCATTTACCTTCGTAGCCTACGTGCCGTAGCCCGTCCTGTAAAGCGCTTTCTCCTACCCCCGATTTGTCGGACAGAGGAGGGACGGGCCAAGACCGGACTCTTTGGCTTGGAGGTCGGTGACCGGTTAGACGGTTCTTCGCTAGAAATTGCTCATCTAGGACTCGGCTTTCCCGTTGCATCATTTAGGTAGTTTCCTTTCTGTCTTTACATTTATGCGTGGATCATATTGCATGTAGAGTGCTGGAGACAAGGTACGCATTTCTGACTTTGCATGCATCATTGATTTCATCGCGCATCGGCTTTTTCGCCTTCTCCCCCTGTTTTGGATTAAATAACCAGGAGAACCGAAAAATTCGTTAGGACGTTTGTTTTGATTTGAAAAATACTAAAAAGAGAAACCATAAAATTGGGACTGGTTAATACTATTGATCTTAAAAATCGCTCACCCTAAAAATTTTGTCTTGGGGAGAGCAACCTCCTCATTGTATGGTTTGGATGCGCGAGAGAGTGACCCGCACCCTAGGTAGAGCCCTCCGGCGCTAGTCCCGACTGATTACCGACTCTTCCGTGTGGGCCAGTCGGTTGGGATAGCATTGGGTATCCTAATAGGTCACGTAAGCGCTCTGATATTTTGTGTGTTCACCAAATAAAATTGACAAGATAATCTGACCGAACTTTCACGGTCTTCAGCTCGCGTCGCGTTGGTGAACCAGGGGTTTGTTTGTGATCATAGTTTCTCCAGATCTCATCCGCACTACTCGCCAGATCGAGATGATGGGTAGACGGTCTCTTAGGCAGCCTCTGGCTGCACCGCTTTCGGGCACGTCTACCTCATCATCTAGGTTGGCTCGCGAGAGCCGAGACCAGCTCTCCGAGCCCGAGTACGATTCCGCCCTGTTCCCCCTCGACCCCCTTTCTTTCCTGCCTGAGAGACACGAGCCCGAGGAGAGACTGATTGATTTGACAGCACCTGAGTTGGGCTCGTTTGATTTTGCAGACGCGCCATGGCCGACAGTTCAAATGATCACTCCCGTCAGCCCGAGCATTTTATACTAGACCAGGGAGCGATCAACTCCACCCTGATCGCATCACTTGAGACAGTCCAGCAGCAGTTACGCGATCAGGGGGCATTCATGATAGAGATGAGGCGAGAGTTGGAGAGGCTCAGAGCAGAGCGAGACCAGCAGAGCGAGCCTGAGGAGATACCTGATGCAGAGGCACGAGCCGCAGCAGCCGCAGCAGCCGCCGCCGCAGCGGCAGGCGCCGCGGCAGGAGGACCACCACGACCGATGCGGGAGTTGCACAACCCCGGATCGACACTCATGCATCATTGGGTAGTGGTATCGGCGATCGTGGGGGACTTCAAGTTCCCCCCGAACACCTTGCAGTTACTGCCCCGTTTCCACGGACTTGCCACTGAGGAGCCCCACCTCCACCTCCAGGAGTTCCTGATGATCTGCAGCACTGTCCACAATCGCCACGTGGACCAGGACACGATCTGGATGATAGCCTTCCCTTTTTCACTGGCAGATAGAGCAGCCACCTGGCTGAAGCATCTAGGGAAGTTTGTCTACACCTGGGAGCAGCTCCGCACCGAGTACTTGAACAAGTACTATCCACTCGGGCGGACGAATGCAGCGAGGGCCCTGATCAGCAACTTCTCCATGTTCCCCAACGAGCAGTTTCACGAGGCATGGGAGAGGTTTCGAGAGCTCCTAGACAGATGCCCGCACCACGACATCTCCAAGCCGAACCTAGTTCAAAGCTTTTTCAGCGGGTTGACGCCAGAGCTCCAGGGTCTGGTGAACGCTTCTTGCGGCGGGTCCTACTTTTCCAAGGACCACGACCAGGTCTGGGCCATCTACGAGGAGATGGCCGAAAACTACATGGTGATGTCCCAGACCAGGTTGTATACTCAGAGACCCCAGCCACAGCAGCCAGGACCAGTGCAGTACCAGCGGATAGCACGGGTCGATGCAGGTCCATCCAGTTCGTCCGCAGTCGCAGCAGCACAAGCAGAGTCATCCGCTGCGGACATGGGTATCATCAGCGAGAAGTTGGACCGCATGGAGCTGATTGAGAAGAAGCAGTGCCAGGGAATAGCGCAGATGGAGCAGATGGCACAGACTCTGAGCGACATGAAGACACAACTCATGTGTCTCCAGGAGGCACAGACGGCTCCACAGCCCCGTCTTCAGTCGCGAGGCGACTCCGGCAGCAGAAGCAGCTCGTCCCAGCGCTCCAGCTCCCTACAGCAGCCTAGACAGGTTCATCTTGTACAGGCGGAGCCGTACCAGCAGCCGCAACCCACCTACCAGTCCCCACCATCTCCAGACATGCAGATGGTGGTATACCAGCCGGACCAGCCTCTGGCAGTACTTCCGCCAGCCCCTTACGATGCAGAGCCGTTGATGGATGTCAACGGGATTTGGTATGACCGCCCCCAGCCTGGGATTCGACGAGACCATCCTAGATTCAGGTAGGGGAGTGGTGGTGCCCAGCCCCAGCAGCAGCCGTTAGGTCAGGGAGGGCAGTACGGCCAGCAGAGAGATCACCAGCCGCAGCAGCAGCCCCCAGCATACCAGACACACCAGCCATCATCCTTCGTCCCTCATCCCTATCAGCAGCAGGGACAGTCGTGGAGACGTGAGCAGCAGGCTCACCCAGCTTACCAGCATCACCCTACCTCCTACCCCCCTCAGCAGCAGTTCCAGCAGCCTCATCCCCAGAGAGGCTACCCGTCGGGCTCCCATGAGAGCCCCGCCTTGGATGACATCGCCCGCCTCCTCACGGATCAGCAGGCGACATTTAGACGGGAGATGGACGAGTTCCGCCAGGAGATGCGGGACTTGGTGAGAGGGAAGGCCGCCATTCCTGCACAGATTGAGCCGAACCCGAACAACCTCAAGAGGAAGTCTGAGCAGGTAGATTCCACTGAGCTTGCCACTCCTAGTAGCCCATTTGTTGATACATCTTCGGATCTGTTTGATGCTGATTTTGTGCACTTAGGAGCGGTAGGACCCCAGCAGGCGGCGACGCCTCATCTGAGCTTCACCACGAGGATACTTCAGAGGCGCAACATGAGGAGGAGGAGAGCGGTACTGAGGCCGCTCCAGATGATGATGGTGGCACTGATGCCACCAAGGATGTTGATCCCACCGGCGGTACTGAGGCCGCCGCTTCACCAGTTCGAGGAGGTGGTACTGACGCCACCAGGATAGCCGAGCCAGCCCGCGGTACTGAGGCCGCGAGACGTCCTGTAGCAGAGCCAGCCCGAGGTGGTACTGAGGCCACCGGTGTTTGTGTTGAGAGAAATGTTGTCTTTCCTCGCCTTGATGTATCTCAGAACTTTGGTTTGAATAAAGGAAAAGGTTTAGTTTCTTCTGGTCCCACTGTGGTGCATGATGTATGTGTGGATCCGGCCGTCGAGCCGTCTAGGCCTTTTCCTAGTCCTTCATCTGCGAAGGACCCTGTGATCCCCTTTCCCAGAGCCCTTCAGATGGGGAAGGGGAAGAAAAAAGAAAAAAGTCCCAAAAAGAGAGAGCAGGAGGAGTTCAGCCAGAGCATGATTGATAGATTCCACATACAGTTGACCCTCCAGGAGGCTTTGCAGCACATCCCCCTTCTCCAGCGATCTTTGAGAGACAGGACTACAGTCAGGAGGAGGAGGAGGAACCACACTTCAGAGATACATGTGCTGATGAAAGCCACGTGTTTTGCGATCCAGAACCGTCTGCCAGCCAAGAGGCTAGATGCAGGGGCACCGTATATCAGATGCCAGATTAATGAGCAGAGGTTCGACCGTACTCTACTAGATAGAGGATCGTCGATCAACCTTCTTCCGGCAGCCCTTCTCGACCGCTTCGAGTTGGGCACTCTTCGACAGAGCAGGACAGTCCTTCAGTTCGCTGATCGATCTGTCAAGAGGCCGAAGGGGTTGTTACGAGACGTTATCGTCACGATTCAGGGCCTGAAATTCCCCGTGGACTTCGTAGTGTTGGACATAGAGATCCCTGAATCAGTGACCGATACCCCCATCATCCTTGGTCGTCCGTTCTTGGCCACAGCCAAAGCGGTGACTGATCATGATAGCGAGAAGGTGTACTTTCGCGTCGAGGGCGAAAGTATACAAATAGAGACGGTCGAGGACTACAGAGCTAGAGAGAGAGCCCGCTCAGATGCGAGTACAGATTCAGAGCAGCTGACAGACGCAGAGCCAGACATCCACCAGGACTGTGATTTTGTGATCACAGACGATGAGGCAGCTTGGGCGGATCCTGCAGCACAGACCATCCTTTCATATTCAGATACAGCTGATGCCGAGATGATAGCAGAGGAGAGTCTGGAGAGCACATCCCTGGTTCAGGATACCACAGAGGCAGCGGAGCCGGTCCTGGATCGCGACACGACTTTCAGTGATGGTGGTACTGAGGCCACCTTGTTTTCCGGTGGTACTGATGCCACCGCGGTTGATGCAGATCCCTCGGATTCAGAGTCTGATTGGGCAGATTGCGAGGATCAGATGCCAGACCTGAGTCCATTTGAGCCGATAGTTGAGGAGGAGGTTGATACAGAGCAGAGCAGAGACAGCGCAGTTGAGCAGCCTTCTCCCGATCCAGTTTGTGAGAATACGCTTTCCCTCTCCCAGGCAGATTTGGCAGACTTAGCAGCTTTCACTCAGTTTCTTCCGCAGCCAGATTTGCCAGCACCCAACATTCCAGAGCTGAAGCCGCTCCCTACTTCGCTGAAGTATCGGTTCCTTGCGGGCGAGCCTGAGATGTACCCAGTCATTATCTCCGCCGATTTGACTGGAGAGCAGGAATCCCGTTTGATGGGGGTTCTTGAAAAGAACCGCAAGGCGATCAGATGGAGCGTAGCAGATCTCCATGGGATTAGTCCATCAGTGTGCTCCCACCATATCTATCTCGAGGAGGGGGCGAAGCCGTCGCGTGAGTTCCAGCGGCGTCTGAACCCCAACCTGAGAGAGGTTGTGATGAAGGAAATATCAAAATGGTGGAGTGCAGATTTTATTTATCCCATTTCCGACTCCAAGTGGGTTAGCCCCTTGCATGTGGTGCCCAAGAAGACGGGCATCACGACTGTGATCAGTGAGTTGGGAGAGGAGATTGCTACACGAGTACCCACCTCTTGGAGGGTCTGTGTTGACTACAGGAGACTCAACCAGGCCACCAAGAAGGACCATTTCCCCTGCCTTTTATTGACCAGATCATTGAGAGACTGGCAGGGAAGAGCCATTATTGCTTCCTGGATGGGTACTCGGGCTACAACCAAGTGGCCATCGCTCCTGAGGATCAGGAGAAGACCACCTTTACCTGTCCCTTCGGCACATATGCTTTTCGACGCATGCCATTTGGGCTATGCAATGCCCGTGCGACTTTTCAGAGGTGCATGTTGTCGATCTTCTCGGACATGGTAGGGGAGTGTTTGGAGGTCTTCATGGACGATTTCTCGGTCTACGGCGACGGATTCGACTCCTGTCTTGACTGCCTAGACCGAGTACTCCAGCGATGTATTGAGTATCATTTGGTGTTATCTTGGGAGAAGAGTCACTTCATAGTGACTCAAGGGACGGTGCTTGGCCATATCATCTCCAACAGGGGCATGGAGGTTGATCCGGCCAAGGTTGATGTCATTAGAAATTTCGCACCGCCGTCCAATCTGAGGCAGCTACGGTCATTTCTGGGGCACGTTGGATTTTATAGGCGATTTATTCAGGATTTCAGCAGGATTGCCCGACCGTTGACTGACTTCTTGACGAAAGACACCGATTTTTTTGTCGATGACAAGTGTCTTTCGTCCTTCGCGACTCTCCAGCAGTGTGTTATTGAGGCTCCTGTCCTCCAGCCGCCTGATTGGTCTCTCCCATTCGAGATCATGACGGATGCCTCCGATTTTGCCGTAGGGGCAGTGCTGGGACAGAGGAGGGATGGAGTTCCATTTACCATACACTACGCTAGTCGTACATTGGATTCCGCCCAGCGGAATTACACGGTCACAGAGAAGGAGATGCTAGCCGTAGTGTTCGCCCTAGATAAGTTCATATCGTATATCATTGGATCTAGAGTGACTTTGTTTACAGATCACACCGCCATCAGGTACCTCATGGCAAAGAAGGATGCCAAGGCCAGACTGACTAGATGGATCCTTCTACTCCAGGAGTTCGACATTGAGATCAAGGATAAGCCTGGAGTCAAGAATGTGGTGGCGGATCATCTCTCCCGTTTAGAGCAGCCTGAGGAGTCTGAGTAGATTGATCCTATTAGAGATACCTTCCCAGATGAGGCGATCCTTGCTATCGCCTCACTCCCGTGGTACGCCGATATTGCGAACTTTCTCGTTGCTGGGAAAGTCCCACAAGATTGGCCCAGGCAGAGGCTTGAGACCTTCCTTGCGAAGGCAAAGTCCTACCATTGGGAGGATCCCATCTTTTACCACGAAGGAGGGGATAGCGTCTGGCGTCGGTGTATCCCTCAGGAGGAATACCATAGCATCCTCACTTACTGCCACAAGCTTGAGGCAGGAGGACATCATTCTGGGAGGAGAACGGCACAAAAAGTGCTCCAATCCGGCTTGTGGTGGCCTACCCTCTTCAAGGACTCAGAGGAGTTCGTGAAGAGGTGTACTGACTGTCAGAGGATGGGCACTTGTGGACAGCGTGATATGATGCCGATGCAGCCCATTCACTTCTGTGAGGTTTTTGACGCATGGGGTATCGATTTCATGGGTCCATTCCCTAAGAGTCAGGGATTTGAGTACATTCTGTTGGCCGTAGATTATGTGAGTCGTTGGGTGGAGGCTATCCCCGCCCGAGCCGCTGATGCGAGGACAGTTTGCAGATTTTTGAGGAAGCACATCATCACGCGGTTCGGGGTTCCACGAGTTTTGATTTCTGATAGGGGATCTCACTTCATCAACGACCAGGTGAAGGCACTTGCTAGCGAGTTCGGCATAGACCATCGTGTTGCTACACCTTACCATCCACAGATGAATGGTCTAGCCGAGGTGTCGAATAGGGAGATTAAGACTATATTGCAGAAAGTCGTCCGCCCTGACCGAAAGGATTGGTCACAGCTTTTGGACTCGGTCTTGTGGGCATATAGGACGTCTTTCAAGACACCTTTGGGCACATCTCCCTTTCGCCTCGTGTATGGCAAGCCATGCCATTTACCTGTTGAGATGAGGCACAAGTCACTTTGGGCAGTTACAGATATTTTGATGGATCCAGATGGTATGGGAGACCAGAGGAGGGCAGAGTTAGCTGCCCTGGAGGAGCTTAGAGATGCAGCTTTCTCAAGCAGTCTACATTATAAGGAGAAAGTGAAGGAGTGGCATGATTCTCATATCAGCCACAAACATTTTGAGATTGGACAGAGAGTATGGCTGTTTGATGCGAGGCTACGATTATTTCCAGGGAAGCTACAGAGCAAATGGAAGGGACCTTATCTGGTTAGAAAGGTACACGACAACGGTAGCATTGATATATCTGAATTGTCTTCTGAGAGTACCTTTCGCGTGAATGGCCAGCGGCTCAAGCCATTTCTAGATCATGAGCCGCGGGTCATTGATCTTGCCCCTATTCACTTTGCGTGAGATGTGGTCTTTGACTCACATCTAATGCATCTCACGCCTGAGTTCCACTGATCTTCTGCCTTGTATAGATCCAGATGTCCATATCACCACATTCTTTAGTCCCACATCCCTTTCTTCATCTTATGATTAGGCTATACTTAGGGTGCACTTTACCCTAAGTATAGGGGGGATGTGAGACCTTTCGAGTATTTCTGTTGTTTTTGTCTACCCCTATTTTGCTGCCTATACTTAGGGATATTTCACCCTAAGTATAGGGGGGGTAGACCCTGCACAGTCTCCACTCGGTTTTCCCTTAGTATACAGCCTGCTATACTTAGGATTATTTAATCCTAAGTATAGGGGGAAGACCCGAGCTCCTCTTGACTTTTCTATTTCATTCTTCTTCTTTTTGTATAGCCTTTCTTTTCACTTCCCTATACCTAGCACGAGTTATGTCTTCTTCATCGCTCTTGACTCTGAGGACATCGTTCGAGCTAAGTATAGGGGGGTGTGTATATATTTCATATATACTTTAGCCATAACTCGTACTTTGTGTGAGTGTGTTAATAAATAAAAATGGCTAAAAACCACAAAAATTAAAAATTTTTCATGTACATAATCTTCTTTTATTTGCACAAACATAGCTAGTGTACAAATTATTTTTGTAAAAAATGATTTCAAAAATCTTTTGTGTAAAGCTTATGTAAATATTTTGGTATCAAAATTATGTATATAGTACAAAATTTTTCCAAAATGTTTTGAAAATCAAAAGTTTGCAAAAATCTCGTGTAAATGTGTGTAAATATCTTTTTGCAAAACTTGCACTTCATGCATCATCCATTCATGGTTTCAAAACATTTTTCAAAAATTTTGCATGATTGTAAAACTTTGTGTAAATAAGCATCTTTTGTACATATGTATATAGTTTTTCTTGGATGATAGTTGACATTTAAACTAGCCTGGAATCAAATTGAGAAATGGAGCTTGATTAAGATCTAAATCCACCTAATTTCTAAGAGGAACCTTATAGGGCTTAGGTTTAAGGCTTTTCAGGTCCATGGTGACTTAATTCTTTGAGTCCACTAGGCTATGATCACATGTCATCTCAATGAGCCTAAGTAGAGCACTTAACAACAACACATGACTCATATAGATTAGGGCTTTACTTGGACACCCGCACTATGCGCCGAGCTCTCTACGGATGAGGTGGTGAGGAGGCAGTCTTCCTTGACTTGGGGTAGCATATGAGGGTATTACTTCTAGGCAGAACCTCTCTTCTTCTTTTAGTGAAGGAAGTGCGTCTCAACTTGGTCTGGTTGCCATGAGGTCTAACGACGGGAGTTGTGGGTTGCAATAAAGCTTCAAAAGAGGGATAGTCTACTGGCTCAAGAGCAAAAACTCCTTGTATATATGCTGCACACGTATATGTTTTATAGATGCACTTGAAAAAAAAAGTGCAAAAAGAAAAGAACTCCAAAAAAGTGGTGGGTCTGATAGAAAATGATAATCCCACCGGAGTATGTATATAGAGTGCAATAAGCAAAGCTTGGTTTCATGATCCACCTGTTGTAGCTTGCAGCAGGGAGACTTGGCTACACTGGTCAATCTCCCAAGGGGTACTTGGCTACACTGGCCTTGACCCATTCTCTTCTTCCCCCTCTTCTTGAGCCGGTTGAACTTGAACTTAGAAGGGAATACCCCGCTCCTCGAGGAAAGAGTGGCCAGATTGAGGTCATAGAGTTACCTTGTTAGGGAGGGTTGTCAAGTTGCCATTTCTGAGGTGGAGAGCTTAGACCTCACTTTCACAGGACAAGAAAAGATTCATGGTCTTCAGGGTTTGTGATTGATGACTTGTTCTGATCTGGAGCATTGAGGAGTCTTGGTTATAGATTAGTGAAACTTAGAGGCTGTTAAGTTTTAAGCTTAAGACTAAATAAGGTTCCGAGACATTAATAATCCAAAGATCTGATCGAGCTCCATACCTCAATTTAATTAAGGCAAGTTTAATAATCAACCTTGATCCATGTACATCCTCTTTTTCTTTTTCTTTCTTTCTCTCTTTTTCACTTCTTTTTCAAATAAGTGTTTGCTAAGGGACTAGCAAAGTTAAGTATAGGGGGGTGATGAATACCCATTCATCACTCTTTATTCTTATATTTTTGCTACAAAAACCTTTGCAAATGCATGTAGATATTTGTAAATACAAATAATTACCAAAAGCATGCATTGTATAAAAACCTATAATTAGCATGTTTTTGTGCAAAAATAAAAGAATAAAGATTAAAAAGAAAAAGAGGGAAATATTTAGAATAAATATTGAGCAACCTAACCCAAGGGAGGGCTCAGCATGGGCCTGACCGCATAAAAGCCAAAGTAGAGGGAGATAGGGGCTCATGTGTAAATATTTGTGTAAATAAATAAAAATATATCTTCCTCACCAAAAAGATGATTGTAAATACTTGTAAAATATTAAAAACAAAACAAAAAGCTAAAAATCAAAAAGAACAAAAACACCCCTTTTCATCTTGTACATAAACCACACCTATGTATTTACTTAACCTTGTAAATAAATAAAATTATTTTCCAAACTTTTTGTAAATAGTCTATGTTATATATTGTAGATAAATAAAATAAAAAAAACAATTAAAATCAAAACAAAATAAAATAGAAAAAAAATTAAAAATACAAAAGCACATTGTACGTATACCATGTATATAGATGTACATATATATTTATTTGACCTATGTAAGTAAATAATAAAAATAAAATAAAAACACCCTCTTACTCCTTGTTTTATACTATAAATAAATAAAATATAAAATAAGGATAAAATTGTATAAAAATAATATATAAAAATCAAAAATCAAAACCCTATATACCTATATATAGTACATAATATGTATATAGCCTATTTTCATTTCAGAAAAATTATTAAAAATCACAAAAAAATAGAAAAAATAAAATAAAAATATTTCATGTTTTAACTTTTTGCAAATTCGGCCATTTGCTACCCTATTTTTGAGCTTCAAAGTTTAGCCACGTGGCCCCTTCTCATTGGGTCCTGGGGATGTTGACCGCCCGGTCAACTACCCCCCCCCCCCCCAGGACCACTTCCCACGGGTTCGAGCTCCGGACCCGATTTCTCCCACTTTTACCCGCTCAACCCGATCATCACTCCACCTAACCCCGAGTCCGAATCCTTCACTGTGCATCTGACATCCTCGCCGGAGCCGCTCCCTCGGGATCCGCGCGCTCCTGAGCTTGCCCGGACCCATTCTTCTCGGACCCCTAGCCATATAAAGCCGCTGCTCCGCCACCTTCTCTCTCCATCTTTGGCCATTTGCTTCGTTCTCTAGTGAGCTCCAGAGAGAGTGTGAGGTGACAGCTCGCATCCCCGACCTGTTGCAGCGAGGAGAGCCGGCGAATCCATTGATCCGGCGACGTAGCTGCCGCAGCTCCGCCACCTGAGCGAGCTTCGAGCCTCGGGCCGAGACGACCCTCGAGGCGACGACCAGGAGCTCCAGCAGCTCTTTCCCAGTCTCACCGTTCATCCACGTAGCCATTTAGCTTTCCCATTTCCTTCGATTTTCAGTTACACCCAAATCGCGTCGCCGTCGTCGTTCTTTGATTCCGACCACCCCGTCACTTATCTCGATCATCGGAATCGTCCACCATCACCGCCTTCATCCGACGCACCTTCTACACCCACTCACTCAACCCAGCTCGCACAGGAGCTGGGAACCGGGCTCCTCCGTCCACCACCTTCGCCGGAGCCCGCCACCCCGACGCACCAGCCACCGTCACTTCGCTTAACCGGGTCGAGGCAGTTTGCCCTCGACCCGCGAGTCTTCTGAGCTACTTTGCAGGTCCTACCGAGCCCATCTGAGGGCTTGGTCATTCAGGCCAGAAGCCCAAGCTCCGCCGACCTTGTCTGAGCTCCTCGGACCTCGGGCCGATCATCGGAGCATCGCAGTAGACGCGGGAGTGCTCCAGCTTTCTTCTCCGACCATCAGAGCGCTCCAAGGAGGAGGCTAGCGCACGCACGAGCCCGGCGAGTCTCGCCGGGGACAAGTTCTTCCAGCATCCTCCATCGCCGTTGGATCAGCCTCCAGCTCCATACGTCATCTCGACCGTTGATCCCTGGAGCGCCCTTTGACGTCAGATCTGAGGAGTCTGATCCGGACCGTCAGATCCACACGTGTCTTGGCCTTGACCGTTGGATCAGCCAGAGGAGTCCCAGCGCTGGAGTACCGCCCCCATCTGGACCGTCAGATCTACACGTGACAGTCATCCAGCCGCTCTGCATAATAAAGGGTAACTTACCCTTAGGCCCCTGTCTTTATTTTATTTCGTTTTAGTCCTGTAAATATTTAAGTCAGTTGTTTAGTTTTAGGGTAATTTACATAGAGGACCTCGTGCTTTAGTTTATTCGCATCTATACCCCTGTGTGTTGTGAGCCACGTGCATCGACACGTGATTTGTCTGGGATATTTGTAGTAGACCCCTTGTAGTTCTGGATGTTATAAATTGAATGAAAAGTTTCTCTTATTTGCATTTATACCCCTGTGCGTGTTTTATTTCCCCATGTGCGTGATATTTAGGGTAAATTGCAGATAAGGCCCCTGGACTTTTGGTACTTGTTACCAATAAGTCCTTGGGACTTATTTTTCTTGCATTTAGGTCCCTGAGTGCCCCAGGCATGCGCGTGGCGCGTGTTTTGCTGGGTATTTTGCACCAGGACCCCCAGAACTTTGGGTATTTGCACTTTGGTCCCTATGCACAGTGCCCTATCTTTATTTTTGAATAAAATATCAAACCACCTCCAAATCCAACGAAAATTTGACACATGGCTCCTGCCATGGTGTAGGATTTTTGTGGATTTTTGAGGACATTTCTGATTTTGTTTGCTATTTTTAAAAATTCAAAAACCTTCATTTTTGTTACTGTCTAGTTTGCAAAATCACAAAAAAAATACAAAAACCCACTTAAAAATTCTATAAAAATTAGTTACTGTTTGTTTAGCTTAGCTTGATTTTCTAGCCAAGTTTGGCTATTTTTCATCACTGGAAAACACTAAAAACTTAAAAACACTCAAAAACCCATAAAAATTCCAATAAATTGATTAAAAATCCAAAAACAATAAAATTGGTATCTAAATTTCCCTTGTTTTATCTACTTTATAGGAAAATTATTTCCAGGCCATTTTGAGGCCCTTAGATATTTCATCTAGGGATTTTTGGCTTGGCTGGATAGTACCACTGTTTTTAGCTACTGTTTGATTTTAGAAAATAAAATAAACATCAGAAAATTATCAAAAATTCACCAAAAACACTAAAAAATATAAAATACATAAAAACATTTTTGTTTTAATTTTTGGTTGATTTTTGATGCTTTGAATAATTTGTTGAAGTGTGCTTCTCCTTTGTTTTCTTATTTTCTTTATATATTAAAAATCCAAAAAAATATAAAAATAATTAAAAACCACTAAAAATATTTTGTTCTTTTATTTTCTTTATTTTTACTACTTCGTAGGCCTCTCGACCAACCCGTGCTCCTTGAGTTCGACCCTGGGTGCTATACCAGGTTAATCACATAGCAGGACCGCTTTTCATATTTTGATCGATTTATCTATTTCGAGTGGTTCATTTTTCTTGATACACATCGTCTGATCGCTTGGGTCGCGATGACCTATTTCTAGTACCTTATACCTGAGTGATCGGCCCTGTTATCAGTCACTTTGGGCTGTTACAGATATTCTGATGGATCCAGATGGTATGGGAGACCAGAGAAGGGCAGAATTAGCAGCCTTGGAGGAGCTTCGAGATGCAGCGTTCTCAAACAGCCTACATTATAAGGAGAAAGTGAAGGAGTGGCATGATTCTCATATCAGCCACAAGCATTTTGAGATTGGACAGAGAGTATGGCTGTTTGATGCGAGGCTACGTCTATTTCCAGGGAAGCTACAGAGCAAATGGAAGGGACCCTACTTGGTCAGAAAGGTACACGACAACGGTAGCATTGATATATCTGAGTTGTCTTATGAGAGTACCTTTCGAGTGAACGGCCAGCGGCTCAAACCATTTCTAGATCATGAGCCGCGGGTCGCTGATCTTGCCCCTATCCATTTTGCGTGAGATGTGGTCTTTGACTCACATCTAATGCATCTCACGCCTGAGTTTCACTAATCTTCCGCCTTGTATAGATCCAGATGTCCATATCACTACATTCTTTAGTCCCACATCCCTTTATTCATCTTGTGATTGTGCTATACTTAGGGTGCACTTTACCCTAAGTATAGGGGGGATGTGAGACCGTTTGGGTATTTCTTTTGTTTCTTCCTACCCCTGTTTTGCTGCCTATACTTAGGGATATTTTACCCTAAGTATAGGGGGGTAGACCCTGTACATTGTCCACTCGGTTTTCCTTTAGTATACAGTCTGCTATACTTAGGATTATTTAATCCTAAGTATAGGGGGAAGACCCGAGACTTCTGTTGACTTTTTCTATTTCATTCTTCCTTGTATATAGCCTTCCTTCTCACTTCCCTATACCTAGCATGAGTTATGTCTTCTTCATCGCTCTTGACTCTGAGGACATCGTTCGAGCTAAGTATAGGGGGGTGTGTATATATTTCATATATACTTTAGCCATAACTCGTACTTTGTGTGAGTGTGTTAATAAATAAAATGGCTAAAAATCACAAAAATTAAAAAATTTTCATGTACATAACACTCTTTTATTTGCACATAAATAGCTAGTGTACAAATTATTTTTGTAAAAATGATTTCAAAAATCTTCTTTTGTAAAGCTTGTGTAAATATTTTCTTATCAAAATTATGTATATAGTACAAAATTTTTCCAAAATGTTTTGAAAATCAAAAGTTTGCAAAAATCTTGTGTAAATGTGTGTAAATATCTTTTTGCAAAACTTGCACTTCATGCATCATCCATTCACGATTTCAAAACTTTTTTCAAAAATTTTGCATGATTGTAAAATTTGTGTAAATAAGCATCTCTTGCACATATGTATATAGTTTTTCTGGATGATAGTTGACATTTAAACTAGCCTGGAATCAAATTGAGAAATGGAGATTGATTAAGATCTTAATCCACCTAATTTCTAAGAGGAACCTTATAGGGCTTAGGTTTAAGGCTTTTCAGGTCCATGGTGACTTAATTCTTTGAGTCCACTAGGCTATGATCACATGTCATCTCAATGAGCCTAAGTAGAGAACTTAACAACAACACATGACTCATATAGACAATGGCTTTACTTGGACACCAGCACTATGCACCGAGCTCTCTACGGATGAGGTGGTGAGGAGGCAGTCTTCCTTGACTTGGGGTAGCATATGAGGGTAGTACTTCTAGGCGGAACCTCTCTTCTTCTTTTAGTGAAGGAAGTGCATCTCAACTTGGTCTGGTTGCCATGAGGTCTAACGACGGGAGTTGTGGGTTGCAATAAAGCTTCAAAAGAGGGATAGTCTACTGGCTCAAGAGGAAAAACTCCTTGTATATATGCTGCACATGTATATGTTGTACAGATGCACTTGAAAAAAAATGTGCAAAAAGAAAATAACTCCAAAAAAGTGATGGGTCTGAGAGAAAATGATAATCCCACCGGAGTATGTACATAGAGTGCAATAAGCAAAGCTTGGTTTCATGTTCCACCTGTTGTAGCTTGCAGCAGGGAGACTTGGCTACACTGGTCAAGCTCCCAAGGGTACTTGGCTACACTGGCCTTGACCCATTCTCTTCTTCCCCCTCTTCTTGAGCCGGTTGAACTTGAACTTAGAAGGGAATACCCCGCTCCTCGAGGAAAGAGTGGCCAGACTGAGGTCATAGAGTTACCTTGTTGGGGAGGGTTGTCAAGTTGCCATTTCTGAGGTGGAGAGATTAGACCTCACATTCACAGGACAAGAAAAGATTCATGGTCTTCAGGGTTTGTGATTGATGACTTGTTCTGACCTGGAGCATTGAGGAGTCTTGGTTATAGATTAGTGGAACTCAGAGGCTGTTGAGTTTTAGACTTAAGTCCAAATAAGGTTCCGACACATCAATAATCCAAAGATCTGATCGAGCTCCATACCCCAATTTAATGAAGGCAAGTTTAATAATCAACCTTGATCCATGTATATCCTCCTTTTCTTTTTCTTTCTTTCTTTTTCACATCTTTTCCAAATAAGTGTTTGCTAAGGGACTAGCAAAGTTAAGTATAGGGGGGTGATGAATACTCATTCATCACTCTTTATTCTTATATTTTAGCTACAAAAACCTTTGCAAATGCATGTAGATATGTGTAAAATAGGAATAATTATCAAAAGCATGTATTGTGTAAAAACCTATAATTAGCATGTTTTTGTGCAAAAATAAAAGAATAAAGATTAAAAAGAAAAAGAGGGAAATATTTAGAATAAATATTGAGCAACCTAACCCAAGGGAGGGCTCAGCATGGGCCTGACCGCATAAAAGCCAAAGTAGAGGGAGATAGGGGCTCATGAGTGTAAATATTTGTGTAAATAAAATAAAGATATTTTCCTCACCAAAAATATGCTTGTAAATACTTGTATATATTTATAAATATTAAAACAAAAGATAAAAATATAAAAATTAAAAAGGAAACAAAAACATCACCTTCATCATGTACATAGACCACTTCTATGTATTTATTTAACCTTGTAAATAAATAAAAATTAATTTCCAAACTTTTTGTAAATATTCTATGTTATATATTGTAAATAAATAAAATAAAAACAATTAAAACAAAAGCAAAATAAAAATAGCAAAATTAAAAATACAAAAATATATTGCACATATACCATGTATATAGATGTATATATGTATTTATTTCACTTATGTGAATAAATAATAAAAATAAAATAAAAATGCCTTTTTATTCCTTATTTTATAATATAAATAAATAAAATATAAAATAGGAATAAAAATGTACAAAAATAACAATTAAAAAATCAAAAATCAAAACCCTATATATTGTACATATACCTATACAGTACTATATTGTATATAGCTTCTTTTTATTTCGAAAAAATTATTAAAAATCACAAAAAAATAGAAAAAATAAAATAAAAATATTTCATGTTTTAAGTTTTTGCTGAATCGGGCCCTAGCTATCCTTAATTTTCATTTCAAAATTCAGCCACGTGGCCCATTCCCATTGGGTCCTGGGGATGTTGACCGCCCGGTCAACTCCCCCCCAGGACCACTTCTCACGGGTCTGTGTTGCCCGACCCATCTTCTCGGATTTTTCGCAACCAAACCCGATCCTGCCTCGCCTAAACCCCGGGTCCGAATTGCTCACGTCATATCCGTCAACCTCGCCGGGGCATCCACCTTGAGATCCGCGCTCCAGAATGCCCTAGCCGCGCTCGTTTTCTCGGACCCTCCAGCGTATATAGGTCGAGCTCCGCCACCTCCATTTCCATCTTTGGCCATTTGTTTCCTCCTCCTGTGAGCTCCAGAGAGTGCGTGAGGTGACAGCTCGCGTCTGAGCCTGTTGCAGCGAGGAGAGGAGCGAGTCCATCGATCCGGTGAGCACAACCGCCGTAGCTCCGCCACCAGCGCGAGCTCCGAGCCTCGGAGGGAGACGATCCTTGAGGCGACGACCAGGAGTTTCAGCAGCTCCTCCCCAGTCTCTCCGACCACCCAGGTAGCCCCTTAGGCTTTCCTTTTTCATAAATTTCCATTTACGCCCAAATCACGCCGCCGCCGTATATCTTCGATTCCAACCACTCCATTACCCCTTTCGATCATCGGAGTCGACCATCGCATTCGCCTCCTTCCGACGCACCTTCTGCATCCCTCCGCTCAACCCATCTCGCACAGGAGCTGGGAACCAAGCTCCTCCGTCCACCACCTTCGCCGGAGCTTGCCATTCCGACTCACCGTTCACCGTCGCTACGCCTAACCGGGTCGAGGCAATTTGCCCTCGACCCGCGAGTCTCCTGAGCTATTTTGCAGGTGCTACCAAGCCCATCTGAGGGCTTTGGTCATTCAGGCCAGGAGGCCCAGCTCCGCCGACCGCGCCCGAGCTTCTAGGAGCTCGGCTCGATCATCGGAGCCTACCGGCAGACGCGGGAGCCCTCCATGATTCTTCTCTGACATTCAGAGTGCTCCCAAGAGGAGCCCAGCGCACGCACGAGGCTGGCGAGTCTCGCCGGGGACCTGTTCTTCCAGCATCCTCCATCGCCGTCAGATTGACCTCGACGCTCCAGATTACATCACGTCCGTCCGTTCGTGGAGCTGCAGCTACCGCTAGATCTTCGAGGATCGATCTGGACCGTCCGAGGCTAGCGGGTTGGCCATCAGCGCCTGACACCGTCCGATCCACCACGTGGACTAGCCCCAGCTGTTGGATCATCCCGAGGAGAGCAGCGTTGGACCCCCAGTCGCTCTTGACCGCTCGATCAGACACGTGGCGTCCATCCAGCCGCTCCGCTTAATAAAGGGTAATTTACCCTTAGGCCCTCTTTCTTCTTTTATTTCATTTTAGTCCTGTAAATATTAAAGTTAGTTGTTTAGTTTTAGGGTTATTTGCATCATGGACCCCGTACTTTATTTTATTTGCATTTATACCCATGTGCGTTGTATGCCACGTGCTTCGTCACGTGTTTTCTGGTCTATTTGCAATAGAGGCCCCTGTAGTTCTGGTTGTTCTTGAATGAATGAAAGTTTTTATCTATTTGCATTTATACCCCTGTGCGTTGTTTATTTGAGCATGTGCGTTATATTTTGGGTATTTTGCAGATAAGCCCCTGGACTTTTGGTACGTGTTACCAATAAGTCCTCGGGACTTATTTTTATTACATTTGGGTCCCTGAGTGCCCCAGGCACGCGCGTGGCGCGTGTTTTGCTGGGTATTTTGCACCAGGCCCCCCAGAACTTTGGGTATTTGCACTTTGGTCCCTATGCAATGTACCCTCTTCTTTATTTTTGAATAAAATAGCAAAACACCTCCAAATCCAACGAAAATTGGACACATGGCTCCTGCCATGGTGTAAAATTTTTGTGGATTTTTGAGGACATTTTTGATTTCGTTTGATATTTTTAAAAATTCAAAAACCTTTAATTTTGCTACTATCTATCTTTAAAAACCCCAAAAAATATTAAAACTCATTTAAAAATTCTACAAAAATTAGCTACTGTTTGTCTTGCTTAGTTTGATTTTCTAGCTAATTTTGGCTATTTTTCATCACCTAAAATACCTAAAAATTAAAAAACACTTAAAAACTCATAAAAATTCTAGTAATTAAACCAAAAACCCAAAAATAATAAAATTGGTACCTAAATTTTCCTTGTGTAATCTTTTTTACAGGAAAATTACCTCCCAGCTAATTTGGGGGCTTTAGATATTTTATCTAGGCCCTTTATCTCGGCTGGACAGTACCTTGTCTTTCTGCCACTTTTTGATTTTTAGAAAATTAAATAAACATCAGAAAATTCTCAACAATTCACCAAAAATATTAAAAATTATAAAACACTTAAAAATATTTTTGTTTGAATTTTTGGTTAATTTTTAGTGCTTTAAATAATTTGTTAAAGTGTGTGCTTTCTTTGTTTTTCTTATTTTCTTTATACATTAAAAATCCAAAAAAAATATGAAATAAATTAAAAACCACTAAAAACAGTTTCTTCTTTTATTTTATTCTTTTTTACTACTTCGTAGGCCGAGAGGCCAACCCGTGCTCCTTGAGTTCGACCCTGGTCGCTATACCAGGTTAATCCAATAGCAGGACCGCTGTTTTGAGTTTTGACCGATTTTATCTATTCTGAGTGGTTCATTTTTCTTGATTGACATAGCCAGGTGATCTAGGTCGCAACGACCATCTAGACACCTTTACCTTGATCATTTGGCGTGCCATCATTACCTATTTCGAATGATGTTGTTTTTAGAAGGAGATTAATATGCAACGCGATTTAACAATAAGTAATATTCCAATTATATCGCGTCCTAAAAAATAGGAAGATCGTTTTGGAAAGAAAACATTCGAATCGATTATTTTTTGCTGAAAATCGAGATCCAAATGCTCATGTCAGTAATATATATATATATATATATATATATATATATAATAGTCAAGTAAATGGTTGTTGCGAGATCAGTAATATCCAAAACAATGATCAGTAATTTACATTTATTGTATTACATGGTGCAGAATTCAGTAATATATACACAATGGACAAGTAAGTGCTTGTTGTGATGTCAGTATTATCCAAACAACGGTCAGTAATACATTCATTTTATTATATGGTGCAGATTTCAGTAATATATACACAATGGACAAGTAAGTGCGTGTTGTGAAGTCAGTAAAATCATAACAAATGGTCAGTAATTTTCATATGTTTTGTTACTTTGAATAGAATTCAGTAATTTAGATATGATACTCAAGTAATATATATACAGTTATCAAGTAAATTATTGTTTGTGTTCAGTAATGTATATATCCATGTCTTATATCACATGTTCAGTAATGTGTACGATTCTCAAGTAATAGCTACTATGAGATCAGTAATAACAAAGTAATGGTCAGTAAGTCATGGGCATTGCTCAAGTAAGAAAGTAACTATTTGTTAATGCAATGCACATTACATCGACAATGGTATTACTAACCATTTGTTATGTCATTACTGATCTCACAACACACATTTACTTGACCATTTTATACATATTATTAAATTCTGTACAATGTAACTATTTGGATGTAAATTACTGATCATTGTCTTGATATTACTGATCTCACAATAAGCATTTACTTGACCGAATAATATTTATTACTATCATAGCGTTTGGATCCACGTGGAATCTTTTATTTGAATTGTTTCTTTCCAAAACCGTCTTCCAATTTTTAAGGACGTTGTATAATAGGAAATATAGGATTTTTTAAATACGTCGTAGCCTATAATTAGAAATATACTTATTGTTAATACACGTGTATGGCCCATAATGAGTGCTCATTGAAACGCTAATGAGCCCTGTGCGCATTGGATAAGCCCTCTCTCTATATATATAGGGAAAAATGTGTATGCCCACTAGGGGGAGCTAACTTAGCTCCCCCCGCCCCATTTTTCACATTTTTTTATTTTTTTGAAATCTAAAACCGTGTAAATTCATTATTAAATCCCTATATTACGCTATTAAAATTTCATGCGAAACAGAGACTGCTACGACCTTCATCCAGACATGGTCAATTTAAAAAATCCTGTAACCATTAAACAATGACTGTCTGGATGGAGGCTGTAGGAGTCTCTGTTTCGCATGAAATTTTAGTAGCATAACATAGGGATATAGTGATGAATATTCACGAAAGAATTTTTTCAAAAAAAATAAAAACATAGGAAAAATGGGGTGGGGGGAGCTAAGTTAGCTCCCCCCTAGGGGGCAACCCCATTTATCCCATATATATATATATATATAATGGTTGCCCCGTCCCATTTTTCGTCAATTTTTTAATTTTTTTTGAAAAATATCGCTATTTATATTCATCCCTATATCCCTACTATATGACATTCGAATTTCGTCAGAAACATAGACTCCTACGGCCTCCATTCAGATATGGTCGATTTAAAAATTCCTGCGACCGTTAAAAAAATGACGTTTGGATAGAGGCCGTAGGAGTCTCTGTTCTTGACGAAATTGAGTCTATGTTTTTGACAAAATTGGAATGACATATAAGAGGGATATAGGGATGAATATACATCGTGATATTTTTCTAAAAAAATTAAAAAAATTTGCGAAAAATAGGGTGGGGCAGCCAGGACAGCCCCATTCCCCCCATCTCTCTCTCTCTCTATATATATATATATGTATGTAAAATTACATGTACCTGAGTGCATACTCCTTATCTTTATTTATATATATATATATAGGGATTGGGGAGCCTACACCCATGTGTAGGTAAGTTACCTACACCCACCTCTTGTTTCTTAATTTTTTGATTTTTTTTGAAATGGATCTTTAGGGGATTTACTTAGAATATTAAATGGAATATGTGTTTCAAATTTCATGTAAAACAGACATTCCTAACAGCTCCATCGGAAGGGGCCGATTTCAGCAAATCTCAGACCGTTAAAATTTGACTGTCATGATGGATAAGTTAGACGTCTTAAAATAAGTTGAAATTTGAATGACGATATGGTGATATATTGTGATCTAAATTCCCCAAGGAATTAATTCAAAAAAATAAAAAAATTTGAGGGAAAAAGAGTTGGGTGTAGATAAGTTACCTACACATGGGTGTAGGCTCCCTTTTCCCATATATATATATATATATATATATATATATATATATATATATATATATATATATATATGCTTACTTGGCCCACAGAGTATATACATACATGTCTTGTATATAAAATAAACATCTACTACCAACTTAATGAGATCATGATAAAGTAAAAGGTGATGATACTATAACATTATACCGTAGAATCCCGTGGGTACATATTGAAGTACAAACTCAACTTCTCCGGGTGTATCTTAATTTGTTTTGATTCTCTTTCCCGTTTGTGTCTTAATTTTATTGTTTTTTCAAATCCATTTTTTATTTTATTTCTACTATTTACAACAGAAGTAACTGTCTTCTATGTAATGTATATGATGCTTGTTGTATAAATAAAGTGTCTTCCATCTCGGCAAGATTTCATCATAATGTATTGTTGCACGCTTTACAGATTATGGTTCAGATATCTTTTTGTATTCTTATTCTTAATTTCATCCGTTCCCATTATATGTGCTGATGTTGCAATATTTGTCAATTTAATATGCTTTAATCAACACTCTATTTAAAAAGTAGCATTTCTTTCTTCCCTAAGGTGTGTCTAGTCTTTGTTGAGATCAAAGATAAAAATGACATTGCCGAAAATGGACAAGATAACATTTCCTTTTCTTCAATGTGGTGAGTATGAAGATGGACACTATCTTTGTTGTATTAAAATTGTAGCTAGGTTTTAATTGGAAAACCTATTAATCACAATTGGCATTAATTTAGTTTCAATTGGGAAACCAAATGGTTTGGAGGGAAAGTTGGGAATTCCAAAATTTGAAACATGGTTGAGTTTGGATGGAAGTTTAGTACCATACCTTAGAGATCTAAACTTTTGGTGGACTTATATATGAATCCACACCCCAAGCTCTTGTAGCAATAGTAGAGAGGAGGAATGGAGGACCACACACGCGCGTGCGCACGTTCCGCTCCGCTCCGTCTCCGGCATCGGGCTCGGGCTTGGGAGAGTCAATTCGAATCTCAATACTTTTGCTTCGGGTTTCATTTGACTGATCGATTAAATTAATCAGACAAATTAATTTAATCGTGATCACATTGGGAATCGGACTTGATCCAAACGGTTCGACTTAGGCGCAGGTTTGGAATCCGAAAGGACACGACCGTTGAGGGACATTTTCGGAAACCGAAGGGACTGCGCGCTAGGGCACGCGAGCCCTTCTTTTTATATCCCCCATCCGACGTTGTTTTTCTTCACTCGCAAGAAATCTCCACCCGCCATCACTCTCGCTCTCTCTCTCTCTCTCTCGTCTGCGACCTGTTTCTTCTCGGCTGCAAGTTCTCGGAGGTGCATTCGAGTACGGTCTCGTCGGTATGCGCAGACGACGACTGTGAACTGTCGTATCCTGGGAGCGGATCGCCAGTACCCAACGCATCAGTATTGTGGGGGCGAAATCCTCTCTAAGGACAGTCCATTTTATGGATCCTTCGGTGAAATCTAACCTTATGTTTCTTGTATTTTGTTTGCCGCAATTTATTTATTGCTTGCCCTTTTCTGGATCACACCCATTTGTTTGTTTCCGTCTGAATAATCAGTTCTGGTTTGCTTATTGTAATCGGATAATGGATTGGATTTGCACGTTATTAATCTTAATAATCTGTAATATTGATCTGTCAATCCATTGGAATCCGTTTGATTACTGTTTAATATATGCTTGGTTTATCCTGTTATCAACAATCTTAGAGAGGATTTCCGGAACCGATTACAGAACTATGTTGGAAACAATGTTTAAATCGAGGGTAGATATGACGGGTATGCTTGAAAAATTCGGTGGACAGAACTTTAAGCGTTGGCAACAACGCATGAAGATCTGGTTAACCACCATAGGGTTAATCTCGATTCTTGAAACCGACTGTCCTACGGTGGAGATGGAAAACCCTCACCCGATAGCCAGAAGGTGCAATCTGCGTGGAAGGAACGCGGCCGTATATGTCATGGTTGTGTCTTGTTGGCTCTGTCCAACACGATGTTTGACGTATATTGTTCGTCCACACAAACTGCGAAGGGGCTATGGGAAGACTTGGATCGGAAGTATAATACCGAAGACCTCGATATTGAGAAATACTCCGTAGCTAAGTTTTTGAAGTTTTCCATGGCCGAGGGAAAGTCAGTTTCTGAACAGGCACACGAGTTTACTCCTGCTCCATGGTTTAGAGGATGCCGAAATGAAACTTCCAGAGAAGTTTCAGGTCATGTGTATCATAGAAAAATTTTCAAGTCGTTGGAAGACTTCGGTATGAACCTGAAACACAGAAAAGGGAAATTTTCTATAGATGACTTGATGGTGGCAACTGCTATAGAGGAGGAACACAGGAAACAAAAACATTTGCTTCCTGTTGATATTCAGCCTAAGGTCAATTTCATGACCTCGAAGGGTAAGGATAAGAAGGGAAATGGTCCTAATAATAATAAAATGAAACCAAAGGTCAAGATCCAGAAAAAGGCAAAGAATAAACCCTGCTGGCACTGTAATCAGGTTGGCCATTGGAAGAAGGACTGTCCGTCCTTGAAGGCTCAACCTAAGGCTACAGACGGGAGTCCACAAATGAACATGATCACTATGGGACTCGGGGCTAGCGAGGGGTATGTCTCTGTAAAACCTAAACTATACCATATCCATGATCCAAATGAGTGGCTCGTGGGTACGGGAGCCAATGTAAATATATGTTCTGACAGAACGTTGTTTTCTTCTTATCAGACCTGCAGCGGTGGGACTGTAAAGATGGGGAACGATTCTACGGCCAAGGTGCTAGGGTCAGGACAAGTCAACTTGAGGTTCTGCTATGGACGTGTCTGGACGTTGCATAGGGTGGTGCATGTTCCTGACATCAAGAAGAATGTGTTATCTGGCTCTATCTTAGTTAGAAATGATTTGGAATTAAACTTTAAATGTAATAAAGTTGTTATTCTGAGACATGGCATTTTTTATGAAAAAGGCTATTTGGCTGATTTTGATTTGTTATTTAGAATTAGATGTGATTCAGTAAACATTAATGAATTGAATGTTTTGAATTCTGAATGTTCTAGTTCTGTGTCTCATGTTGTGAATAATCTAGAATCTTGTGATCTGTGGCATGGTAGATTGGGACATGTAAACCTAAATTCAATTAAAAGAATGATTAAACACACTATTGATAAAACTCAAAAATGTGAAATATGTGTGCAAGCTAAGACACCTAGGAAGTCTTTTCAGTCTGTCTCTAGAGATAGTGAGATCTTGGATCTAGTGGACACGGATATCTGTGAGTTTAATGGTGTATTGACCCGAGACAATATGAAATACTTTACCACCTTTATAGATGACAGCAGTAGATACTGCTATGTATATCTAATGAAAACCAAGGATGAATCCTTAGAGAAATTTCTTATCTTTAAGAATGAGGCTGAGACACAAACTAGAAAAATGCTTAAATACCTTAGGTCAGATAGAGGAGGTGAATATACCTCTTACTTATTTGATGAACAATGCAAATCTTTTATCATAGTTAATGAAGTTATGGCCCCATATTCACCGCAATTAAATGGGATAGCAGAACGGAAAAATAGAACCTTAATTGACATGATCAATGCTCTCCTACAGAGTTCTGGACTTCCAACCTATATGTGGGGAGAAGCCTTGAATACGGCTTGCCATATTCTGAATAGGGTTCCTTTGAGACATATGGAAAAATGTCCCTTTGAACTTTGGAGAAATAGGAAACCAAGTTTAAGATATCTCAAAGTGTGGGGTTGTCTCGCTAAGGTTTTAGTCCCAGAACACAAGAGAAAAAAACTTGGTCCTAAAACTGTTGATGCGGTCTTCTTAGGTTACCTGGAAAATAGCTATGCATATAGGTTCTTGGTAATTCGGTCTGAGATACCGGGCATAGATGTCAACACTATTGTTGAACTCCATGATGCTACCTTCTTTGAGGATGTCTTTCCGTTGAAGACTGGGATTCCTCAAAATCTGACCATTGAGGGCGCCTCTACATCAGGATCTATTCCAGATTAAGTGGAAAGGATAACGAATGTGGGGGTTGAGACTCAACCTGAACCCAATGATTTTTTTGAAGAGATTGAGCCAAGGATGAGTAAACGACCTCGGATAACCAAGGATCTGGGTAGCGACTTCGTTATCTATCAGATCGAGGGTGATCCATCAAGTTACAAGGAAGCCATGGCTTTATCTGAAGCAAAACAATGGAAGGAAGCTATCAAATCTGAGATGGATTCCATTATGGCTAATGGAACTTGGGAGTTGGTTGATTTACCCAAAGGGTGCTCTACTATTGGGTGCAAGTGGGTGTTTAAGAGAAAGCTTAGACCCGACGGATCAATTGAAAAATACAAAGCCAGATTAGTTGCCAAGGGCTTTAGGCAAAAGGAAGTTATAGATTATTTTGATACATATTCCCCTGTGACTAGGATGACCACAATCCGGATGCTCATAGCGATGACATATGTATATGATCTCTCTATCCACCAAATGGATGTGAAGACCGCCTTCTTGCATGGAGATCTTGAGGAAGAGATTTATATGGATCAACCAGATGGACTTGTGACTCCTGGGAATGAGGAAAAGGTTTGCAAGCTTGTCAAATCCCTTTACGGATTGAAACAAGCACCAAAGCAGTGGCATGAAAAATTTGACAAGACTATTTTGTCATGTGGCTTTAAGGTTCATGAATCCGACAAGTGTGTCAAGGTGATGAGTGTATTGTCTTGTGCCTATATATTGATGACATATTGTTATTCGGATCACATATGAGGATTATTAATGAGACTAAGGATTTCTTGAGTAGCAAGTTTGAGATGAAGGACATGGGTGTTGCTGATGTGATCTTGGGTCTCAAACTGACAAGGTCAGTTGATGGGATTGTAATTTCTCAATCTCACTATGTTGAGAAGGTACTTGAGAAATTTGGATATCAAGATTGCAAAGCTGTAAGCACTCCTTTTGAATCATCCAAAACGTTGTTTAAGAATAAAAGTGGAGTACCTGTATCCCAGCTAAGGTATTCACAAGTGATAGGAAGTTTAATGTATCTTGCAAATTGCACGAGACCTGATATTTCATTCTCGTTTGCAAAGTTGAGTAGATACACTAGCTGTCCTGACCGTACTCACTGGGAGGCTCTAGATCGGGTACTGAAGTACTTGAAGGGAACTATTTCCCTTAGTTTGCATTATGGTAGACATCCATCTGTATTAGAAGGATACAGTGATGCAAGCTGGATAGGGAAAATAGAGGAGTCTGGGAGTAATGGTGTCACAGGGTATGTATTTACCCTTGGAGGCGGTGCAGTCTCCTGGAGGTCTGTGAAACAGACCATTCTAGCTCGATCCACTTTTGAGGCCGAGCTGTGTGCTTTGGAAACCACTGGAATTGAGGCTGAATGGCTAAGGGAACTTCTTTCTGAAATTCCCATGGTAGGTCAGCCTGTTCTTGCGATCTCGGTACATTGTGATAATATGACCACAATTGCCAAGATCAAGAGTTCAAAGTTCAATCAGAAAACAAGGAGACACATACAAATCAGACTTATGACGTTAAGGGATTTGGTGTCTCGAGGAGTGTTGGTTGTGGATTTTATTGGATCCAAAGACAACACGGCAGATCCGTTGACTAAGGGACTTGATAGATCTTTAGTCTTAAAGTCTAGGCTTGGGATGGGACTGAGACCCATTGGGAGTTCCTCTACAGTAGCAACCCAACCTATCTGAGTGGAGATCCCACAAAGTAGGTTCAATGTGGTAATAACAAGCTATTTGGAGGACTGGTTGGCACTCTAACCTTAATGCGCAAGCATGAGTGTCTTATCTCTGGAAGCCTGAGTGCCATTTAAGCTGTAAGTTTAGGAAGAGCGTAGGCTCTGAATGGGTTCAAGCCTTTGGGCAGGATGTTAGCAGTGCATCCTTGGAGAACGCCACCTATGTGAGTGTTACTGTGGGCCGCAGTTAAAGGAAGAGGGTTTTTCCTGAATACACTCATGAAACATGATAAGGGTGCATGGCCTTTAAGAGCACCAACCCTGAATATTGCACCAAGAACAATGCTTTGTTGTTTCTACCGTATACTTTAACACCAAGGTCTGAAGTAAAGACGTAGTTCACTTCGTTCCTGTTAAAGTGAAAGTAGTAAACTCAAGTAGAGGTTCAAACCGGAAGGTACCTTTACTGAAAGCAAAGTGTGGGCAGCCGAAAGAAGTCTCTTAAATCTTTTTGAATCTCTTTTTTAAATTGGTGAATTCGTGGGGGATTGTTGTATTAAAATTGTAGGTAGGTTTTAATTGGAAAATCTATTAATTATAATTGGCATTAATTTGGTTTCAATTGGGAAACCAAATGGTTTGGAGGAAAAGTTGGGAATTCCCAAATTTGAAACATAATTGAGTTTGGATGGAAGTTTAGTACCATACCTTAGAGATCTAAACTTTTAGTGGACTTATATATGAGTCCACACCACAAGCTCTTGTAGCAATAGTAGAGAGGAGGAATGGAGGACCACACACGCGCGCGCGCGTGCTCCGCTCCGCTCCGTCTTCGCTCCGTCTCCGGCTCCGGCTCCAGCACCGGCACCGGCTCGGGAGAGTCAATTCGGATCTCGATACTTTTGTTGCGGGTTTCATTTGGCTGATCGATTAAATTAATCAGACAAATTAATTTAATCACGATCACATTGGGAATCGGACTTGATCCAAATGGCTCGACTTAGCTGCAGTTTTGGAATCCGAAAGGACACGATCGTTGAGGGGCGTTTTCGAAAACTGAAGGGACTGCGCGCTAGGGCACGCGAGCCCTTCTTTTTATATCCCCATCCGACGCCGTTTTTCTTCACTCGCAAGAAATCTCCACCCGCCGTCACTCTTGCTCTCTCTCTCTCTCGTCTGCGACTTGTTTCTTCTCGGCTGCAAGTTCTCGGAGGTGCATTCGAGTACGGTCTCGTTGGTGTGCGCAGACGACGACCGTGAACCGTCATATCCTGGGAGCGGATCGTCAGTACCCAACGCACCGGTATTGTGGGCGCGAAATCCTCTCTAAGGACAGTCCATTTCATAGACGCTTCAGTGAAATCTAACCTTATCTTTCTTGTATTTTATTTGCCGCAATTTATTTATTGCTTGCCCTTTTCTGGATCACGCCCATTTGTTTGTTTCTGTCTGAATAATCGGTTCTGATTTGCTTATTGTAATCGGATAATGGATTGGATTTGCACGTTATTAATCTTAATAATCTGTAATATTGATCTGTCAATCCATTGGAATCCGTTTGATTACTGTTTAATATATGCTTGGTTTATCCTGTTATCAACAATCTTTACTTCGATTTCCATCTTCACTTGGTAATAATTACATATATGTTTTGATTTCGTACTATAAGAATGCTTATTGTCGAATTCCCAAGCCTCTATTATATGAGAACAATAATTTATTTAATACATATTTATTTTCTACTTGTATTTTTTCTTCTATTCTTATGCATAGATTTTTTGTACTAAATATTTCAATATTTGTAATTTTCTTATGCTTTTTCTCTACATTGCTTATAGAAGGTAGTATCATGTCTATGTGGAATGAATTCTAGAATAAGAATGATATGATGTTGTATTTATTCCAAGAAGTCCTTAAATATTTATTTATTATGATAATGTTAATTTTTTAATTTGATTTCACATATTTTCCCCTCCCAAAGGTATGTCCAGACTTCCAAGATGAAAGATGCATTCTTTCATCTTAGGACATTTTCATCTTAGAGGATTGGCATACCCTTTGGGAAGAAACAAAACTACCTTATGTTTGTAGCAATTACCGCTCCTTGTATGTTTGCCATACCGCAAAAATGCTTAGGTTAATATGAGGATATAATCATTGATAGCATGCATATAAACATGTTTGCCTATATATTGTTTTATTTACTTAAGGAAGAAGTGATGATAACATTTTATAAATGTAACACACAAAAATATTTGTCCTTTTCGTTTAAATGACAAGGTAATTTGGATGTCTTTTTAGAAATCATCTTTTTGCTTTTCAATATTCGGGAAGCTACAACTATCATCAAAGAAAAATCTGTATTTCTACAATAATTTATAATACATACTGTTATTTTTTGCTCTATTCTTACGTATACATTTTAAAATTGTGCTAAATATTGCAATATTCACCGGTTTATTGTGCTTTTAATCTACATTATATATAAAAGCTAGTAGGATTTTTTCTTCGAAGAGGTGTGTCTAGTCTTTGGAGGGCATGAGGATGGGCTCCATTGTGGAGCTTGGCTCTTGCCATGTGACTCTTCTAGCATACATTATTTGTGGTATGATATTCTCTCTTTTGATTCTCAAGAGTAATTATTTGCATTGTGTTGTTCTCTCCTTTGATTTTGCAGCTTTAGCGAAAGATGTGTTTTCACCTTAGCTTTTGCCTGATGTTATTTTCCTAAAATTGTTCTCTCCAATAAAACTATTTAGACTTCGAGATATTGTGTCACTTTAGGATGTTTTTCTAGGAACCAAATTGCATGCTTTTGAGGACTAAATTGGAATTTGTTGCAAAATATGGGTGATTATGAGACTATACTTCAAAAAAATTCTAATTTATTGTATTTTTAAAATGATTTAATTTTGATAAATTCTTTTTCCCCTTAAATCTTGCAATTCATCATAAAACTTTGCATGTGTCGTATTTATTTTGTGTTAGCCTTACAAATTTCAATGTTATACAATACAATGTAGTATTTATTTCTTACAGTGAATTCTTAAGTACAATCATAAAAATGATTATTATTATCTTTTCAACTATTTATCGTCCAATTATTTTCAGAACATAATATGATATATCAGAGTAATGTATTATGTGTAAAAGTTATTTTGCAGCTCACTTATAAAAATTATCACAATTAAATTTGAGTAACAAGTAATTGCAAAAAATAAAGGTAATGTTAACTAAATTATCTTATACGTATTTCATTTACTGTATGCTAAATATAAATTAGAACATTTTCAATATGCCATATTTTTTACTTCATCCATACATTTGTTATGTTAAATGTTGTGATTATTGCTCTTATGACACATCAATTTAAGCAAAAAAAAACTATTTAGACAATAAGATGTTAAGGCAATTTTAGACGCCTTTTGAGGAACCGGATTGCATACTTTAAGGTCTAAGTTGAAATTTTATTTTGAATTAAACCTAATTATGGGCCTATTTTTTACAATTTAACATCTCTATTCGTGTATCTGGCTTTATTTTTTTAAAAAAAAGTTTTTATCAGTTGTGCTCCTTTGAGATATTGCAATTTCAATTATACCCCTTCCTTTTTTCGAATATCAGTTATGCCCCTACCTTCTTGCAAAATTTACAGTTCTGGCCTTCTATCAAGGTAAAGTAGGGGCATAATTGATATTACAAAAGGGCAGAACTGTGAATTTTGCAAGAAAGTAGGGGCACAACTGATATTTCAGAAAAGGGAGGAGCATAACTGAAATTGCAATATTTCATAGGGATACAACTGATAAAAACCCTTTAAAAAACAATGCATGGTCCATGCTTGATTATATACATACATATACCGTATATAAGATACGTACATATTATGAATTGTATGAGATGAACATACAATAAAAGACTATTGTTATATATGGCAGAACCTTGGCTAGATCTTGGTGTATAAACTCAACTTCTTCTAGTGAAATCTGATTACTCTCCTTTGATATTCTTTCCCATTTTTATCTGAATTTTAATTGTTTTGATCAATTATTTTCTTTGATTCTGTTCATGTTGTTTACAGCATAAGTAGATGCTTTCTAAGCCATCTATGTGCTGCTTGATGTTCAAATGATGTTTCTTACGTCCGGACTAGATTTATTCATAACGTGTTTCTATATATACACATACAAATTTAAGTAATTAGTACTAATAAATTTAAATTGATTCAAATTTCTACCTTTTGTTTTTGTAATGTGAATTTATTAGTACTAATTAATTGCATGAGATCAACATAGGGTAAAATATGACAGTACTATAGCATCATATATGGGAGAATCCCGTGGGTAAAGCTTGAGGTACAAGGCCAACTTCTCCTGGTGAAAATCGATTGCTGCTTTTTGATTCTGTATAAAACAAACGTGTATTATATAAATTATCGATTAAAAAAGGAATAAGGAGTATGTATCAAGGTGCATGTGAGTTTACATGCACCGGTGCCAAAAACATCTTTTTTTATTTTTCTAAAATCAAATTTTGGGGGATCTAGATCATCATACACCTTCATAGTGTCATTACAAAATCAACTTGATTCAACACTTATATCCTCTTCGTCAAGACCATCGAATTTTAACGGTCTTAAAATTGATGATATGCACCACTTCTAGATGGACATGTTATGAATGCTTGTTTTATATAAAATTTGAAACGTATATTCTACTAATCATTCTAAGTAGATTCCCCAAGGCTTCATTTAAAAAAATCAAAAAGTGGATGTTTGTGGCACCTGCATGTAAACTTTCATGTACCTTGGTGCATACTCTCTATTCTCTTGAAAAATGATGTGTGCTATATAAATGATGTATCTTCCCTTTTGTATATGATTTTTTTAGTTGTTTTTTTTCGATAGAATTTTCTAGTTTTATTTCTACTGTTTATAGTGAGAATACTATTCTCCTCAGCAATGTAAATGATGTGTGCTGTGTATAAATGGTGTATCTTCCATCATAACAAGATTTCTTCATAAGGTGTTTCTACATGCTTCACATATTTTGGTTCTGATATGTTATTATATTCCTCTTTTTTAATTTAATGTTGTACAATAATTCCCATGACATGTTATTTGTCTTATGTTGTTCTCTCCTTTGATGTTGTACTTTGTGTGGGAGTGTGTCCCTTCAGATCTCCATTACACATTCCATTGTGAACTTAGTTTTTGTGATCACATAGCCCTTTGGCATCTACTTGTTGTAGACGAGACTTTCTACTGTTTGTCTATCTTTTTCCCTAATTGATGATGTGTGGTTGGTAGTCTTTCAACCCCCTTCCGAAATGGTATGGTAATTTGAATTTTTTTACTAACCTCTTTTTAGGATTTTGTATATAACATATACAAGTCAGTAAAATTATGAACCTATATTGTATTATATAATATTTTATTGAATAAAATTTTAAATTCTACTATTTTTTTCTTCCATTGATTTTTCAATTGTTTCTTAAACTATTAAATGTTTGTAAGTATTACGTTATCTTATAAATCTAATCTGCTTTGAAATCAAAAAATATTAAACTATTAAGTATATAAAAACTAGGTATTCAACGACACATGGTTCTCCTAGAAGACATTATTTGCCTTCTTTTGTTTTCCATAATGCGGTTCATCTACCATTTATCGTGTTATTTAGTACTAAATGGATGGCATATTGAAAACACCATTAGAGACAACAGAGAGGGTCGTACACTACACAAAAGGTGGGAGCGATGTCGCTAAACTGACCTCTCACAAAGCCCAAATGATAATCTCAACAATCAACCCACACGATAAATATCATTCAATGAATAAGCAGATGTGAATCAAAATTTATTATAAACCCTACAAATATACATGTATAGTGACAAGCAGACTAAGGTGTCGAACACAGGAAGAAAAATGATGTAGCACTTAATATTATTTATAAATAAATTGTATCTATATATATATATTCACACTATTTCTCAAAAAATATGGGTTTTAATTAAATAAAATAAATAATTGATTTGTTATTTTTAATTATGTTTTTTTAATATTTTCTGCTTTTTATTTTCTTTTTCTTTTTATAAAAGATATATAAAGTATATAAGCAATCTATACGGCTATATATACAATATAGGGTAACATATATACTAATAAAAATAAACAAAATAAAGAAAATACATTTTGGGGGTTTTAAATACTTTTTTACTATTTTTCTGTTTTTTCAAGTAATTTCTCTAATTTTAGGGATATTTAAAGTCTAAAATACACAAAATTAAGGACTTTTTAATTAGGCTGAATTATTTTGAGATTTAAAAATACTAAATAATGTAAAAAATCCTCAAAACTATTTTTTATAGCTTCTAATATATATAAATAAAAATGCAGGACATGAACAAGATTTTCGGATTTTTAAAAGATTTTTTTATATTTTTATAGGAGTTTAGAGCTTTTTGATTTTTTTATTATTTTCTTTTTCTATTTGTAGGATTTTTGATTTGAGGCTATTAGATACTATAATAAACACATACTATTTTTTGGAATTTTTAAACACAATTTTTTATTTTTTTTGGATTTTTAAAGCAAACAGGGACTATTCATGCACTATTTCATTTTTAATAAATAGAATATAGTCTAAAATGTTGTTCTAAAATTATAGCGTGAAACTACAAGCATTAAACCATTTTTCTAGAGTTTTTGGAGCTTGGATTCTGGCTTTAATAAATAGAAAACAACACATAAAAATTAATGAACTGGTAGGGGTATACTTGCAATTAAAAATAAACTCGAGAGGCGAAGTGCAAATAAACCAAAAGTTTATAACTAATATATGTAGTTCATATATTAAACACAAATTAAAATAACCTGCAAGGATTTACATGAAATTTTCCCAAGCATGTGGCCCGTCACGTGAGGTGACATGGTCGAGGACTAAAGTGCAATATAAAGTAGTTCAGGGGGTTACGTGCAATGTTTCCAATACTTTTTAAACTACATAGAATATTTACAGGACCATTTAAATATTACAAAAAGGCGGAGGGTGCATATGAAGACTAAAAAAGATACAAAAACTGAGGGTATGGAGTGTAAATTACCCTTAATGGTTCGCGACTGGAAGACATGGATGATCCCACTCTTACATGTGGCAGGCTCTCAATATGCGATACCGCTTCGTGGATGAGCGGTCCTTATTTGATCCTAGTGTTGATCTGATGGCTGAACAAAGGCTCGATCAAGCAACGAAAGTTAGATCTGGCGGAGGACCTCGATCGGACGGCTAAGAAGATGCTCCGAAGAACTGGCAAGAACATAATGTTCTCTGAGCTTTGATCTGACGTAGCCGCTACCTCGGACCTCCTCTGCCCCTGCAAAGCTTCTCTACGGACTCCGAAGGTGATTCCGCATCTGTAGACCATCTCAAAATGACTGGGGACCTCGCCAAAAGCTTGGACGAGGTCTCGGACCTGGAGGCCTCCTTCTATCTTCGAAAGCTCCTACAAAGGTGTGTTTTCTCTTTGTTTCCTGCAGGGAAATGGTGAGCAACAAAAAGCAAAGCTCTGGGGAGCTTCGGGGAGTGAAATGAGGCTGAAATGGGTCGATATGGTAGTCTCTGGAGACGTGATGGAGGAGGAGACTTGAACGCTCGATATGTGCAGGAACATGATGGATGAAGGTTTGCAGGATGTTCGGAAGTGAAAGGGCTATAAGAAGAGGGTGAAAGGTGAGGCGGAGCGCATGCAAAGGACACTGGAGAGCTTGCCGGAGTAGAGCTCAGGCAAACTACAGGCGGATGGTATTACGCTACACTATATGAAATCGAGCGAAATTAAGGGCACAGTTACTCTACTACTACTCTAGGGAATTAAAAGCTCATGGAAAGGAGAAGCTACCTGACCTGGACCAGAGCGGGAAGAGCTCGCAGTGGAGCTGGAGGCGGTGTCTCGGATCACTCGGTTCAACACGTCAAAGAGCACGCTGAACCCCAGGGAAAACTGTTGTTGTCACTAGGAGTCTTGATCCGACAAGAGTTAGGGCAAAAGTGGTGCAGAATAGGATCGCTCGATTCAACACGTCAAAGAGCACAATGAACCTCGTTGAAGACTGTTGTTGTCACCATGAGTCTTGATCTGACAAGAGTTAGGGCAAAAGTGGTGTAGAAGAGGATCAATTTTCAAAATGGGGCAGAAGGCGATGTTATAAAGGAGTGGACTTCGATTCAAAAAATCTCTTGTCTCGATGCATTTCAACGTGATCTATCAAACCTGCATGAAAGAGCATTGATTGAGGCACAAATGATGTGAAGGAATCAAGCCTTGAATGCGCAAGATTTGGGTGCAAATCGAGGTCAAAGATGAGGTTATCAACGTTCTGGCAAGGGCTAAGGTTCAGGTCAGACAGTTGACCGAGGTCAACTAGTATGCCATCCGGTTGGTCCACGTAGACCAAGTAGGAAAAACCAGCCTCAAAATTATTTATAAATTCATTAATAAATAGTAAATAATTTTATTAATTTTAAGTTATAAAATAAAAAATATTTATTATTTTATACTATTTTATTACAATTTTTATTTATTTTTATGGAACTTATTTATTACAAGTCACTTTTTAGGGATTTATTTATAAGTACATTTACCTATGTTTTGGTTATTTTATTTTTATTTTTATTTTGTATTTTATTATTTTATTTTATTAATTATATATTTATAACTTTTTTATACACATAAAGATATTTTTATTAGGGAAAAGGGAGTATGCATCGGTGGGTGCAGCTAACTAGCTACACCCGACCATTTTTCTCATTGATTTTTGATTTTTTTTGAAGTAAACTTATGGGAGATTTACTTAGTTTATTGTGTGGAATATGTCTTTCAAATTTCATGTAAAACAAACACTCCTATCATGCCCATCTAGATATGGTCAATTTCAATAATTCTGAAACTGTTAAAATGTGATAGCCTTGATGGAGATGATAGAAGTATCAAATTTAGTTGAAATTGGTATGATATCATGGTGATATATAGTGATTTAAATCCCCGTATGTTTCATTTCAAAAACACAAAAAATCTATGAAAAAAATGACCGGGTGCTGCTGGTTAGCTACATCCCCGGGTGCAGCCTCCCGAGCCCCTTTTTATTATATTTTTTGATGTAATATGTACAATTAAATAAATATAAGTATATAATATATAGGTATAAGTATAGGGGTCTTCATCTATGTATTTTGTATACTTATTTTATTTTAATGTTTTATTTATGGATTTACTCTATTCTAAATGTGTACATATACTATAAGTAATATTTACAAAATTATTAAAAATATAAAATTATATAAAAATAAAGAATAAATAAAATAAATATGTTATTCAGGCATATTATACAATAGGGGTCCAAAACCTAACTTTTGCATCTTAACTCCAAATTGAATGAAACTACCTTCATTAAATAACTTATTAAAAGTTGTATACAATTAAAGATAATTTTGATATATTTTGAGTTTTCATTGAGGAGATATGGGTCTGGAAAGTTTGGATTTTGGCTTTTTATTCAGAGTATAAAATGTACACTACATATTATTTTTGTATGAAATCAATTTTTTATTTTTATTAATATTTTTATCTACAACTTTCATATACAAAGTTTCTTTATTTGTGGTATAAATAATAGAAAAGAAAATAGGTTCCAAAAATAAAAGAATGGGATTTTATTGTATTCTTGGCCCTTATCTCCCCCTACTTTATTCCTTGTCGACAAAATCAATTCTTGACTTGGTCTCGAAATTTAGGGTCATAAAACACCTTTGACATTTTATTCTTTTTCTTTTCTTTTCTTTATTCTTTTATTTTGGCTTTAAACAAAGTATTTTATATAATATTTATACAATGAATAATGAATGTTAATTTGTACAAAATAAAGGTACTTACATGCATTTATCTAGGATTTAAAGGCCAAAATGAAAGGTAAAGATGATGAAATGGAGATTCATCATAGAGCGATAGGAGCGAGGATTAGATTATGGTTTAGAATATTTGTATAGTTTTAGATTTATCTTGAACAGTTTATTTTCTCAAACAATGACTATTTTTAGTTTAATATTTACAGTTTCGAATGTTTGTTGAACATCCTTAAATATATGCATGAAGTTCTTTGACGTATAGTTGAGATGTGATATTTTTTTGTTGTGAATTCTGATGTCACGAGTTTCACGATTGACTAAGGTGGATAAATAAATCAATCGTCGTTGTCCTCAATCAATCAAACCAATCAACCAGAAAATCAAACCACTGAGAAATAAAACAATCAATGTAAGCAGCTTCGCTATTTTATTTACCTGGTATAGCGACCATGGTCGAACACAAGGAGCACAATTAAAAGCTAAGTAGCTTGATTTCATGAATAAAACTCTTTTATGTGGTTTTTAAGTTTTCAAATTTTTAGTTTTTATAATAAGGCAATATGCACAAGGAATAAAAGGACTCATACACAATCTTTTGTATTATTCTAATATGTCAAAAACACTCAGAAAATTGCAATAAAAATACTTTTGGTTTTTTAAAACATTTTATATTATTATGGTAATTTTTAATACTTTTTAAATGCTTTTATGATTTTCAAAAAAATCAAAAGGTGACAAAAATAGCAAACAGTGCACAACCGGGAGTAATTTACAAATTAAAATTAATAAAATGCCCAAAACTTCTAGATGATATTTTTATGATAAAATAGAAAATATCTACAAATATAGACTGAAAATATTGTTTTTAGATTTTTCTACAATTTTATATAATTTTTTATAAGTTTTTAAGTATTTTGTAATTTTTATGGTTTTTTATAAGGAATTATAAAAAAACTGATAATGGAGATAAATGACAACAAAGGACAACTACCCTAATTTTATGGAATTTATAGATGACTTTTCGATTTTTTTATAATTTTTCAAATATAGACAAGACATTTTTTAGGGGTTTTCGAACTTTTAATAATATAAAGTGCACGTAAATCAACACCCAAATATCATAACAAAGAACACATGCTAACAAGAGCTATAGGTAATTTTTAGATAATTTTTAGGGTTGATTTAATATTTACTGCATCAAATAAAAGACACGTAATTAAAAATAGTTTACAGGGACCTTTCTGCAAATAAAATAATTTCTGGGGCATGGAGAATAACAAATCAATAAAGCTCAGGGGCAATTATGCAATTAATCCACTCAATTTCGTGCCCAACACATGATCCGGGCAAGCAGGGGTATACATTCAAATATCGGAACATAAACTTCAATCAATAACTAGCAAAAAATTCGAGATACGAAATGTAAATAACCCAAAATAAGCGTGCGAACGCACGTGACTTATACTCGACTGGACTAAAGTGCAAATACATAAATTAGAGGGTCCAAATTGTAAATATTATTAACTACATGTTACATTTATTGGACTGAAAATAAACAACATAAACGACAAGGTAAGAAGAGAAGTTTACCCTTGCAGACATGTGGAGCACGCGTAACGGCTCTCTGATGTACGGTTTGATGACCGTTGGCGGGGGAGATATGATGGTCTGGAAAAGCTGGGATATGTGCGGTCAGATCTGCGAGCTGAAAAAGATCTGACGTCTGTTGCTATAGCCCGATCGTGCGGACCAGATGTCATCTGGCGGAACTCCTCTAGATCGGACGGGTATGAAGCCTGCTGGAAGAACATATGGCAGGGGATATCTGATCGAAGATGGGCATCGTGCTATTGATCTGATCGAGTCCCCAAGAGGTCCAGCACCTTCATGGAAATGCTCTATGTCGAGTGGTCGGCTCCGATGAGAAGGAAGATGGTCGGATGTGCATTGCGATGGTGCTCCATTTGGAGCTGCTCTGCCGGAGCATCTAAGGTATGATTCGAGTATCTCGTGTACCCAGAGCCTGCAAGAAGTATCCTATGCTTGGAGGCAGAGCTCCGGCGAGGGTTATTTAGCACAGAAAATGAGAGAAGCGGGTATGGATGCTGGTCGACTTCCGGCGGTTGTGGAGGAAGGAAGTCATGCCTTAATCTCAGCTTAAATGCTGAGTCTAAGGGCGTCGCGAGGGAAGGTGTGCGGTGAGATAGCGTATCGATTAGAGTAGCAAGGTGAGTCAGATGGGGCTCCGACCAGCTGGTCGGAGCTGGTGCACTAGCAGCAGTGAAAACGTGAAAGATCGAATGGAAATGGAAAATACCAGGGAAGTAAGCGGTACCTGAATGTGTTGAAAGACTTGGAAGCCTCAGGTGATGCGAACAGAGGGGTTTGGGCCTCAACCGGGCTGCGATGGACCAAGGAGGCTAGACGCGGCGGTCCTCCAGCCACATTAGTGAGCTTCGGCCAAGAAGCCACCAAACTTCGCTCCAAAAGCTTCTCCGGGCTGTTGTCACTCTGTAGGAGGTGGCTAGGGAAGAAGAAAAAAGAGGCAAGGCCCGAGCTAAGGTTCCCGGGAGGCGGAGAGGACACTTTATAGGGACACCTGAGGGTCTAGAAAGATCGAAAGGATGCGTGAAACCCTAGGGTGATCCGACTGTGCCTAGGGATCCGCGAGGATCACGGATCCTAGGAGTGTAGTCGGGCGGTGAAATCAAGGTGAATGGATGTCGGTTCGATCATAAAATAGGGAGAAACTCGGTCCGGCAATGGTGGAGTTGGGTCAAGTCAGATGGGGGAGAAGGTTGACCGAGGTCAACCTTCTGACGTGGACCAATCAGAATATTCGAGGCCGATAAATCAAAGAATAAATAAATTAAAATAGTAAATGAATTTAAAATAAAAAATGGTAAACATGAATAATATTTATTATTTTCAAGCTAATTTTCTGTGATTTTTAATTATTTTTGTGAAAAATATAGATAGGGTATATACAATATAGTGTATTATATACATGTATAATATACCTATGTATTATATACATGTATTTTTATTTTGTTATTTTTACAAAAATAAATTCTATTTTATATTTATTTATTTACAAAATAATTTAAGGAGTATAAAATGATTTTTTATAAATTAATTAAGGGTATTAAATAAATAAGTATTGTATGCATTATATATACATGTGGCCTTTGTACAATGAATTGTGGATTTTATTTTTATTTTATTTTTCTGATTTTTATTTTATTTTATTATTATGGCTATATACAAATGTTCAAAGATAATATGGTATTCACACAATGTAAAATAAACTTGAGTATTTATTTGTACAGGTATAGGGGTTATGTGTAATATACAGTGTACCCTCTCTCTACTTATTTTTTTGTCGACCAGGTCAAAGTTTGACCTTCTCTTTGGAATTTGGGTCAATTTGTATTTATTCTAAATAGCTCTTTCCTTTCCTTTTCTCTTTATTCTTTTATTTTTGGAAAATATGTGTTAATGCACTATTAACAAAGACAGGTACAATGATAAATTATTGTATTTACATATAGTTATAGGTATTTCTGCTAAAAGATAAATCTAAAATAAAAGAATAAAGAATGAGATTTGTAGATCAATCAAATTCGTTGCAACAATAGGGCACCGAAACTATTGCTCCAATTCTTTTTTTAGTTATGTATTTCAGAGGGGACGGTCGTCAACCGTCCCATCCTACTATTATTGGAGACAGTCTCGGCCGTCCCCTCTAAATGACGTGAGCTTTTTGATAGAGTTTTTGGGGGTTGGGAATCAGAGAGGATGATTACATGCTTTTGTAACCGTCTCTGTCGCCCCAAGACCTAGGGAGAACTCAACGGGACGCTCATTAACCATCACCTCTTGATATTATTGTTGGACATGCGAGCCCACGGCGAGCCATTATGCAATAAATGTTATTGCAATGCACTCCTTAATCTGAAATAAAGAGTACATAATTTGCATAATAGGTCCCTTAGTACAATTAGGGTTATGTACCATGGCCATCTTAATGATCATACAGCTGTTGATTCAATTATTTAATCATAGAGGTTGATGCTTAGATGAATATCTAATGAGTTAGATTGAGGACTCGTCGAGCACCGTCAAATGATTGTTAAGAGATGATCTCCAACCTGAGTAGGAGATGGCAATCCTATCTCATTTAGGCTGATATCTGACCGACCTCTTGATGCAGGTCCTCTGCATAGAAATAGAGATTTGGAGGTGTCAGATGAGTTGGGTCAAAGAGTTGACTTAATGAGATCGAGATAACCAAAGTCCTATATCATATGCTGTCATGATATAGGCACGCATCCTCTGACCGGAGACAGATGTGTTACTATATGTTTGAGTAGGTACATTTGGCAGACCAATAGGTTGATGACCTAATCAAGGTCTATACACCGACGCGCTGGTGTGCATATAAGGGCATATGAATAGTACGATCTCTCAAAGGGATCATACAGGTTCAGTTACTGAACCGGAAGACATGAGCTCACTCATGAGATATTGGGAAGAATCAAATTCCATGCGCATGGTCGTCTCGCTTTGGAAGCTTGACTGCATTTGTAGGTTTGATATATACTTTTGGAAAGTATATGATCAAGACCTAGATATGATATATGCTTTTGGAAAGTGTATGATCGATACCGACTCCCAATGATCGAATGAGAAACTTACTGATAAAACCTTGAAGTAGACAGTATAAAGTTGATCTAATACTTCGGGTTTATTCTGAGTCTTCCAGTATGCAGGATGTACAGGTATTAGGAATACCTGAGGGTGATGTGATCATAAACGATTATATAACCATGACGCTTCCATTCCTAGGGAGTGATGAAACTGGTTTGGATTTTAGTGACTCCTCTCAGTAGAGAAGTAATTTGATCTTAGTCCAAATGTTGGACATTGATCTGAATGTGATTCAGATTCAATGAGAAGATTAGATTTACGGTCTTGATTTAATCAAGCATCTATGGGAGGCCTGAGATCTGGATTTGAGATGTGATCTCAATATCCATGTCACTATATGTGGAACAATACAATCACCATGTCCTTATCTCCAAGTATTCGCGGAGAAAGCACATTATCCTTGAAAGAGTTCATGGATAATTCTATTGTTGATATATGTATCCGAGCATTGAGAAAATGGATAACTAAATGTGATTTAATTATCATGAATAATATGAATTTGATTCATATTATAAGGAGAGTTATCTTAGATAATTAAATGTGATTTGATTATCAAAGATGTAAATAATATGAATGTGATTCATATTATTTGAGCACATGAGAATAAGTTATCCAATATAATTAAATGTGATTTAATTATTATGGATAAGAATAATGTGGATAGTAATATCCAATTATTCATAATATACTATAAATGTGATTTATAATGTATTAGAGAGAGTTAAATATAATTTATATTAGTAGATTAATTATTAACGTGTATTGGATACACATTGTCTAATTAATTGAAAATGTAAATTACATTTTGTTTTGGGTTGTGAATATGATTCACAAAATTCCAATGTCAAGATTGCAATATTCCCAAATTTAATTGAGAATTATTTTGGTGAATAAAAATCCCAACAAATAGTTGTTGGAAAATAAGTAGAGAGAAAATCAGGGAGATGTGCAATCTCATAGGAATCCATGAGATTGCCCTCTAAAGGGGAAGGTTGATCTCCTTTGTATTTTCTCTCCTTATTTGATTGATTTAATTTGGTATTAATATTTATTTGATTTATCAAATATATTTTATCAAAATTAAATCACAAGTTGTTGGTTTTTACCAACAATAATCTTGACCATTGGATTGACATAAATCAATCTCATCCATTGATTTTATATGTCACATGGATTGAGATCCAAGGATCCCAAAACCCTATAAATAGAGAGGCATACCATGCTCTCTATTTTACACACAATGCTTGAGAAGCATCTCTCTCTCTCTCTCTCTTTCTCTCTACACGCCATCTCTCTCCCTCTCATGACCGTCCACCGTGGATGCCCTAGAGAGGTTCTCCATTGCCGCAGCGTCGTCGTTATGCTGTCCGATTGTCTGCTCGTGGGTCTCCGTCTCCTTCGGTGCGCCTCGATCGTGAAGAAGACGTCGGATCTCGTGTGTCGAGATCAGGAGATCCACCGCTTGGATCATCAACATGGATTGCGAGAAGCACGCGGTTCATCCCCGCGCTCGCAAGCGTCTCCTCCGTCGGATCGGACTTGAGACAGGAGGTCTCTTCGTTTAGAGACTTGATCGCAACCACGCTTCAAGAGGTAATCCTAATTACTTGTTTGTGGTTAAGACGAAATGATCCGAGAAGTGTTCTTGGATCATGTGGTTTTGTCGTACGAAAAAATTTTTAAATTCCACTGCTTCGAGCAACTAGTGCGACTAGTCGCTCCTCGTCGTATTCGATACGACGCTCACGCTTCCGTGATGCGCTTGAGGATCTAACCATATCCTTCAAGTGGTACCAGAGCCTTAGGTCGACGGTTTCGAATATGATTCGCTAACCGAGGACGACTTGGGTTCGTTAAGGTCGCGAAAGTTTTTATCGCATTTGATTTCGCAGATCTGTTTAGTGTATTTTTTCGGCCCTATTTAAATTGTTTAAACACAAAAATAGCACTTGAATTTTGTTCCCCATTAAATAAGAAAACCGTAGGATCTGAGTTTGCGTAAATCGGATTTCGTATGCTCGAGATATGGTTGTTTTAATGAACATGTATTCACTGTTACGGAAACTGCGAATCTTAACGTAATTAAGGAGTTAATTTATATTTAGAGACGCCTCGAAATGCGTGCAAATCACATAGATTCTGTTGTAAATCAAATTATCAAACTATAGAAACTTACTTTGATTAATTTGGATTTAAATTTATTGAGATATGCTAATTTTAGTAAGTAGGGGTCACTGCTGAAATTACTTTCCTAATCAAGAACCATGTGATTGTCAATTAGTGAAATTAATTGTTAATTTCATGAAATAATTATGGAAAATATATGAGAAATATTGGAATATGATTATTTCCTTAATTGACTTGACCTCAACCAATTAATTGATTAGATTTGATCTAGATCATAATTGGAAATACAATCATCAAACTCCTTGCTTGAATAGGATTGGGAATTTGTCTAGCAAATTTCCTTATAATCAAAATTGTTTTGATTACTATATGGTATAATTTCGGTTGAAGAACCGATGATCATCTCAAGTACAAATTAATCAATTTGACATTATCCTTTCCCGAGGCGGATATGGGGTCTAGTCGGGGATCGCTGGGGTAGCGGGTTGCAACGTATGCGGTCTGTCCCATTCCCGCCGGTACTGGCCATGACAGCGGGTAGGGCCGGGATAATGTCCGAGAGATTAAGATGTATTTTTCTAATTATTAAAATACGAATTAATACGTACTTTGAGAATAATACCATATATATTCAAGTAAGACAATCAAGTTTGATTGATTGAATTGGATTGATAGTTAATTTAATATGATTAAGTTAATTATGTCCAATTAGAATACTCTAATATGATTAGAGTTAATAATTCCCTTGGAATAATTAATTATATGAATGTGATTCATAGTAATTAATTAAATTTGAATAAGAGGTGGAGGATCACATAAGTGACATCCATGGTCTTCCGTCAAGGCGAAGGGTTTCCGTCGCCGGAGATTGTATATAGGAGACGCCTGTACGAAGTGACATCTCCAATATACAAGCGCATCTGGATCGGACTCTTTGCTTCTCGAAAGAGTAAGGTCGTATGCGTAGTGGCCCCAATATCGGATCCTCATATTATTGGGGCGATATTGGATTGCGCATAGCGAGTTCTATTCCTGTTGACGGTTGGTTCAATTGATGACGGGTCAACATCACCTTAGGGGTGGTGGGCCCGGGCATTAAAGACCGAATTGGGAAATGCAAGTTGGACTTGCAAGGCGGAATGTGTTCCCGCTTCTCTTTATTGGAGTTGCAGTTTCTCATATTATTGGGATGTAACAAAGATAAATAGGAGATCCCAGATCTTGCTGAGGTATAATGGTAAGTATATCTCTTACATTGAAAGTGATTAAGGGAATGAACTTTCAGTGTTGACAAGGCAAGACAACTTTGATATGAAAATTCCTAAATCAAAGTAAAATTATATATTTATATATTTATGCAAATTTCTTATTTCAAATAATCCTTCATTAATCCCACTCAATGTTATACTCAATAATAACCAGTAAATATCATGGATTGGACCCTTGATTCAGATATTACGCTTGCAATTGGACACATCATGTATGTGGTTGCAATGTGCAAGTTTCCTCATAATAATGATGAATGATAATTAGATAGACAATGGGACTAAAACCCTAGGGTTTGTATGTCTCTATAAGTCTTGATCTCATCGAATGTACTTTGGAAGTGACATGTCGATGATGATCGCAATTGTCAAATAATCCTTATAAAATCAATAAAGATATTCTGGCATACATATGTGCACTTGACATTTAATCATGAATAACATGGTTCTATGCATCATGTAGAATGGTAGCTCTATAAGAGATGATGTATTCAAATTGTTTGAGTACCTACCTGAACCTATGTTTTAAGAGTTTAGATGGATGTAGTTGATGAGTGTCATCATTCTACTGTCTATACTTTAGTCATTCATGAAGCTTCATAATATTCATATTGTATGAATTGGGTGAAGCATGTATAAATGTCAAAATGCTCTTACATTAAATTCTTTTGAATTTAACATAAGAGGTCCTTAATCTTAAGCATTGGTTGTTTATAGATAAAGGAAGCGCAGTGGAAGCATGGGTTGGACCCAAGCAAGAAGTATAATCAAAGAGTTGACTGTACTTCTGTGACTTCCATATGACATCCACAAAGTTGGATAAATGCCAATACTGCAATAAATTGATGTGTTGATAGTATGACTATCAAATCTATCTAGAATCTTTAGAGAAGGAATCGGATAGTACATCAGAATAATCTACATATAATCATTGAAATTGACTTACCTATTTGATAAGATAAAGTCTAATAATTGTATCTCAATCTTCTAATGACACTTGCAATTGGTTGCATATGTTTTAGAAGACTGGAAAATTTGATCTTAAGGTCTTTAGTTATCCTTGAGAATTTTGATGCAATTGTTGCAACAATCTCTTTTGGATTGATAGACTTATTAATTTCAGTGGGAGAGCCCTTAGTCTTAGAGAATGTCTCTATGACCTAGATGTTAGAATACACTCATTGTTTATTTCTATTTGTTGGATATAAACATGAATTATGTAATAAATCTATCATAAAGAGTTATGATGGAGATATTTCAGATAGTAATCTAAAATCTAGTGGACTCTATTAAATTAGAAAATTAATGAATGATTCATTAAGATTTCTAATACTGAAAATTAAACCTTTAAAGATCAATAGGAGGATAAAGATCATTTGACAATGATCTGGCATCAAGTTTTGGACATATGTCTGTTGATGAGATCAATGGACTAGTAAGACATGAAACTTTAGATTGTCTAAAGATTCAAATCTTACATACTTATGAATATTGTATTCAAAGAAAAATATCCAATACACCTTTCTTTGGGAAAGATGTAAGATGTCAAGGTATTCAGGATCTCATACATATTGATGTATGAGAATCATCTATATCATAGTAAACATTATGGATATGTGATACTATTGATGATTATGTATGATATGAAATTTCTTCTCTTCACCTTAGAAAACTTTGAAATGTTCAAAGATTTCACAATTGTGGTTTAGAACCAAAGTTTGAAGGAAGATGAAATGAATTTGATCTAACCAAGGTAGCTTGTACCTATTAGATGAATTCAAGGAATACCTTATAGAGATATGAATATCATTTCTATCTCACCCCTCCTAATGAACCTTAACTCAATAGAGTTGTAAGGAGATGCAATTAATCATGTGTGATATGATTTGATCAATGATTAATCATAGCATAATTATCTCTTAGTTTCTAGGTATATATATATATGTGTGTGTGGTAGAGACTACATTATATATCCTTAATAAGGTTCCATGTGATTAAGCTGGAATCTGGCACTAGAGAGTGCTACTTCATTAGGAAAATAAAGGATGGTATTGGATACCTACTTTATGACCTTGAGATTCTTAAAAAGATCTCATCTTTGAGAATATGATTCTTATAGGATGACTCTCTTGAGAATCAAGATGAAAATGAAGAAATGGAACTCATTTAATCTTGAAAAGATAATGAGGCTCCTGAAATCGAAAACTAAATAGACAATTAAAGATGAAACATTAATACCTCTTTAAATAAGTTTGAGGATGGATTCCATGTGTCAGTTGAGTCTGAAAATGATCGGACGTCATGTGATGAAGCACCTGAGGATCATGACATGGAAAGATGGATGTTAGAAATAAAAAAGTCTAATGTAGACTTCATATACAAGTGTTGTATATGGACCCTCGAGGATCCACCTATATGGGTCAGACCCATTAAAGTGTAAATGGATCTTCAAGAGAAAGAGGGGACCTGATGAGAAGGTAGAGACCTTCAAAGCACGGTTCATAGCCATAAGCTATACACCGAAGAGAAGACATTGCTCGCGATGAGACTTGCTCTCCAGTGACCTTGCTTTAACCCATCAGAATATTGCTAACTGTAGCTACACAACTTGACTATGCCATCTTCATGATGTAAGTCAAGATTGCATTCCTCTATGAATACCTCTCTGAGGATATTCATATGAAGTATCCCCAGGGCTTCATGGTTGAGGAAAGCAAGGTGTGCAAGCTAATGAACTCCATCTTTGGACTCAAATAAGCTTCATGTAGTTGGAACATAAGATTTGATGAAATTGTAAATGTTATGATTTCAGATAAAATCTTGATGAACCAAGTGAAGCTTAGTGGGAGTGCCATTGTATTCATCATGCTAAATGTAGATATTATCCTAATCATTTGGAATGATATAAGAATAAATAATAAGTGTTTTAAAATTTGGTTGTTCCATACCTTGAGATACGATCTCAAGGATACCTCTTAGATCTTAATTCTGAAGTCGCTCAGAAGCAAAGAGAAGAGGGTATTGGGACAGTCACATTAGTAGTACACCTTGGACTTATTCCATTTTCTGGAAAATTCCAAGAAAAGCTTCCTTCCCTTAAGATGTGGTAGTGACCTGTCTAGAGGGATAGCACCTCAAAGAGTTGAGGAAGTGAATGTTAGAACTGCTTGCACTTTTGCATCAGTTATGAGAAGCTGGGTGTATGCTAGATGTGTACAAGAGCCAAATGTCTGCCATGCAGTGGGAGTAGTAAACTGTTACTGATCCTACTCTGGAAATAAAACACTTGGTTGCAGTAATAACAATATCTTCAAAGATGATGAAACTTAGAGATAGTGATCTCAAAGTCTTATCTTCAAAATTTTAAGACCTTGTAGATACCTTAGGAGATAGAGATCTCCAGGAATTAAGGTATTCTAATAAGGATTATGGGAATACTGGTTATGATGATTAATAAGATGTAGTGTCAAGGACACTGTAACCGACAAAATTGAGTATTGGTTGCATAGGATGCAACATTCGCATCGGATGCGAGCACTGTTACTAGGAGATATGCAAGTGCCGTAAAAGGACTTGGCGTAGTCTCTTGGGAACAGAGTGACTGATCAGCTTACCTAGCTATTTTCTAAATAGCCTATGATTGTCACATGAGTGTGGGTTTAAATGATTAGCCCATTAATGGTTCTTTGGGCTAGTGGGAGATTGTTGGACATGCGAGCCCACGGCGAGCCATTATGCAATAAATGTTATTGCAATTCACTCCTTAATCTGAAATAAAGAGTACATAATTTGCATAATAGGTCCCTTAGTACAATTAGGGTTATGTACCATGGCCATCTTAATGATCATACAGCTGTTGATTCAATTATTTAATCATAGAGGCTGATGCTTAGATGAATATCTAATGAGTTAGATTGAGGACTCATCGAGCACCGTCAAATGATTGTTAAGAGATGATCTCCAACCTGAGTAGGAGATGGCAATCCTATCTCATTTAGGTTGATATCTGACTGACCTCTTGATGCAGGTCCTCTGCATAGGAATAGAGATTTGGAGGTGTCAGATGAGTTGGGTCAAAGAGTTGACTTAACGAGATCGAGATAACCAAAGTCCTATATCATATGCTGTCATGATATAGGCACGCATCCTCTGACCGGAGACAGATGTGTTACTATATGTTTGAGTATGTACATTTGGCAGACCAATAGGTTGATGACCTAATCAAGGTCTATACACCGACGCGTTGGTGTGCATATAAGGGCATATGAGTAGTACGATCTCTCAAAGGGATCATACAGGTTCAGTTACTGAACCGGAAGACATGAGCTCACTCATGAGATATTGGGAAGAATCAAATTCCATGCGCATGGTCGTCTCGCTTTGGAAGCTTGACTGAATTTGTAGGTTTGATATATACTTTTGGAAAGTATATGATCAAGACCTAGGTATGATATATGCTTTTAGAAAGTGTATGATCGATACCGACTCCCAATGATCGAATGAGAAACTTACTGATAAAAACCCTGAAGTAGACAGTATAAAGTTGATCTAATACTTTGGGTTTATTCCGAGTCTTCCAGTATGCAGGATGTACATGTATTAGGAATACTTGAGGGTGATGTGATCATAAACGATTATATAACCATGACGCTTCCATTCCTAGGGAGTGATGAAACGGGTTTGGATTTTAGTGACTCCTCTCAGTAGAGAAGTAATCTGATCTTAGTCCAAATGTTGGACATTGATCTGAATGTGATTCAGATTCAATGAGAAGATTAGATTTACGGTCTTGATTTAATCAAGCATCTATGGGAGGCCTGAGATCTGGATTTGAGATGTGATCTCAATATCCATGTCACTATACGTGGAACAATACAATCGCCCTGTCCTTATCTCCAAGTATTCGCGGAGAAAGCACATTATCCTTGAAAGAGTTCATGGATACTTCTATTGTTGATATATGTATCCGAGCATTGAGAAAATGGATAACTAAATGTGATTTAATTATCATGAATAATATGAATTTGATTCATATTATAAGGTGAGTTATCTTAGATAATTAAATGTGATTTGATTATCAAAGATGTAAATAATATGAATGTGATTCATATTATTTGAGCACATGAGAATAAGTTATCCAATATAATTAAATGTGATTTAATTATTATGGATAAGAATAATGTGGATAGTAATATCCAATTATTCATAATATATTATAAATGTGATTTATAATGTATTAGAGAGAGTTAAATATAATTTATATTAGTAGATTAATTATTAATGTGTATTGGATACACATTGTCTAATTAATTGAAAATGTAAATTACATTTTGTTTTGGGTTGTGAATATGATTCACAAAATTCCAATGTCAAGATTGCAATATTCCCAAATTTAGTTGAGAATTATTTTGGTGAATAAAAATCCCAACAAATAGTTGTTGGAAAATAAGTAGAGAGAAAATCAAGGAGATGTGCAATCTCATAGGAATCCATGAGATTTCCCTCTAAAGGGGAAGGTTGATCTCCTTTGTATTTTCTCTCCTTATTTGATTGATTTAATTTGGTATTAATATTTATTTGATTTATCAAATATATTTTATCAAAATTAAATCACAAGTTGTTGGTTTTTACCAACAATAATCTTGACCATTGGATTGACATAAATCAATCTCATCCATTGATTTTATATGTCACATGGATTGAGATCCAAGGATCCCAAAACCCTATAAATAGAGAGGCATACCATGCTCTCTATTTTACACACAATGCTTGAGAAGCATCTCTCTCTCTCTTTCTCTCTACACGCCATCTCTCTCCCTCTCATGACCGTCCACCGTGGATGCCCTAGAGAGGTTCTCCATTGCCGCAGCGTCGTCGTTATGCTGTCCGATTGTCTGCTCGTGGGTCTCCGTCTCCTTCGGTGCGCCTCGATCGTGAAGAAGACGTCGGATCTCGCGTGTCGAGATCAGGAGATCCACCGCTTGGATCATCAACATGGATTGCGAGAAGCACGCGGTTCATCCCCGCGCTCGCAAGCGTCTCCTCCGTCGGATCGGACTTGAGACAGGAGGTCTCTTCGTTTAGAGACTTGATCGCAAACACGCTTCAAGAGGTAATCCTAATTACTTGTTTGTGGTTAAGACGAAACGATCCGAGAAGTGTTCTTGGATCATGTGGTTTCGTCGTAAGAAAAAAAATTTAAATTCCACTGCATCGAGCAACTAGTGCGACTAGTCGCTCCTCGTCGTATTCGATACGACGCTCACGCTTCCGTGATGCACTTGAGGATCTAACCATATCCTTCAATTATAAGGACGATCCCAACCATCCCCTCTGGACGATGTGGGCTTTCTCGCGAAGTTTTTGGGGGCCGGGAACCAGAGGAGACGGTTACGACCCGTCCCCACCGCATTTCTATGCATGTCTATGTCGCCCCAAGATCTGGGGAGAACTAGACGGTCATTAACTGTCCCATCTTGGTATTATAGGAGGCAGTCGCTACCATTCCCTCCAGATGACGTGGGCTTTCTGGCAAAGTTTTTGGGGGTCGAGAATCGAAGGAGACAATTATGACCACCCCCACCGTGCTTATGTGCTCATCGTTGTCGCCTCAAGACCTGGGGAGAACTAGACGGGGTGTTCATCACCCGTTGCCTATCCAAATCATATAGGACAGTCATCAATTGTCTCCTGCGAGTGACTAAATAGGGATAGTTTTGACCATCCCTATGCTGAATCCGAAAATGTCACTTTTAAGAATGTGTTTTTATCGTGCCGTGCGTTGTAGGCGGCAATCGGAAACGGTCAAGAAAATACCACAAATAAGTTATTCAATTTTTAATCTCGTGGTTTTATGTTTATTTTACTTGGGCAAGTCCCAAGGTCGATCACAAGGAGGCAAAGGAACAACCTAGAATTAAGTCCATCAAAGTTCGTGTTTGGTTTTCGAAGCGGTCTCTTTTTTTTGGAATTTTTAATGCAATAGGGTGCAATATGCAAATTAGGCCTATTTTAGGGACTAAAATGTGAATTACATTCAAACGATGTTCGAAAAATATGAAACTTGACCGAGATGTAAAATATGATGAAATAAGTGCACTGTAATTTTTTTGGAATTTTTCGATGCAATATGAAATTTTTATGGATTTTTAAGTGCAAACGGAATGATTTTTAATATTTAATTATAATAAATATTAAACCTACTTATTTTCAAGAAATAAAATTATCTAAGATTTATCACTATGTTCCTAAACCTCAAAAATGTAGGGTTTAATACCTATTAAAAATTAAATACCAAAAGATGCAAGATGATTTTTATAGAGCAAACTATGCATGAAAATTCAATTCTTTTTGGGCACAATGTTAAGGACAATTAACTCTACAATATGTGATTTTTCGAGGATTTTTAGAGCAATGATTAATTAGCTATGAATTTCCAAGCAAGAAATGGGCAAAATATGTAGATTTCCACACATTAATTATTTATTAATTAACCATCAATCAGAAAAATACCCACAACATGTCAAAGTGTAGAGAGTCAATTAACAAACATCATGCTATTTTTAGATTAATAAAATAATGTAAAGAAGATGTTCAAAACTGAGGGGGAACACAGGGGTACAGATGCAAATATTATAAATAAATAAAAAAACTGCAGGGGGGGCTATACGTAATTACCAGTGCTTGTGGGGGTGTTGTTGCAAAATTTCTAGTAGGTCACGTGCTGTGCACGTGACCTCTGGAGGCGGAGTTGGTGTGCAATCAGGGGAAAAGCTTCGGGGCCTTTATGCAAATGACCCACGCGGTCACGTGCTATGCACGTGACCCGTGGGGATGAGTCTGATGACGTTCCCCGAAGCACGTGCTCTGCACGTGCTTGGGGGTCTTGAGTCCTGAGCCCCGGCGATACGGTGGTGGAGGGCACCGCTCTTGGCGGAGGTGAGCAGGCAGGCCGGCGAAGGCGAGGCGGAGGCCGGGTGGTGGCGCTGACGGAGGAGCTCCAGGCGTAGACGTGGAAGATGGTCATGGCCGACACACGGCCGTGGGGCATCGAGGGCACAGCGGTTGTTGTCGATGGTGGAGCGAAGCTGGCGGTGCAGGAGCCTGGAGTTGGCGGAGAACGTTGCAGTGAAGCTCGATGAAGTGGTCGGTGTTGACGGCGGTGGTCGTCGACCTTCCTCTGGCCGACACACGGCCAAGAGGGCGGAATGGCGGAGGAGGCTGCGGCGGAGAGGCGTGGCTGACGTTGCTGAGCGGAGATGACGATGGAGCTCGGGGGTGATGGAGTTGGTGGCGAGGCGTGTTCGGCGAAGGAGAAGGCGAGAGAGAGAGAGATAGAGAGATAGAGAGAGAGAGATAACCTGGAGGAGCTCAACGGTCGAGGTGACGGCCGGAGCAAGCAGCGCGCTGGTGGCTGGGGCTGCGACGAGGCGGAAGAAGCCTCGGATCACGCCGGTGGAGGGCCTCGCGGTTGTCACGCCCGGAGATGATGGACTTCGATGAAGATCAGCGGATGAAGGTGAAGACGACGGTGGCGCTGCTTAAATAGGAGGGATGGGTCACCGGCTATGGAAAGGGCGGAGTCGAGGACGATCGGAGATTGATTCGAGGATCAAAGATGGTGGCGATGCGAGATTTGCGGGGAGGAGATTTGGGATGACGAGATTCGACGATCGGGGCGGCGGCGCAAGATCTGCGGGTGGAGGGATTTGCGGCGGAGGTTTCCAAAGGGGAGGAGAGGGGAGGTGGACGACGCACAGGCGCCGTCCGATCGAGTTTGATCGGATGGCGCCCGTCGTGCCACGTGGCTGCGAGAGGAGAAGCAAGGGAGGCGCGCGTGCGGAGCACGTGCCTTGGAGGCACGTGCGACACACGTGTGTCCCCTTTATTATTTATTTATTTATTATTATTTTTTTTATAAAAACTAATGTATAAATACGCCAAAAAAGGCTGGCACGTGGCGGCACCAGGTGCTACCACGTGTCAGCACCACAAAATTCCGAAGGTAAATATTTTGTAAAATCGATAAAAAATAGTAAATAACCTCGAATTGAAAAACTTTCTTCACAAAAATTGTTCGACTCGATGAGATCTACAACTTTCATGAACAAACTGAATTTATTATCATAATCTGAAATGACATCAAAACCAAAATCGATCATTTGCACAAAGTGATTTTTTGGGGTATCCCTATGTACATAGAATACCTTGGTTTTTGGGTTTTATAATTTTTAGGTTATTTTTAAACAAGATAAAAATCTGAAAAAATATGGAAAAATTAAAGATAAATAAAAGACATCTAAATCTAATTTTTTTTGGATTTTTATTGATAAAGAAAATATATACATAAAATATAGGTCAGAAAAGCCGCGAAAATATACAATGTACAAAAGAGGCCCAAAACCCAACTTTCACATACGAGCTCTGATTCACTTGAACGTGGTCTTGTTTTGAAGGTAATTGAATGTACATTAGTTCAAAAGTGAGTAGGATTAAAATGGACATTGGATGAGGGAGATATAGGGCTTTTAGTCCGAAAATCCTGAAATTAGGGTTTGGGTTTTTGGTCCACTTATTTGGGTTAGTTATTTTTTTTGTATTTTTCCTTTATTCTTGTTAGTGATATGTACACAGTGGAAGTGGTTTTGATTCATTCGGAGTTAGCATGAATGGGTTAAAAATCCGAGAAGTTAGGCTATTTAGAGGTCATTTTGGCATGGATTTTTGGCTTCTTATTTTATGCAGAATTTTGTGCTAAAATGCCATTCTTATGGAAACATGCATGAATGCTAATTATGCAGAATAGATGCAAGAATGCTGTTGATTTTGAGGGTTTTGAGCTTAAGAAATGAGATTTAGAGTGATGAATACGAGATTCATCATCCCCCTATACTTAAACCATGCTCGTCCCTGAGCATCAAAAAGAAATGCCATGAGGTGAAATGATATTGGGTTCCATACCAAGACCATGAGCTGAAGGTGAGAGTGAACCTAAACTCAACCTTTGGATTATTTGTGTGTCGGAACTTCTGTGAGACTTAGAATTTTAAAATCAACAGCCCTCAAGTTCTACACATCATTGCTACAGTTTCGGCTCAGAAGTCATCTTAGATCAATCATCTTCCCAAAGTATACCCTATGAACATTGAATAACCGACTCATGTGTGTGAAAGGTTTTAGCTCTTCCCATCCAGAATGTCGGACTACCGCACGAACGTCCTCTCCAGTAACTCGTCCTCGGGGAGTCAGGTATTTCCTTCTAAGGTCTGTCGCGTTGTGTTCACAATCGAATTGGGGGGAGAAGATAGAAGAATGAGAAAAGAATTGGAGGGTGGCCAGTGTAGTCACCTCTCCTTGTGAAGATGGCCAGTGTAGCCGAGTCTTCACCAAGATCTGCAGGTTTCTTGAAGCTTGGACCTTTTTGGTCAGATTTTTATTTGGTAGAATGCTTCTTTGTATTTGGAATTTTTGGTGGTTCTGCTTGGATCTTGTTTTGCCCCTACGGATATAGCATCTTTTTGTTCCGTACAGTTTTTGCGGTCTTAAAAAAATTGTGTCCAGCCGTCCATCCCTTTTCCGAAGCTTTATTTCAACCCGTACTCCGGTCTTTAGATTTCCACGCTACCAAAAAAGAAACTCACACAGTCTTCCAACATCCCGTCTGAGTTGAGCTAAGTGCATAGTGCGAGAGTACAAATTAATTCCTTATTCCAGAGTTGTACCCAGAATGAAGAGATCATGTTAGACACTAAGAGTCAAACGATGTACATTGTCATGTGGAACTCAAAGAATTAAGTCAAAGACCTGAAGAATCTAAAATCCTATTTCTTGGTGAAGTTCCTCTGAAAATTAGGTGGATTAAGGTCAAGTCCATACCACTCTCGGTTTCGGCTCATAACTCGGTTCAGAACCCAAAGACTTTTCACATATGCAAATGAATGCGATGCTGGATGAAGTGCAGGTATGTGAAATGCAGGCACACATTTTTTGTTTCTTTTTTTTATAATTAATACCCATCCCGTAAATACATATAGACTTATGCGCAAGTACGAGGTATGGCAAAAATATATACATAGTATATATACAAACCCCCCTATACTTAGCGAGTGTTGTGTCCTCAGAGCACAAGAAGCGTAATGAAGACATAGCTCGGGCTAAGCGTAAGAGAGAAAAATTATTCAATGGTTCGCCCCCCTATACTTAGACTTGTGAATAGTCTAAGTATAGAAGAAGAGCGCAAAAAGAGGTGGACGGGATATGTAAATGAGGAGAGTATAAACAGATGGGTGGCGGTTCCCCCTATACTTAAGCTTTGGTCAGCCTAAGTATAGAAGAAGGATGGATATGGAGTGAGCGAGAGATCGGAATGTGATGAGGGAAATGGTATATACAGATGGCATCAGTCCCCCCCTATACTTAGGCATTGGCCTAAGTAGAGGAAGAAGTTGTTCAAGGGGATCGATGTGGTCGGGGGGGAGGGTGGGTCTGATCTGATATATCGTCAATGTCCTTGCTCTGTGTGAAATAGATGACCTCAACTTGCACTGTATGTTCTTTGGATGATTCTATATATGGCTTCAGTAATTGTCCATTCACTGAGAAAGGTTGTGCATCATCTTTGAGTTCTCCAATGTCCACACTTCGATTGGTATGCACATCGATGACAACATAGGGACCCGTCCATTTCGATTTCAGTTTCCCATGAAAAATCTTTAATCGAGCATTAAACAACCATACTTTCTGCCTAGGGACAAAGGTTTTATCTCAAATATGTCTATCATGCCAATTCTTGACCTTGTCCTTATAAATCACACTGTTATCATATGCTCGGTTTCGGATTTCAATTAGCTCATTCAGATTTAGGTCTCGACATAATTTCCCAAGGTGACAACTCCAGTTCAACTTTTTGATTGCCCATTCAGATTTGTGAATCAGTTCTGCAGGAAGATGGCATGGTTTGCCATAGATCATCCTAAAAGGTGAAGTGCCGAGTGGTATTTTATAAGCTGTCCTATAGGCCCAAAGAACTTGATCCAACAGTTTTGACCAATCCTTCCTATATGGACGAACCAACTTTTGAAGTATACTCTTCACTTCTCTATTAGAAACTTCTGCCATGCCATTAGATTGTGGATGATAAGGGTTGGCTATTCTATGTTCAAATTTGTACTCCTTAGCCAAAGATCTTATTTCCCTGTTCACAAAGTGGCTACCTCCATCAGAAATCAAAACTTTTGGTATCCCGAAACTTGCAATGATATTATCCTTGATAAACTTACAGACGGTTTTGCTGTCTGCGGTTCGGGTTGGAATAGCCTCTACCCATCTAGACAAATAATCAACCGCTAACAAGATGTACTCAAATCCATTGCTATTGGGAAAGGGACCCATAAAATCAATCCCCCATGCATCAAAAACATCACAGAAAATCATTGGTTGCATGGGCATTTCGTCTCTATAACCAACGGTCCCTCCCATCCTTTCACAAATCGGGCAAGACCGTACAAAATCATCAGCATCACGAAATAAGGTCTGCCAGTAAAATCCACATTGGAGTACCTTGTGTGTGGTTCTCTTTCCCGAATGGTGCCCTCCAGCCTCGAGAGTGTGACAATGTGTGAGGACACTCTGGTATTCTTCCTGAGGAATACATCTTCTCCAGACACAATCCGCTCCTTCATAAAAAAGGAAAGGATCGTCCCAATGGTATTTTCTAGAATCCGACTTCAGTTTATCAATCATTCTCTTGGTCCAACCAAAGGGAACCTTCTTGGAGACAAGATAGTTCACGATGTTGGAATACCATGGGGTTGAATCAATAATGCAAACAGATTCATCTGGAAAAGTCTCCTTAATAGGTCCAGTATCAGGATAATCATTTTTCTCAATTCGGGAAAGGTGATCAGCAACAACATTCTTTATTCCAGGTTTATCTTTGATCTCCAAATTAAATTCCTGGATTAACAAGATCCACCTCAAAAGTCGTGCCTTGGCATCTTTCTTATCCATGAGGTATCTAATTGTCGTATGATCCGTGAAAATTGTCACCTTGGAGCCCAATATATATGATCTGAATTTTTCAAGGGCCCAAACAACCGCGAGCATTTCCTTTTCAGTTACTGTATAATTTTTCTATGCAGGATCCAATACTTTGCTCGCGTAGTGAATTGCATAAGGGATTCCATCCCGTCTTTGTCCAAGCACAGCTCCGACCGCAAAATCCGATGCATCAGTTATGATCTCAAAGGGAAGAGACCAGTCAGGAGCTTGTAATATCGGCGATTCACATATTTTCTTTTTCAGGAGCTCGAAGGCCTCAAGACACTTGTGATTTACAATAAACTCGGTGTCTTTTCCTAAGAGCTCAGTCAGTGGGCGGGCGATCTTTGAAAAATCAGGGATAAACCTTCGATAAAATCCAGCATGCCCTAGAAAAGACCGCACTGACTTGACGTTGGTTGGTGGCTCAAGTTTCTTGATCACATCCACCTTGGCAGGGTCAACCTCCATACCCTTTTTGGAGTTGACATGCCCCAACACGATACCCTCAGTCACCATAAAGTGACTCTTCTCCCAGGAGAGTACCAAATTAACTTCTCTGCATCTCTTGAGGACTCGGTCCAAGTGCGCTAAACATGTATCAAATGAATCACCATGGACCGAGAAGTCATCCATGAACACTTCCAGGAAATCACCCACCATTTCGGCAAATACGGCAATCATGGACCGCTGAAATGTGCCTGGGGCATTACAAAGCCCAAATGGCATGCGCTTGAAAGCGTAGGTACCGAAGGGACATGTAAATGTGGTTTTTTCCTGATCCTCGGGAGCAATAGCTACCTGATTGTAGCCAGAGTACCCATCACGAAAATAGAAGAATGCTTTCCCTGCAAGCCTCTTCAAGATTTGATCAATAAATGGCAGTGGAAAGTAATCTTTCTTGGTCGCAGCATTCAGGCGCTTGTAATCGACACAGACACGCCACGACGTGGGTACTCGGGTCGTGATCTCAACCCCCTCCTCATTGGTGACTGATGAATCCACATTTCATCATCTTTATTCTATCATTTTGGCACCAAAAACCCTAGCAAATGCCTGTAAATAGCCTTAAATCAAGCATCTTAGCATTCATGCATGTGCATTTTAATGGTGTATAAAACACTGTAATTAAGGCCAAAATAATAGAATAAATAAAGAAAAGAAAAAGAATAAAATATTGTAAATATTTTATGACCAAAAACCCCCGAGACCTAGGCATCTTGATGAATAGGTCGACAAGGAATCAAGTAGGGGGAGATAAGGTCAGAAACACAGAAAAATACCTATACATGTTATCTATCCTTTATTCATTTTGGGACCTATTTTTGGTTTCACTTTTTATTCATCAAATAAAGAAACTTTGTACATGAAAGTTGTAGATAATTTCATAAAGAAAAAGACAAAATTGATTTCACAGAAAAAGAATGTACAGACAAAAAGTTCTGGTCTGAATAAGAATCCAAAATCCCAACTTTCCAGACCCGTATCTCACAAACGACAACTCCAAATGCAGTGTACTCACCTTTAATTATATATAGAATAAAATAATCTATCCAATGGTGGTGGTTTCGCATTTGGCGGAGCTACGGTTTGAAAGTTGAGTTTTGGACCCTCATTGTACACTTGTACTGAATAAAATATTCAATTTATTCTTTATTCATTATTTATTCATTTATAATTTTGTAAATATTGCTTACAGTATATATGTGCACTAAAATTAAAATAAAATGTAAAGAAAAATCAAAATAAAAATACTTGTACATAGACTACATAGGTATACTGTATACACTTATACCTATATAAAATACACTTGTATTTTATTAAATATACAAAACATCTCAGAAAAATAAAATAAAAATATACTTATGTATATAAAGGTATGTTATAATTTTACAAAATCATAAACAAAAGTAATAAGATTAAAAATACATAAAATAAAATAAAATATCAAAACACATAAATATCATACCTATATAGGGTTAAAAAGGTAACTTGTAAAAATTTACATCATAAAAATAAATAAAAATCAGAATAAAATACTACATAAAATTTTGAACATTTTTTATTAAATAACCTAAAATTAATTAAATCATCTACTATTTTTAATTTAATTTACAATATGTGCATTTAACTTTTGTCTTTTTGCGGATGACGTGGCCCAATCAGGCCACGCCATCCGTTGACCGGGGGTCAACTCCTTGACCCCAGGCCTTTGTCTGATGGGTTGTTGCGAGCGCCCTTGTTCTTGGATTTTTCGCGGACGAATCTTTCACCGTTTGGGCACGCACCCTTCTGCAACATTGCTCCTCCATGATCCAGCTATCACGCCTAGTGATTATCTCGAGCCAAGAGCGAGCGATTCGTCTGTTCTTCCTCGATCAAGAGGCCCTGTTCGTCAACCCTTTAAAGCCTACCCTTGACCTGATTCAAAGACTTGGACCCCATTTTTGACCTAAACCCGCCGTTTCTCTGGGCCTTCGGCGAGCTGGTGGTGACAGTGCCTTGCTCGCACCCTCGGAGCCGATCGGGGCAAGGTCCGGGCGTCCCTCCTACCTCCGGTGGTATCGCCGTCAAGGTAACTTCTCCCTCGCCTTCCAGGGGCTTGAGGCAGCTTAGATTTTTTATAGTTTAGTCGCATTTCACTCCTGTTCACTCGAAGCTTCATCACGATCCTTTCATTCTTCGGTTTGGCCATCGATTCGTTCAATCGATTGGTCGCCGGAGTAACTCCGGCCATCTCCAGTTCCACGTGCTCCGCCTAGCCACGCCTCCGTTCCGCTCCGCTACGTGGTCGGGGCACTTTACCCCCGACCATATCACCTTTTTTGTGCAGGTCCAGGACCCTCAGAACCCCTCCTGGGTTCGTTTTGAAGCAGGCATCACCACCTGGGAAGCCACCTTCCTCCGTTGGGCACGCAACGACGCTCCGGCCACGTCTTGGCCGTTTTGGGGGCGTCGTCGAATCGGGAAGACTCCCAGGGGGTCATTGGTGCCACCGGGAGGGAAGACGACGCTCTGGAGCTCGAGATTTTGAGGATCAAAGTCACCCCGGAGGCTGTTCTTCGCGCGTTCGTCCTCGACACTCCAGAACCGTCGGATCCCTCGTGTTCTTCGCGAGCTACAGCAGCCCTTGGATCTATCCCACGACCAGCCGTTCGATCGAGTCTCGCCATCTAATCTGAGCCGTGGATTTTGAAGGGGTATCGGCCTTCGTCCGCACGCCACGTGGCAAGTGGGAGAAGGAGAGCCCTCGGATCGTCTCTGCTGGGTATTTTGCATACTCTCCCAGCATTTTTTGTGTATTTGTTATTCCGTACCTAAACTTTCATCTGCATTTAATATGTTTTTGGGATATTTACAAGTCAGCCCCCGCATTCCCACGTATTTCCTAACAGGGTCCCGGCCACGTCATCTCACGTGCCAGTGCGCGTGAGGTGCGTGGCCATTTTGCATCAAGGCCCTCGGGCGTTTTGTTATTTGTACTTGGTCCAAGGAATGTTTGCTCCAGTGTAATAGTTTTGTAAAAATTTACTGTCGAACCCTCCAGCTTTTGTAGTATTACATCCGTGCCCCTCCCAGGCGCGCGTGTAACTCACGTGGGCCTGGGAGTTTTTGCAAAGAAGCCCCTGCGGCTTGTGGTTTTATCATTCACTCCAGGAACAATTTTATTTAGTATAAATTTTTATGGAAAATTGCATGTATGCCCCTGGAAGTTTTGAATATTGCATTTCTACCCCTGCCAGGCCTGTTTAATGTTTGGATGCTTGTTGTATTTATTTGATTGATCATTTCAAGCCCAAAAATTCCACAAAAATAGACTTAAGTTCCTGGATAGGTGTACTTTAACGCCATGTATTTAGTTTTTGATTTTATTTTATTTTCCTATTTATAAAAAAATCAAAAACAGCCTTTTTGTGTACTGTCTACCTTAGAAAATACCAAAAAAATATCAAAACACCTCCAAAAATGCCCAAAATTTCACCTAGTGTCTATTTTATCCTATTTTAGAGTCAGTCCAAAAATCATTAAAAATTTCAAAAGAAAAACACTAAAAATTTAAAAACACTCAAAAACTTCAAAAAAATATATAAAATCATAGAAAAATCCAAAAAATACAAACTCAGTTTCTGTTTGTCTTTTATTTTGTTCTCTTTATTAGAAAAATAGTGTGAAAAATTTTGAGTGTCGTTTGCTATTTTTAAATTACATTTTATTCACAGCCAGCCTTATTTCCACTGTTTTCCTTTATCTCAATATTTAAAAATATCAAAAACACCTTGAAAAAGCCCCAAAAATCACAAAAACAGTAAAAAACCTTAAAAATACCAAAAACATTTTATTTCTGAATTTTTGAGTATTTTTGTGCATTTTTATAAATATTCTACCTTGTCTTTTATTACATAGTTGTTATTTTCCAATATTGAAAAAAAGGAAAAACAAAAATATAAAATATAAAATATAAAAATCAGAAAATCAAAAATCAAAATATAAAATTAAAAATTAAAAAAAATATAAAATTAAAAAAACCACAAAAAAAATTAGCATCATAGGCACTTAATCACAACACACACATTTTTGAGCACTTGTGCCCCGTTCTACCTGTCTGCTCCCTGTGTTCGACCTCTACAATACTTGCACCTATACACATCTTGTTGTAGAGTTATAATAAATTTTAACTCCGCACATTTACTTTCATTGCTTGATTTATCTGTTGTGGGTTAATTGTTGTTTGAATTAGGATTTCTCGCGGGTCGCCTCAGCGACATTGTGATCCCGCCTTGTGTGGATTACTTTAGACCTGTGAAAAATCTTGTTCAACAAATGGCGCCGTTGCCGGGGAGCAACAGCTTGTAGTCCATATTTTGATTGTTTGTGTGAATTGTTTACCATAGCATTGTTTTCCATTTCTCACATTTTTGATATATCTTGATTGAGTTATCTGACCATCTCTTCTTTGTCTTCTTGCGAGGGACCGCGGAGCGAGGCGGATCGCCTAGGCGACCGACGCAACCTTGGGACGTGGAGCCGGCTTTTCTTTAGCCAAGCCGGCAGGAGAGAGCAAGGAGTGAGAGAGAGAGATTAGTTAGCTTTTATTTTATTTTGTGAGAGAGTGATTCTATTTAATTTGTAATAATACAGGTACTTTAGGACTTGGACTTGGACTTAGACATTCGGGCCTAACTTCCGGGTGTTTGTTCACCCGGGGGCTCACCGCAGTTTTGCCGCGTTTTCATCGCTGTCATTTTCCGATTTTGTGTTTATTTTTCACTTTCTTTTGTGGATTGAGCTCCTAGTTCTAGGTCTGCTTGACTCGATTAGAATAGGTCCAAACACCTAATAATCTTTGCATGCTCCTATAGATACGTTTTGGACTTAGACTAATTAAACAGTTAGCGAGTAGCTTCCAAATCCACGCGCCGCGAGCTCACACCCGAACAAGCGCTTTCTCCTACTCCAAATGTGTTGGGCAGAGGAGGGGTGAGCCAAGACCGGACACTCGGATTAGAAGTTATTAGCTAGCTCGTGGTTCTATCGCTAGCAGTTGCCTATTCTAGGACGATTTCCGCTTGCATTTCGCCATATAGATTAGGTTTAAATATTCTGCTTTGCATCCCGCATGGAGAGAGCTGGGATTCGCTGTAAGTCCTCTTACTTTGCACGCATCATCTAGGCACAAAGGTGAGATTTCCACCTTGGTGTCGACTTGCACGGCTTTTCCGACTCTTTTCTCCCTCTGTTTTTGGACAAAGTAGGATAAAGGAAAAAAAATACAAAAACGTTAGGCGCTTGTTTGAATTGACTCAAAAGAAGCGATAACACCAAAAAAATTAAAAAAGGGACTGCTAAAGAAAACTTGACCAAAATAAAATTGGTAATTGGATTCATTGCTTGGGGAGAGTAACACCCTCACTTGTTTTCAGGTTGCATAGGAAGGTTTCCTTCCCAGTGAGGTGAGCGCTTCGTAAGGATTAGAGCCCAAAACCCAACTTGTGGCTGCCTTGTGTATCGCCTGGATTTCCGAAGTATTGGCGCTACTATCGTACGTAGTCGAGTAGGGCTTGGTCGCCATTGGTGACTCTCTATTGTGAGAGCACCGACCTTGTCCGAAGTATCGAGCTTAGGCCACGCCTTCACGGGTGTGTCTGTCTCACCGGCTGCGTCCGAGTAGGACCTTGTACGCTCACGGGTGATTCCGTTGCGAGCGAGGTCCGAAGTATCGGTCTCGCCTATCGGCTTCCTCCCTCTTTTCTTTGGCTGAGTAGGGATTCAGGAAGGGTTACAAGGACCTCAAAAAGTGCAAGTTACAGGTTACACAGGAGGAGGACAAGTACAGGGACACTCTCCTGGCAGTACTCTCTCTCCTATAGGCGTAGCGCTCTAAGGACTCGTGAAAAGATAATTGCCTGAAAAACAAGCTAAAACTGACAAGATAAAAGCCGAACCTTCACGGCTTCACGAGTTGAGTTGGTGAACTTACCCTTGCTTTGTGTTTGATTGTTAGATTTATTAAGGTCAAGATCAAAAACACCGCACAATTGTGCAAAATTTTGTTGCATCTCATTTTCTCCTTTTTCTTGCATCTTCCCCGCTCTTTCTGAACAATCAAGATGATGGGACGGAGGTCTCTTAGGCCGACCTTGTCGGCACCGCTATCCAGCACTCCTCCCTACTCATCTAGGAATAACTCGGAGAGCCCGCTCTCCGAGCCTGAGTTCACATCCACCCTGTTCCCCCTCGACCACCCTTCCCATTCTCCTTCCCTCAGTCCAATAGCATCAGAATTCAGTGCATCGCAGAGCTCAGCTCATTCCACAGCACCTGAAATGGCCTCTTTTGCATTTTCAGAACATCAAGCAATGGCAGACAGAGGCGAGCACCAAGATGATCACGATCACCCGCCGTTTATTATTGATCAAGCGGCCATCAACAATTCCCTGCTAGCGTCCCTGGAGAATATGCAGAGACAGATCCGTGACCAGGGGACATTTATGGGTGATCTGATGAGAGAGATAGCACAGCTGAGAGAAAACCGACCTGGGGGCGGTGGCGGTGGAGAAGGAGGAGGTCCCGATGCAGGAGGAGGCGACCCAGACGGTGAGCGGCCGCCACAGACTATCATGAGGGAACTGTACAACCCAGCTTCATCCCTCACTCACCGGTGGATCAGACTCCCACCAATCCATGGAGACTTCGAGCTTCGGCACAACACGATTCAGATGCTACCCAAGTTCCATGGGTTGCCGACCGAAGAGCCACACCTCCATCTCCAAGAGTTCGAGATGATATGCAGCACCATCCACGATCGGTTGTTGACCGAGGACACTATCAAGATGATCGCCTTCCCATTCTCATTGGTTGATCGAGCCGCATATTGGCTCAAGCATCTGGGGCGATTTGTCGACATGTGGGCAGATCTCTGGTCCGTGTATTTGAAGAAATACTATCCTCTCGGCCGGACAAACGCAGCTCGAGCCATGATCAGCAATTTCACCATGATCCCAAATGAACAGTTCCATGAAGCATGGGATCGTTTCAGAGAGCTCATAGACCGGTGTCCACATCACGATATCTCCAAGCCCCACCTGGTGCAGAGTTTCTTCTGTGGGCTGACACCGGAGCTGCAGGGGCTTGTGAACGCCTCTTGCGGTGGGTCCTATTTCTCCAAGGGATAAGACGACGTCTGGGCCATCTACGAAGGCATGGCAGAGAACTCAACAGTGATGACCCAGGCTAGAGTCTACACTCAGCAGAAGCCCCCGCAGGGTGTGGGAACATTTCAGAGGATCGCCCGCATCGATGCCGGTCCCAGCACAACGACGGTAGCCGCAGCACAAGTCGAATCAGCAGCAGCCGACATGGGCATTATCAGCGAAAAGCTGGACCGCATGGAGATCCTCGAAAAGAAGCAGAATCAAGGTCTAGCCCAGATGGACCTTCTCACAAAAACAATGAGTGACCTGAAGACTCAAATTCTCTGTATTCAGGAGGCACAGGCCCATTCCCAACAGCCTCCCAGGTCACAGGTTGCTTCCAGCAGCAGCAATCCCAACCAGGCCTCCACATCATACCGCCAGGTGAACCATATCCAGGCGGAGCCGGTTCCATTGTTGCAGTACCATCCAGAGCAACCGCCATCTCAGGAGATGCAGATGGTGGTGTATCAGCCGGAGCAACCGCTGGCAGTTCTTCCTCCACCCTCCTTCGAGCAGGAACCGTTGATGGAAGTCAACGGGATATGGTATGACCGATACCCGCAGCCCGCAATCCGTAGGGATCACCCCGGATTCCGTTGGGGTAATGGTGGATCCTCATCCCAACAACATCCTCCTGCTCAAGGACAGCAGAGCAGCCAGCCACAGCAACAACACCAGCACCCCCAGTTTGCCCAACCCCAGAATTATCAGAGTGGTCCTCGTCCCGCCTATCAGGGACAGCAGTGGAGGCCACGCCAGCAGCCTCAGCAATCTTATCACCAGCCTCCCCCTCAATTCCAGCAGCAATATCAGCAGCAGCAGCCCCATGTCCAGCAGGGACAGACATCCGGTTCTCAGGGTCCGGCCTATGAGAACCCAGCCCTAGATGATCTTGCCCGCTTGCTATCTGAACAGCGAGCATCTTTCAGGCAAGAAATGGATGAGTTCCGGCAGGAGATGCGGGACATTATCAAAGGCAAGGCCGCCATACCCGCTCAGATCGAACCAAACCCTAATAATTTCAAAAGAAAATCTGATCAGGTAGAGTTCATAGAGGGTGCCTCTCCTAGTGACAATTTGAATGATATGTCTTCTTTTGTGCATGATGCTGATTTTGTGACTACTAGGAGCGGTAGGATACCAGCCGGCGGCGCCTCTTCTGAGCGACAACCCGAAGCCGAATCAGGAGCGCCAGAGGAGCAGAGGAGCGGTGCTGATGCCGCTAATGATGATGTTGAAGACGGTGGTGCTGATGCCACCAATGATGGAGTTCAGGACGACGGTGCTGATGCCGTTGTGATGCCAGAGACAGACGGTGGTGCTGAAGCCACCATTTTGGTAGATGAACCAGAGCGCGGTGTTGATGCCGCAAAGACCGGTGCTAGTGGTGGTACTGAGGCCACCACATCCACTTTTGTTGAGCCAACTGTGATGTCACCACATTTTGTATCTAGAGACTGTGGGACGAAAAACAAAAACAAAAATATGAATAAAGGAAAGGTTTCTGTTCAAATTGCGGATCCATATGTTGTGAATGATGATCATTGTATGGATTCTCCGACTTCACAGGCACAGGGACCGATTCCTAGCCCTCCATCTAAGGAGGCCCCTACCATCCCCTTCCCTGAGGCACTCCGCCGAGCGAAGGGGAGTAAAAAAGAAAATCCCAAAAAGAACCAACAGGTAGAGTTTGGCAACGAGATGATTGACAGATTCCATATTCAGCTAACTCTACGAGAGGCGTTTGAGCATATCCCCTTCTTCAAGAAGAATTTGAAAGAAACAACTACTGTCCGAAGGAAGAAGAGGCACAGAGATCAAATCCATATGCTCACGCATAACACTTGCTGCGCCATTCAGAACACATTGCCAGCCAAGCGACCAGACGCAGGAGCTCCCTATGTCAGATGCGAGATTCAGGAGCAGCAGTTTGATCGTACTCTATTAGACAGCGGCTCTTCAATTAACCTCCTTCCGGCAGCCTTACTCAAGCAGTTCGAGTTTGGCCCTCTTCTTCGAAGCAGAACCGTCCTTCAGTTTGCTGATAGGTCGATTAAGAGGCCGAAGGGGTTATTGAAAGACGTGGTCGTTACCATTCAGGGCCTGAAATTCCCCGTGGACTTCGTTGTGTTGGACATGGAGATCCCTGAGTCGGTAACTGATGCCCCCATCATTCTCGGACGTCCATTCTTGGCCACAGCCAAGGCGGTGACCGACCATGATAGTGGGAAGGTATGCTTTCGGGTAGAGGGCGAAACCATACAAATAGAGACGATCGAAGAGATCAGAGCCAGAGAGGCAGAATGCTCCGAGCAGTTCAGCGAAGCCGAGCAGATGACAGAGGAAGAGCTAGACATCCACCAGGTTTGTGATTTTGAAATGACTGATGATGAATCCAACTGGAAAGATCCTGTAGCACCGACCCTCGCCTTGCCTACAGATTCACTGTATCTCAAGCTCATGGCAGTCGAGAGCCGGGAGAGCACATTCCTGGATGAGGATATCTCTGAGGCTGACAATGTTGTGATGAGTGGTGCTGAGGAATTTCAATCTTGCTCATCATCTTCTGATCCCTCAGATTCAGACATTGACTGGGATGATTTTGATGATTATTTGCCTTGTCTGATTCCTTCAGAGCCGACAGCCATGACAGAGTGCGAGCCAGTGCAGTTTATTGATGATCCATCAGGCCGCCCTTCGTCAGAATTTCATGCAGAGCGAGAGTTCTCCCATGCAGACCTGGTAGCCTTTGCACAGTCATATCAGAAGCCAGATCTGCCACCTCCCAGTTGTCCTGAAAGGAAACCTCTGCCGCAGTCAATGAAGTACAGATTCCTTGCTGGAGAGCCAGAAATGCACCCAGTCATTATCTCAGCAGATTTGACTGGAGAGCAAGAATCTCGTCTGATGGAGGTTCTTGAAAGAAACCGCAAGGCAATCGGTTGGAGTATAGCTGATCTCCACGGGCTGAGCCCTAATCTTTGCTCTCACCACATTTATCTCGAGGATAACGCTAAGCCGTCGCGTGAGTTCCAACGACGGCTGAACCCGAATCTTCGAGACGTAGTCATGAAAGAAATTTCCAAGTGGTGGAGCGCCGATTTTATCTATCCCATCTCCGACTCCAAATGGGTTAGTCCACTCCATGTGGTACCCAAGAAGACGGGTATCACTACAGTTGTCAATGAGTCCGGAGAGGAGATCGCTACCAGAGTACCAGCTTCTTGGAGGGTCTGTGTGGACTACAGACGATTGAATGAGGCCACCAAGAAGGATCACTTCCCGCTACCATTTATTGATCAGATTATCGAGCGGTTAGCTGGGAAGAGCCATTACTATTTTCTTGATGGGTACTCTGGATATAATCAAGTGGCCATTGCGCCCGAAGACCAGGAGAAAATGACATTCACCTGTCCGTTTGGGACCTATGCTTTCAGACGGATGCCCTTTGGTCTATGTAACGCTCCTGCGACATTCCAAAGGTGCATGTTGTCCATCTTCTCGGACATGGTGGGTGACTGTTTAGAGGTCTTCATGGATGACTTCTCGGTCTATGGCGACGGGTTCGACGCTTGTCTTGACTGCCTAGACCGTGTGCTGAAGCGCTGCATAGAGGTCAATCTGGTCTTATCCTGGGAGAAGAGTCATTTCATGATGACTCAAGGGACGGTCCTTGGTCATATCGTCTCCAACAGGGGCATGGAGGTCGACCCGGCTAAGGTGGACATCATCAGAAAACTCAATCCGCCGTCCAACCTGCGTCAGTTACGGTCTTTTCTGGGGCATGTCGGTTTCTACCGACGGTTTATTCAGGACTTCAGTCGAATTGCCCGACCGCTAACTGACTTGCTGACCAAAGACACCGAGTTTATTGTTAATGATAAGTGTCTTGAAGCATTTGAGACTCTCAAAAACATGGTTGTTTCAGCTCCTGTCCTTCAGCCACCCGATTGGTCTCTCCCATTCGAGATCATGACGGATGCTTCAGATTTTGCCGTTGGGGCTGTGCTTGGACAGAGGAGGGATGGTTTACCATTTGCCATTCACTACGCCAGCCGGACTTTGGATGCCGCGCAGCGGAACTACACTGTGACTGAGAAAGAGATGCTGGCTGTAGTCTTTGCTCTTGATAAGTATCGATCATATATTCTTGGATCTAGAGTGACAATATACACTGATCACACCGCCATCCGGTACTTAATGGCTAAGAAGGATGCCAAGGCACGTCTCACCAGATGGATCCTTCTACTCCAGGAATTTGATATTGAAATTAAGGATAAGCCTGGAGTCAAGAATGTGGTGGCGGATCATCTCTCCAGATTGGAGAATCTTGAGGAATCTGAGCCCAGCGCACCTATCACAGAGACGTTTCCAGATGAGGCGATCTTGGCTGTCACCTCACTCCCATGGTATGCTGACTTTGTAAACTATCTTGTTGCCAAGACAGTCCCTCAGGGTTGGCCCAGGCAGAAACTTGAGACCTTCCTAGCTAAGGCCAAGTTTTACCATTGGGAGGATCCCGTCCTTTATCATGAAGGAGGGGATAGTATCTGGAGGAGGTGCATTCCTCAAGAAGAGCAGCATAGCGTCCTCACATACTGCCACAAGCTTGAGGCAGGAGGACATCATTCAGGAAAGAGAACAGCACAAAAGGTTCTTCAATCCGGCCTATGGTGGCCTACTCTCTTCAAGGATTCTGATGAATTCGTGAAGAGATGTACTGACTGTCAGAAGATGGGAACCTGCGGACAGAGAGACATGATGCCCATGCAACCCATTCACTTCTGTGAGGTTTTTGATGCATGGGGGATTGATTTCATGGGCCCATTTCCTAAAAGTCAGGGATTCGAGCATATTTTGCTCGCTGTAGATTATGTCAGCCGATGGGTTGAGGCCATCCCCGCCCGAGCCGCAGATGCTAAAACTGTTTGCAAATTTTTGAGGAAAAATATCATTTCACGGTTCGGAGTACCTAGAGTCTTGATTTCAGACGGGGGGTCTCACTTCATTAATGACAAAGTCAGGGCCCTTGCAGACGAGTTCGGTATTGACCATCGGGTTGCCACTCCTTATCACCCTCAGACTAATGGTCTTGCCGAAGCATCGAACAGGGAGATAAAGACTATCTTGCAGAAAGTTGTCCGCCCAGACCGAAAGGATTGGTCACAGCTTTTGGACTCGGTCTTGTGGGCCTATCGGACATCTTTCAAGAATCCATTAGGGACATCTCCCTTTCGTCTCGTTTATGGCAAGCCGTGCCATTTGCCAGTGGAGATCAAGCATAAATCTTTTTGGGCAGTGACTGAGTTGCTTTTAGATCCCGAGAGTATAGGAGACCAGAGAAGAGCAGAATTGGCAGCCCTGGAGGAGTTGAGAGACACAGCCTTTTCCAACAGCCTACAGTACAAAGAAAAAGTGAAGACATGGCATGATTCACATATCAGCCATAAACAGTTTGAGCCAGATCAGAGAGTATGGTTGTTCGATTCCAGGCTAAAGTTATTTCCAGGGAAATTGCAGAGCAAGTGGAAAGGACCGTATGTGGTCAGGAAGGTACATGACAATGGCAGCATCGACATATCTGAACCGTCATCTTCCTCTACCTTCCGCGTCAATGGTCAACGCTTGAAACTATATCTTGATCATGATCCACCGACCATTGACGTTGCCCCCATTCTTCTGGTATGAGATGTGTCCTTTGACTCTCATCATCTACATCTCATACATGGTAATCAAGTCTATCTTCCGCTGTACAGATCCATCTGTTTATATCACTGTGTCTGTTGATTTATTTTCTTCTTTTCTTCTTTTCTTCTTTTCCTTTTCTATCCTCTTTATCTATCAAAAAGGTGCCGCCCTTGTAGACAGTTTTCCATACTTAGGACGTACTTTGTCCTAAGTATAGGGGGGCGTGCACCCCGAGTTTTTCTATTCTTTTCGATCCTCTCCATTGTCTCCTCTTCTTGTCTATACTTAGGGATATTTTACCCTAAGTATAGGGGGAGACAATCTGAGTACGATCTGTTCATTCCCACCCTTGACCCTCCCTGCGTTGTGTACAGTCTGCTATACTTAGGATTATTTGATCCTAAGTATAGGGGGGACGGTCAACTTCTGCTTCATTGATTCATTCATTTATTCCTTTATTCTTTAGGCTTGCCTATACTTAGTACGAGTTATGTCTTCTCTTTTCTCTCCGATCTATGAGGACATAGCTCAAGCTAAGTATAGGGGGGCGTATATACTACGTATATACTTTAGCCATAACTCGTACTTTCGTATTTTCCTAATAATATGGCTAAAAATTCTTTAAAATTCACTAAAAATCCTTAATAAAAAGATGTGGTTATTCCTCGAATTCTTTTTGTATTTACTGATTAATAAATTAGGTGAAAATGTTTTTTGCAAAATGTTTGAAAAATAGTTTGAAAATCTTTGTGAACATCTATTGAAAACTATTTTGAAAATATTTTGTTTCGTGTTTTCAACCTGTGTGATTTGTAAAACTTCTTTTCTTTGTGTGAAATAAAATGTTTGAAAAATGATTTGCAAATGGTTTGAAAAATGGTTGCAAAAATGATTTGAAAAACCTGTATATACTGTTTGAAAAGCCTTTGCAAAATGATTTTCAAATGTGTGTAAAATGTTTGTAAAAACTATTTTGGACTATAGTTTTCAAAAATTGTGTGAAAATTGTTTTCAAATAAGTTTGAGGAATATACACATCACACCAAAAGCCATCTTATGTATATATGTATAAAATTGACCACTTACCCTTGTAAATTCTTAAAATCCACTTCTTGTATAAATAAGAAGCACTCCCGTGTACATATTTTTAACCTAGTTTTCAGCCAAAACTTTTTGTTTTCAAAAATTCCCAAAAACATTTGCAAAATTAAAAATCCAAAAACATTTGAAAAATCTTTTTGAAAAATACAAAAAAAAATTGCATATGCATCATCATCATCATCATGGTTTCAAATATCCATAAAAAGTTCAAAACCTTGAAAATTGCATCACAAAAATACTTTCTGCATTGCATTGCATAGCATTCGCATTTTTCGGATTGAGTTTGATAGTTGAACAAGTCTAAGTAAAATCCGAAGATTGGAGCTTGATTGGACCTTAAAATCTACCTAATAACAAGAACCTTATAGGAATTGGGTTTGAGGTACTTCAGGTCTAGTTGACTTAATTCTTTGAGGATCACGAGACTTGGTTCAATGGATTCTTGACTGCCTAAGTAGAGTATTTCGGAGCACACGCACGACTCTTGTTGATAATGACCTAACTTGGACACCTGCACCTTTCACATGGCTCAACTCAGTTGGAGTGGTGAGGGGATTGGATTTGCCGGTATGAGACGCACACAAGTGGAAACATTTGTCCTCCTCTAGGGAGGGAAGTGCACCCCAACCCGTCCAGTGATTAGGAAGTCTAAAGACAGGAGGCTGTGGGTTGCAATAAAGCTTCAAAAGAGGGATAGTCTACTGTCTCAAGAGGAAAAACTCCTTATGTAAATGCTGTTGTATATAGTATTCGAAAAAAAAAAAAGAGTTCAGGCATGTACAAAAATAAAAAGCCTGCAAGGTATGTACAAAGTCAATAAGCAAGCTTGAGTTCCAAAGTCAAATATGTGAGCCTGCAGCAGGATGACTTGACTACACTGGTCTTGCATCCAAGGATAGGTAGCTACACTGGCTACCGTCCATTCTTCTCTTCACCCCCTCCCCTTGAGCTGGTTGCCACTTGAACTTAGAAGGGAATACCCCGCTCCTCGAGGATGGAGTTGCTGGATTGGGGAATCATTGGGTTGTCATACTGGAGAAGTCAGTTTCTTTGTCATTCTAGTTGGGGAGAGCCACCATCACTTACACTGTACAAGTCAGATTCATAGTCGTAAGGGTTTGCGTATGAGTTGAGATATTTCTGACCTGGTTATTGAGGAGACTTGGGCAGGGTTTTGGGATCCTCAAGGACTGTTGGATTTCAAACACGGTTCTCACTAAGGTTCCGCCCGCACTAAATTTCTAAAGGTCCGATTTAAGCTCCAAACTTTGATTCTGCGAAGACAAGCTTGATAATCAAATAAAATCCAAGTTCTTCTTTTTCTTTTCTTTCTTTTCTTTATGCACTTATTGCATAAGTGTTTTCTAGGGACTAGCAAAGGTAAAGTATAGGGGGATGATGAATCCACATTTCATCATCTTTATTCTATCATTTTGGCACCAAAAACCCTAGCAAATGCCTGTAAATAGCCTTAAATCAAGCATCTTAGCATTCATGCATGTGCATTTTAATAGTGTATAAAACACTGTAATTAAGGCCAAAATAATAGAATAAATAAAGAAAAGAAAAAGAATAAAATATTGTAAATATTTTATGACCAAAAACCCCCGAGACCTAGGCATCTTGATGAGTAGGTCGACAAGGAATCAAGTAGGGGGAGATAAGGTCAGAAACACAGAAAAATACCTATACATGTTATCTATCCTTTATTCATTTTGGGACCTATTTTTGGTTTCACTTTTTATTCATCAAATAAAGAAACTTTGTACATGAAAGTTGTAGATAATTTCATAAAGAAAAAGACAAAATTGATTTCACAGAAAAAGAATGTACAGACAAAAAGTTCTGGTCTGAATAAGAATCCAAAATCCCAACTTTCCAGACCCGTATCTCACAAACGACAACTCCAAATGCAGTGTACTCACCTTTAATTATATATAGAATAAAATAATCTATCCAATGGTGGTGGTTTCGCATTTGGCGGAGCTACGGTTTGAAAGTTGAGTTTTGGACCCTCATTGTACACTTGTACTGAATAAAATATTCAATTTATTCTTTATTCATTATTTATTCATTTATAATTTTGTAAACATTGCTTACAGTATATATGTGCACTAAAATTAAAATAAAATGTAAAGAAAAATCAAAATAAAAATACTTGTACAAAGACTACATAGGTATACTGTATACACTTATACCTATATAAAATACACTTGTATTTTATTAAATATACAAAACATCTCAGAAAAATAAAATAAAAATATACTTATGTATATAAAGGTATGTTATAATTTTACAAAATCATAAACAAAAGTAATAAGATTAAAAATACATAAAATAAAATAAAATATCAAAACACATAGGTAGTATACCTATAGAGGGTTAAAAAGGTAACTTGTAAAAATTTACATCATAAAAATAAATAAAAATCAGAATAAAATACTACATAAAATTTTGAACATTTTTTATTAAATAACCTAAAATTAATTAAATCATCTACTATTTTTAATTTAATTTACAATATGTGCATTTAACTTTTGTCTTTTTGCGGATGACGTGGCCCAATCAGGCCACGCCATCCGTTGACCGGGGGTCAACTCCTTGACCCCAGGCCTTTGTCTGATGGGCTGTTGCGGGCGCCCTTGTTCTTGGATTTTTCGCGGACGAATCTTTCACCGTTTGGGCACGCACCCTTCTGCAACATTGCTCCTCCATGATCCAGCTATCATGCCTAGTGATTATCTCGAGCCAAGAGCGAGCGATTCGTCTGTTCTTCCTCGATCAAGAGGCCCTGTTCGTCAACCCTTTAAAGCCTACCCTTGACCTGATTCAAAGACTTGGACCCCATTTTTGACCTAAACCCGCCGTTTCTCTGGGCCTTCGGCGAGCTGGTGGTGACAGTGCCTTGCTCGCACCCTCGGAGCCGATCGGGGCAAGGTCCGGGCGTCCCTCCTACCTCCGGTGGTATCGCCGTCGAGGTAACTTCTCCCTCGCCTTCCAGGGGCTTGAGGCAGCTTAGATTTTTTATAGTTTAGTCGCATTTCACTCCTGTTCACTCGAAGCTTCATCACGATCCTTTCATTCTTCGGTTTGGCCATCGATTCGTTCAATCGATTGGTCGCCGGAGTAACTCCAGCCATCTCCAGTTCCACGTGCTCCGCCTAGCCACGCCTCCGTTCCGCTCCGCTACGTGGTCGGGGCACTTTACCCCCGACCATATCACCTTTTTTGTGCAGGTCCAGGACCCTCAGAACCCCTCCTGGGTTCGTTTTGAAGCAGGCATCACCACCTGGGAAGCCACCTTCCTCCGCTGGGCACGCAACGACGCTCCGGCCACGTCTTGGCCGTTTTGGGGGCGTCGTCGAATCGGGAAGACTCCCAGGGGGTCATTGGTGCCACCGGGAGGGAAGACGACGCTCTGGAGCTCGAGATTTTGAGGATCAAAGTCACCCCGGAGGCTGTTCTTCGCGCGTTCGTCCTCGACACTCCAGAACCGTCGGATCCCTCGTGTTCTTCGCGAGCTACAGCAGCCCTTGGTTCTATCCCACGATCAGCCGTTCGATCGAGTCTCGCCATCTAATCTGAGCCGTGGATTTTGAAGGGGTATCGGCCTTCGTCCGCACGCCACGTGGCAAGTGGGAGAAGGAGAGCCCTCGGATCGTCTCTGCTGGGTATTTTGCATACTCTCCCAGCATTTTTTGTGTATTTGTTATTCCGTACCTAAACTTTCATCTGCATTTAATATGTTTTTGGGATATTTACAAGTCAGTCCCCGCATTCCCACGTATTTCCTAACAGGGTCCCGGCCACGTCATCTCACGTGCCAGTGCGCGTGAGGTGCGTGGCCATTTTGCATCAAGGCCCTCGGGCGTTTTGTTATTTGTACTTGGTCCAAGGAATGTTTGCTCCAGTGTAATAGTTTTGTAAAAATTTACTGTCGAACCCTCCAGCTTTCGTAGTATTACATCCGTGCCCCTCCCAGGCGCGCGTGTAACTCACGTGGGCCTGGGAGTTTTTGCAAAGAAGCCCCTGCGGCTTGTGGTTTTATCATTCACTCCAGGAACAATTTTATTTAGTATAAATTTTTATGGAAAATTGCATGTATGCCCCTGGAAGTTTTGAATATTGCATTTCTACCCCTGCCAGGCCTGTTTAATGTTTGGATGCTTGTTGTATTTATTTGATTGATCATTTCAAGCCCAAAAATTCCACAAAAATAGACTTAAGTTCCTGGATAGGTGTACTTTAACGCCATATATTTAGTTTTTGATTTTATTTTATTTTCCTATTTATAAAAAAATCAAAAACAGCCTTTTTGTGTACTGTCTACCTTAGAAAATACCAAAAAAATATCAAAACACCTCCAAAAATGCCCAAAAATTCACCTAGTGTCTATTTTATCCTATTTTAGAGTCAGTCCAAAAATCATTAAAAATTTCAAAAGAAAAACACTAAAAATTTAAAAACACTCAAAAACTTCAAAAAAATATATAAAATCATAGAAAAATCCAAAAAATACAAACTCAGTTTCTGTTTGTCTTTTATTTTGTTCTCTTTATTAGAAAAATAGTGTGAAAAATTTTGAGTGCTGTTTGCTATTTTTAAATTACATTTTATTCACAGCCAGCCTTATTTCCACTGTTTTCCTTTATCTCAATATTTAAAAATATCAAAAACACCTTGAAAAAGCCCCAAAAATCACAAAAACAGTAAAAAACCTTAAAAATACCAAAAACATTTTATTTCTGAATTTTTGAGTATTTTTGTGCATTTTTATAAATATTCTACCTTGTCTTTTATTACATAGTTGTTATTTTCCAATATTGAAAAAAAGGAAAAACAAAAATATAAAATATAAAATATAAAAATCAGAAAATCAAAAATCAAAATATAAAATTAAAAATTAAAAAAATATAAAATTAAAAAAACCACAAAAAAAATTAGCATCATAGGCACTTAATCACAACACACACATTTTTGAGCACTTGTGCCCCGTTCTACCTGTCTGCTCCCTGTGTTCGACCTCTACAATACTTGCACCTATACACATCTTGTTGTAGAGTTATAATAAATTTTAACTCCGCACATTTACTTTCATTGCTTGATTTATCTGTTGTGGGTTAATTGTTGTTTGAATTAGGATTTCTCGCGGGTCGCCTCAGCGACATTGTGATCCCGCCTTGTGTGGATTACTTTAGACCTGTGAAAAATCTTGTTCAACAGTGACCATCTGGATTCCCGACTTCTTCGGGACGACATGAAGGGGGGCCACCCACTTGGAGTCAGAAATGGGGTATATAAAACCTGCTTTGCACCATTTCTCTATCTCTTTCTTAACCACTTCCCGAAGATTGGGGTTTAATCTTCTCTGAAATTCACGGGAAGGCCTTGCGTTATCCTCAACATAAATTTGGTGCGAGCAGAGAGCAGGGTTGATTCCGACGAGATCCGACACAGTCCAACCGATGGCTTTTCGATTTCGCTCAAGGACTTCTAGTAGTCTGGACTCTTGTTCTAATGTCAATGGTGAGCTAATGATCACAGGGAATTTGTTTTTGGGTCCTTTGAGATATGCATACTTCAAGGTGGGAGGGAGGGGTTTCAGCTCTGGCAGATCTACATCATCAATCAAATCTGGCTGAATATCTTTTAAGTCTGGGTCAGTGATTGTTGGTGGTGGATCATTCTGTGATATGCTAGCCACTGATCTTGAAAGAAAGTGAGCCGGATCGCAAAAGTAGTGTGGTAATTCAGCCAAAGCCGCGTCCGACTTGTCATTGATTTTTTTCGAAGAGGACGAGATGGACCAATCTGACAGGAGTTCTGTGTCATCAAGATTATACAGGTGTTCAGATTTGTCAGGTAATAGATCACACACTGTATGGCGCATTGTTTCTTCTTCTGTTGCGATGGTATCCATGTGAAGATCTGGCAGTTGGTCCCAAGGTCCGGTAGTGCTGATTAGATTACACTCAGAGGTTTCGGCATCCTCAGTGGTGGATTCAGAATGGGGTCTTTGCCATTTTGTTTGTCTCATTTCCAGATCCACTTCTCCGTCTAGGGAGCGGAATTTCATCATTCCAGTGCCGTAATCGAATACAGCCTTGGCGGTTCTTAAGAATGGTCTTCCCAAAATGATTTGCGACTCTTTCCAATGGTTCGGGGTCTCCATGTCAAGGACAGTGAAGTCCACTTTGTATTCCGTACCCTCAACCATAATGATAACATTTTTTACTTCTCCCTTAGGTCTTTTAGTAGATTTGTCCGCGAATTGGAGTAAAGATAATGATTTCTGAAGAGGCACTAACTCCAATCGGTAATATAAGGCTAAGGGAAGAAGATTGATGGAAGAACCATTGTCGAGAAGTGTGCGTGCGAATGTGATACCGCCAATGCGGCTTTCTACATAATGAGCACCCAGATCTCTTTTCTTTCTTGGTAAATGTTGGTTTCTCACGCATTTGGTAGTGGCCACTGTCAGAACATGAGTATCCACAAATTGGTTTGTTTTCTTTGTGCGGGTCCGGGTAGGAGTACATTTCATTTTCAAATATTTCTGAAATGCAGGGTTACTGGCCACATATTGATCAAAGGGCACCTTTACTGTGATGTTTTGTTGACAAAACTTTTCCATCACTGGGTCACTCTGGATAGCTTTCTTTTGTCTTCCTTTCTTAAGAGCATGGGGAAAAGGAATGGAAGCATTTGAGACAGGAGAAAGAGATCCAGAATCATAAATAAGAGCATCTTTATTGAATTTGGAGTTCTTATTACAATCATAATGTTCTGGATTATCATCATGTTGCTGAAATAGTGACAAAGGTATTTTCGCAGCAACTAGAGGTTCAAGGTCCTCTGTAGTCTCCATAGATGTTTTTCCCTTCCTTTGGGCAGAAATCCTCGGGCGTCCTTCATCTTCATCCTCAGAAGCATCCTCCGGTTGATCTTCTGAGTCATGATGGTCAGCTTCCCTTACCCGGTTAGGTACGACCATGGTCCTTCCGCTCCTGAGGGACATAGCATTGATATTGTTAAACGAAAGGGTCTCGTGTTCAGATGTGGAAAAGTCTGAGTAATATACCTGATTGTTGTGTTGAGATGATTGAGATTTGTTCAAGCTATTGGGGTTAGCTTGAACTTGAGCGGGAATGGCTGTGACAGGGGCTGTCTGTTCTTCCTTCCAACGGGATAGACGATTAACATCTACCCGTAGGTCATACAGTTCATTCCGGAAGCTGCGACTTTCCTCCAGCATTTGTCTTTGGATATCAATCGGGTCTTCTGGAGGTTTGGATGATCGAGATGCTTGATTTGGAGCTTGATATTGTTGACGATGTTGTTGAGGTTGGTTCTGACGGTCGTGTGGCTGCTGTTGCCTTGAGGGCTGATTGTGTTGTGGAGCGGCATTGTAGGAGTTGGGTGGGCGTTGATATTGCTGACGGTCCCCCAGATTACCCTGTCGGGTATTATCCTGTGTGTACCAGATGCCGTTTATCTCGAAAGTCAGAGGCGGGGCTTCTATGACTGTCTCAGCTGGAGGAGGTGACTGCTGGGAAGGTTGGACGTAGGATTGGTCCTGAGTCCATGGTTGTGGTTGTCCAGAGCCTGGCTGCTCTTGGACATGATGCACATGATAAATTGGGACCGTAGGAGCAGTAGGCATCCCGATCTTGGACACCTTCTCAGTGAGTTCCTCCATTTGTTTTGGAAATTGAGAGAGTCGGTTGTCGATGTCGTTCACCCTTTTATCCACAACTGTTAATTTGTCTGTGATGATGTTCATGTTGGGCAGCAAGTCCTCTGCTATTTCTGCGACCGTTTGTTTCCCTCCTTTGGCTTGATAGTTGTTCAGTGAATCAGTGTAAGATCTACTAGCAATTTGTGAACGGCTAGTCTCTGCCATTTGCTCCAGTATTTTCCAGACGGTATCAGCTCCTCAGGATGTGTAGTTTCCTCCACAGGCAGTGCTGACTAGACCCTGAGTCCCGTGGTTAAGGCCAGAATAGAGGGATTGGACCAGGATGTTATTATCTAGGTCATGGCAGGGACATTTCTGCAGCAGATCTTTGAATCTATTCCATACATCACAAAGTGGTTCATTTGGCATCTGAGAGAAGCTAGTGATGCGAGTCCTCATTTGATTGGTTCGACTCAAGGGGTAGAATTTTTTTAAGAAGAGGTTCTTGAACCTATCATAGATGGTCACCGTCACTCCCAAACTTTTCACCCAGTAATCTGCCTTACCCTTCAAGGCGAAAGGTAATGCAGTGAGACGGATATAGTCTTGGCTGACTTGTGGGTGCCTCTGATTAGAACAGACTAGCTCCAAATCACGCAGGAATTCATAAGGTTCTTCATTCGAATTACCATGAAATTGTGGTAATTGATTTATGAAGTGTGGCTTCAGTTCATGGTGAACCTCAGGTTGAGGTGGCTGCAAGTAATTTATGACCCTATATTGCCCGGGATTATATGCAATCTCCATTGGTGGTTCTTCCTCTGCATTCATTCTTTCCAATTATTCCCTCATCAAATTTTGCTGCTGCTCAGATGCAGCCAATCTTGCGAGAATCATTTGCATCGGATCTTCATTTTGGTCATCTTCAGGATTGGTCTTCTTTGGAGGCATTTTTTGTGAAGTCTTCTTTCCACCTTCAGATTGTGAAAAATAGGAGTCAATAGTTTGAAGAGAATTATAAGATGAAGATTCTAGGGGAAGGTGTCCCTGAACCCAAGGTGGTTCTGAGTAAGAGTGGCTCAGAGGATTTGAGATTGGAAAGTTTGTGGTAGTCAGAAAAGGGTTCGCTGAGCCCGAACAGAAATTACCACAATTTTCCATTCTTGAATTTCAAGAGATTATCAAGAGATGAATGGATGTTGATCAAATCAAACACAATACAAAATTCTTTTCACCAACTCACACAGTGAAGGTCGTAAGAGTTCGACCAATTTTCTTGTCAATTTTAAATGGTGAAAAGACAATCTTGTTAGCGAGATGAAATTTCGGATTTGGGCTCTAGCCTTAAGTGTCATCTCTCGCTCACTGAGAAAAATAGAACATCCAAGGTCGGGGTTACTCTCCCGCAAAAATTCTTGATTTTATGGGTTATTTGAGATCAGATATATTTAGCAGTCCCGATTTTAATGAGGTGATCACTGAAAAATTAGATGAGCACAAATACACGTCTACCGTCCAGTCCCAATTTCCTTTAAAGTTATGTTATAAAACAAGAGAGAGGAATTCGGGAAAAGCCGATGCACGCGGAAAACTATGATGAATGCTCAGGTAGAAGACTTACAGTGAATCCTCGCAATCTCCATGTGGGATGCTAGACAGAATTTAAAAATTATTCTATATGATGTGCAAACCGATGGAAAAACCGCACCTACGCAGAAAGTTCTATTAGCGGGAAGAATTGATTTAAATTTGGCTAAGTTGAACGATCTATGTGCGTCTCAATTAAAGTGCAGTGTGGCTTAAGATCCTACGAGCACAAGCAAAAATATAAATGCTCTGAGAGCCGCATGTGCATGTCTATCCTAATCGCCACTCAAGTCGGGCCCCACCCTCTCCGGAGAGTGAAACAGGCCACGACACACCACAGAATAAAGTCAGAGGTCTTTCTACATATGCGAGAGTCCAAACGGACACCGCTGTAAAATTACAAGAATTTAAAAATTGCAGGAATTAAAAACCTAGACTCTACGCTCTCTCACGACTCGACTCGATCTTAAATTAATTGTGGATTTTTGCAAAAGTCGGTGAAGTTGCGTCGGTTTTAGAAAAACCGCTCCACGTACAAAGTAACTCGCAAGAAAAATAAGAGAGAAAATGTAAGAGAGTGACTCAAAAATATATGAAAAATAATGCTGAATAAAAATTGCAGGAAAAAAATGGAATTTACAATGAAAAATTCGGGGGTCAGACTACCCGAATGCGGAAAACCGAATCAAAAATTTTTAGACAAAAATCTAAGCCGTTTGCCTCCCCGGCAACGGCGCCATCTGCTGAATCCGAAAATGTCGCTTTTAAGAATGTGTTTTTATCGTGTCGTGCGTTGTAGGCGGCAATCGGAAACGGTCAAGAAAATACCACAAATAAGTTATTCAATTTTTAATCTCGTGGTTTTATGTTTATTTTACTTGGGCAAGTCCCAAGGTCGATCACAAGGAGGTAAAGGAACAACCTAGAATTAAGTCTATCAAAGTTCGTGTTTGGTTTTCGAAGCGGTCTCTTTTTTTTTGGAATTTTTAATGCAATAGGGTGCAATATGCAAATTAGGCCTATTTTAGGGACTAAAATGTGAATTACATTCAAACGATGTCTGAAAAATACGAAACTTGGCCGAGTTGTAAAATATGATGAAATAAGTGCACTGTAATTTTTTTGGAATTTTTCGATGCAATATGAATTTTTTATGGATTTTTAAGTGCAAACAGAATGATTTTTAATATTTAATTATAATAAATATTAAACCTACTTATTTTCAAGAAATAAAATTATCTAAGATTTATCACTATGTGATGAATCTCAGAAAATCCTAAACCTCAAAAATGTAGGGTTTAATGCCTATTAAAAATTAAATACCAAAAGATGCAAGATGATTTTTATAGAGCAAACTGCATGAAAATTCAATTCTTTTTGGGCACAATGTTAAGAACAATTAACTCTATAATATGTGATTTTTCGAGGATTTTTAGAACAATGATTAATTAGCTATGAATTTCCAAGCAAGAAATGGGCAAAATATGTAGATTTCCACACAACAATTATTTATTAATTAACCATCAATCAGAAAAATACCCACAACATGTCAAAGTGTAGAGAGTCAATTAACAAACATCATGCTATTTTTAGATTAATAAAATAATGTAAAGAAGATGTTCAAAACTGAGGGGGAACACAGGGGTACAGATGCAAATATTATAAATAAATAAAAAAACTACAGGGGGGGCTATACGTAATTACCAGTGCTTGTGGGGGTGTTGTTGCAAAATTTCCAGTAGGTCACGTGCTGTGCACGTGACCTCTGGAGGCGGAGTTGGCGTGCAATCAGGGGAAAAGCTTCGGGGCCTTTATGCAAATGACCCACGCGGTCACGTGCTATGCACGTGACCCGTGGGGATGAGTCTGATGATGTTCCCCGAAGCACGTGCTCTGCACGTGCTTGGGGGTCTCGGGTCCCGAGCCCCGGCGATGCGGTGGTGGAGGGCACCGCTCCTGGCGGAGGTGAGCAGGCAGGCCGGCGAAGGCGAGGCGGAGGCCGGGCGGTGGCGCTGACGGAGGAGCTCCAGGCGGAGACGTGGAAGATGGTCCTAGCCGACACACGGCCATGGGGAGTCGAGGGCGCAGCGGTTGTTGTCGATGGTGGAGCGAAGTTGGCGGTGCAGGAGCCTGGAGTTGGCGGAGAACGTTGCAGTGAAGCTCGATGAAGTGGTCGGTGTTGACGGCGGTGGTCGTCGACCTTCCTCTGGCCGCCACACGGCCAAGAGGGCGGAATGGCGGAGGAGGCTGCGGCGGAGAGGCGTGGCTGACGTTGCTGAGCGGAGATGACGATGGATCTCGGGGGTGATGGAGTTGGTGATGAGGCGTGTTCGGCGAAGGAGAAGGCGAGAGAGAGAGAGATAGATAGATAGATAGAGAGATAGAGAGAGAGAGAGAGATAACCTGGAGGAGCTCGACGATCGAGGTGACGGCCGGAGCGAGCAGCGCGCTGGTGGCTGGGGCTGCGACGAGGCGGAAGAAGCCTCGAATCACGCCAGTGGAGGGCCTCGCGGTTGTCACGCCCGGAGACGATGGACTTCGATGAAGATCGGCGGATAAAGGTGAAGACGACGGTAGCGGTGCTTAAATAGGAGGGATGGGTCACCGGCTATGGAAAGGGCGGAGTCGAGGACGATCGGAGATTGATTCGAGGATCAAATATGGTGGCGATGTGAGATTTGCGGGGAGGAGATTTGGGATGACGAGAGTCGACGATCGGGGCGGCAGCGCAAGATCTGCGGGTGGAGGGATTCGCGGCGGAGGTTTCCAAAGGGGAGGAGAGGGGAGGTGGACGACGCACAGGCGCCGTCCGATCGAGTTTGATCGGATGACGCCCGTCGCGCCACGTGGCTGTGAGAGGAGAAGCAAGGGAGGCGCGCGTGCGGAGCACGTGCCTTGGAGGCACGTGCGACGCACGTGCGTCCCCTTTATTATTTATTTATTATTTTTTTTATAAAAACTAATGTATAAATACGCCAAAAAAGGCTGACACGTGGCGGCACCAGGTGATGCCACGTGTCAGCACCACAAAATTCTGAAGGTAAATATTTTGTAAAATCGATAAAAAATAGTAAATGACCTCGGATTGAAAAACTTTCTTCACGAAAATTGTTCGTATCGATGAGATCTACAACTTTCATGAAGACATCAAAATCAAAATCGATCATTTGCACAAAGTGATTTTTGGGGTATCCCTATGTACATAGAATACCTTGGTTTTTGGGTTTTATAATTTTTAGGTTATTTTTAAACAAGATAAAAATCCGGAAAAATATGGAAAAATTAAAGATAAATAAAAGATATCTAAATCTAATTTTTTTGGATTTTTATTGATAAAGAAAATATATACATAAAATATAGGTCAGAAAAGCCGCGAAAATATACAATGTACAAAAGAGGCCCAAAACCCAACTTTCACATACGAGCTCCGATTCACTTGAACTTGGTCTTGTTTTGAAGGTAATTGAATGTACATTAGTTCAAAAGTGAGTAGGATTAAAACGGACATTGGATGAGGGAGATATGGGCTTTTAGTCCGAAAATCCTGAAATTAGGGTTTGGGTTTTTGGTCCACTTATTTGGGTTAGTTATTTTTTTTTGTATTTTTCCTTTATTCTTGTTAGTGATATGTACACAGTAAAAGTAGTTTTGAGTCATTCGGAGTTAGCATGAATGGGTTAAAAATCCGAGAAGTTAGGCTATTTACAGGTCATTTTGGCATGGATTTTTGGCTTCTTATTTTATGCAGAATTTTGTGCTAAAATACCATTCTTATGGAAACATGCATGAATGCTAATTATGCAGAATAGATGCAAGAATGCTGTTGATTTTGAGGGTTTTGAGCTTAAGAAATGAGATTTAGAGTGATGAATACGAGATTCATCACCCTACGAAGTTGACCGTCCCCTTAGAAGATGTGAGGGGACATTCATTGATCGTCTCTTCCAATAAGATCAGAAGGGACAGTCGTAATTGTCCCCTCCGCCGCTCAATTGGGGATGCATCCTTTCATGTCCCCTCTAGTCAAATGAGACACTATTAGCGGGGACTCTTCCTCAACATCCCCTATGATCAAAGGAGGTAGCTTTGTTAACATAAGGAACGGTTGCTGACCGTCCCCTAAAGTGCCTCTACTTGTAGTGATTTTCTTTCCCGTTTGTATCTGAATTTTAATTGTTTTGATCAATTTCTTTCTTTGATTATATTCATGTTGTTTACAACATAAGTAGATGTTTTCTAAGCCATCTATATGATGCTTGATGTGCAAATGATGTATCTTCCATGTGGACTAGATTTATTCAAAATGTGTTTCTATAAACGCATACAAATTTAAGTAATTAGTACTAATAAGTTTAAATTGATTCAAATTTCTAATTTGTGTATTTGTAATCTGAGTTTATTCTGATAAATAGTTACTTGGTCCATATTTGAATATAAATACATATACTATATGTAAAATGCAGTGACGGAGTGAGGGGCGGGAGGGGGCCAGGCCTCCCCGTTTTCTCGCGCCTCCCCTCCTTAATTCTAGGTGCCTCCCCATTCCTTAATTCTAGGCGCCTCCCTAGCAATGGGCAGTTACAATATTGCCCCCCCGTCATAGACAACGGCACTCCATATCCTATATTTAGTATTAAGAAAGAGATTGATATAAAATTTGCTAACTTTCTAAATTTAAAAATAATAAAATATTTAAAAAGAAGTGCAGGGAGTTGGGCATTCCTCGGTGGCCTCACAGGAAGACGAAGAGCCTGCAGACGCTCATCAGAAATGTTCAGGTAAATTACGTCGGCATTCATCTTCTAATCATGAGTGACTGCTTAATCGATCGCAGATAGCAGAAAAATTCCTAAAGCATTGTGTTCTTTCGTTTAGTAAATTGGTGATACGAATGGTGATATTGTTGCTTTCTACGTGCAAAGAACTGCATATATAGTCCCTCGAAATTTATAGTCTTATTTTGTTTAGAGATTCATTACTAAAAGGTTGAGTCAATTTATGTAGCTGGTTTGACTCAATTTCTGTATCTGATTTGTGAGTGTCCTACTAGAAATAGAAATTTATTTCAGGAAAACTACTTCCTTGGAGATGCATCAAATCTCTTAAACTTATAATACAAATGCTAGCAAGTGATCTTTACCTGCCTCCTTTCACTTCTCTGAACTAAAAAATGGACACAAACGAATCTGGAATCACACACTCTTAGACCCGGTGGATTAGTCTTGAGAGATGTTCTGGAACAACATCTCATAACTTGGAATATGTAAAGTCCTGCAGCGTACTATGCATGCAACACTGGGACCTGTCCTTTATAAAAAAAATACATACCATGCTTGCAACATGGATGTTAGAATTGGGGATTAAGTATCATGGAGGGTTCTTCTGCTGGATGGTATTGCAGATTAGCTATTTATATTTTGTATTTTGCTCCCAGAACATCCTGTCTCTTTTGCATTATGCGTTATACTCAGGGTGCAGGGATAGCTACAAAGAATGACTAAGTTTGGGGTTCATCATGAAAGGATGTCTAAAAATATGAGCTTTAGTGTCTGAATTGTAGTATCATAACACATAGTCATCAATATTTTAAATGTTTACTCCACGAAATGGTGAAATTAAACTTAAACATATTATCTACCTAGTTATGATGTTAGCAGGATGTGTTTATGATATTAACAGGACTTTAGTTTTTCGATTTTCAAAATAATATATTTATCATCTTGGCAGTTAGCATCTTCCATTCCTAAGTTCAACAACGTAGTCTCTTTGACATCATCTCAAGCTCGTCCTCTGCTATTATTGATTTAATCCAATCTTCGCTTATTACTCATTGGAAGCGCAGGTATCAATATTGTTGAATATATTTGAAATTTATTATTCATTTTTAATTGATATAATGATAGAATTGTTGGGTATACCAATTATATTTTTTTCTTTCTAGATTAAATTTAAAATATTATATTTAATTCGATACTTTTAGATCAACCATGTCAAAGAGGTCCATCACAGCTTATTTTGCAAAGTCGACGAATGAAAGTAGTAGTAAAGAAAATGTATTTCCTTCTCAAAGTCCTGAAGAAGTGAGTCTTCCTCCTTCAAAAATTTCACGAGTTGGTATACGTAAATCTGTTGATGGTTCATTAGAAAGAGATCCTGGTCTACGTCAAATGATATGGGAGTATCAAAATGATAAGAGAGAAGAAA